>OZ038485.1:28958748-29066248 GCA_964036315.1 Acanthosepion esculentum | reverse complement strand
ATTCTTTTTATAGATACAAGTATTTATAAGTAAATGCTCTGTTTATAATAAACAGTATTAAATAACATTTACCGGCCTGAATGTCCGAGAAATTTTCATAGAAGATATTCCTCCTCTGACAGGATTTGAACCTGTATCCTATACGAAACTGTCATATAGCCTGACGTGCCTTATTCAAAATGTAAACAATTATTGTAGTCTCTGAAGGTTTACCTCAGAATGTATAGCACAAACAGGCTAGGTGCTAGGATGCAACCTTGTCCTGTTACATCTTTTAAAGGAAAAGTTTCAAATAAAGGTCTGATCTTACATTGGTTTGAATACCCTCATGAAAATATGTGATAACATTCAATGTATTATCTGGGATTCCACTCTTAATGCCTTCCAAATGGTTCTTTTATTTACAGAGACCTTAGTCAAATCAATAGAAACAATTCCTTGATTTTTCTCATAAAGCTCTTCAGACATTTGCTTCAGGCAATATATCAATCTATATCTGGAATGCAAACGATAAATGCAAAAATCACGAAGAAAAAGCAAAGATGCTTGGTATTCAAACAAAGCAGCTGACAAACAAAACAGAAAAAGACCTTTTATGAGGGCATAAAAAAGGTTTATGGTTCTGAGCAAAACAAAAGCATATCCTACCTCATCTGGTGATGGAAACACATTGCTGAAAGACAAAAATGAAATCCTTGTTTGCTGGAAGGAACACTTTGAAGGTGTTCTTAAACCTCTGTTAGATGTTGACAATGATGCTGTTGACTCACTTGCAGCAAAGACAATGTTGAGCTAGAATTTGTTGAAGTACACTCAATGAATCAAATGTTACTATTTAAGCCACCTAGTGAGGAACTATAGAAGCAGAGATCTACAGATCTGAGTGTATCATTCTGGTGTACAAGCTGCAGTATCCATTTATTTTGATTTTGAAGAGAGGAAACAACTCACAAGAAATTCAAAATACATCAATCACTCAACTTTTAAAAAAGTGGGGTAATTATGAGACAGCCACCAAGGATTACCGTTACTCTCTGTTGCTGGAAATGTTCTTGCTTATGCCACGTCTTGTGAACAAAATCTATCTTGAATCTTATAGAGAAGGACTCAGCATATTTCCTACTCTTCCCTACTACTGTCACAATAGACTGTTCCTACTTATAAATATAGCAAGTAGCCTCATTAGAGTAGGATTTGAGTAGTATCTGATTTACTCAAGTATTTCTGTTCTATGTATGAGTATTTAATAAAGCTCTTCTTTGTTTCCTCTACCTAGTCTTTTGTTCCTTCTATACTCTCTCTAACTACAGCCTTCCTATTCTTGGCTATTTTGAACAAAGACTTTAGAACAAATTTCAGTTTGGTTTCAGAGCGGGTTGAGAAACTTGATATGATGTATAGATACACAAATATGATTTGTATATTCTTTTTCTTATGTATGTAAGGGTGTTCTATTTTAAAAATAGTTTTTTTAATATACATATTTTTATTATTTACCCATTAATAATCTGTTTCATGCAGTATGATTTTCAAAATAAGTTTCTGTTTATATATATATATATATATATATATAGAGAGAGAGAGAGAGAGAGAGAGAGAAAATAAGAAGTGATTTGGAAAAAAAACTAATGTTTCTGTATATTTCTATGTAAAATTTATAATACATGTATGTTTACAGAGAATTACTAAAATTGTTTTACTTATATGTAGGTTTTCAGACAAAAAATCATTTTATTTTGTTTAACCAGTTTTGCTTTTAGCTTTTCAAAAAGTTTGTAAATGTTTATTAGATTACCACATGCTGCTGCTGCTTCTGGAGGGAAAACTAAAAATCATAACATTCAAGAACATGAATGGATTTTTTTTCTATCATTTCACCCTAATCAAGGCAATAAAGTCACTAAGACACAAGTGGGTTACTGAGTGTTACAGAATATGAAAAAAAAAAAACTCTGTTAAAGAGAGATAACAGTAATCAAACAAGAAAAAGCCAGAAGTTAACAACTGGTATTGCATTTGAATTTTTGAAAATTAAAGTTAACTGGGAAGCAAGAAACCAGAAGAGAGAGTTCCACAAGCGAGAAGTGTAAGAGAAGAAACTGTTTGCATAGAACTTATGGTTACATCAAGCCATTTCAACTGTAAAATGATGAGACCTTGTCACCAGTCTAGTACTGAGCTTAAATTCATAAAGTCTAGGTACCACTGAGGAAAGTTGCTGAGAACAATTATCATGAATGTTTTTAATTTGTTTATTACTTCATGTATTTATTTGGATTGATTATCTTCATTTGTTTTTTCTAACGGCTTGTTTATCGGTATTGGTTGTTAGTTTATTTATATATTTGGATGTATTTAGATCAATTTAATTTACTTATTATTATTTATTTGTTATACTGTATATTTTCTTTTTGGTTTTCAATTTCTAAGTAAAGTAGTATATTATTTTTATTGTTATTTTTTATTCAAATTTTTTTTTTATCGTTATATAAGGGTTAAAGCTATTTTTTTCGTTAATTTGTTTATTATTTACTTTATTTATTGATTTTGTTTCTTTTCTTATTTCATTTCATCTATTCTAACAGGTGTGAATTGGTAATTTGTTTGGATTAATTTATTTTGCTTATTTTATTGTAATTTTGTTTATTTATTTATTTTTTCCATTTTTGATTTTTAAGTAACGTAGTAAAAATTTGTTTTCATGTCTGCATTTTGAGATGAGCTCGAATCTTTTATTTAATAATTTATTTTGGTCTGGGAAGGTACATATATATATGTATGTATATATATACATATATATATATATATATATATGAAGAAATATAGTCTTAAGTTGTGCTATATTTATGGGATAAAGAGCTCAATATCAGAGATAGAGCGTGTGTAAATATGAAAGTGAACATTGAAGCCAACACTTAGAGGCGACAGTCTGTTTCATGCTAGACACAATCAGGTGGACTAACGATTGCATCTAGCATAAAACAGACTGTCTCCTCTAAGTGTTGACTTCAATGTTCACTTTTTATATTTATATATATATATATATATATATATATATATATATATATATAAATTATATATATATATATATATATATATATATATATATATATATATATATATGAATTATATATATATATATATATATATATATATATATATATATATATATAAATTATATATATATATATATATATATATGTATATATACATTCACTTTCCTTACTGGGAGGCTTGTGAGTCTTTATATTTTTATTCTGGTCTTTGCCATTTTCCCCTGTTTCATTTGTTCTTTTTCCCTTTTTAATATTAAATTGTATTTTAATCATAGTTCCTCATTTCTTCCAAGTTTGTCTATCATTCTGCGATTCTTGTTCGCATTTTACTTGTTGCCAATGATTCTTTGGATGAGCTATTGGCTGAAAAAAAAGGTTGCTATTTTGGGGAAAAATCATGCGGTTTTGTCCATTTAAATATATATATATATATATATATATATATATATATATATATAACAAAATGGACTAAGTCCAACAATTATTTTAAGACATTTTTTATGCTTATACGTTCTTTTTATAATGTATGACATCATTTGTTTACATTTGGATATGCATCGAGCAGATATGAATGTATGAAAGAAAATCATGGAGAATTGTAGTTTAAAAACAGTAAAATCAACCTTGCTAATGCTCTTCTGTGGCTCAATCAGTAAAAGCATGTGAGGCTATCTGACACTTCCTTAGGGGATACAGGTTTGATTCCTGTCGGAGGATGCATATTTTCTATGAAAATTTCTTGGATATTCAGGCCGGTAAATTTTGTCAATACTGTTTATTATAAACAGAGCATTTGCTTAAATATTTGTATCTATAAAAAGAATTTATAAACATAAAAAATGTCTTAAAATATATATATATATATATATATATATATATGTAATAATTACATAACAGGGAAAAAAAACTACCTCATGAGTATAGACTATTTCTACCAATGTCGATACGCTGGCTTTATTCAACTCAATTTTGAGTTGAATAAAGCCAGCGTATTGATGTTGATAGAAAAAGTCTATACTCATGAGGTAATTTTTTTTCCCTGTTATGTAATTAATACACTCTCTTATAATAAATACATTGAGTTCTTTTTGTGGCTCAGTTTCAATATTTTATATTATTAGGATCCACTTGGATTATATACCAATGGATTTATTACCTTTACAATATATATATATATATATATATATATATATATATATATATATATATATATAGAGAGAGAGAGAGAGAGAGAGATGGATAGACATATAGATTTTACTTATGTATTTATTAACAAAGACAAAATTACATTTTCTTATATAAATTTCCACATATGTGCATTCATACATAGCAATATAACCCTGTATGTTTTAGTATACCATAAAGTGAATAATTGATCAATATTATTGATTATAAATGAGATTGAGATAAAAGAACATGAAGTCGTTACATATATACAATGCACTTATATAGCAGAGGCCCTGAAAATTTTTCAGCCTGGTAAAGAATTCCTCTTCTGCTCAAATCAATCTGATCATAGCCTTCATTATGTCCTCTGAGTATCAAATTTTCTCAGCCTTCTTTGCTTATTATGTTCCATAGGAATTTCAACTCTCTCTTTATGATACTGATTGCTTCTGTATCCCTAAAATTTTATCATTGCTTACATGTTCGACCCATCATATTCTCAGCATTGTTTTGTAGAAACACATTTCTATTGCCTCAAGTATCTTCTTCATATGTGATGATATTGTGCAACATTAACTGCCTTATAGGAAGACTAATATTGCATAACAGTTCAGTACTCTTTTGTTGTTTCTAACAGCATTATCCAGTTTCTTCATTCTTTGCTTAGTTTTTGGAAGGCATCTTTCCATATTCCTTCTGATTTCTGTTCTCTTTTAAAACACTTTCTAGATATTTCAATCGTTGTGCTTGTTTGATTTTGGTATCTCCAATTCATAGTTCAGATCTTGAGCTGTTACTATTGCCTACAACCACACATTTTATCTTCTAGCAATTGATGTTTAGTTCTTTCTTCTTCATTTCTTTTATTTCATTCTTTAGGAGTTCCTGTAGTTTCCTTTCTTTGACTGCTATCAATACTGTATCATCTTCATATTTAGTGCTGTTAAGATTGTAGCAGTCAATAATCAATCCTCAGAATCATCTCACTCTAAAGGTTGATTGGCTGATTTATTTTCTATCACCCCTTTGCAGGTTATTTAAAGCCAGTAAATATTTTTAGATTCTACGAATTTTTTTGAGATAATAATGGTTTCAGTCAGTTATACGCCATGCATGATACACGCTTAAGCGATCATGTATCGAAAGATACATGACTGATGAGGCAGAATTTTTTTCCTGCAGTAGGTTGCCATTTCTTTCTGTGGTAGACCAGCTGCCATTCAAGGCTATAGTCTGTCCAGCTATATACCCATAGCTGGGGGATGAAGAAGAGGATTCATACCTTTCCCAAGGGTATTAGCATCTAAGGGAATGTAATGGATTTGACTGGAATTTGAACTCAGCTCTCTGATTCCTCAATCTGAGCCTCTATTCCACTGTGCCTCCTGGTTTAGTGGTACAATTCTGATGAATTAACCCATAGCTGTGAGAAGCGGTGGACTCGTACCTTTTCTAAGAGTATTTGCACATAAGTGAATATAATAAACCAGACAGGAATTAGAACTTAGCACTCTGATTAACAATTCCAAGCATTTATCCATTGCACCACCCACACATCCAGACTTACAGCACATGATATTTCCTAGTGCTCAACCATCTAGATACTGATCAGGCTCGATCTTGCTTAACTTTGGTGATCTTATGAGAACCAGTGTTTTGATGTGATGCGGCTGTAAGCCACACTAAAGTTTGAATAAGTCTAGTGAGAAGACACATCTTTGTTTTACACTTTATTTTTGCATATTTACTGAATTCATTTACTGTCTGTATGCAGGCAGTTTGCTGCCAATTTGGAACACTAGCCAATTGTACAAGAGAGGATTTTATCCTAGTTTCAAGTTTTATCTGTAACATATATTGTGCTTTTAGAAGTCAGAAATATTTAATACGAATATCTATTACTATCTTACTGATTTTAACATTTTTTTTTAAGGTAAAGAGTAAGTAAAACTGAATTCAATATTTGCTTGTTTTGTCAATTATTTTAACCTTTTTTTATGAATAAGCAAAACTATAAGTGGAACTGCATATGAAGTAACTCTTCTGGTATAAAAAAAAGAAATTACTTTGTGAAGAAAAATAATGAATTGAAAGGAGGAATTTTTTGTTCATGTGATTTCAGAATTTTCTCTTCCAAGGTTAAGTTGAGACAATAGCATATTTATTTGTGCATAACGTTATCTTATGCATATTGTGATCTTGGATTTTTGAATGTAAAAATCATGAATATATTTTATTTTCATATATAAAGTGATTTTTACAATGCATGGAATTTGTGCAAAAGATCAGTTTCCAGTTTGTGCAATGCATTTTTTAATTGCAGCTTCATACATTCCATGCATTGATGCTGTCAGACTTTGGAGTTTCTCATCTTTAAAAAATTGGAATAGCGAAAAATGCCTTCCAAAAGCTAAGCAAGGTATTAAGAAACAGGAAAATTTCATTACAAACAAAGAAATATCAGTCTTCCTCTATGGCAGTAAAATGTTTGACATTTTCCTCACAGATTAAGAATGATTGAAGCAACAGAAATGTGATTCTATAGAAAGACGCTGAGAATATCATGGTCTGAAAATGTGTGCAGTGACAAATTTTTAGAGAAAGGGGGGAAAAAAATGAGGCACATAAATGAGGAAAGAGGCTTTGGAAAATTTGATACTCACAGGACAGATTGAAAGCAAGTGGGATAGAGGAAAGCTGTGCATAACCTACCTAGTGAGCTAGAGTAAATGGATGGCAGAACAAGGAAAGATAACAAATGGACAAAGCTACAAAGGACATGGAGAGCCGTGATCGTCAACATCATGAAGGGTCACAGCACATAGAAAAAAAACTGTTATGTCTTTTGGACTTTATCAATACTTAGATACTCAACCCGCATTGCTTGTTGCGCATTTCAACAGCACTGTGCATTGTTCAAAGACATTCATTAATGAAATTGTGCTGGATGCTGTATGAATTAACTACCAACTGTGATCAGAAAAGGATGAACTCATGACGACAAGCAGATCCAAGTAAGCTTGACCCAGTGATGGTGATGATTGCTGGAAGTGTTTATTTGTTAGAATTGAAAGTGTCTATGAAGAAGCAAAAGATTAGTTGTTTAGCTATAAAGGGAGTGGACAACAATACGTAAAACCAAAACTACGCCAATGTAAAAAGATTGCTTCACAAGTAATGACTCCTATTTGATTATTTTACTTTTTGTTTTGTTCTTTTTTTTTTCACTCCAAGTAAGGCAATATAGCCACTAAGACACAAGAGGTTACTGAGCATTAGAAACTATGAGGAAAAGATACTATTAAGGAGAGAGAACTGACATAGGAAAAATGGACATACTCTATTTTGCATAGAGTCAATCAACTATTAATAATTCAATTGTCACTTGGTACAGGGGTAGGATTTCTAACACTGTTGGATGGACCAAATTTTGTGGAAACATGTGTTGTCTTGCTTCCCAGGCACAGGCCAAGAAGTTAAAAGACCATAAGTTTGCAGGAGGGGAAAAAAAGCTTACAGATCTCTTTTTCACTTTAGTAGGATGTGAGGCCATCAGAAATATTTCATTCATGCCATATCCCAGAGAATTGGAGATTTGACTTTTTCACAAATTTTGGACATTATAAAGAGAAATTTGCAACCGAAAAAGAAGTTGGTTATTGTTGAGAGGATTAAATTTCTTACGAGCAAACAAGAGCCAAACAAAACAATAATACAGTATGTATGCAAGTTACAAGAGGCTTCCAGATGCTGTGAGTTTAAAAACCTTGGATGAGTTTATACAGTTGAGATTAATTGTGCAATGCTTCGTACAAACACTAAATTTTAAAATGGGTTACAACAATTAGAGTTAATTGAAACATTCACTACATCCAAGAGTAATGCCGAACCATATCGAATTACTATGTGTGATACAAATACTGTGATAAAAAGCATGAATGAGACAAGAAAAAATGTCCAGCTTCAGAACAAGTATGGTGGAATTGTGAAAAGAAAAACATTCCCAGTCTGTGTGCAAGCATAAACAGAAAATACAGCTGTAAGAAAAATTAAATTGAATGGTATAACTTTTCCTAAGAAAGTTGATACTGGGAATGATGTCACTCTCATCCCAATAGATTTCTGGGAAACACAAATTAAAGAAAAGTCGGCTTAAACTAAAAGAGTTCGGTGACTGTTTCATCAAAACATTAGGTTGTTTTGAAGGAACTTTTGAGACTAAAACAAGCTACAAAATTATTCCCATCATGGTAGTGAAATGTGAAAAAAGCCATGGACTCATGGGAATAGATGTCTAGCGGATATAACCAAATTAATTAATAGTGTGAAGTTCCAAAGTAATGACATGGCGATGTTAAAAGGATACAAAGTGAGTATTCACTTAAAACAAAATATTCAACCCTCTTAATTTGAGTTTTGCAAACTACCCACTCACATGTTACCTTTAGTAGTTGCTAAACTAAAAACAATGGTGGAGCAAAGAATTCTAAAGCATGTTTTGTCTGGTGGCACTAATTGGGCCTTACCCATTGTTGTTTTATGAAATCTGGATAGAAATTGAAGGATATATGGGAATTACAAAATAGGAGTAAACCATAAAATATGCTCTGATTTGTTCCCCATTCCTAACACTGAAACTGCTGTTCATGAGTTGTTGATAATGGAATACTTTGCTAAAAGTGACCTTAAATCTCCCTATAGCCAGATACAAATTGATAACAAACTTAAAGTGGTACCTATGATTAATTCTCCAATAGGCTTACTCAGATGGAAGCGTATGCTTTATGTTCTAAAAATAGCCATTGAAAATGTACTAACTAGTGATGTTAAGAATATGACCATCTATCAAGAGGATATATGCTCTGGTGCTATCAGTAGAGAAGAACTAAAACAAAAAATGGATTATGTTTTTAAAAAATAAAAAATTGTGGAGGTGACAATAAAGAAGAATAAATATGTGTTAAATTGCAACAGAATAACGTATCTGGGATACCAGATTTCCTAAGACAGAATTTTTCCAGACAAAGAAAATATCAGAATTATCTACACCTACAAATAAAAAAAGAATTCAAATCTTTTTTAGGGCTAGCCAATTTTTATAGCAGATATTTGCCAAAGTATGGAGAAGTAGATTGGCTTGCATTTGAAACCCTACAGGTTCTGGTATTAAGAAAGATTGCATGTTGAATAAAAAGAAACAAAAGTGATTGTTCTAGGGTGTTGAGAGACCCTATAAAGAGATAAGGGTATTATATGCAATGGAAATGTTTTAATACCATGAGAGAGATTAAGAAAAGACCTAATAAAAAGTATACATGATGATGCTTATTGTGGAATAACAGCAACACAGAGATTGGGAATGCTGTGGCCTGGGTATTCATTATGTTGTAGAAAAATATGTACAAAAATGCCCCAAATATAGGGAAATAAAAAGCTTTCGCAAAGCCAAGATATATTCATGGCCTAAAGAAAAAGAGCCATGGGCCTGCGTTCATATGGATCATGCACATGTTAAAGGCATATGACTATTTTTAATTTTGGTTGACTCATTGGATGGCTTGAAGTGGTTGGAGTTCAAGACAGGAAGGCAGCCATGGTAAAGCATATATTACGAGTAATATTTTCCAGAAATGGGGTGCCAAATATGTTAGTCTGTGACAATGCACCAGAATTTTTTGATGAAACTTTGCAGAGATGGTTAAAACAAATTGGATGCCTCCTTTATAAAATACCACCATACCACCCACAAAAGAATGGTGCAGACAATGCAAATAGGGTTGAAGGCATTTTTCCCCATCCAGAAACAGCAAGACTATTGAGACTATTACTTACTTATAGAATTATTCCACATGCTGCTAGAATGCAAATTTCCTCTGCAATGAAAGGAAGACGACCTATTACAATGTCCTATTCAATAAATGGAGAAAAAAAACAACTTTTCACACTAATTACATTGTTTGGACTATTGTCCTCATCTTTATTGTCATATTCCCTGTATTGTGCCAGAAACATCACCCAGTGGATAAAAGCATTGGTTGAAGTAACCCAGCGACTTGACCCAAAGAGTTGTGAGTTCAATACCTGGACACAGCAGAGATGAACAAAAACTTGGACAGTTGAGTTATTAAAAGGGAGATAACTGAAACTGAGATATCCAGAAAAGGCATGGCATGTGGAAATAGAACAATCTACCTTCGTAGACAAAAGAAAGGGTTTGGTTTGAAATTCCAATGTATATCACCTGAAGACGTGTACAACAGCTGAAATATTGTGAATATGACAATGAAGATGAGGACAAGGGACTGAACTGTGTAAACAGTGTAAATGAATTATGTGATGTGGTACAAAAAAGACAGAGAATCAAGTCTTAAAAAGCTAACTTTACTGCACAAAAGGGACTTAATACAGCTATAATAGCAACAAATGGATGCAATTCATTGTTCCATTCTGATCAAATACAACCTAGAACGGATGATGAAAAAGTCAGGATGGAAGAGGAGGAATCTGTAAGGGAGGAAAGAATGAATTCTTCCGATGGAGAAAGTGAACATAGTAGTAAAGACACTTTGGAGGATAGTTCGCATGAATCTGACATGGAGTTGGGAGATCAGAATGAAGATCCCTAATAAAAAGAACCAGAACGCTGGACTCTTCCGGTGTATCCATACCCGATTTCCCTCTCAGAACTGAGGCCCTTTTGAGCGGGTTACACATATCCCCGTCATTGGTATTGGGCATTATCTCTAATTTAGACCCCACAAGGCTAGTGGTGGAGATGGAATACCAGCCATTGTCTTGAAGAAATGCGTGCCTGAATTGGTGCCTGCCTTCTCTAAATTATACAACTACTGCCTCAAGGAATCTTGTTTTCCTGACTGCTGGAAGTCCTCACCCATTGTTCCTGTCTTTAAGAACTCTGGCGACCCCGCCGACCCTTCTAATTACCATTCTATCAGTCTCCTACCCCTCTTTGGCAAAGTCTTCGAAGCCCTTATCAACACCGAAGTGGTTAATCACCTTACATTCCATGATCTACTCTCAGACAAGCAATATGGTTTCCGCTTTGCCCGATCTACAGCTGATGTGTTTACGGTCATCACTGAAGTTGTCTACCAAGCTCTTCATAATAATGGTGAAGCTCATACCGTGGCCCTAGACATCTCCAAAGCGTTTGATAGGGTTTGGCATGCCTGCCTTCTTCGCAAGCTTCAGGGTTATGGTATTACAGGTCAATTGTTTGACCTACTACAATCATTCCTGTCAAACCGTGAACTGAAGGTCGTTCTCAATGGATTCTCCTCCAGCTCCTATCCTATGAACACAGGTGTTCCTCAAGGCTCCATCCTAGGCCCTACTCTGTTCTTTATCTTCATCAACAATCTTCCTGATGCCATAGATTCCCAATTTACTCCCGCCTTAAAAACAAATCTAGTGTCGCTGACAAATTTAACCTGGCTGTTCGTCTCTATAAGGACCTCCAATCGGTTGTGAACTGGGGCAGGAATTGGCTGGTTAACTTTAACACCTCAAAAACAAAACTGCTCTCTATTAATCACCATAGGGATCCTTCCCTGCATCCCATTAGAATGCCTGAAGCCCAACTTCTCGAGAGCTCCTCTCCGTGACTGCTCGGTCTCACGCTGTCCGCTGACCTGAGATGGAACAAATACATTGAGTCAATTGCTTCATCCACTGCAAGGAAAGTTGGCTCCCTCTGCCGGGCCAGGAAATTTTTCTCCCCGGAATCAATCCTTCAAATCTACAAATCAACCATTCACCCTTGCATGGAGTATTGCTGCCATATATGGTCTGGAGCCCCTTCTGTTTGCCTCGGGGTTCTTGATAAGATCCAGAAACGGGTATGCAACGTAATTGGCCCTGATCTGTCATCTTGTCTGCAATCGCTCTCTCATAGATGTGCTGTCACCTCACTCTGTCTTTTTTACAAATACTTTCACGGTAATTGTTCTGATGAGCTGCTTTCGCTGGTTCCCAGGCTTCATGAATTCAAGTGTCCTACGAGGATGGCATCCCGCTCCCACCCTTTCACTGTTGAAACTGTTAAATGTAGACGTCTCTTCTACTCCAATAGCTTCATATCTCGCACCTCTCGCCTGTGGAACTCCCTTCCTTATTCCTGTTTCCCTGACAACTATAATTTCCAACTACTCAAATGTAACATCGATCGATATCTCCAATTGCCTTGATCTATCCACTATCCTTCTCCACATCCTCTCCTCTAACACTCCTATCTGCTCTCGCTCCAAATCTTCTGTAACCCCTTGCCTTGATCTATCCACTATCCTTTTCCACATACTCTCCTCTAACACTCCTATCTGCTCTCGCTCCAAATCATCTGTCATCCCTTGCCTTGATCTATCCACTATCCTTCTTCACATCCTCTCCTCTAACACTCCTATCTGCTCTCGTTCCAAATCTTCTGTAACCCCTTGCCTTGATCTATCCACTATCCTTCTCCACATCCTTTCCTCTAACACTCCTATCTGCTCTCGTTCCAAATCTTCTGTAACCCCTTGCCTTGATCTATCCACTATCCTTCTCCACATACTCTCCTCTAACACTCCTATCTGCTCTCGCTCCAAATCTTCTGTAACCCCTTGCCTTGATCTATCCACTATCCTTCTCCACATACTCTCCTCTAACACTCCTATCTGCTCTCGCTCCAAATCTTCTGTAACCCCTTGCCTTGATCTATCCACTATCCTTCTCCACATACTCTCCTCTAACACTCCTATCTGCTCTCGCTCCAAATCTTCTGTAACCCCTTGCCTTGATCTATCCACTATCCTTCTCCACATACTCTCCTCTAACACTCCTATCTGCTCTCGCTCCAAATCTTCTGTAACCCCTTGCCTTGATCTATCCACTATCCTTCTCCATATCCTCTCCTCTAACACTCCTATCTGCTCTCGCTCCAAATCATCTGTAATCCCTTGCCTTGATCTATCCACTATCCTTCTCCATATCCTCTCCTCTAACACTCCTATCTGCTCTCGTTCCAAATCTTCTGTAACCCCTTGCCTTGATCTATCCACTATCCTTCTCCTCATCCTTTCCTCTAACACTCCTATCTGCTCTTGCTCCAAATCTTCTGTAACCCCTTGCCTTGATCTATCCACTATCCTTCTCCACATCCTCTCCTCTAACACTCCTATCTGCTCTTGCTCCAAATCATCTGTAATCCCTTGCCTTGATCTATCCACTATCCTTCTCCATATCCTCTCCTCTAACACTCCTATCTGCTCTCGCTCCAAATCATCTGTAATCCCTTGCCTTGATCTATCCACTATCCTTCTTCACATCCTCTCCTCTAACACTCCTATCTGCTCTCGTTCCAAATCTTCTGTCACCCCTTGTGTGCTAGTGTCTTCCGGCCTTGCATGGAGTGAAAAGCTTTAAAAAAGAAAGTACATGCCTCAAGATAAAAAGATGAGGTCTTGTACTATTGTTTGGAGTAGTAACAGATCAATATAGGGCATAAAACCTCTTTGTTTCTGATAGTGTAGTGAGACAGACAAAATGGACTTGCCCTATTTTGCATAGAGTCGAGCAACTACTACTAAATCAGTCATCACTCAATACAGAGGTAGAAGTTTTATGTCACAGACTAGAAAACATCGCAACAAAAGAATAAGAATTAAAAAGACAGAAGATAACAATTGGCAATGCACTTAAAGTTTTGAAGATCAAAGTTGAGATTGATCTTTTTGTTGTTTTTTTTTTTCACCCCAAGTACAGTAATACTGCTACTAAGATTCAACGGGTTACTGAATGTCAGAGACTATGAGGAAAAAATACTATTAAGGAGAGAGAACTGCAGTGACATAGGCAAAATGAACGTATTTTGCATAGAGTCAAGTGACTACTAATAAGTCAATTGTTGATAAAAAAAACTTTTAGCATAGAACCTATGGTTGCATCGAGCCATTTCAACTGTAAAATGCTGAGAGCTTGCAACCAATCTAGTGTTGTACTTAAATCCATAACGTCTACATACAATAGCAGAAAGTTCATCAGAACAAATACCATGAAAGTATTTATAAAAAAGGCGGAGGAAAGCTATTTTATGGTGGTGGGAAAGTGACTGGAGCCAAGATGCCAGCTCAGGACCAATAACATTGCAGATTCTTATCTGGATTTTATCAAGGATCTCTAAATATATAGCAGGTTCACCATGTGGCAGAAATATTCAAAGCAAGGTTGAATATGTAAGATATATCCTGGTGAGAAGTTTTCTAGCATAACATAAGGAATCAACTTTCCTAGTAGCATTCCTAGCAGTTGATTCAATATCATCTCTCTACTTCATGTCAACAGAAAACATTAGGCCGAGAAGGTGCAATGAGTCACTCTCCTGGAGGTTAGCATTTGCCATGTGAATGGAAGGTAAAAATTATTTTTCTCAGATGATTAGCAGTTTCATTTTAAAATTAACAAGTTGAATGGAAACAGAAGTTGAACCCTCCCACCAATAACTTATAATTTTTCTTTTGTGAGTTATGAATTGATTGTCAGTTTAGCATAATGGTACAAATGGTTTCAGTATTGTTATAAAAACAATATTATAGCTCATATATCCCTTTGTTTTCCTTGTGACAGGGAAAATTTTGAAATTAGGTCCTTTATATGTGTGTGTTGTGGTGTAGTGGATAAAGGCTTGGAAAGAGCAGAGTTTGAATTCAAGTTGAGTTTGTTACATTCACTTATGCACAAATACCCTTGGGAAAGGTATGAATCAATTTCTTCTCCCCCGGCTATAGGTTCAATAACAGGACAAATTGGCTCCTACAGCCTTGGCTTGTATCCAGTCTACCACAGAAAGTAATGGCAATCTAATGCAGGAAAATCTTTTGCCTAGTCAGTCATGAAAGAAAAGAGTCATGATCACCGAAGCGTGTATCACCTATGGCACTAAACTGACTAATATATTGCTTAAACCAGCACATTTCTAGAGAAGCAAAAGAGAGCGCTTACTAGCAATACGTATCTCTTAAAACCATCTCATGGACATAATAGCACTGAATGACATTTGAAGATATTCACTCACTAAATAATATGTCAAATGCAATTTGGACAAACTGCTAGGGATGATCATGAAGAATGTCATAACGACATGCAAATCCGTGCAAGCCTGTCATAATGATGTGGATCCTGATTAAATTTTTATTGTTAATCTTTTTTGTACTATATTTGCTGATATGAGACCACATGATTTACAGTAGTATTTAGAGAGTGAGTTAACTGCCATATAAGCTTTGACAGTTTTGGAAAGAAGTCGTTAAAGACTGCTGTGAAGCAAGTATAAAAACTGGACACTTTCTGTCTTCATCCTCTCATCTCTCTTTTCCACCCAGCACACTGTAGGGGATGACATACACATCCCTCGTACAACGGGGATATTTTCCCCACAGTGACTGAACTTTATTCACAAACACACACATAAATGGGCATCACCTAGATAATTCTGAACTTGCAATCTCTCCTTTCTTTTGTATGCATATTATTATATTTTCCCTCTCTTTTTACTCAGCTATACAAAAACCAAAATATATTCTGTTTACTTACACCCATTATTTACATGTTCAATATAGTGTTGCCACTGGAAAATGAGAAATAACTCTGAATTTTTTTCCCATGATTTCTGAGGAAAGATAGCAGGGTATTTTCACTGTTACCTTTTCCATCATTTTGAATTCAGAAGTGTCCATCTCATAGATTACCTCCTCCCAAGGATACAGAAAAAATCTACCCTTCCTTTTGAAATTGATTCATGCCTGTCCCAAAGGCAATCATGTGAAAGTAAATTCAAGAGACTGGGTTGGAATTTGAACTTAGTTTGCCTGTTTCACATTACTTGACAATAACCATTACACTAGCAGCACATCCTACTAGGTCAGTGGTTCCCAAATGGTGCAGTATGACTAAAAGGTGTGGCGGAAGAAGATAGCAGGTGAGGCAGAATGATCGAAAGATCATCTGTTTCAAAAAATTAATATGCCAAATATAAATATGACTTCAAAATTTAAAATATTATGGATTACTTGTAAATATATGAGTCCCAGTATAAATATTTATAAATAATTAATGACTGACTTTTTCATTGTGATACTTTTTCATTCTATCAAATATTAATAATATAATAACTAGGGTCTTCAAATTGGAGGAGAGAGTTATCAATGATAATGTCCTGAGTTTGAATCCGTGGTTATCTCCCATTAACCATCTCTCTTGTTTTTTTGTTTTTTTTAAATGAACGTTTTATCACAAAATTTGGTGAGGTGTGAGCAAATTTTTATTTCAAAAATGTGTCCCAGAGAAAAAAAAAAGTTTGGGAAGCACTGTACTAGGTGGAATCACCCTCACTGCAAATAAGTCTTTCAGACTTCAGTAGATTGTCTCCCTTAGCTATAATAACAGTGCACTGGATTCATTGCAATATCTTGCATATTTTTGTTTGTTTAATTTGTGTCTTGAGTACCAATGAAAACTGTAAATACTTCTACAGAAAAATTACCTGCTTTCTTAAATATTTGAAAATTCATTTACCTGTATTGTCAAAGAAAGGACAGCAGTATTTATGCAATTTTGCAATTGGATTGGATATTTTCTGCATGAGTAATCTAGGATTTTCATCTATTTGAATAACTCCATTGACACATGTAAGAAAGGATTCTCCTTTTTAAATAATTTAAAGTAAAAATATCTGTTATTTCAAAAATAATGTCTGATTTTAGAATAAACCTATATTATTATAATAGTTGCACAAAAGTATTTTATTCATTCTTAATAATTAAAGTGTCCTCTTTGTTAATTTCATATCAGTCTCTTTCAGAATTTAACTTCAAACATTACATACACCTCATGTTGAACATGAAAAAAGAAAGGACGGATTTACTTTTTTGCTTCTGTTCAAGCTTGATCCTAATGCTATTCAAACTGCTGCCAACATTAACAGAACATGGCATGAAGGATCCACTTGTGACAGGACAGTGAGTGTGGTGCTGGCTTCTGAATTTTTACCGTGCAGAAATGAGTCATCAAAACAAAGATGATAGAGGATGTCCATCTGCAACTGACTATCAATTTTGCTAGATGGATAGTTTGTTTGTTTAACCAGCATATCGACCTTCGTTGGGCCATTTAATGCTGAAAAGGTTTTTTTTGGGTTTTTTTTTTTCAAAAAAGTATAGTTGGTAATATTGTTTTCCAAAAAAGTATAGCTGGTAATATTGTTTTTCAAAAAAGTATAACTGGTAATATTATTTTTCCAAAAACGTATAGCTAGTAATAATATTTTTTCAAAAACGTATAGCTGGTAATAATATTTTTTCAAAAAGAAATGTGCTGGAAAAGACCTGGAAGTTCACTATTTGCCCATAGCTGGGACCCCAACAGGTGCTACCACTCCGGGTCAGCACGGACCTGGGAACACCAGCAATTAAGAGGTGGTTCCATGCTTCCTCAAAACCTCCTGATCAGAGGCCTCGCTGTTGGATGCAGTTTAACGTCGTACCCAGGACACTATGAATATGCGAAAACACTAATTGAACAAAATCCATGTCAAACCATCAGAGAAATGTCTTGGATAATAGGTGTCATCATTTCAACAATATCAGACCATTTCAAGAATATTGGCATTGTAAAGAAATGCTGTAAATGGGTCCCACATAAACTTAGTGAATGTCAAAGCTTTGAAATGAGTTTGATACTGCATCTGCGAAATTCAAATGATCCATTTCTTGATCGAATAAGGACTTCTGATGAGAAATGGATCCTTTATGACAATTGTAAACCATTTGCTCAATAGCTCGATCATGATGAATGATTAACATACTTTCCAAAACCAAAATTACATCAAGAGAAGATTATGGTGACTGGTAGTCAGCCATTTGAATTGTCTATTACAGCTTTCTGTAATCTAACCAGAGCATCACTGCCAAAGTTTACTGCCAGCATCTGGATGAAGTGCACATTCACTCAAGTGAAATACAGTCAGCACTGGTTAATCAATGAGATCCAATTCTATGTCTTGACAATGCTTGGACACGTATTGCCAGGATGACACTACAAATGGTCACCGAATTGAAATACAAGACTTTGCCACATCCACCGATTTTTTGCTCACTGACTACAACTTTTACAAGCGACTTGAGAACCTTTTAATCTAAAAGACATTCTGCTGCAAAGAAGATTCAGAAACTGTATTCAAAGATTTTATGCCATACAAAGTTATTATAGTTTTATCGTAAAGGCATAAATAACCTTGTAACTTGATGGCAGAAATGTGTAGATGTTCAGGATTTTGATTTTAACTGATTAAAACATTAATTCAGGAATAAATGTTGATTTCAAGCAACCTAACAAGACCCATATCATTAAAAAACAAAGCAATATTTAAATAATTATTCAACTGCATTGGTTATATTTTCTGCAGAAGTCATCTTTAGACAGTCCTTGATGATTCTAATTTGGTCAATATTTCATTGCCAAATTAGAAATTTCTTTCCCAATAGAAGCCTATAATTCTTTAATGTTCAACTATACAAATACACATATTTTCTTATCTGTAATTCCACAGAACCAGTCAATTGATTCAGCAAAAATATACACAACTATATACTGTGGGCATACTTATTGGTGACTGTCAGTTTATAGCCTCAAATGATTTTTTGTTGATTTCTACGTGCACATTTTTTATATCTATCTTGTAGCATACCTTCGAACAATAATGTTCCCATTCACATAAATACAGTAGTAAATACTGTATGTTGGTCTGCATTGTAGAATTTACTTGACTCACTTTTAGATGTTGATTACTTCTTCTACATGCTGCTGGTGAATCTTATATGTGTTGTTCTTGTCCTAAGTATTATCGATCATTACTAACCTTTGTTTGATTATTCTATTCAGTAACCTTCCCTAGGTTACAACATATATATATATATATATCCTAATAACATGAGGTAAAAGGATTTACTTGATTATTAATTATATATATATATATATATATATATATATATATATATATGTATTGTCATCCACAGACAGACTGTTTCACTAGCATACCTACAGATGATAATGGGTATGTCCCCATTCACATAAATACAGTAGTAAATACTGTATGTTGGTCTGCAGTTAGAGATTCAATGTGGAATTCACTTGACTCACTTCTAGCAGTTGACTACTTCTTATACATGCTGCTGGCAAATCTTATATGTGTTGTTCTTGTCCTAAGTATTATCATTCATTACCAACCTTTATGTGATTATTCTATTCTGTAACCTTCCCTAAGTAAACTAACAATCTACAAACACTCTATCTTCAAATCTGACATTTTCCTTATAGAAAATTTTCAACAATACACTCCTTCTCTCTGTCACACACACTTATAGGTATGAATTTATGTACATTGGGATGTGTGGGTGGTATAATGGTTATTGGCTCACAATGAGAAATTTGTGAGCTGAATTCAAATTCTAGACATTTGTTATATTGACTTTTGTGCAAATACACTAACAAAAGTTATGAAGTCATTCCTTCTCCCGTCATAGCTATGGATTAAATAGTAGAGCAGAGTGGTGTAGTTTCTGATATTTGGTATAGTGTTTTGTGATTCTGTCGCGCCAGTCCACAAGTTTTCAAAAAGTATGGTCCTTGTTTAGACATAGGAATGGATCAATAAGTTTCTAGCCTGATACAAAATTTTTAGGAGAATTCTGATCCAAAAGCTTCACTGCATAACGTTTAATCATTGTGATTAATATTCCCCTTTCGTATTAAGTGCATTGACTAGAAGGAAATTATTTTGGAAAATAAATATTGTTTATGCAAAATGAATGCTTTTTTTCAACATTAGGTTGTAGATGTAATGTTCATCAAATGGATAGCAAAATATTTTGAATTTTGTTAATTTTGGCACATTTAGAGATCACCCAGTGTGTATCAAACTCACTGCAAACAGCTTTCAAACTAATCTAGAAAACTATTTCTTGAAAGCAGTAATCAGAGACATATGTGTTTTGGGATCAACACGATATTTGCTTGTATTCCTTCTCCAATGTTATTACTGAGTTAAAAGTAACAGCCTTGAATTTCTGGTTTAAATGTAGAATACACATCAGACAGAAATGTCCAGATGCAGTGACCTTGGCATAAAATCTGACAGAATGTAATATTTGTATCTTGGAAGCAACAGCCGTTGGCAGTTTCCAATAAATGCTGATTGTTTGCTCAATGACAGTCAGTCAACAAATGCAATTGATGGAATAATTGAATTCAAATCTTAGGAATAATGTAGCAAGATTCTTCTTTCTTTCTTCATTTTCTTTCTCATTTCTTTGTTTCCTTTGCTTCTTTTTTTAATGTGAAGGTTCTTTTGGTTTATTTTTCATTCTTGTTGTCCTTGAATCTTTTTGGATTTCCTTTCCTTTTCCATGAGATTCAACATTTTCCTTTTCTTTGTTTCTGTCCACATTCTAACTTCCTTCTCTTCTTCTTCAAACTTCTCTCTCACTTTCTTTTATTCTCTTTCTTTCCTCAATATTGCTCCTTTCTTTTTTCTCTTTTACTTCTCTTTCTTCCTCTACTTTTAAATTCCATTCACCTTTATTCTTCTTTCTTTGCCTTTCTTGTACTTTCTCTTTTTTTTCCTCATCATTATTTTTCCACATTTTGTCATTCTTCTTCAACCTATTCCCTCTTGCCTTATTTGTTTTCCAACAGGTTGTCTTCTCTTTCTTTTTATCTTTTTTCTCTTTTTTCCTCTTATTCTAATCTGTTCCATCATCTTTTCTTCCTTCACCTTTCCTATTCTTTCACTATTTACACCTCTTTCTTCTTTCATATACTTTTCTTTAATATTTTCACTTTTTTTTTTTTTTCTTTTTCATCTTTCTTCTTTCACATTTTCTCTCTTTTTCTTTTCTTTCTTCTTCCCCCTTTTATTCTCTTTCTAATTCTTTCACTTTTATCCTTCACCTTTTTCACTTTTCTTATATTTTCCACCCCTTTTTCTTTCTCTTTCTTCCTATTTCTTTCCTTCACTTGATCCACCTTCTTTTATTTCCTTCACCTTTCTGTTATTCATATTTTTTATTTCCCTTCTCTTTTTTCTTGCCTCTTGTCCTTCATCTATCTTCTTATATATTCTTTTATTTTTCTCTTTTTGTTATCTCTGTCCCTTTTTTCATTTCTCTTTATTCTTCCTCTTTGTTTTCTTTCTCCACTCCTTTTTCTATTTTGTTCTATCCAATTTATTTCTTCCTCCTCTTTTTCTTAATTTTTCTTTCTCTCCCTTATTCTTTTTGGTGTTATTTTTCTTTCTCTAGCTTTTTTCTTTTGTCCACTCCTTTTATTTCTTTCACTCTGTTTCATATTCTTTTTATCTTTTTTCTTTCACTATCTTTTCTACTCTCTCTTTTATTTCTGATTTTTCTTTCTTCTCCTTTTCTTATCTTTACTTCCTCTTCTCTTTTTTCCCTTTTGTCTTATCTTTCCTCTTCTTGATTTTTCATTTAGCTTTTGCTCTGTTTCCTGTTCCTTTCTTTCATCTATTGTTCCTTATTGTCTCATTTATTTCTATTTTATTCTTTCTTTCTTTTGCATTTTCTTTTTTATCTTATTCTATTTTTTTCCTCTTCCTCTTTCTTCATTAATTTTAGTCAAACAACTATTTATATTTTATGCCTTGTTATGATAGGCAGCCATCTGTGATGATGAAAAAAATAGCATGTTTTAGCCTGTGTCTCAAGTCAACCTGACACTGCCACACAAAATTACAGCTGTAAAAGAAATCTGGTGACATCAGGTGAAATATTCTCATTAAAAACTGAGAATTAAGGAGAAAATGAGAATCCACCAAGCAACCCTAAAGTGAGAAGATATCAGTTTAAGTATTAGACAGGAATAGACAAGAGGGTAACAAAAAGATTGGAAATAGCTTGTATTATTAAATTCCTTAGTTAGTCAAATTAAGTAATTTTCTGCTCTGAAAGTGGTAACCACATTAGCTTTTACATGACAGCTTGGGAGTAAAGGGAAGTAAACTGTGCATAAAGAAAACAACTTGGACAGATTTTAAATGTGAATTAAGTTTAAGCATCTAATGATTTTTTTAATTTTTCTTTCAGATTTAATAACTTAAGTCTTTAGCAATTTCAAACATCGAAAGATTAACAATCAAACAATGTGTTAAAGTTATTAAAACCTATTACAAAAATGGACATTCAAACAAAATGCATTTCACACACTTTGCAATTTTTTTGGTCAACATAATCAACCAACCAAGAGTGTAATTGGAAACGATGCAATGTTGTTGTGGAGAGGTTCAATTTCTGTGCATGATGACGAATGAAGATGTCTGGATTTTGGGCCACATTCTCATGCACTGGACAGCGTAAATGAGCACGCAATGGTGTTTTCACATCTGCCACCGACCCAGTTTGTTTGAATTTATGAACAATTTTTCCAGTTGCACTCTTGAAACTTTAACACATTGTTTGATTTTTAATCTTTCCATGATTGAAATTGCCAAAGACTTAAGTTGTTAAATCTTAAAGTAAAA
Source organism: Acanthosepion esculentum (assembly GCA_964036315.1). NCBI lineage: Eukaryota > Metazoa > Mollusca > Cephalopoda > Sepiida > Sepiidae > Acanthosepion > Acanthosepion esculentum. The sequence continues at coordinate 29,043,442 of OZ038485.1, read as the reverse complement.
GAAAAAAAAATCATTAGATGCTTAAACTTAATTCACATTTAAAATTGGTCCAAGTTATTGAAACACCCTTTACAAATTCAAAAAGCAATAATATTAATCAGGATATAAAAGAAATCACCTGTTGTTTCTTCTTCATCTCCCCCACCATGAGGTAAGTGACATTTCATTTTTTTCTTCTTCCTTCATTCAAACTACAGTAGTTTATCATCATACCCAGGACTAGACCAACACATTTGGTGCATTTGCCTTGATAAAGTCCATCTGAGGACATATTAGCAAAGGAAGGTTTTCTTTTTGTCTTTGGCCTGAAGATTGCATTGAAGCATGAAGGAGACCATTGCCACCCAGTGTTGACCACAGTGTCCACTTTTATATTTATACTAGCAGCACGGCCCGGTGTTGTCCGTGCTTGATTAAAAAAATTGTACGACTCATACAGCAATCGCTATCACTTGACTTAAAATATTTTTACCCTTCCTTGCCTTTAAAAAGAGTGACCTTTGCTGTGCTGATGTTGCTACATGCCTTACTTCTTGCCTATCTCACACTGCAAATTTTTTCTAAGCTCTATACTAAACATTAAATCTGTTACAAAAAAAGAACTAAACAAAATGAACAGAAAACGATCAGCTTTAAAAAAAAGCTTGTAACTGGAAAAACTGAATGAAAAAAAAATGTTAACAACAAATACTTTTTCACACCCAAGCCAGTTCTGCAGAATCAGAATCAACATTGAGTTTAAGCAAGCAAATGAGCCAATTGCAGTAAAGTCCCATGCAGATTTAAATTTTTCCCACTTGTGACGAATGCAGCTATCGATTTTTTTTGCATGCTAGTTAACATTCGTGTCAGTCAGCTGTTGGCTCTCATGCTGGACAATAGAATCTTCCTGCCTATTCGTGGCAGCCAGCTATAGGCTCTCACTCTGGCCAGTAGAAAATGGCCGCAAACTACATGAAAACTGCCGTAGAAGCATGAAAAAATTGATTATTTCCACTATCGATGGGAGTTGGGAAATGCAAAGTCAGTCTTGGCCTTCCCGCTAACTTGGAGCAGGTGCAAATCCGTCGAAAATTGCAGCCATGCATTCATTACACACACACACACACACACACACACACACACACATCCTGCCTTTTATAGATAGAAATACACTCTATCTTTGATATTAAGCACATATCTACTTTCTACATATCTATATCATATACTTACTTCCTGCAAATTAATATTTACATTATGACATTTAAGTTGAACATCTGGAAACTTATATTTTTAATCAAGAAAATCAAACTTAATGAATTTCTTTTCAATTTAATACAAATTCAAGAACTAATAATATTAAACAGGATATAAATCTGTGGCGATTTGGTGACAAAAGTTTGAGTCTTTGATTCCACAGAATCTCTGTAGAGTTCACCATATCATCCATCATATAATGATTTGTTGGTTCATCATTTTTTATTTGCATCTTTGCCACACAGCTCCATTTGATTTGTAGTTGCACCAGTGTTTGGGTCAACGAATTGAGAACTCTAATTTATAGTTTCAAGTTTACATTTTTTTTATTAGTGCTCACAATATACATGGCCCAAGAGCCACTCAAGTGTGTGATATGAATATAATCATAGGGAGGAAGAAGTAAGGATTATGTAGATATGGAGAATACTTAATGATTAAATCTTTAACTATTTACATTATTTGGAGTGTTGTCCTCAAATTTACTGCCATATTCACAATGTTTCAGCCATTGTATGCTTCAGCCTTCTTCAGGTGATATACATTGGAATTTCAAACTGAACACTTTATTTAATCAACAGGAGTAGATTGTTCTAATTCCACATGTCATGCCTTTTTTTTGTTATCTCAGTTTCAGTTAATTCCCTTTAGTATCTCAAAATCCCAATATATGTTACCTGAAGTGTATAACAGGCAAAACATTGTGAATATGGTATTAAAGACGAGGACAACAGTTTGACTGATGTAAATAGGATAAATAGTTAGAATACTTCATCTCAGAAATATTGAGAGATAAATCCTTAATTTGAAAAAATAAAGGTAAATATTGCATTGTTTGGGGAAAGTATCTATGCAGGAGCCTCTCCCACAAAGCAGTGGTTCCTGTTAAAATCTTATTACCCATAATTTAAATACAGAGGAAGTGCAGGTTGTTCAACTCTGTGTAATGTCTAAATTAGTAAAACCTATCTGAATATTTCCTATGGAAATAGCAAGAGAGTGGTGACAGGCTTGCAACATTGTATCCGTGGTAAAGAGGCTGCAGAGTAGAAAATATGTATCCCCTACAAGGGCCACATAAACGACTTTAGACTCTATCAAGGCTAGAAAGTGACAACTGTCATCAATACTTCATTGTTGATTATAAGCAGCCCACATATCAGACTATATGGTTGCACCAGGTCTCACCCACTGTTGTATGTTTGAAATGATTGTTGCAGTATCATGCTATGGAGGTGCAAAAGTATAATAATGCTGTGTTTTTTTTGTCACTAATGAATATTTCATGGGTTGACTATTGGAAACAGTAACCCAGAACATGACCTGTCATCGATTGCTGTCACCACTACAGAAATGCATTTGGTTTGGTTTCCATAAACATTCAATTGGCATTGAGGAATATCAACGGATGCAAATTTTTTCTGCAAAGAGGAATAACATTGATGCACCTTTTTCTGTATGTAGTTTCATATTAGACACCATTTAGCTAGACTGCAGGTCAGCTTCTATCTGTAACAAGATAAAAAATATTATCTGCCTCTGGTGTTGTGGGCCAACATATAAAGATAGGAAGCATTACTTTCAGAGCAACCCTCATACTAATAATACTAGCCAATTGGTTGACACTCACAGAAAAGCATGTAACACAGGTGATGCTATATTTTATATATATTCTTGGGAGGAAGAAGGCATGTATCTACCTTTTTTACAGGATGAATTTAATAATGCCAAAAGGGTCACTTGACAGCCCATGGGTGACAATCAACATTAGCTGTGTAGACTGTGAGGTAGATAGATGTAATAGCCAATGGCATTTAGGGGATGAAGCAAAAGCCATACAGCTTAAATAAAGAACATAAAAGATTTCACCCAGGCTGGTCGTGTCTCTCCAAAGAATATTACAAATAAGAATTCCTTATGTTTGCCTTTTTACATACTAATTATTTTATTCATATTTCCTGTAATAACATTTGAATAACATTTTGTTTGACATAATTGTATATTACAGTGCTGTATATGAATTTTTTCTAGGTACCATTAATTTTTGGAATTAATTTCTTTGAGTTATTCTGATACTTCCTTTTGTTGTGTGAAGGTGTTAGTATATCACATATCTACTAATGCCTAATATGGGCCTTGGAGAGTGGAGAAAACTAAAATATATCTCTTTCCAAGCACATCATTAATACCTTCCTTTCTCAGTAAAGAAATGTACGAGGGTAATTCAATAAATAAGGTGAATTTTTTGGTATAAGGACTTCTAATACAGATAGAAGCTTACTTTTTTTTTATTTTTCAATGTAGTCTCCCAGCACTGTCACACACTTTTCCCATCTGTGCACAAGCTTCCATATTCCCGCAGCGTAAAAATATTTGGACTGATGTCTCAGCCAGTCGCTAACAACACTTTTGACTTCATCGTCACTTTTAAACTTTGTGCCTCTCGTGAACGCTTTCAAGGGACCAAACAGGTGAAAGTCTGAATGGGCAAGGTCTGGACTGTAAGGGGGATAAGGGAGCAGTTAACAGCCCAGCTCGTTGATGGTCTGCACCGTTTGACCTGCTGTGTGAGGCCATGCATTGTCATAGTGCAAGATGACTCCTTCTGACTGATGACCCCTCTGTTTGTCCCAACAGATAAGCTCAAAGTCCTTGCAATGTCATCCACTGTCACCCTTCTGAATGAGGTCATTGACTGATTCGATCACCTCAGGAGACCTCACTTCTGTAGGCCTCCCAGGCCTGTCTTCATTCTCAACACTGCTCTGTCCTTCTTTAAACAATTTAGCCCACTTGTAGACATTTTTTGGCTGAAACATGTGGCACCATACACAGTTGACATTCTCCTATGAATTTCAACTGGTTTGCACCCTTCAGCAACCAAAAACTTGATAACTGACCGCTGTTCAATACTGGAGCATGCTTCTTGGTCAGCCATCTTTGTTAATCACCAAAACTCTCAAAGTTTTTTTTAATCTGCAAAAGAAATTAAATCCATGTGAAAAAGAAGTAAAACAAAAAAAATAAAAAAAAGTAAGCTTCTATCTGTATTAGAAGTCCTTATACCGAAAAATTCACCTTATTTTTTGAATCACCCTCGTATATTGACTGACACATTTATCTGCAATGCATGTCTACACATTATTTTTCATTTTCTCACCTTTCACTAATACTTTATACCTATCTGGATTTTATTCCAAAATGTCTAGTGTCATGCCTTCTTCCTCGTGATATGGTTGGTCATACCAGATATTTGTCATGATTTTCTTATCTATTTGATATGATTTAGGTGGTTAGCATGGTTAAGAAAAGAAAACTCCTTCTCTGAATATGAATTGTATGCCAAGAGAAGGTCACAAAAATGGATCAATTTAAATGTTACTGTAACAACAAAAGAAACAAAAAATGAATAAGATTAATAAAATCTAAGTGACTCATGTATACTGAAATACTTCAAAATGACAGAAATTATCATTATTTTCATGTCTATTCAAAAGATTTCCAAAAAAGAAACATATTACCAAGTAATATCCAATTTTCAAAATTTGATATCAGTAGCCTGACTATTATCACTATTCAAAGACGCCTAAATGATAACACATGCTATCATGTGATCCCATTAACTATGAACAGTATTTTTGCTTTTCTAAGGTGACTAAAGGATAACAATGCATGCTACAGGTCACCCTATATACAAGGTTCGAAATCTGATAATGATAGACTATTAGATATTTTCATTATGTAAAATGCCTAAATAATTTCAATATATGCTTTGAGGTCAACCCATAAGTAATGTCGAAAATATGGTAATTTTTTTAAGTGTAGCTTAGATGTGACCCAAAGCCAAAAGTATGGAGCACCCAGTGAGGATCGAACTCACTATTCAGTTATAGTTATATATCTAACATATTACCAAGTCATATGAGGTCATCTTATATGCAATTTTCAAAATCTGATATCAGTAGACTGACTATTATTATTAAATGATAATACATGCTATCATGTCGTCCCATTAACTATGAACAGTATTTTTGCTTTTCTAAGGTGACTAAAGGATAACAATGCATACTACAGGTCACCCCATATGTAATGTTCAAAATCTGATTGTGATAGACCATTAAATTTTTTTTACAGTAAGAGTCACCCTGTACAAGGCCCAGGTAACAGATAACTCTAAACTTGAACAGGTTAAGATTGTAGTGATCAAGGAAACATCCACTTGGGGGTCTGTTCCACAGGGCAGTGCTTCACAGGAAGAAGCTGTTTGAGTGGAACTTACTTTTTGCTGATGCAATGTGGGGAAATGTGAATGGTTTGCTAATATGTAAGTGACATGGTGACTCCTAGCTGTGAAGGTTAGACCTGGTGGAATCAAAGAATGTAGTTCATTTGAGCACTTTCCATGGGAGTAGCAATAGAGCCACATCCCATCTCTGGAAGTGAGGTTGGATGGTGGAAAATAATTCTTCCCCAACAAAGCTTCAGAAACGCTTTTGAACTCTATCAAGACTGCAAAGTGAGGACTGGGCAGCTCTCTCCCAACTATGGCAGCAGTATTCCATTCTCAGCCTTATCTGGTTCTTATGAAAGTAGAGGATAGCATGAGGAGTCAGGTACTTACTGGAGCGGTACAGGGAGCTGATCATTATACCTGCATCTTTAGTGATGGATTGTACATATGAATTCCACTTGAAGTTGGGTGTGATTTTGAGGCCCAATATTCTTCCAAGGCACAGTGCCTCCTTGAGGAGAACATCCGTTCATTGTGACTGGCAGTACTTTGGGGATTTTCACTATCTAAAATGCTTAAATTATTTAAATATAGGCTTTGAGATTAGCCCATAAGTAATGTCTAAAATATGGTGATTTTTTAAAATATAGTTTAGACGTGGCACAAGGTCGAGAGAATGGAGCACCCAGTGAGGATCAAACTCACTATTCAGTCATAATTGATCTAGTGAGTCATGCTCATTGTCCAAATGATACTCTATCAATAATTTTGAGGATATTACTGTTAGTCTGAATTATGACATGTTATAAGTTTATTTCATAAATAATATCCCAAGTAGGTTATGAATAGATTAGATGGCATTGTTGCTATTTTAAAATACCTCAATAAAAGCATTAGATGGTATTGTTGCTATTTTAAAATACCTCAGTAAAAGCATTAGATGGTATTGTTGCCATTTTAAAATACCTCAATAAAAGCATTAGATGGTATTGTTGCCATTTTAAAATACCTCAATAAAAGCATTAGATGGTATTATTGCCATTTTAAAATACCTCAATAAATGCATTAGATGGTATTGTTGCCATTTTAAAATACCTCAATAAAAGCATTAGATGGTATTGTTGCCATTTTAAAATACCTCAATAAAAGCATTAGATGGTATTTTTGCTATTTTAAAATACCTCAGTAAATGCATTAGATGGTATTGTTGCTATTTGAAAATACCTCAATAAAAGCATTAGATGGTATTGTTGCCATTTTAAAATACGTCAATAAAAGCATTAGATGGTATTGTTGCTATTTGAAAATACCTCAGTAAATGCATTAGATCGTATTGTTGCTATTTTAATATACCTCAATAAAAACATTACATGCTATCAAGATATCCTGTATGTAATGCCAAAAAAAAGGTATAGAATATTTCACAAATTGGGATCTTTCAAGAAATCTCCTTGGTAAACTCCTTTCAAAATTTTTAAAGAATCAAAATTGAACCAAGAAATACATGAAAATTGACCTCAGTCATATTTCTGAGATGTAGTATTGTAATTACACTATTTGGACTGTTGCCCACACTTTTATTGCCATATTCTCAACATTTCAGCCATTGAACACTCAAGCCTTGAGGTGATATTTGTTGAAATTTTGAACTAAACCCTTCATTTTTTCCATGAGGATAGATTGCTCTAATTCCATGAGCCATCTCCATTTTTAGCTAATTCCCCTGGATAACTCAACTTTTGTTCTCTCTGCTGTATCCAGGGACAGAACTCACACTTCTTTGTATCAAGTCACTTCTGGATCAATAAACCAATATTTTTATAGGCAATGTGTCCTTGGAGACATTAATGAGTGAATTTTTGTCACTTATAAATTATAACTTATTTTACCAGAGATCATATTACAATTTTTTGTTATTGTTGTTTTTCTCTAGCTTCCTGTATTACTGGTTCCCATATTGTATTCATTTCTATGCTTGGCTGACTTAGGAGATTTTTGTGGCTTAGTATATGTGCTGATTCCTTAAGTTTTCATATTTTCCAGTGATATTGTCTGTCTATTATTTCAACCTTATCCCACAGAGGGTGGTGATCTCCCTTTTCTCTCTATATATGGTCAACTATGTCTTACTTTTCTATTTCCCCTTGTGTTACGGCCTTACGGCATTCCTGTAGTCTTCTCTTAATGAGGCAGCCTGTTTCTGCTTCATGTTTCTTGCTACAGCTGCATGGGATGGCATACACGCAGTCCTTAATCATGTTCTCCTATGTGTGTAGTCTTACTCAGAAGATATGACTGTGTAGTGTTGAACCACTCTTGTAGACTGTATTGATGTTATATGGACCTCAGATCTTTTGTATCTTTTTTGATAAGCCCTTTACATAGGGTAGGCAATGTTGTTTAACTTCAGTGTTCATATGAGAACTGGTGTTTCAACATGATGAGGCTGCAAGTCATCCAAGGTAGAGAATTACTGTGAAAATGGTGATGATGACTGAGGCATGAAATGAGTGAAAGAGGAGGTGTTAAGAAATGGTGATTATGAGGAACACCAGGGGAGAGTGAAAATTCAATGAATGTTTTTATGATAGGCACTGTAAGAAGGAAGTGGTTGAATTTACAATGTTAGTGAGAGAAAGGCTGAGAGAATGTTAAGTGTGTTGTGGGCATGCACATCGGGTGGGGTGGGGTGATGAGGCACCAAATGTTGCAGTACTATCCTTTTCTAGTAGCAACAACATTTTGCACATGCAAATTATGAGTCTCAGGAAATGGAAAACAATTTCAATAATGCAATATTTTATATTTTTGTTTTTACATAAAACTAAGTGAAAAGAGAGAAAAGACACAAGAATGCATGCAAAAATGGAAGTTACAAGTTAGGAATTGCGTGGGTCGGTGTGAAGAGTTCAGTCATTAAGAGACAAAACATATCATCATACCCAGGGAGGTCCTGGTTGGCGTTGTCACTTCTAGCACATGCTAGAAGAAAAAGAGAGACAACAGGATGAAGACAGGAAGTGTCCCATTTTTATTGGTGCTTAACAGCGCCTTTTAATGACTTCTAGGCAAAACTGGAAAAGCTATTGATGAGTAACCCACAAGTCTATGTGCTGGGAGTGCTGGGATTCACATCCTAATATGTCTGCAGTACTGTATGAAAGAGGGCTAGTCTCTTGAAATGTGTATTAGAATTTCCCCAGTTTTTTAACCATGACCAAAGGCTGAAAAGGGGCAGCTGATGCTAATAGGGTTGTCAATAGATATGTGTGTGGCCAAACCAGGTGTAGCATTTGCTACCACATGTAAAACTTCATTAGTTTAAAAAAGGCATATATTACTATAGAAGCCACCTGACATCTGTAAAATAACCACAATGGCAATAGTAGTAGTAATTCTCAATTACTTTATTCTTATACCAATGAGATACAGATACAAAAAATATATCTAGCTCCCTGGCCATCACAGCAGCTTAAATAACACTGGATGAGGTAACTTATGTCTGCCTGTGGAAGTCTCCCATTATCTAATGGGACTGTCTGTTTCTACTCTACAAAATATTTATGACATTCATGGGATAGTTGGCTTAATGAAGATGATAAAATGTATTACTGACTCATTTCAAAGAAAAATAATCTTTTTAATATTTTTCTGACACTAGATTTGGACATCTTGGGAGGATCTGATAATTTTGCCAACTGATCATTATTATGAGAATTTATTTGACTTGATTTAGTTTGGCATAAGGCTTCATCAAAGGGGCACCCACCAAAGACTGAACTTGCAGTTATTTGCAATAAAAATATCTTAATTCCCAAGTATCTAATGTTTATTAAAAGAAAACATTTAAGCAATTATAGAAATGATAAATGTAATAGGTATAGCTACTGGGTACATCCTGCATTTCATGTTACATGGAGATATATAATCCAGTGGAAATCACATCATGCATCTGTCCCCCTGTGTGTATTTCAAGTGTTGAGAGGTAGAAAATGGTAAGGGACATGATGAGACAGCAATCATCTGTGAAGACAGAGCACTCAATATATATATATATATATATATATATATAATAATATATATATATGATAATATATATATATATATATATATATATATATTGAAGATTATTTACATTATTCGGACTATTGTCCTCATCTTTGTCACCATGTTTATCACAACATACTGGCTGTCAAACTGAACCCTTTATTTCGCTCACTGGTGTAGACTGTTCTAGTTCCACGTGCGATGTTTTAATGGATGTCAATTATCAGTTATCTCCTGTTAATTCCCCTTTCCAAGTTCTCCACTGCCTTAACCGGGTATTGAACTCACACTCTTTGGGTCCTTTCACTGGATCTAACCAATGCCTTTATCCACTGTGCCATGTGTCCTTGAGGACATCTATGTATGAATTAGATTATCACAGATACTAATCAAGAACAAGGATCACTTCGCACCTAAGACGTATAGGCAGTTATCGCAGCGGTACACCAAGCTACCTCACATATACGGTCTCCCTAAGATTCACAAAGACAGTATTCCACTCAGGCCAATTGTTATTTGCCAAGGCTCTGTGTGCCACCCTCTGAGTCGCTTCCTTGTGGATATAATTGACCCATTAATCAGAAAGTCTCCTTCATATGTCTCAAACTCAGCCCATTTTGTGGAAATAATCAAAGACGCTCCCATCCTATCCAACCAGATGGCGAGCTTGGATGTGGTGAGTTTGTTCACCAAGGTGCCCACGGAGGAGGCACTCTCAGTAGTCAGAGACAGATTGGCCTCTGACTCATTCCTAGAAGAACGGACCAGTATTCCAATAGATAATCTGATGGAGATGTTGACTTTCTGTACACAAACAACACACTTCGGAATGTGATCACACATATATCGGCAGGATGAGGGCTTAGCAATGGGCTTGCCATTATCACCAGCAATGGCGAATATATACATGGAATACTTTGAGGAAATGGCATTAGAATCTATATCTCTAAAGCCAACTATATGGTTAAGGTATATAGGTGACACCTTCATACTCTGGCCACACAAGGAAGATGTTCAGGTTCTACTGGACCATGTGAAATCAATAAGACCTTCAATGCAGTTCACAATGGAGAATGAGTAACAACACACTCCCATTCCTGGATGTTCTATTATCTTGAACAGAACATGGGTTCAAGACATCCATATACCATAAACTGACATTCACCGGACATTACCTCAATTTCAACTCCCACCATCCATACAGCGTAAAGAAAGGAATCGTCCGCTGCTTGCAACACCAAGCAAAAGTCATAAGTGGCAACCCAGAGACATTAAATAAAGAATTGGTCAGTATAAGTAGTACCCTACAACATAACAACTACCCTAGGTACATAGCAGCATCCCCCCAAAACTGGGATAGGCAGGTACAAGAGGAGGAGGAGGAGGACAACAACACTCAGAAAACAGTCTGCCTGCCTTATGTGAAGGGGTTATCAGAGAAAATACAAAGGATCTGTGGTCCATATAACATCAGGACAACCTTCAAAAGCTTGACAACACTTCGCAGATATTTCTCCCGAGTAAGACCCCCCATAGAGGAGAACATGACTAAAGACTGTGTGTACGCTATCCCGTGCAGCTGTGGAAAGAAATATAAAGGAGAGACAGGTCGCCCCCTTAAGGTGAGGCTTCAAGAACACCAGAAAGCTGTAACATGAGGGGAAGTGTAAAAATCAGGGGTGGCTGACCACATATGGAGAGAGAAGGGAGATCACTGCTCTCTGTGGGATCAGGTTGAGATCATAGACAAGGAACACCATTGGAAAATTCGTAAACTTAAGGAATCAGCACATATGCTAGGCCACAAAAATCTCCTGAGCCGACCAAGCATAGAAATTAATACAATATGGGAACCAGTAATAAGCAGTGCCAGAGAAAAGTGATAATAACAACAAAGTTGCAATATGAGCTCTGGTAAAAACATGCAAGGATAACAGCAAAAAATTGCAATATGAGCACCGGTAAAAATGGTTACTGAAGACATTAGGTTTATAATACCCAGAAATTCATACACAGATGTCCTCAAGGACACATGGCACAGTGGATAAAGGTGTTGGTTAGATCCAGTGAAAGGACCCAAAGAGTGTAAGTTCATCCTCAAGCTGTAATTTTTCCATTTACAAATAAACTCCAAGACAAAATAAATGTATTGCAGACCAAAAGATGTTTTTTTAAGAATGTGTTATCTATTAATGGTTACATAATTTAGGGGCATGCAATGTCACAACACTAGAGTTCAAATATTTCAAGCGAGAAGTGTTTTGTTTCAAATTAGTAATGGGGTAAATTCACAAATTCTTTTGTTGTATATGTTTTCCAGTTAAAATAACATGGACTAAATATATAGTCCAATTATTAGAGTAATATGTTTTAGTAATTTTTTTTTTCAGAATTCCTTTGCATGATTACTGTTGCAAATGTTAGGGCCAGAAATAAAGACACAAGAGAGAAATTGAGTTAAACAAATATATTAACAGAAACAGTAATGCAAACATATACAAACGAGAGTGTTACAGCAAGAATGTTGACTATGAGAGCTGACTGCTGGAAACCTTCCCTCCCCAAAAGGCAGTACCTGCTCCTATTTATAGCTGGGAGAGTCCATGCATGCATGGGTAAATTACCATAACAATTACCTCTTTATAATATAAAATATATACTGCCCATTGTAATATATTTAAGAAAACTGATCCGCAGTACTAAATTCTGGAAAAAAAACAACTACTAAGACATATTACTCTAATAATCCTTTCACACTCAGTTACCATCTCCCATGTCCTAGCGGCTTTATTGCCTTGCTAAGGGCAAAATGATTAAAAAATAATAGTGTTGAAGACAATGGGAACCAAGAAGTTATTTGCAGATAATAAAGAAAAGAAATCTTTAGAGAACCATGATCATCTAAATCCTGAAGTGATATGAAGAAGAAATCACAATGTTCCTTAATTTTCAGCCTTGGGTGGCAGCCAGTCTAAGAGAAGGACTGCTCTAAATTCGAAACAATTGAGAAGGCAATCAGAAAACAAGCCACTATTTTTCTCAAGAAGTCAAGGCAATTCGCAAGTAATATATCAGGTCATCCCATAAGTTCTGTCCGAATTTTGAATAAAGAAAACAAGTGACCAAATGTTACATTTAATTACAGATTCAATCAACAATGTATTTTCCCTGATTATCTATGACTTCCTTCCATCTATTAACAAGCTTACTAATTCCATTACTGTAAAATTCTTTTGGCTTTGATTCAAAGAACTCACAAATGTCAGTTTTAACCTCTTCCTGTGTTACAAAAGCTGTTTCTTCCAAATGATTCTGTAAGCTACAAAACAAATGGTAGTCTGAAGGAGCAAGATCAGGAGAATAAGGTGGATGAGGAATTTTCTCCCAACCAAGTTCTTCGATCTTTTGTGACGTGATTTTGCTGTGTGTGGTCGTGCATTGTCCTGATGAAACATTACCCGTTTTCGATTCACTAGAGCAGGTCTTTTTTTCCTCAAAGCTTGGTTCAAACGCTCTAATTGCTGACAGTATATTTGAGTATTAATTGTTGCATTAGGTGGTAAGAATTCAAAGTGGATTATTCCTTGGCAATCCCACTAGATTGAAATAAGAACCTTTTGCCCATGAAGTTCCGTTCTCGGCTGTGGCTGGGGTCCTTCCCCTTTACCAAGCCACTGTCTACGACGCTTAACATTTCGATAAAAGATCCATTTTTCGTCGCCAGTCACAAGTCTATCCAAAAAAGGTGAAACAAGTTGGCAAGAATGGAGAGAAGAGCAGATGTCAACTCGGGATTTGAGGTTGTTTTCAGACAATTCATGAGGCACCCATTTTCCAAGTTTAGGAACTTTTCTAAGTTGAAGATGACGATGAACAGTTGTATGGTTTGAACTGAGAACTGCTGCCAATTCCTCAACTGATAAAGCAGGATTTTCTTCAAGGGCTGCTTCAAGAAGCTTTTCATCAAACTCAACTGGACGTCCGGTTCGATCTTCATCTTCAAGGGTGAAATCTCCACCTCTGAATTTTGCAAACCATCTTCTGCAAGTTCTTTCATTCACACATTCCTCTCCATAAACTGAGTGAATGTTTTTAGCCACTTCGGCTGCTGAGTTTCCTTTCTTGAACTCATAGAGCATTATGTGCCTCAAATGATTCTTGGGTACTTCCATGTTAGCAGCGTTTTAATCAAAATTTTATTTTATTTTTCTCTGAAATAAAATTTGATCAGTTTAAATGCATCTAGACATAAAAATAATGTTCAGCTCCATTAGACATTATAAAATACTCTTTAAATTTCGTTCATTTTAACAAAAAGTTAAAATTTGGACAGAAATTATGGGATGACCTAATAGAAAAAGAATATTTGGTGAGCCATGATTGCGGATGGCCTAAAATGTTACAGCATTGAAAAAGAAGAAATCAAAATATTACGTATTGCCTTGGGTGGCAACCAGCTGCAGATAATGTTTCATTCCAAATTCAAAACCATTGAAAAGGCAATGAGAAAATAATATTTCTCAAGATATCAAGGCAATTCACAGGCAATAAAAAAATAGGAATTGCTATGATGACTTACATTCTGAATGGAGATGGTATTTGAAAAAACAAAAGTGAATATATTAAAAATAAATTTGTAATTTTAAATCCTATCTGGTCTACAAACTTTTATTATTCTGTCTGGTCTAAAATTTGTTTGCAAATGAACATCTGTATTGAATGCATTAAAATCAGACGATCGATATGTTACTCATTAACAAGATAATGATTTTTGATTGACTACTCTGATTTTAGGCTAATTTAGTATGAAATCACTTAATCTTGAACATTATACTTGTAGGGTAGTTTTCTGGTTCTTTAACCACTTAACTATATCATTATCTTTATTTGTCAATCAACCCATTCATGTAATGGAATAACCTGTCACCCCCAAGAGTGACTACACTATAGGTAGTAACTACCTAGAAGTATCTCTAAGTCAACAGACTACAGAGTCTAGCTGGGATCTGTTGAGTATGACTCAGACTTACATGAGAACTACCTACCTTCCCATAGTAGCACTCACTACTGGATTGACTTACGTTGACTTTGAGCATAACTGTTACCTGTATTCTTATTGTACTGGTTTTGTGCAATAAGCCTCTACTTATTTTATCCATCTTGTTTTTCAAGTATATATTCCTATTAGCATGAAAGATAACAAACAGGAATTTAGGTATACTCAAAAAATACAGATTCCACAGAAATGTTTCTACAAACCCTCTACAATCCTCATTGTGATAAACAACTAGCTCAAAACTATCATATCTCTTCAGTAAACAGTCACACTTCATTTTTTTTTTTATTTCTTGTCATGTTAAAAAACGACGTGTGTCTGAAAATTCCAATTTTTAACATCTTTATCATCATGCCGCCATTTGATCAAAACCCTTACTAATATACAATAAATATTATTAGTCTTATTATCAATAGTATTATTTTCCTTGCTTTTCTATGTTTTGGATTTTCGTCCTGGATATGATGATAAACTACGTCCAGCAGCAAGGCCTCTTATCAGGAGGTTTTGAGGAGTGTGGAACCACTTCTTAATTGCTGATGTTCCAAGGTCCACCCTCAACTGGGGTCGTAGCACCTGTTTGGGTCCTAGCACGGGATATAACACCCATGTAACTTCATTTTCATACCAGTTTCATTAGTCTATTGTTTAAAGCATGTTTTAAAGGAGTGGAAAAATCTACTTAACAAGGAACTCAATTACTCTTGAACATTACACCTACAAGGTAGTTTTCTTGTTCTTTATCCACTTAACTATATCATGAGACTTTTGTTGTATAAAAGATGTAATTCCTTCCAGAGAACTTCATTGACTTCTTGAAATGAACTCTGCTTTTGCAAGCCAGCATTTAAAGAATGTTATATTTATCTATTCATAAGCGTGACATAACATCTAAAGACGAGACTAATTTCCCTGGGGAGATGAGTAACTCTCCAGTACTGGAGATAGGAAATTGAAAATGCTAGCAAACACAGTGATGTCTTTACCAGCCTCCATATTTTGTGAGGTCATATGGACTACTTCCTCACAATACCACTGAAGGTTATTCATCCGTTATCCCAATCCCTACCTTCTTACTAACATCATCTTAAATTGTGTATATACATGATAGACTCTTGCAAAGATATAATATAAAATATGAATAAGAACATGGGTCTACAAATGGGTCTGGGTTGGTACATATTCTTTCTGCATAACTTTAGAAAAGAAACATATAACAATATTGACAAATATATGTGAGTCTATATTTATATATATATGAAAAAAATTATTTGTATGTATGTATGCGTGCAAGTAGACATATGAGGGAGGCTCCGAAAATAATATCTCCTAATTGTTTCTCTGGAAATGACACTGTTGAATAGAGAACAAGTGTTCAGTGAACAAAATATTATTTTTCTATGTGGTCACTACCAGGAGCAATGTATTTTCACTAGGGATAAACACTTGCCTTTCAATTTTCAGACTAACCCCATTTTGGGTGGCAGCATAATCAGATAGTTTAATTATTTTTTTAATCAATTCACCCCCAAATAATGTGATAACACCACTAAGATGGAAGAAGCTACTGGAAGTGAAAGAGAAGGAAAAGACTTTAGATTCTGAAGTTTGGAGGAAAAAAATAGTAAATAAAATTTCAGAGTTTAGGCAAAGACATCAGAATTTTAGAGTTGGAGTAGATTTTAGAAGGAACTAGAAACCCAATCCTAAACAGGAAACAAGGGATAAACCTTTACTCCTGTCCAAAAGACTGGGAAGGAGTGTGAATCAGATGATAGGTAAACCTATCTACACCTATTGAGGAAAAAAATAGTAAATAAAATTTCAGAGTTTAGGCAAAGACATCAGAATTTTAGAGTTGGAGTAGATTTTAGAAGGAACTAGAAACCCAATCCTAAACAGGAAACAAGGGATAAACCTTTACTCCTGTTCAAGAGACCAGGAAGGAATGTGAACCTGTTTACTTCCTTCTATAGGTTGGCCACTGAAAGACTGAATGATATATAAAACCAAAATAGCTTCTACAAACACATTTTTGAAAAAAAATTTTATTAGGAAATATAATTAATGGATTTTTTCAGTATTATGTGTGAAAAACAACATCTATGACCACCATTTTCCAGCAAACAAATACAGGCTCTTTCCATAAAATTTCCATCATTGTATGTATGGTTTCAGGTCTTAAACATTGGAGTGAATTTTTTTCTTAAGTTCTTGAATTGTTCAAGGTTTATTCACATAAACCCATTCTTTCAAGTAGACCCACAAACAGAAGTCTAGTGCAGTCAAATCAAGTGAATGCGAAAGCCAAACAAATTCAGAAATTTTTGAAATTATTTGTTCACCAAACACTTCTTGCAGGAGATCTATTATCACCTTGGCAGTGCCTGCAGTATCTCCATCCTGTTGGAGCCATACTTCCTGATTATCTTTGACTGCTGCACATAAAAAATACTCAAGCCTTGTCCTATACAGGGCTCTACTGATTCTTTCTGGCTGAATAGGTGCTGATAACACTCTTTGGAGATGCAGTTGATGCTGATGTAATTCTCTGGGATTCTCAGTACCCCAAAATATGCAGTGTTGTTTTTTTGATGTACCAATTTAAATGAAAATGGCCCTGATTATCAAGTTGTTCACAAAATTGTTATCTCTGGCTAGGTGTTAAAATTGAATGGTGTACTACAAGTACTGCAGTGGATCTTGGATTGGGAAAGTTTGGACCATTTGAATTTCACATAGAAACAATTTTAAATCCAGTTTGAGAATCTTCTGAAGTGATTTTCTGGCAATGCCTAGTTGAGCAGCGAGACGACGGGTAGAAGTTGGCGGATTCTCAAGGACCCTCTGCCATACAGGTTCCACCACTGTGTCAGTATAAACAGTGTACTTAGGACCTCTTCCAGAAAGATCATCGACTGATCCAGTTCTGTCAACCCAGGTGATTAGGTTTCAAATCATGTCATCATTAGGAAATACTCTGACATTAAGATGTTGCCAGTATTTTCTCCGAGTTTGAATAATTGATCTTTCACTGGAATAGAAAAACTCAATGACTTTTACTCATTGCTGGACATTATACATAACCATTTTAAGCTTCAAGGGATGCTCTATAATCTGCAAAAAAAGACTGAAGATGAACAAGTTATGACATTTTCAAACCCTTCAGTTTTTCAGTGGCCACCCTATATTTGTTGAATTCTGTGAGCAATTTCATTGGTGCCAAAGTCTAGTTTAAAATAATTGCTCAAAATTGCCAGAACTTGTGCCTTCCAATATAACATCTACAGGAAAAAAGATACTGATAAATTGAGAATATTATGTAATAATTAACATTAGAAAAACCAGTGAAAAATCCCATGGTTTTCCGCTTTTCATAAGTTAATGATGGAATAAAAGATCAAGCTGCACAACTATAAAATTTCTACTGAAATTTCCTCGTTAAATATTTGAGCTGAACAACTTTAACAGGATATTACAATAATAATTATAAATGTGAATGTGGGTCATTATTTAAAGAAGTGAGAGGGTACAAATTTAAAAAAAATTCAAAATTAACAGTTTTCCATTTCACTGAAGCAGCCGTAAACACATGAGTGTTATTGCCCCATCTTTCCTTTCTTTATTTCTTTCATTCATTTTTCTTTCCTTTCTTTTTTTCTTTCATTCATTTTTCTTTCCTTTCTTTTTTTCTTTCATTCATTTTTCTTTCCTTTCTTTTTTTCTTTCATTCATTTTTCTTTCCTTTCTTTCTTTCTTTCATTCATTTTTCTTTCCTTTCTTTTTACTTTCTTTCAATCATTCTGTCTTTCTCTCTTTTTCCTTTCTTTTTCTTTCTTTCTTTCATTCCTTCTTTCTTTCATCTTTCTTTTATTCATTCTTTCATTCCTTCTTTCTTTTTCTTTCATTTATTCATTCATTATTTTTTCTCTCTCTCAAACCAAACCGTGACTTTGATATATTTGATGTATCAGATAGATTCAACTATCATTACAATCAAAGAGGAATAGTACATTGTTTATTTGCTGTAATGGCAGGGCATAGTGTACTAAGAAACAAGCAAGAATGATTGTATTGGAGTCATAGTTTGTACATGAAATTAATTTTGGAGTAGAGGTTGGTAAAGAAAAGCAAAAAAAAAAAAAAAAAGAAGAGCAACCCATTCCCAGAACATGACACATTCCTGTTATTACTGATAAAACAAATTACTCATCATGTAACAGTACTGATATCCACTGCTTGGCCTCCAAAAATGCCCAGCAAACATTGATGAATGTTAATGGGTACATATATATTTTTTTTGTATGTTGACATACGATGACATACATTTTCATGTCAAACACCATTCTGCCAGAGAGGTGCTTAGATATTCTATGCTCAAAACAGCAGAAATATGGTTTACTCATGGGAAGTTTCAACCACTATTTCTATATTTTCCTATGACATTGTGATCCAGTATAATAAAAAAAAGAAGCATATACTTTGGAGAATTGTCAAAAGGACAGTTATTCTCTTGAGACTTCCATTACTGCATGCACTTTTCAATCTCTTGGCAATGTTTATTTACAAGATTATGGAAATATGTGAACCAAGTACAATGTAATATTTATCATTTACATTTTAAAAAGATTCAGTATTTACCATTTTATAAAGAAATGAATTTGAAAAGAAATCTTTTTATTCAAAAATCTATAAAAAATTACAAAATTATCAAAATATATACCAACAACAATGCAATATTTATTATTTATCATTTTATAAATAACTATGAAAACAAATTTTTAATTCAGTCTAATAATCATAAATAAATAGTGTTTAATATCTTTGTTGTCAATTCTGAAGAGTAAAGAAAATGTTTAAATCCACTTTCATATGTTTAGGTTTTATTAAAATTCTAATCAATGTTTTTTAAAACAATAAACATTGCTCAGGGAGTCAAAAGTGTATACAGTAATTGTGGGCTCAAGGGAATAACCATCTTTCTGGCACACATTTTTTTTGCAGGCATGAAGGTTAAACATTGCCCCCCCCCATATATATATATGTATATATATATATATACACACACACAGACACGTTTCACTAAAGATGGCTGACAATGTACTGTGATTAAGTTTTTTATTTAATTTCTCTTGTGTTTGTACAAGTGTTTTAATTTCTGGACACAAAGAGTGTAAAAATGTTTTGCATATCTGAGTGCTTTTAGCTATACATTTAGCCATTATCAAGGATGTTTTATTTTTACTTTTATCTGAATGTATATTTTGGATGAAGTCTGGTAGGCTTTTTGTGTGTTTAAATGAGTTCTAATAGAGCTGTGGTCAGATAGGTGTAATGTAAGTTATTTGGATAGGCATGTAGTAATGTGACCGATGTAATTATTTATGAGTTTTGTTTGATCAGGAACACAGTACCTTAAAGGGCATTGTAAATAATGTTGATTCTTTGTAGTTTTGATAAGTGTAAGATCATATAGTCTTCATATATATCTTTGCAAGATGATTATATCATGATTTATGAAATGTGTATTTAGTTATATATACACTCTCTCAAATATATATTTTGCTTTTATATACATATATATATATATATATATATATATATATATATGTGTGTGTGTGTGTGTAGATAGATAGATAGATAGATAGATAGATAGATAGATAGATTAGAGATATAAACAGTGTGGATGTAAGAATCCACATTGAATAGCAGTGATTAGTTTCACACTTTAAGTGGTCATCAGATTGTTATTTTTTTTTTTTTTAAGCGTATCACCCCAAGCAAGGCTGGAGGCCACTATCATGCATGGGGTTACAGAAGGGATGGAGGAAGAGCAGATAGGAGTGGTAAAGGAGAGGATGTGGAGAAAGAGAAAGACGGAGAGTCGATCAAGGCAAGGGCGTTACAGAAGATTTGGAGCGAGAGCAGATAGGAATGAAAGATGAAAGGATGTGGAGAAGGGAAGTGGATAGATAGATCAAGATGTATAGTTGAGGACAAAATAATTAGTCACACAATAAAAATTGTTTTAAATTATTTCCCCAAGTTCTGTTTACCAAATCAAGGAATTTAAACACACCATTTCTAAATATATTAGCTTTATTTAAGAAACTTCTATGATTTTAAGCTTATGGCCATATCAATTTTGTACAATCACTGAAGTTAAGTAACATTAAACCTGGTCAGTACTTGATGGGAAGCTGCTTAGAAATACAGGTGTTGTAAGCTTGCATGCGCAAGTGGTGGATAATGGTTCAGAATTGGAAATTAGAGCCATTACAGAGTTCTAATTCCAGTCAGGTTTGCTATATTCACTGACAGGCAAATATCTCTGGGAAAGGTATGAATCCAGATATTCTACTTGACCCTAAAATCATTATTATCCCTTATAATACAAAAAAATATATTTTCTGGCTTTAAATAAGCTGCAAAAGGTTGATAATCCATAGAGAAAACAATCAATTTATCATTTTACTTTGCACACAGAAACAAAACTAATTCACAAAATTCAAAACATACAACTGTCAGAATTACTACCCACTTCCCAAATGATGCTAAAACTTAATTGTGGATCCTTTTTATTGAATAACTTTGTACAACCGTTTTAGATATGTCTTTTCAGGAATTCCATTTCTTTGATGGCAAATCTTTCAAGCTCCCCTAAGATTTGAGAAGTCTTCTGGCATGGACATCTTCATGTCACCTGACAGACTTTCTAAATAGACTAGTATTCAAACCGTTCATGCTGATTAAAAGAAACACTGAATAAATAACATTAAAGGGATTTGTGGAAATAGGTTTTATTTCTGTACGACAATCCACTTGCTCACAGGGCTAATATAAAAATTGATTTCTTTTTAAGAATTGGAGGTTTTAGTACATAGCCCTTCCACCCTACTCTCCAGACACTATTCTGTTGGACTGTTTCCTGTTCCCAAACTTTAAAAAGGATTCGGAAAGGAAAAGATTGTTAAATGACTTGAAAGCAAGAGTAGTATTTCATTAACAAAAACATCAAATTGTTGTGGGAAAGCATTTAAAAAAAAAAAGTTAAATGATGTGCCAGGTGTGTTGAACAATTACAACATGGAAAATAGCATAAGCATTTTGTGGCTCAAAGCCATTTTCATCTTGGGAAGGCTGAGAACTTTTTGAGTAGGAAGAGTGAAAGCATCTTGAGAAACAATGTGGTAAGTTTATTGAACCACTGGATGAAGATGTGTAATATTATATAGATTTCATGGATCTAGGTCATTCCCATTATGGTCAGGCTTAGAACATTGTAGGGAGAGTTAAAGAAGCAATGTGCCAACTCTGTTGAACTGTGACTATGTGGAATAGCATACATATTTTTGTGAATTTTTTTTAGAATTTCAATCAAAACAATTAGATAATGACACAATGATTGGTTTGGTTTGTTTTATGTCATATCAATCTCAAAGGTTTATTTAATGCCTATATATATATATATATATATATATATATATATATATATATATAAATAAAAAATGTATTTTTTGTAAATCAAGTTTCAGAAACATTTTTGTAATATTTTTTCCTTCGAAAAGCTATTGATAGTAATACATTTTTTTTCAAAAATGTATTGCTGGTATTTAAACCTCTTTCTACACTTTCATTTGCCAATAGCTGGAACCTTAACAGGTGCTACCACCCTGGGTCAGGGTGGGCCTGAGAACACCAGCAGTTAAGAAGTGGTTCCATGTTCCTCAAAACTTCCTGATCAGAGGCCTTGCTGTCGGACATAGTTTATTGTCTTACCCAGGACACGGATTTAGTTTATCATCATACTTAGGTCTGGACACAAAGATGCTAAGGACTAATTAAACTGAAAGTAATATATGTGTGTGTGTGTGTGTGTGTGTGTGTGTACATACATATATATATATATACATATATGAAGAAATATAGTTTTAAGGTGTGCTATATTTATGGGATAAAGGACTCAATATCAGAGATAAAGCATATATAAATATAAAAGTGAACACTGAAGTCAACAGTCAGAGGCGACAGGCTGTTTCAGTTGCATATAGCATGAAACAGCCTGTCACCTCTGAGTATTGACTTCAATGTTCACTTATATATATATATATATATATATATATATATATATATATATATATATATATAAGCAAACAAACCAGGCATCCCAATGTGACCCATTATAGCAGGAAAAAGTTCTCTCAGATGATTAAAAGAGAGAAGTTTCATTTTGGAAGCATTAACAATCCACTTCTTACTCCAGTTAACAACAGATTGTAGGTCATTTTTGAAATCACCTGCCACTTTGGTCATATCAAACCAATCAGAGTTACTATTCAGGCAGAAGTAAATAGTTGTCTCATCAGAATAGATACCTGAACTGAGGACATCAGGAAGACTGTTAATGAAGTGTAGAAACATTTTAAGTCCAAGGATAGAGCCCTGGAGGACACTTTCATTAATGCAAAAATATCTAGAAGTGTGTCCATTCAAGACAACTTTCATTTTGCAATTTGATAATAAAGACTGGACTAGTTCAAAGATTTGGCTGAGACACAATATCTTTAAAACTTGTGAAGAAGACCTGCATGTCAAACACTGTTGAAAGCTTTCAAGATGTTCAAAGGAAAAACATGAGCTTCACCATTCTTATCTAGAGCTTGATAGACTATTTCCATAATTATTGTCAGTACATCAGCAGTTGATCTAGAGAAGTGAAAGCCATATTGCTTATCTAAAAGAAGACCCCATGAGATGAGATGCTTATCCAATACTGAGTTGATTAGCCCCTCTACTACTTTGCTACAAATATGTAGAATGCAAATAGGCCAATAGTTAGAAGGATTAGACAGTTTGCCTGAGTTCTTAAGTCTATATCAATATGTGTACTTTTAACCAACTTATACATATTTAAAATAAAATGTGTGTATTGAAAATTTATAAGAAAAAATTCAGCATTCATTGATTAAGTAGCCATTGCTACTTTCTCTTGAAATTTACAAAGGAAGTAGTATAGAACATCAACATCTTGATTGTGTCATTATTTTCTCTTCAGCTATTCATTTTAGTTGTTGCTGCTGTTGATAGTCATCAAGTGGTGTTGTTGCCTTTATTTTGTTCACTTCTTTCTTTATACTTCTGTAATACCAGTTCATGAGGTTTACAAAAAAGATGGTCCTTGCAAATAATCATTCATTCGAATAAAGCCGTCAAAAAGCCACTGCTAAGAAAGTTGGTTCTCTGTGCCAAGCCAGGAAATTTTTCTTCCCGGAATCGATCCTTCAAGTCTATAAATCGACCATTCGCCCTTGCATGGAGTATTGCTGCCATGTATGGTCTGGGCCCCTGCTGTTTGCCTCGGGGTTCTTGATAAGATCCAGAGACGGATAGGCAACGTGATTGGCCCTGATCTGTCATCTCGTCTGCAGTCGCTCTCTCACAGACGCGATGTTGCCTCGCTCTGCCTTTTTTACAAGTACTTCCACGGTAATTGCTCTGAGGAGCTGCGTTCGCTTGTCCCCAGGCCTCATGAATTTAAACGCCCCACCAGGCTGGTATCCTGCTCCCACCCCTACACTGTGGAAACTGTTAGATGTAGACGTCTCTTCTACTCCAATAGCTTCATGTCTCGCACATCTCGCCTATGGAACTCCCTTCCCTATTACTGTTTCCCTGATAAATACAATCTCCAACGGTTTAAGTGTAGTGTCAATCGACATCTCCAGTTGCCTTGATCTATACACTTCCCTTCTCCACATCCTTTCATTTCTCATTCCTATCTGCTCTCGCTCCAAATCTTCTGTAACCCCCTTGCCTTGTTCGACCCACTGTCTTTCTCTTTCTCCACATCCCCTCCCTTGCCACCCCTATCTGCTCTTCCTCCAACCCCCTCTTTAACCCCTTGCATGATAGTGGCCTCCGGCCTTGCTTGGGGTGATATGATTAAAAAAAAAAAAAAAAAAAAAATGATTGTCACTAAAAGCCATGCATGGCATCTAATATGAAAGTCTCGATCTGTTGAGGCTGTTAACCATGTCGATTCTTATAGTCCTACCAAGGATTGACCTCATCATTCTTCACTAACAAATTTCTGAAGATATTAGACTTCTCAGCTTAATGGATGTGTTCAAAACAGTAGCAGCAGCAGGCTTGTCTCCCTTCCTGCCAAACTGGATTTAACCATTAGGCATTATTTAAATTTACTGAAATTTCTCCTCAAGTTAAATTTTTCTGTTGTATGGTCAAGTGCTGTCACTCAGTTTATTGATTAAGATCTTGTTTTATAAGAGGCTGTTTAAGAACATGACTCGAGTTTTTAGGTTAATGTTTTGGTTTTGTACCAATTTTGTAGCAGTGTTTGGCAAAACTACCTCTACCATCACCTATTCTATGCTCAATTTTCTTTTCTCCTATACAAAATTGTTATACCTGATTCATATACTGAGGTATCTGAAGTGTTTTGTTATTTACTAATCCGACATTCTGAATTTTTACAATGAATTTAAGGTATTGCCATCACTGCTTTCATTCCAATTACAGATCACAGTTTCTGTTTTGGAACACTCAGAAGAGGAGGGTGATTTTTTTGTTCTTCTCTGAAATATGAATACCAATGTCATTAGCATAGTGGTACCTCGTTATCGGTACATTGGTCTTCTTTTTTTTTTTACAATGATGGTCACCCTGTACGAGGCCCAATAGCCACACAAAGTAGAGGGTTACAGAATAAGAGGCACAGTTTATGAGGATAAATGGGGAAGATAATGGTTGACTCTAGATTTGAACAGTTTAAGATTGCTACAATCAAGGAAGCATTATCTTGGGAATCGGTTCCATAGAGCAGTAGTTTGTGGGAAGAATCTGCTCGAGTGGAACTTACATCTCATTAGTGGAATAAAAGGGTATGAGGGCAGTTTGCGTCAATGTGTGTGGAATGGCAGGTCTTAGCCATTTATATGTCCCGGAAGGGGATATATTTATTCGAAGTAGCTAAGTGGTTTTGGCTACTGTAACCAGGTAGGACAATCTAGCAGGTAGCAGTTATCGACTGGTACTCGTCGTAGTCATAGTCAATAGGTGTAGGCAATAGGCGTAGACCAATAGGATAGCCAATGGCATAGTCCAATGGGCATTGTCTCTATACCTCAACATCAATCTATATTTATGGCTAACACCAGCCAATCATATTACTGTGAGGGGGAATTCAGGTGTATGCATATTCATTACATCAGCCATGAAGGTTAGAAATGGTAGAACAAAGGAATGTTGTTTGTCTGAACACTCTCCATAGTTAACATCACATGAGATAGCAATAACAATAGAACAGAGACAGGAAAATACAAAATAGACTGCACAAAATGCCCTTTAATATATATTGGTAAAACATCCAGAAATCTCAAAAATAGATTATATGAACATCATAGAGATTTTCTGCACAACAACAATCTAAAAGCACTAGTGGTTCACATGTGACCACAGTTTTGACTTCAAAAAATTTCAGTTTGATCGGAAGAGAACAGAATTCATTGAGAAGTAAATGTAATGAGAGTGCACTATTCTTGCAGTTTTCAACAGTAAAACTAAGACTAGAGCCATACATTATTTCGCCACTCACTGAGTGTGTACTGATGATAATTGTGGAAAGAGTTTATGATGCTTTAGATAAAAACGGTGAAGCCAGGGCTGTAGCTTTGGACATCTTGAAAGTTCTTGACAGGGTTCGGCATTCAGGTCTTCTCCACAAACTGAAAATTTACGGTGTCTTCATACACATTTTTGAATTGATTCAGTTTTTCCTATCAAAGTGTGAAATGAGAGTTATCTTGAATGGCCATTCATCTAGATCCTTTTGTACTAATGTAAGTGTCCCTCAGGGCTCCAACCTTGGTTCTACTTTGTTTTTAATATTCATTAATGATCTTCCCAAAGGCATCACCTCTCAACTTGGTATCAATGCTGATGACACAACCATTTACTCCTGTCTTGATAGTAAGGCTGATCAGTCTGACATGGTGAAAATGGTAATTGATGTGCAAAACAATGTCAAGTCCATTGTTAACTGGAGCAAAAGATGGTTTGTTAATTTTAATGCCTCCAAAACTAAACTTCTCTCCATTAATCAACGGAGAAAGTCCTCTTTGCCTTCCTTCAGCATGGCAGATGTTAACCTCCAAGAAAGTGACGTGTTGTGCCTTCACAGGCTAATGTTCTCAGCTGACATGAAGTGGAAAGTCTATATTGAATTTATTGCTAAGTCAGCAGCTACAAAAGTTAGTTCACTGTGTCATGCAAGAGAATTTTTTTTTCTCCAGAATCTATCATACATATCTATGTTTACCATTCATCCATGCTTAGAATATTGCTACAGCATATTCACCTTGAGGTTTAAAATCCAAAGAAGAATAATCAATATTATTGGCCCTGATCTGTTGGATCAGCTTCAGGTTGCCTCTCTATGTCTTTTCTATAAATACTGTCATGGTAATTGTTTGAATGAGCTCTTCACTATGGTAGCTAGATTTTTAAAAAATTTAAGCACAATGCTAGACTGGCATCGAGATCTCATCAATTTACAGTTGTGCTGGTGAGATGTAGCCACAAATTCTATGCTTTTCTTTTCACACAGTTCTTGCTTATGGAACTCCATTCTGGCTCCATGATTTCCAGCAAATTTTAATCTAAATTTAAATGTAATGTCAATCAATATCAACTGCCCTCCTGATTACTCTTTTCTCTTCCAACTTATAAGTAATGTTTCTGTTTCTAATTCTTCCACATCCAGTAACCACTTGTGTGTTAGTGACTTTACTGCATTTCTTGGTGTGAAAACAATTTATATATATATATATATATATATATGCAAGCTTCATTAAATATGACAGACAAGGTGCTTTTGATTAAGTTTTTTATATAATTTCTCATAATTTTTTTCCTTTCTGTAGAAAAAATTATAAGATCATATGAGAAATTATATAAAAAACTTAATCAAAAGCACCTTGTCTGTCATATTTAATGAAGCTTGCATGTAAGAATGATTTCTGCCTAAATACACAATAAATAAATATATATATATATATATATATATATATATATATATATATATATATATAAAACCTGATTTAAAACCCTACAATACCAAATGGTTCTAATACAGCTATATATTAACAAGCACACGTGAACAAACACTTTTCAAGTTTGTAAATTAGGAGGTGATAAGCTAGGGTAATTAATTTGATTTATGATACCCACTTATTCTCAGAGATCTCAAGACATTTTCCTCACAGACAGATTTGTCTTTCTTGCATTTAAACTGGCAAAATGCATCTTTAATAAAATTTTACATCTTGTCTCATCATCTTTACTATTGTTTGGAATGACATTAGACACACACACACACACACACATACATACACACACATATATATTTGTTCCTGACTATGAAGAACAAATCTATATTGAAACCAAGCTAACAGATTCAATTGACCTCCTGATTTTTAAAGTATATAATATACTAGCAGCGTTGCCCGTGCTTGATTCAAAAATCGTACGACTCAAACAGCAATTGCTATCACTTGACTTAAAAATATTTTTGCCCTTCCTTGCCTTTAAAGGAGTGCCCTTTGCCATGCTGATGTTGCTACATGCCTTACTTCTTGCCTATATCATGCTGCAAATTTTTTCTAAGGTCTATACTAAACATTAAATCTGTTACGAAAAAAGAACTAAACGAAATGAACACAAAACAATCAGCTTTAAAAAAGGACTCGTAACTGGAAAAACCGAATGAAAAAAGAATGTTAACAACAAATACTTTTTCATACCCAACCCAGTTCTGCGGAATCAGAATCAACGTTGAGTTTAAGCAAGCGAATGAACCAATTGGAGTAAAGTGCCATGCAGATTTAAATTTTTCCCACTTGTGACTAATGCAGCTATCGATTGTTTTTGCATGCTAGCATGCTAGTTAACATTCATGTCAGTCAGCTGTTGGCTCTCACGCTGACCAATAAAATCTTCCTGCCTATTCGTGGCAGCCAGCTATAGGCTCTCACTCTGGCCAGTAGAAAATGGCCGCAAACTGCATGAAAAATGCTGTAGAAGCATGAAAAAATTGATTATTTCCACTATCGATGGTAGTTGGAAAATGCAAAGTTGGTCTTGGCCTTCTTACTAACTTGGAGCATGTGCATGTAAATTTTGGTGCAAATCCATCAAAAATTGCGGCCGTGCATTCCTTACACACATACACACACATCCTGCCTTTTATATATATATATATATATATATAATAGCACATAATGAGTAGTATATATGTGTGTGTGTGTGTGTGTGTGTGTGTGTGTGTGTGTGTGTGAACATGATGAGACAAAGTGGAAAATTTATTAACAATATGTTTTGCCGAGAGTGTATGCACTCTTTGACTTCCTTGGTTTAGAAAGAAAGAAAGACAAAACTAGATGTTAGGAAAAATGCCTTGGGATTGTCATGAATCAAATTAAATTACATTACCTTATCACCTGCCAATGTCCAGACTCATAAGATATCTCTCCACCTGTTCGTCTGTTTGATTGTTTGTTTCTCAGAGATCCCAAAGTTTTTTTCCCTCACATACAGCTTTATCAGTTTCATTCTAAGCTGAGGAAGCCAACAAGAGCAGATGACAAAACGTGCTGTTAATAAATTTCCCACCTTGTTTTATCATCTTCACTTTTATTTTGGATACTATTATACATCCTACACACACACACACATATACAGTTGGGGCCAAAATGTTCAGAATGGCATTGTTTTCATCAGAAAAGTAGGTATAAGTTTTTATCAAAGTTGTTTTATATTCTATAATTTTCACAGACAATAAATACGATATTAATTGTTATTGTCTGAGATTTTGGTGTAATTTGAGAGGATAATACAAAAGTTATGGATGATTTAGTGATTTACTGCAATACCCATAGCGGCCAAAATGAACAGAACGGTTGAAAAAATAACAAAATAATAAAAAATGACAGAGAATACTGGAATTATTTAATATTTAGTGTGAAGCCCCTTAGCTTCAATCACACTTTGACATCTTTGACTGCATGAGGAAATTAAATTTTCAATTTCTTGCTGGGTGATCTTATTACATTCTTCCTGAAGGGCATTCCATAATTGCTCGGTTGTTTTAGGATTTCTGGCTTTCGAACGTTCTCCTAGAATATTCCACACATCTTCAATAGGCTTGAGATCGGGGATTTGAGCAGGCCAATCCATAACAATAACCTTTTCAGCCTTGAGGAAGTTCATGACCACCTGAGCCTTGTGACATGGGGCATTGTCCTGCATGAATATGGGTGGTAGCTTAGGTGAATTTCTCAGCACAGGCAAGACATGATCTTTTACAAGTTGTTTATAAACTCCTGCATTTACCTTTCCATGTAATTGCACCAAAGGGCCTATACCATCTCCAGATATCATCCCCCAAACCATGACACTTCCTCCACTGAATTTAACACTAGTCTTAAGGCATTTAGGCGACAATTTTTCACCTAATTTTCGACGAACGTACCTTTTCCCATCTGAGCCAAATAACATAAACTTAGATTCATCACTGAAATGCATCGTTTGCCATTTTTCTTGAGACAACACATGTTCGGTTGCAAAGGTAAGACAACACTTTTTATTCTTGGAGCTGATCAGTGGCTTCACTGCAGGTGCTCTTGCTTGTAGGTCATGTTCAACTAAACGACAAGACACAGTTTTTCGAGATAAAGTTTTCTTCAGTACAGTGCTCATTTCCCGAGAAACAGCAGCAGCAGGTTTTAAATTTGCCCTTTTTAACCAACTTTACCATAGCACGATCTTCTCTCTTGGTCGTTTTTCTTGGCCTACCTGTAGACATTCTAGCTTCACATGAACCACAATCGTCGTAGACCTTAAGAATACCATGAACAACACTTTTTGACTTGGTAACAATCTTTGCAATAGACCCAATACTTAAATTATCCTTCTTTCGAAGCTTAATAATCTGCTGACGAATTGGTAAATAAGAGGCATTATATTAACAAAGTACACTGCAGATATTCTTACTAATGTTTAGTAAACGAACCGTCATGTAAACAAATTTAAAAATTAGAGTTCGCCGGTTAAATATACTAAAACACAGAGTAAAAGCAACTGTTCTGATCATTTTGGCCGCCATAGGTTTTGCAGTAGATCACTAAATCATCCATAACTTTTGTATTATCCTCTCAAATTACACCAAAATCCCAGACAATAGCAACTAATATCGTCTTTATTGTCTGTGAAAATTATAGAATATAAAACAACTTTGACAAAAACTTATACCTACTTTTCTGATGAAAACAATGCCGTTCTAAACATTTTGGCCACAACTGTATAAAATATATGTATGTACTGGGTATAACAGCAAAATTGTCCAAATTGTGTAACAGTATGTGATAATTGTCCATTCCACAAAATGTTTAATATCCAAAAAAAACCCTAAAATAATTGAGTTTCTTTTTTCAGGTTTTCAGAAAAGACTTTTAGCCATCTTGACACCATTTGTCGTAAGAATCACTGAAAAACCCTTTGAGTTATTTAGCTAGAAAAAGAACAAGTTAAAATCATTTTTTGTTAGCCCCACTTTGTCTTCCCATGTGCGTAATGATGAGAGGGAAATGATCATTCAGGCCTTTAGTAATGATACCAACTTCCATTCTCTGGTTTCCATCTTCAAAGTTCATTCAAGAACCATCAAGAGAATGGTGAATAAGTTTTAAAAAAAGAGGGAACAGTAGAGAAGAAAACTGGATCAGGAGGCCACAACAGGAAGGGGGATCATCATTTCAACTTAGAGCTAAAGAGATCAATTAGAAAAGATCCAACTCAATCCATAAGATGTTTGGCATGTGAGAAAGGGGTTTCAGCTATGACAGTCCAAACAGGAGTGAAAAAAGACTTGAAAATGAAATCATTCGTAAAACATGTGGGACATCTTGTTACTCCAGAACAGAAAGAAGGTAAGAGAGGGCAAAGATCATCTTCAATAAGTTGGAAAATGATCCTGGAATAATATATATATTTGAACTTTATTTCAATCCTTCATGAGCTTCCAATCTTTAGCTATGATTAATTAATGATGAACATGTCATTTTTGATAATGATCAATTTAATCATGATTCTTCTATTAAGTTTGGTGAGTAATTATACATTCTTATTGCCCAAAGTAGAGTCCAATAGTGTTATAAAAACCTTGGAGAATTCCAGTAAGATATCTTTAATTATTTCTAACATACAATGATTCAAAGCGTAATCTAATAATTGGACAATTTTGCTGTTATACAATTTGGACAATTTTGCTGTTATACCCAGTATATATATTGTAAGAGGCTATTAAATTAAAAATAAAATTTTTTAAAATTATGTACATTGGTTTATGGATGAGCAGATGACATAAGAGTTATTGACACAAAAAGTGAAATTGGGGAGTGGAGTTCAAATTCTCGCCTAGCCTGTTGTATTCATCATTTTCTTCCCATTTATGGGTTAAATAGCATGGCAAACTGATTTCAAAACTGTGCAGAAATCAACCAGTAAACCACTCCACTATCGTTCTAAAGAAATGGAAAGTTGCTGGTGATGAATTTGTGGAAAACCGGAATTGCAGACTTTCTGAAGGAACACAGCATTAAAAAAAACTAATTTATGTCATCTGCTTCAATGTGGTTTATAAAAATTATTTAAAATTATTAAAATTGTATGAGAAAATATAATTAACTGGTAACTCTTCAACTGGAAAAGGGGTGGCTTACCCAGAAGGGTCTCAATGGCTATTTTTATATAGGAAACACACATGGAGAACAAAGTAGTCTAAATAAATCATTCTCTTTCCATCACTTGTCCAAATTTCTTTAATTTACATTTACATTGATAGCAGAGCACAACAATCAACACAATGGCTTCCAAATTTATTCCTCCTTGGTAGAAGAGTGTGGTTATTTGGACATTGCGGACAATGTTAATTCGCCAGTGGTTGCTTTTACTAGTCGCTCATTTTCTGATATTAGATTTGCCCTTTTCAGTGCTCTGTAGGCAAGTACCAGCTCTGGTAATTGTATTTTGGACTCTTTTAAGTTTGTGACATGATGGTCAAAGTTAATAAGTGTTGTGGTAGGATCCACCTAATTTGCATAGCAGAGTACCGACGATATAAATATGGTTGGTACCGGAAGACAGGGAGGCAAATCAAGAGATCCAACTAGAGACTCTGCCCGACTGCGACTTAGTCAACACATTCTCCAGGAACGGTCTTCCCAGGAATATACAAAAGACTATATGTAAATATTGTGTACACTTTCTTGTTTCAATACATTTTATTCTAACTACATTTTGTGTTTGCATTATTATTCCATGCATTAGTCAAGTTTCAACAATAAGGTAGTCATGTATTGACATTTTGTCAATATTGTTCGAACGACTTGTATGTTATAAAAGCCAACTGTTTAGCATCCTCTAAAAAGTGTGTATCCAAATTTTCATATAATTTCTCCATTCCATCATTGGATTGTAATGTGGTAATGTGCAGTTCCAATATGGCCTCTCTGGCTTTTCCTTCCAGTGATAAAAATACTATGGAAGCACAGCAAGGTTTGTCGATGCAGGTAGCAAGTTCCCAAACTTGCATTTCTTCAAGTGTTGTATTTATCCATGTTTAAAATAGGCAGAGGAATAAATTTGGAAGCCATTTTGTTCATTACTCTCCTCTACTACCATTTTAAATTAAAATTTATTTGAAGAAACTCAAACACGTGATGTAAAGAGAATGCTATATTTAGACTGCTTTGTTCTCCTCATGTGTGTCCTATATAAAAATGGCCATTGAGTCCCCATCAAGGTCAACCACCTCTTTTCAGTTGAACAGTTACGATGGGGAGCAACTCATGAAGATTGACGTTGGAATTGTATAAGCATATAGGAATTAATTTGATAAAAATGTATAAAAAGATTGTATGAAGAACTAATTAAGTGCATTAGAGTGTCACTGACATGGTTTCTTTGAAGAAAAAGCTACAAAAATGAAGCCAGAGAGCTAACATAAAAATCACAGAAATAAAAAAAAAATTATGTGTAAATATGTGAAAGAAAAGAGTCTCCAAATTGATGTTATAAAAAAGCCGCCAAAATGATGCCTGACATTTAAAATTTTCTGTGGTAAAATTTTACAGGGTGATTTCGGCTTTGATATTTTCAAAACTAATCAAATTTGAATTGAAAACTTCCGTTTCTTTGCTACGTATAAGAGAAAAGGGACAGATCCCTCATATGGTGAAATGATTGACTGTACCAGTAGTGTGAAATCTGCCACTAGGATTGACCGAATCAGCGTGAAAAGTCTGCTAGTGCTGAGAAGGAAAACTGATTACTGGTGAGAAAGCTGTGAGCTGTAACCTGGGATGATAAAATGTTTCTAGTTCTACTGTTGTTGTTGAAGAGGAAGGAAGGAGAAGAAGAACCTTCTAAATTTGATATGCAAATGTTTTTTTCCGAAATATATGAGTTATAAACCAGTGAGTGGTTATCTCAAATTTGAGAATGCCTGTTCCAAAAATCTGAATATTTGTCAAAAGGACTGAGAAAAGCAGCTTTGTCTGAGATAGGTCAATCTTTTCTCACTTTTCTTCAAACCTAGACTTTCAATCTTTGAACGTTCAAAATTTGAATTATTAAAATTTCAAAGTAAGTGAATTCATCTTGTTGCTAAGTAAATGATTTATATGAACTGTTGCACTAAATAGAAATTGTTAACCTTTTTTATCAGCAAAGAAAACCTGTCTTTTACATAAGCTGTTATTTTGGAAGAGAAAAGTTGTTTTGAAAGAACTATTAACCTGCCTTGATAATTTAAGGCACATATGGGGAATTTTGTGCAAAGACTAATTTGTAATTTGTACAATTTTGTATATTGTAAAATTATTTTGTCACATTAATCTCTGTTTCTCTTCAAAATACAGTCAGTGTAAGAAACTTCTTGCCATTTTTATATGTGCTTCTAATAAGTACTTGTAACAAAAAGGTTAAGAGATTGAAACCTCCCCCCACTCTCTCCGACTCCTTTTCTTTCTTTTTATTTTGCACAAAAATTTGTTAGTCTCTGAACACAAAGAAAATAAATCTTTATTCATTTAAACAAAATTTGGAGAGAAATATTGTAACCATCGACGACTAGGTAATATTTTTTAAAAACAAATATCACATATGGCTTTTAAAGGTTGCGTGTTTGTGCATACTGTAGGTGGATATGTGTGTTGATGTGTAAACTGTTAAATAAGAAGCAGACAAAAACTTGAGTTTCTACTACAGAGAATTTATTCTTGTTTTATTGTGAAAACTGTAAGGAAACCAAGTTTTCAATGTCTCTAGGGTATGTCCATTATCTTTTGCTGGTCCAAAAGTTAAGGTAAATAAGTATAAGTATCATTAATGATAAAGCTCAAGTCAGCCTTGTGCAGAGTTGGAACAGCTAAAGAAAAGTCTGTACTTACTTCATAGCTGGAGGTTCAGTGTGGTTATAGTGGCCGAGCACAAGTCAGCATTGCACTGAGTTGGAATGACCAAAGAAAAGGTTTTACAAGACAGATGCGAATGCCATGCATTGGAAACTGCAAAGAGATTTCAATCATCAGCAAATGTTCCTTTATTACTACCATCATGGAAAAATGTACTTTTCCTTTTTTATTCATCATTATTATTATTAAGCTTATTGATTTTATTTCACTTTCCCACATGTATAGTTAAAAAAAAGTTTTGATAAAACTGAACTTTGCAACAAAAAATTAAACATTTTAGCTTTTTTAAGAGTAAACTTGACTTTGAAAATAAATCAAAAAAGCAAAACTCAACTTTGAAACAAAAAAAAACTTTTAATTTAAGGGTAAATTTAACTTTAAAAATAAAATCATAAAATTTTATGTTAAAAATACCTTAAATTAAAAGGCATTAAATGTAACTTTAAACTCGAATAAAGTTAATCGAAATAAAAAATAACTTTCAGGGCTTTTTTTTTTTTGAAAGATAATAAAAATGTATCTATCTATATTTCTGAGATGAGGTATTATGTACACTATTTACATTATATGGACTATTGTCTCATCTTTGATGCCATAAAAGCAATAATAACAATGAAAATTCCAATATGAGATCTGGAAAAAAATTTAAATGATAACAGCAAAAATTGCAATATGAGCACTGGCAAAAATGGTTGCTGAAGACATTAAGTTTATAAGTCCCAGAAATTCATACACAGATGTCATTTAGGACACATGGCACAATGGATAAAGGTGTTGGTTCGATCCAGTGACAGGACCCAAAGAGTTGTGAGTTCAACACCTGGTTAAGGTGAATTAACAGGAGATAACTGATAACTGACATCCATTAGACATGTGGAACTAGAACAGTCTACCCTAGCAAGCAAAATAAAGGGTTCAGTTCAACATTCCAACCACCTGAAGAAGGCCAGAGTGTACAGCGGCTGAAACATTGTGATAAATATGGCAACAAAGATGAGGACCTTAGTTTAAAAATAGTGTATAATAAAAATGGCTGAAGATTCTGTTGCAGCAAGGATTGATAAACAGATGAAATTTGTATAAATTTACAGCCACAATTAACTTTTTAAATGCTAAGGAAAATGTACATTATGACTCGTGCATTCGACAGGAAGAGTTTGTAAATAAATGGTTAGAAGCCATAGACTCAATTACAGATGTTTATTTTGAGTCTGCAGTTGAAGATTTAGGAATAGAAAAAGAAACAAATATTGATGCAGAATTTCATTCTAGAAGATTTCTTAAAACTAGATTATCATTTTAAAATTAGATAAAGATAGTTGCTGATATTAGCGAAATAGATAAATAAGTCTCTAATTTTAACATGTATTCTTTATTTGCTGAACTTAAATGTCCGATATTTAACAAAAAAAGCTGAAAATGGTTTGTTTACTTTTTAAAATTATCTATTAAAGAAATGCAGAAACAGTGCTAACATTTGACCATATTTCTGAGATGAGGTATTGTAACTATTTACACTATATCATTCGGACTGTTGTCCTCATATTTACTGCCATATTCATGACGTTTCAGCCATTGTATGCTCTGACATTACTCAGGTTTGAAATTCCAATGTATATCACCTGGAGTGTACAATGTCAGAAATTTGAATATGACAATAAATACAAGAAAAACCGTCTAAATGATTAATGGCTAAGAGTATAAATAGTGCAACATTGTCATGTGATTTTTTTTCTGTGACTTTTTATCTGGATTCAGATTTTCTGGTGGAAAAACTCTGTCTCCTGACAATTCTCGGCATCAGTATTTATGTATTTGAATGAGTTCAAGTCCTCTTCTGGAGGGGTGTGTTCATCTCCACAACAATATTTTTTTCTAAATTGCCTAGTATATTGAAAAAGAAACTGCCTTCATTCTGTCATTATTATCCTTCAACATTGCAAATATTTTGCCAACTGTAGCAAAATGATAAAACTTTAGCTACCACAAAAACTAAACACAATAATAGAAATAGTATTGTGAACACATAATTTGACAAAACAGAAAATCCTTGATAAACCTTGTATAAACTATATTGCAAAATTTTAATACTAATTGTTTGAAGTTCTAGATATAAATTGTATCTCACTGAAAATCATGCTAGTAACTTGGACTCAAATTCCCTGCTCTGGAGTTTAGTTTGGCTAAATATACATAGACGAATTTGTTTTCTTTACATTAGTTCAAAACATAATAGTATGGAGTTTGTTTTTTTGGAGGGTTTTATTTTTCTAATATTTCACCACAAGGGGTTACTGAGCATGAAAGAATAAAAAACAGAAACATAACATAGGAATGAGAACACCAGAAGAATAATCAGGAGGACAGTAGATAGCGACAGACATTGCATTTAAATTTTTGAAGATTAACATTAACTGGAAAGCATGTAGCCCAAAGAGAGTTCCACAAGTGAGAAGTGTGAGAAAAGAAACTGCTAGCTTAGAACTTATGGTTACATCTAGCCAACTCAACTGTAAATTGGTGGGATCCCATTGCCAATCTAGTACTGCACTTAAATTAATAATGGCGATGTATCATAGTGAAGAGCTTATCTGAAAAGTTACCATGAAAATATCTAAAGAAAAGGCATAGGGAAATAACTTTATGATGGTGGGAGAGTGACTGAAGCTGAGACATAAGATCCGGACTAATAATATTGCTGATACTTCTTTGGATGTTATCAAGGAACTCTAGATATATAGCAGGAGCTCCAGACCATATGTGTCAGTAACATTCTAAGCATAGGGGAATGGTAAACTTAGAGATATATAAGATAGAGAAAACTTTGACACGGTGATCCAACTTTCTTGGCAGCTGATCTAGTAATGGGTTTAATATAGTTTTTCCACTTTATATCAGCTGAGAACATTAGCTCAAGAAGGCACAATGAGTCAGCCTCCTGAAGGTTAGCATCAGCCATGCTGATGGAAAGTAGAAAGTGATCTCTCAGATGATTTTAGTTCAAAGATGAGTTTAGTTCAAAGATCAAAGTTGGCTGGAAAGCGTGGAGCTGGAAGAGAGTTCCACAAGCAAGAAGTGCAAAAACAGAAACTGTTAGCATCTTATATATAAAGTACAATGTATGTGCGTGTGTTTGTGCATGTGTGTGTCCAAGCAACTCCTCCACTCTCACTGCTTTGATTTCAATGATTCATAGCTCATTCAAAAACCAAAAAAAAATTTAGGCGCAGGGAATAATTTTTGTTCAGCTCAGATTCAAAGTTGCCAGATTATGTGAGGTTAAAAATATATATTAATATATTATACCAGCTATTATCATTGCTTTTATGGTTCAAGGGGAGTAACTCTTATTTTCCTTTTGTATCCAAAATTGCAGCTTGCTTAAAATTTTAGGCTAGCCTAAAAGCTTCCCTATCAGGCTGCATCTGTTTTTACATATTTAAAATGTCTTCTTTTTTTCTTTTTTTTTTTAACAGTAAGATTCACTCTACAATAATGCTCAAGGGCCACTCAAAGTCAAGGGTTATGTTAGGAGGCAATTTGTATGGATAGAAGAGGAAGGTAACAGTTAACCTGGGACTTGAATAGGTTAAGATTGTAGTGGTCGGGGAAACATCGTCTTGAGAGTCAATTTCACAACTTAGCAGTTCACTGGAAGAAGCTGTTCAAGTGGAAATTATTTCTCACCGATGGAACATGGAGGAAATCATCATGGTTTTCTACAATATAAGTGGAATGACAGCTCTGGGAATCCAATCAAAGAGTGAAATAAAAATAGTTTATATTTAATTTGAATAATGTGTTTATTTCAAGTTTCATCTTTTTTACATATTTAAAATGTCTTCCTTCTTCACATCTCTTAGTACTAGCCCCTATAGGCCTCCATACTTGAGTCGTAGGGGTATACAATCAAGAAGTTGGTCCCTGGCATCCATATCAGCAGGGCATCCAATCAAAGAGTGAAATAAAAATTTAGTTTATATTTAAATTGAATAAAGTGTTTATTTCATGTTTCATCTGTTTTTACATATTTAAAATGTCTTCCTTCTTCACATCTCTTAGTACTAGCCCCTATAGGCCTCCATACTTGAGTCTTAGGGGTATACAATCAAGAAGTTGGCCCCTGGCATCCATATCAGGAGGGCATCCAATCAAAGAGTGAATTATAAATTTAGTTTATATTTAAATTGAATAAAGTGTTTATTTCATGTTTCATCTGTTTTTACATATTTAAAATGTCTTCCTTCTTCACATTTCTCTGTACTCGGCCATATAGCCTCTCTCACTTGAGCCCTAAGAATTGGCCCTGGGCTTCACCAAACCTCTGCATATCACTGCATATATGTGCCTTATGTCCCCTCAGCCTAAAACAAAACTCACTTGCCAGTAATGCATTAGAAAGGTAACATGGCAATACAATTTAATTTTACCTATAATGTGTATATCGGTTGATAATAGAAACAAGAAAGATCATATTTCTCTGATTATGCACTTAAAAAATTAAAGATAAAATTATTTTGCCACACCAAATGAAGAAAGCAAAAATCTTCTTAGGTTGTAAACAGAAAAGTTTAGAATTTTTAGGTAACTAAAGCCATAGGAAATGGACTCCATCAGGCTATCTTGCCTTATATATATCCACTATGATTACAGCTGCAGTGCATGTGTTATCTCACCAACCCTAATAGGTTACAGGATTTGTTATCATGATCATAAGAGTGCGAAGATTCTAAAAACAAGATGATCTCCCCAAATTTATTATTGACAAAATAAGCTACACAGATAAAACTAAAAGAATTATTAATTAAAGAAAGCCATAAGAAAGGACTAACTATTGTCAGATAGTATGCATGCTTGTCAGCAAAAGGGACAAACCCAAGAATAGACACATAACAGGAATTTGTGGAGAGCCATGATCACCAATGTTATGAAGGAACATGGCAGAGAGAAGAATAAGAATAAGAGGGCAGCTCCAGTATTGAGTTTGCATTTTTTTAACTTTTCAGATCACAGAATTTTGAGTTTCAATGCAAAATTGGAGATCAAGTTCTTTCTAAAATCTACTTTTAACATCTCTACATGAACTCTGAATAGGAGTAGATAAGTTTGCCAATTGTTCAGTTCACACTCCTCATCGGTCTTTTGAATAGGAGTAGAGGTTTATTCCTTGTTTCCTGTTTAGGATTGTGTTTCCAGTTCCTTCTAAAGTATTTGCATTCTCTTTCACTCCTAGTAGCTCATTGCGTCTTAGTGGGATTATTGCCTTGCTTGGAGTGAACTGATTTTAAAAAAAAGAAAGAGAGATAATGTTTGACATAGGTTTTCATAATGGTATTTGTTGTTTCTTATCTATACTTATCAATGGTGTGTTTCATATCTGATTTAATGTCAGTGGTTTTTGTAATGTTGTGAAAAATGTAAAAATAATTAAATTACTAATTCGTAGCCAATTTTGCAAAAA
Source organism: Acanthosepion esculentum (assembly GCA_964036315.1). NCBI lineage: Eukaryota > Metazoa > Mollusca > Cephalopoda > Sepiida > Sepiidae > Acanthosepion > Acanthosepion esculentum. Next base: position 29,002,862 of record OZ038485.1, on the reverse strand, counting down.
ATTACAATAATTGAAATTTGCATGATTTCTATATTGTAAAAAAATATTTTAGTCATTGTTTATATCTTTACAGATTTCACCTGGTGAAAGAGTTTTCTTGTCTTTTTTGTAAGTGCTTCTGAAAGTGTTGTAACCTAGCGAAGGTTACTGAATAGAATAATCAAATGAAGGTTGGTAATGAATGATAATACTTAGGACATGAACAACACATATAAGATTTGCAAGTGGTGCATAGAAGAAGTAGTCAACTGCCCAAAGTGAGTCAAGTGAATTCCACAATGAGTCTCCAACTGCAGAATATCTACCAAACACCCCACGCAGTCAGATGTGGCACAAGGCTGAAATTATTGTAGGGTATCCAAGCCTGTAGGCTTGGCCAAAAATTCCCTGTAGATCCCATATAAAACAGGAGACGAGTTTCTGCCCTTCGACATTGCCTTTTCTGGGGATCCTCTCTGCCTCCAAGCAGAGAGTTTGACCAGCACAGCTGGAGACAAATCTCCAACTGCAGACCAACATACAGTATTTACTACTGTATTTATGTGAATGGAGACATACCCATTATCATCCGTAGGTATGCTACAACAGAAAGTATTTGTAAAAGGAGGATAAGAGACTTGAAACACTCCACTCTCTATTTTTTCTTTTAATGACTCTTGTTTGCACACTGGCTCTTAGAAAGTTAGCACCAAAAATTCCATTGCACATATTTTGTTTGCTCACACTAGACGTCTCTAAACTTTTTGGGTAACATGTGTGTGTGGTTGTCTGCTTGCTGAAAGACATATCTAAGTTTGGTAAATACCTATGCGTGTGTATTTAATTTTATGGGTGATGATGCATCTACACTGAATTACTTACAAACACACACACTATATATATATATATATATATATATATATATATATATATATATATATATATTGTATGTTGAATGAAAAGCAACATGTTGTTTCATATAATCTGACCTTTGAAAACAATCTGGCTGGCTTTGATTGTTTTTCTAAAATACAAACATCTTTTACAAATACACTGTTTTCCTTTATTTGTTTTCTTTATGCTCAGCTTTTTTTAACTGTCTCCAATTGTTTCCATATGGCTGTTCATTCTTGTGAATATCTAAGCACCTGTGAATAGCTGTCATCCACCTTTATTCTGCTTTTACTATTGGAAGAAGAACTAAAGATATCTATGTTATAGATTCAGACTATGTTGAGTGTTCATTATCTTGAACTTAAACAGAAATGACGACTTCATAGTCAGAACACAATGTATATGTAATATAGCGACAATGAAACTTATGAAGTTTTATTTGTCTCATTCAGCTTTAGAGCTGAAAAAGGTTTACTTTATTGTGATGGATAACAAACGAGAGGGGAGATGGGATGTGTTTACTTTATTAACAATGTATATATGAGAATTTTGATGCTTTCTTTCTTACTTTTCTTTTGGTCCAAATAATACCTGCACTGTTCGGTAGCATGAACTTTCAAGAAGCGATAGCCTTGAATAAGACTTTTTTTTCCTATTTGATGATTTATAGATCTGCAGATGAATTACACCCAGTGCTTGTTTAAAAGGATTAGAATTACTATTGATTTACTCAAGAAATGCATTTTACAAGTTACAATTGAAATACCACTGAAAATTGTTATATACTACATACAGATTCAAGGGTAGAAAATGAGAAACAACAGTGAGGTGCAAAGGAGACAAGATATGTTAAAATAAATATCTGTCTATATCTCTGAGATGACGTATTATGATTTCTTATATCATTTACATTATTTGGACTGTTATCGTCATCTTCATTGCTATATTCACAATGTTTTGGCTGTTGTAGGCTCCGGCTTACTTCAGGTGATTGTAGTTTTGAACTGATCTCTTTATTTCATCCACTGATGTAGATGGTTCTAGTTCCACGTGCCATGCCCCTTCTGGATGTCTCAGTTGAGGTGTAGTTTGGCAATATCTACACCCAAACTAATAGCGTTAATATAGGAAATCCACTCGGTCCATGTTTTTCCAACTATTATATGTCCTACGTAGAAAATACGATATTTACACAAGTCCCTAAACCAAAAATATATGTTCACTACATAGATGATATTTTTATTTTAGCAAACAACATTACAGAAATAGACACACTTAAGACCACATTTGAGAAAAACTCTGTCCTTAACTTTACTTATGAACTCAGCCAAAAAAACAAACTTCCATTCTTAGATGTCCTTGTTGAATACAGCAATAACACTTTCATTACATCATTATACAAAAAACCCACCAGCAAAAACTCCTGCCACCTTAACTATAAAAGCAAATGTCCACTTAGGTACAAAATAGCCATAATTAAAAACTTTCTAAAAAGAGCACACCAGAATTCATCCTCTCGACTACTCTTCCTCAAAGAACTTAATAACGTTAAACAAACACTAATCAACAACGGCTTCCCTAACCACATTACAGACCACCAAATTAGACTATTTCTCCCTAAAGTAAGTAATAATGATAGTAAACACACAGTCAATCACATACACATTTATTACAAAAACCAAATGCATAGGAATTACAAACAAGATGAATCCTCACTAAGACACATTATAAAGAAATACACTACCCCAATTGACCCGAATAAAAAAAATCAAATTAATTATCTACTATAAAAAATTTAAGACAGCTAACCTTATCCTCAAAAATAACAACACACCAGCTAAGTCAAAATTACAAAGAACGAACATTATCTATGAGTTCAAATGCCTCTTAAGGAAATGTGTTCCTGATCAAACAGGACTCATGACTAATTACATCGGTTACACAACTACATGCTTATCCTGACGTCTTACGTTACACCTATCTGACCACAGCTCCATTAGAACCCATTTTAACATGCACACAAATTTACCGGACTCCATTAGAAACATACTAGTAGAAAACACAAATATATTAATTGCTTCCACCTGTAAAAAAAGGTTAAAAATAATGGAGGCTTTAATAATAAAAAAGAAAAAGCCAACTCTTAACAATATTAACTACGAACAAAGCCACAATGTGCTCACCGTATTCGGAAATTAAAAACATCCCTACTACACACTAAGACATACACATAATGCACATACTCAATTAAGCTGAAAAATCGAATCATCCTTGATAATGACTAAAGGTATAGCCGAAAGCGCTCGGAAACATAAAACATTTGGACAGTTCCTACACACTCTTTGTCCTGTAAAGAAAGCTCTTGTTCATACACAAGAAAAATTAAATAAAAAGCTCAATCGTAGTACCTTGTCTGTCGTTTTTAATGAAACATGCATATATATATATATATATATATACATGTATATATATGACAATTTATCCATCGCACTCTGCATGTGTGTAAGTACACACACACATATATATATATATATATATATATATATATATATATATATATATATATATATATATATATACATACAGTGCGCAATGGATAAAGTGTCATCTAAATTACATAAAAATGAAAATAACACTGACATCTCATTTTAACAGATATATTTACCAAAATTTTACAAAAATATACTAAAGAGTAAATTTATTCAATAAAATCACCATTGGCTTCAACCATGGCCTCCAGAAGATTTCATGACTTTGGTATCTCCTGCGACTCTTCTGGACAGTCTTCTTGTTTAAGTTGGTGAATGCTGCAATAATCCTTGTCTTCAGTTCATCATTGGTCTTACAAGGAGTTTTGTTGGCTTCTTGCTCAACTGTGTCCCACATATAATAATCAAGGGGGCTGCAGTCTCGTGAGTTAGGTAGCCATATGTAAGGACTGATGTAATTGCAGAAATTATCTGACAGCCATGAATGGGATCTCCTGTTTGTGTGACATGGTGCAGAGTCCTGTTGTCAAACATAGGGTCATCCAGCAACCAGCATCTTGACCCAGGGCAGCACTACCTCCTCAAGGCACTTGATGTAGGCCTCTGTATTGAGTCTGAGGCCTTCACCAACAAATTTGGGAGTTCTTTTCTGAACAGAGCAATGAGTTTTACAAACTACCATGACTTCATAATCACCATTAGACTCATCCAACTATTTTCTGAATCCTCTACCCTGTCTTCAGAGTGACATTTAAACAATCTGAAATGTTCATATTAGAGCTTCTGGCTTGAATGCCAAGCAGTATGAATTTCTGGCACAGTGAATTACATGATGATGCTCTTTTTCTGACAGACAGTGCTTAACTGAGCCTACTATACTGTGCATTTGATAAACTCCCAAACTTAAAAATATAAAATGGCGAAAATTTACCCATCGCACCATATATATATATATATATATATATATATATATATATATATATATATATATATCTATAATAGCTGAATTACCTGCGCCTTGCTGCCTGTCACACATTTTTTTGTAAGAAAATGATAATTGATTTTAAATTATTGTTATAATTTGTGGAGAAAAATGATGCATTTTAATATTACTCAATGATCTTGCCAGTGTGACCTCCATCTTCTGGCTTTCTCCTTCTATATTTTTGATAGGAGTCACTCCCTTTTTCAAATTTAAATTTAATTTAAATCAAAGGGAAAAAAACTTTTCAGTAGGCGTTAGTATGCTCCGGTGTCCTACTTTGATCAAAATGAAATATGCTTATCCAAGTACCCTGGCTAATGTAGTTTCAGAATATATATGGTTATGGGGGGGGGCATCTTCAAAACCCTATGAAAAGTTTGATAATAAACAGACAGACAGAGGCTACAACTTTATATATATAGATATGAAACAGAATGAAGTAAGATGTCAACTATTTTATAATCATATATATATATATATATATATATATATATATATATATATATATATATATATATATATATATACATATATATATTGTATTTTTCATACAAACCTAGATGTACATGCATTAATTCATCTCACTCAATATATATATATATATATATATATATATATATGAAATGAATACTCACAAATATATATAGAGAGAGAAATTCAAGCCTTTATATATTTATATATAGATATATGTGTTTTACTTTTCATGTCTCTTGGCATTAATTTCTCCTTCCTTTACTCTCTCATTCTCCCTTATATATATATATATATATATATATATATATATATATATATATAGTTCTATCCAAAGTTACATATTTATTTTACATACATTCCACATACAGTCATATATAAGTAAACTTGTTTCTATACATAAACAGAGCCTACCCTAATCAGTCCTATTATTCAAATGTTATGGATGTTATTAATCTTTGGACATTGTATTGATAAAGAAGACACAGAGTCTGCCTTGTAGAATTGCCTGCAGGGACCTTATTGAAAAGACCTTAAGGGTATATTCATTACACACAATCAGAATATTTTCTGAATTTGTACAAATTCAACTTAATTCAAGGGGACGTTCCTCGAGGACCAACCATAGTATTTTTGCTATAAACAACATGTAAACATATTTATAGTCATTTTAGAATTCAAGTTTCAAGTGGGGGAGATTGACATTCATGCCTTGAGATCTTGCAGTACATGACAGATTTTCAAGATGAACCACAGTTGAAAATTCCAAGTACTTTTTTCCTTGGTAAACAACCTTTGCAATGAAACAGGGTCAAGATTTTGGCTCACTTCTCTTATGATTTGATGGTGAAAGATTTTTGCACTCTTTTGTGCAAATAGCCTGAAGGAAAGGACTGACGACAAGATATTCAATTCTATAAACAGGGGGTTAATTAAACATGAAAACTTTGTACTGCAACCAGTGAAGTGCATGTAAATTGTACAATAATAAATTTATAAAAAGATAATTAAGATATATTAGGTTGGTGCAGAAATAATGACGTTCAAATTCATGTGAGAAAACAACATTATTTTTGCACCAACCTACAGTAGAAGAATTTGATGGCAGATGATTTACGTCAGAGTTCTTCACTTATGTATGAATGTAATTTAATATAATTCACATATAATTTTTATAATAAAACAATTTATTTACTGAAGTACTTCTTTAGAGAGTTCTTTATTAAAGTACTTCTTTATAAGGTTATTTACTAGAGTACTTCTTTACATAATATAATTTATATAATATTATATGATATTATTAGGTTAGCCAGAAAGTCCTGACTTACTTAGGAAGTGGAAAGAAAACAACAAATCTTGATCACTGTCTAAAGAGTACTACATTTTGAGCTTGTTCCTACTTTCCAACAAGTTTCTTTGGACATGTTTTCAGCAGCCCTAATCATGCAGGAGAGAATCAACTATCCCAAATCAGCATAAAGCTGGCTTGAGCTTGACCATCTTTACCCATTCTTATCCTTAATTCCCATAAATATTGTATTTATTGAACAAAGTAACTAATAATAACAAAACAAAAGTCATTGAAACAAAGCAAGTTTAGTCAACCAATGATGACAATTCCAGAACAACGTAACTATAAACAATTTTTTCTATCCTCTGCCAGCTGCTATGATGGAGAAAGCATTACCTCGAACTGTCGCCAGTGAAACATGCTGCAAGAGCCACTCCGTTTTGCGAGGCTCGTTCCTTAATCGAGACGCAATCGCGCCAATCCTCCAAAGGAACGCCATCAAACGAGGGCCAATAACCCCTGAAGTCTCCACTGCCACAGGAGTAAAAAAAAATTATTTCTTAACCAAAAAGGAAAACAAAGAAACTTAAGAGACATCTAACTTTGTTTCAATCGTCAACATAAAAGTAATAAACGTTTGTAGCAGAAACTCAATTTCTTTTGTTTGCTTTTTCTATCTTTGTTTAGATATTGAACATGAAACTTCACCTAAAAAAAATATACACAAAACCCACCACCTTGTTCACATCCACACCACTACAAGTTCAATCATGAAGCCAGACTGACAGGAGTAAGTCAGAATTACCTGTTAAGGAAGGCATTTTTTTTTGTTTTGACTTCTATGAATCTATGTCTGCTACCTGGAGTTTTGTAGATAATAAACAAGACTAATTTTTAAAAGGATTTTTTTATACTGTTTATTAAAAAAAAGGGTATAGCAATACAAACACTTGCCCCCACTAAAAATAACATTTATAGTAATAAGTAATAATACTGGCTAAATAATCCTTTAAAACATTACTATAAATTTTTAAAAGGATTTTTTTATACTGTTTATTAAAAAAAATGGTATAGCAATTCAAACACTTGCCCCCACTAAAAATAACATTTATAGTAATAAGTAATAATACTGGCTAAATAATCCTTTAAAACATTACTATAAATTTTTAAAAGGATTTTTTTATACTGTTTATTAAAAAAAGGGTATAGGAATTCAAACACTTGCCCCCACTAAAAATAACATTTATAGTAATAAGTAATAATACTGGCTAAATAATCCTTTAAAACATTACTATAAATTTTTCATGTAAAAGAAACTTTTCTAGTATATCAAGTAACTCTATCAAAAAGCTTTGTACAATCTATGAAACATAAGTAGAGGTCTTTCAACATTTGTATTGTTTTCTCTGGAGGCATTCTGATTATAAAAATAGCATTTCTTGTTCCACTGTCTTGAACCCAGTGTTCTTATTCTATTTCTGTTCTAATTCTACTACAAGCTCTATCCAAATGAGAAGTTTAGTTATACGGCTCATTAAGCCAATTGTCTGATGGAGTTTGTAGTCATTTGAACCTAATTTCAACAAAGTCATAATCAGGACATGGGATATAAAAATGAAAAGACTAAAATTTTATTGTTAATGTTCACCCAATACGATAATGAAGACCGACTTACTGAATAAGGTGTGTGATATGAACATAGGAATTGAGGATTATATGGATATCAACATTCTGAGAGTATATGAAACTGGATGGATACATAAGTGTCTTATGTAGGAATAAAGTGTCGCTGATGACACCGGAGTTTGAACACAGATCAGCAGTGAGCAAATACAGGTGATCCCATTTTGAATAAGTAGATCACGTGATAGTAAAGGAAATGTATATATAGGAATTAACATGGTGTCCTATTTATCCCTATTTCTACACTATCCTTTATTACTATACAGATCGCTATTCTCTACTCTATCCACTATACTATTTCTCTATTCAGATCACTATTTCTACACTATCCTCTCTTACTGTTCAGATCACTATTCAGTGGTTACTATTTGAGTGAATATTATCGAGCAAGTACTATCAGTGCAAGGGTTATTCGAAGGGGTCTGACACCAGTATTGTTCAATGGTGTTACTATAGTTGTATCTGCGGTTAAAAAGTGATGAGTATTTGTTGACATTACAAAAGTGGCAACAAGTGTTCACTGACATCACAAAAAAGTGACAGACACAAAATCATATAGGTTGGTAGAGAGAAAAAAATGAAACAGTCGTAGGATTAATATTAGATAAAGACAAGAGTAAATATATTCTTGAATACTGGCAACTGTCGGACAGAGTTCTCATGAAATTTAAAAAGATTACCATTTCTACTATCTTGTCTCAGTTCTCTGGAAGATTGTAAAAAGCACCAAGAGCAATTCTTTGCATATTCAGATGAAAAAAGGAGGGAGAATGGAATTATAAAACTGTTTGAAAGATTGCAGATACTAGTGGAACCAAATAGTCAATATGCTGTTCAATAAAGTGATGGTCAAATCAAGAAAAAAAAGTCGAATATTTTAAAACAAGAAAATGATTGTGCATTGTGGGTAATCTATTCTGGTGGTTATTTTTGCGGGAGTGGCTTGTTTGTTTATATATTTATTTACAAACAAATAAATAAACAAACAAACAAGCCACTCCCGCAAAAATAACCGCCAGAATAGATTACTCACAATGCACAATCATTTTCTTGTTTTAAAATATTCAACATATACATAAAGTAATATATATAAATAGCTGAGGAAAAATCCAGCATTCACTGCCTGATGATTACATCCAGCATGAAACAGCCTGTTGCCTGAGAGTGTTGACTTCAATGTTTATTTTTATATATATATCTATCTGCACAGTAATTAATCGAGCCGAAAATAATCCTCAACAGAATGAAGAAAGCACTGGATGGCTGTTTCATCCTATTTGGGACTCATAAGCAGTGTGCATTTTGATACAATGCAAATGTCATACCAACTGTACCACAGGCCTCGGTGACAAAGAAGAAACTGACTAGACTCGATATAATGTTGCCTCTCACTCAGTTGCCTCTTCACTTAATATATATATATATATATATATATATATATATATATATATATATATATATATTATTGTCATCTACAGACAGACTGTTTCGCTGTATCACAGCTCTTCAGTGTGGCTAGATGTCCGGTTGCCTTTAGCTAGGATTGAAACCTGACTGAATTGGCGTCAGTTGGAAATTCTACCACTAAGCCGTCGACCCACAGCAGGGATGAAGGTGAATTTTAGAATATTTATTTTTAGATAAACACACAGTGACCAACAAGACTCAATTCGCTTTACCGAAGAGTCTTGCTATATCAGCCATAATAGTCACTGTTTACAAACCCACATTTCCTTCCCAAGAGAGCTCAACCGAAATTAATTTTTCAGGAACTCACAGACAGACTGTTTCGCTGTATCACAGCTCTTCAGTGTGGCTAGACATTCAGTTGCCTTTAGCTAGGATCGAAACCTGACTGAATTGGCGTATATATATATATATATATATATTAGTGAATATACATAATATCCTATTGTGTTTTTTTTCATACTCATATATATATATGTATGTATGTATCTATCTATCGATATATATATATATATATATATATATATTAGATAGATAGATAGGTAGATAGATAGGTAGATAGATAGCACACACAGAAATCAGAAAATTTTATCTCAGCTGCATGTTCCTTGGAATATGGTCATTGGAATAGTTACATAATAGTTTCCAAAAGAAACGCCATTCATAAATCAGGGGAATTAATTCGTACATCCTTATATTTTGCAACTTAACCCACCATCTTATGTCACTCAAAGTTTAATCATCTGCCTATATTTTTAAGATGAGGTATTGTAATTACACTTTCTATATTGTTTGGACTGTTGTCATCTTTGTTGAAATTTCAAACTGAAACCTTTATTTTGTCCCCCGAGGTAGATTGTTCTAGTTCCATGTATTATGCCTCTTCTGGATATCTCAGTTACCTTCATTTAACTCAACACTTCAAGTTTTTGTTCACAGCTGCAGTGACTTGACCCAAAGAATTGTGGTTCCAGTACATGGCTACCTCAGTGGTGAACCCACCTTGGAGAGTTGAGTTAAAGGTAGATAACTAAGACATCTGGAAGAGACATGGGACATGAAACTACATCAGTCTACCCCAGTGGACAAAATAAAGAGTTCAGTTTGAAATTCCAATCACCTGAAGATGGTCGAAGTGTACAAAAGTCGAAGATTAGGACAACAGTTTGAATGGTGTAAATAGTGTAAATAAGGTTTAAACACTTCATTAATGTTTTTTTCTTTCTCTAATGGTCAAATTACTTGCACAGTTCATAATAGATCATCAGTTCCTACCCACTTATAATTTATATATTTGTTATGAGTTCACAATTGATATGATTTACTAACCAGTGCAAAACCACTAATCAGTAGTCAATCCATGAATTATTTGGTCAGACCAACAAATTGTTTTTTTCAAATCACTAGCAAAGGCCAATTATATGACTCTTTTTCAGTTTTTCAGTTATTGACTCTTTTTCAGTTTCCTTTAATATTCAGCTAAAATTACTATCTTACATTTATTTTCTTTGTTTCTGATGACTACATCTGATCAACTGACCTGGATTAAGAATTCTATTTTCAATCTTAAGGTGTCACAGAGTTTTATATTACGATCATTGGAATAGTGACATAATAGTTTCCAAAAGAAATGCCATTCATAAAACAGGGGAATTAATTTGTACATCCTTATATTTTTCAACTTAACCAACCATCTTTTTGAATTGTCTTTGACACTTATGTTACTCAAGGTTCAGTCAATTTATTAATGTGTTTTTCTTTCTCTAATATGGTCAAATCACTTGCACAGTTCATAATAGATCATCAGTTCCTACCCACTTATAATCCAATGGATTTGTTATGAGTTCACAATTCATATGATTTGCTAACCAATGCAAAACCACTAATCAATAGTCATTCCAGGAGTTATTTGGTCAGGCCGACAAATTGTTTTTTCAAATCACTGTCTGAGGCTAACTATATGACAGCTAAAATTACAATCTAATATTTACTATCTTTGTTTCAGATGACTACATCTGATCAACTGGCCTGGATTAGGAATTCTGTTTTCAATTTTAAGGTGTCACAGAATTTTATATTTTATCAAGTTCAACTTCTTGTTTGTACTTATACCGTTATAAGTATGGATTATTGATGCATATTCATGTTCACAGGTTATAATGAATTACCAGTTCGTACCAACTCATATTTAGTATCATTTGGGGCTATTTTATTTTATTGCACTCATTTATTAAATTCATCCACTGATTTGTTTTTCATCTGTGTTTTGATTGGTGATTCAATCAATACAGTTCATTGGGTCAGCAGGTCAGGTGAATCTTTTGAGAGGTCAGTCTCAAAATCTGTCAAAAGTTTTTTCCTCCAGTTTTTCAATTATTCCCCATCTTACTGTTGGTCAGTCTATCTTTTTCACTATCAGATAGTCATCTTTGGTCATTTCTGTCTACTGATAAATCCATTAATCAAAAGATCAACTGACCATTACTTTTCTTGACCAATCTCTATTAGCAGCTATATTAGGAAATTGGTCACTCTGATGGCCACTTTCTGACTAACTTGCACTTCTTTTTACATTTCTTTTAATCTACCATTTGATTATCAGTCAAGTGGTGTAGTTTCTCTTATTGGCTATTTTTCTACTGGTCAGTTTGTTCAGTTGACCATTACGTTTCTTCTGAAAGGAGTGATTAGTTTGTAAGTCACTGGATTTATGACTTAGTTCCCAAATTACTGGTTAGTATATCAGTGTATTAGTAATTTGGTCAGTTTAACAAAATGACTGATCAGTTTGGTAACTGACTGATTCAGTCATTGCTTTTCATGCAGATCAAACTTTCTGCTAAACACTTGATTGGTCAATCTGATGGTCACTCATTCTGTGTCCACTTCTAATTTTGTTGCTTATTTAGGCATTTATATAAAATCTTTTTCTCTCTCTCTCCTTCTCTGTCTGACACTAAACCAGTAACTATCTCTTACTTCACTTGACCATTGTTCATGCTGGTAGGCAGGTGGTCAGTCTGTTAAACAATAACTTTGATTATCTCATATCTGTCTGTTAATGGCACAGAATATCAAATTCTTTTGCACCTGCCTTTTAAGAATTTTGAGAAAAAAATCCACTTAATTTTCCAATGTTGGTTTCCATGATAAATATACTGAAAATAAAGTGAGGTACTGAGTGGTATAAACACTGAAGAGTCATCCCAGAACATGAAACTTTTAGCTTTCTAAGTCCTATGATAAATATACTGAAAACAAAGAGAGGTACTTAATAGTATAAGCATTGAAAAGCTGTCACGGAACCTGAACCAGTTACATTTCTATGTCCTAAGATAAATATACTATAAACAAAGTGAGGTACTTAGTAGTATAAAAATTGAAAAGCCATTCCAGAACCTAAAAAAAAATAATCTTTCTATGTCCTATGATATATATACTATAAACTCGGTGAGAAACTGGGTAGTATAAACATTGAAGAATCATCCCAGAACCTGAACAATTTATTTTTCTATGTCCTATGATAAAAATACTGTAGAAAATAAAAAAGTGAGGTACTGAGTAGTACAAACATTGAAGAGTCATCCCAGGACCTGAACAATTTACCTATGTTCTATGATAATTATACTATTGGAATATATGAAAAGTTCATGCTGATTTTTAATGGAAATTAAAACACAAAAAAAAATTATGCCATTAAATATTTATTCAATTTATATGAACCATATGAAACAGAGAATGTAGAAATCTAATTCTACACCCTCAATAATGACTTATCAAATTCTGTGGATCAATATCAACCACTATGATTTGTTTGGGTTACATGATGAATATACAAAAATAAAATAAAGCCAAGAGTTGATTTAAAGTAAGGATAATTCAGTTCTTAATTGGTGATATTTCAATACTGCATAAATTTTTTTTTTTAGAATGCAACCAGAAAAAAATAATTACTGTTTGAACTTGTATCTTTATACACATAAACCAAATTTAGAATATCTATGTGTGCTCTGATTTCTATCAAAACAATGAGGAAGCAGGCAAAATTGGGATGTTACACTGAATTCTTGCTTTTGTTTTTTAAAGAATTTTTTTAAGAATAGAATGGCATTCATTCTGATTTTTTATTTTATGGAAAAATAAAATAAATGGTGGATTTGTGCAATACAGAAATTTAAGTGCCAAACTAGAATCCCAAGAATTTCATTTTTGGTAAGGATTCTTTAACCTGTTGTCTCAGAAATGGTCAAAGTTGGACCAGCATTATTCATGCGTAATATTCACATGATAAATGCACTGAAGACTTAAACTTTTAGCTTCCAAAGAATTTCTGTGTCGGCTATTTGGGACTTGTTAGGCTTTTAAGAAAGATGTTGAAACTAGTTGGTTTTGTATGTTTTTGTGAGCAAAGTTTTTCCTTTGAGTCAAACTTTATTAATCCAATGTGGTTTACCAACATAATAAATTTACTGCTATAGTCAGCTAAATTGAAATCTGAATAAAACTGAAATTAAGTTTTGTAGTTTAATTAAAAAAACTGTTTCCTCATTTGTAAAACAAAAGAAAGCTAGAAAATTTAATTTCTTTTGTCATAATTAAATAAGCAATTTGCTTTTTTTTTATTGATTTGTTTAGTTACAGCTTATCAACCCTTTTGTGGATTATTTAAAGCCAGAACATTTAGAACAAGCAATAAGTTTCAGCATTATATATAATTATATATATATATATATATATATATGTGTGTGTGTGTCTGTGTGTGTGTGTGTGTAGCTTATATATTATATAATTTATTTCAGCTACACAAATATACAAAACAAATAAATGAAACATGTAAATGAATTAATCTAAAGCAAATAAATAAATAAGACTTATTAATATCAGCCTTAAATAAAAAAAAAAGCTGGGAATGGCCAGCTTCCTCTTACTGTAATTTTCTTTAATCAGCCAATGATATATATATATATATATATATATATATATATATATATATATATATATATATATATATCACAAAAGGATTATATCATCTGAAAATCAATTGACAATCACCATTTAGTACTAATTCCTAAGTTCACACAGTCTACACTATAAATTATCTATCTCCATTATTGAGCACTCCTCCCCATAAATATAGAACATTTTAAGCAATATCTATGGGGAGAGAGAGAGGACACATTAATCAACACTGCATTGAGACTGCCCCAAGCAATTTTAAAACCAGATTGCTGAAAACTACTTGTGACATGAAACTGACAGTCATCCTCCAGTACTGATTCTTATGTCCATACACTTTTGATATGTGCAGTTAAAATGCACTGAAACCAAGTTGCATCTTTGTAGTGAGTAAAATGGTTTTGTCTATATGATAAAATTATAATAAATAAATAATCATCGCTCTACTACCTGTATTGAGCTCTTTTTTTAATTAACGCTGCAAACGTTAGAATTTATATATTACTTTCATTCTCATCGCATCGGTTATATATATATCATAAATCAATAAAGGTTCAATGGACTTAACTTCACAACAAATTACTCATTAGCATCAGATATTGGATAAATCTATTGAAATTATTATAAAATTTCATATTTATACCCCACTAATCATAAATTAAAAATTTTTACCACATTAGAGTTTTGTTAAAAATGTAATACATTTAAATTTCGAATCAGTTAATATGTTCTTTTTAATTTTTTTATTTTATTTAAATTTTAATTTATTTTTTTATTTATATTTTATTTAATTTATTTCATTCTTTCTTTTTTATATTACTATATTTAATTTCATTATATACATATGTATACATATTAACCTATACACATATATACACAGATAAATACTTTTTTGTATGCAAGAGTTTATAAATGCTATAAGTATCACTATTTTCTGGATATTGGCACCGTATACAAAAAACGATGATCAACTGTATTTAACTGAAATGCACTGGATGAAATAATTTCTGCATCCTAAAGCAAAAGACAAAATTTCAGTAACTACAGTGTATTTGCTTTTATTTTGACAAAAAGTAATCACTTAACTATAAAAACTTATCATACAACAGAATCATATTTTGTTTTCATCTATAAAACCACCAATTGCTTTAATTACTGCTTTTACAAATTCTTGGCATTATTTCTGACAATTAAAAAAAAAAAGTTGATGGCAGACCTACCCAGACATTCTTCATGAACTGAAAAAGCTCACTCTTACTCTTTGGATATTCTCTTCAAGCTCTCCTATCCAATTCATTCCATACTAATTCAATGAGAGAGATCAAGTCATAATTTCCAAAACTTTGTTTCATTTTTTGTTTTTTTGACTTAAGTTAATTTTGACATAATTTAGTCATGGTTAGGTTGGTTGATTGGTTATTTAATATCAAAAATTATATGGCGCACACAGTGAGGACCAAAGTTACTACACATTAGTAATGGTTAGGTTGGTTGATTTTATAACATGTCAACCCTTGATTGGTTATTTAATATCAAAGATTGTATGGGGCACACAGTGAGGATCAAAGTTACTACACATTATTAATGGTTAGGTTGATGGATTTTAAAACATGTCAAGCTTTGATAGGTTATTTAATGTCAAATTTTGTATGGGGTACACAGTGAGGATCAAGCTCACTACTGAACTGTAATGCTCAACTGGACTTGCCTCTATACTCATACCTCCACCATAGCACCTATTTTATTAGGTTCATTGATTCTATATGTTTTGTGATGTCAATGAACACTCATTGCCACTTTTGTGATGCCAACGAATACTCATTGTCATTTTCGTAATACTTGTTGTAGTAGAGACTTTGTAATTGCAGATACAACTATAGTATGCTGTTGAAGAATACTGATGACAGACGTCTTTGAATAACACTTGCACTAATAATACTTGCTTGATAATACTCGCTCAAATAGTAATCTGTATAGCAATCCGAATAGAGAAATAGTATAGAGAATAGCAGTTCATATAGTAATAGAGGATAGGCTAGAAATGGTGATCTGTATAGTAATAGAGGATAGGCTAGAAATGGTGATCATATAGTAATAGAGGATAGACTAGAAATGTGGATCTTTATAGTAATAGAGGAGAAATAGCAATTAATTAGACACATGCTACCTTCCATATATGTGTTTCCTCTATGGTCACATGGTCTGCTTAATTCAATAATGGGATTGCCTGTGTTTGCTCACTGGCAATCCATGTTCAAACTCAAGTGTTGGCAGCGACACTTTATTCCTATATGTCAACCTTTCTTTGGTTATTTAATATCAAATTTTGTATGGGCCACCCAGTGAAGAGTGAAAGCAGTAGTTATGGCCAACCAAACTAGTCTTAACAACCATGACACTACGTGCTGTTTGATGCTGAGTGAAAGAGAGAGAGAGGGATGGTGGTTAAATGCAGCCCAAATAAAAAAGAAATTAGTCTCTCAAAAAGAAGGTCAGACAGTGCAGTATAAATAATGTTTGACAATTTTACAATTGGATAAGGAACTATAGAGAAAACAAGTTTACTTTTTACATTTAACAAAGCATCCTCCAATTTAAACTTTGAAGGGTTTTGAATTTTATTTTTGCCCCATTATTCAATTTAAGGATGTAAATCTAATCAACACTTTATAACTAACAGAGAAACTTACAATTTGAAAGAAAATTTTTTTCTTTCTCATAAAAGTTTTTAAATTCCCCTGAAGCCAACAGCCTTTTTGTTCAATGCACAAAAGCAATTTTATTTATTTCCTTTTTAAAACGTTTCTTTTTTTCTCTGTTCCATTTTTATTGTAAATATTCTTTACAGCTTGTCAAAAACAAAGATGTAAGGTTTCATCTGTGAGTTCTTGATGTATAATGTGATTAAGTAAAAATATTTGTTTTTGATAAATGTTTTCTGTATTTGCGTTGAGCTCATGGCTGAGATTTTGTTTTTGTTTATTTCATGTCAATTTATTTCTTTTTACCCTAATATAAATATCAGTAAATATACATCATTTGTTTCTGCTTCTATCTTTTCAGTAAGTTATTTATAGTTGCTCTTTTAAAATAATTTATATTTTCTAAAAAATACTTATTTAGCTTTAGAGACTTTTTCCCATTTATTATCTACACTAACACACACACACACATATATATATATATATATATATATATATATATATATATATATATATATATATATATATATATATATGTATGTATGTGTGATACTTATTGGAAAGCACTCAATATTAGTGATAGAGCTAAGATACTTAGTTGTATTGATCAATACAACTAAGTATATATGAGGGTCATTCAATAAATAAGGTGAATTTTTCGGTATAAGGACTTCTAATATAGATAGAAGCTTACTATTTTTTATTTTTTTTTGTTTTACTTCTTTTTCACTTGGATTTAATTTCTTTTGCAGATTAAAAAAAAAACTTTGAGAGTTTTGGCGATTAACAAAGATGGCCGACCAAGAAGCATGCTCCAGGATTGAACAGCGGTCAGTTATCAAGTTTTTGGTTGCTGAAGGGTGCAAACCAGTTGAAATTCATAGGAGAATGTCAACTGTGTATGGTGCCACATGTTTCAGCCAAAAAATGTCTACAAGTGGGCTAAATTGTTTAAAGAAGGACAGAGCAGTGTTGAGGATGAAGACAGGCCTGGGAGGCCTACAGAAGTGAGGTCTCCTGAGGTGATTGAATAGGTCAATGACCTCATTGTGACAGAAGGGTGACAGTGGATGACATTACAAGGACTTTGAGCTTATCTGTTGGGACAAATGCAGGGGTCATCAGTCAGAAGGAGTCATCTTGCATCATGACAACGCAAGGCCTCACTCACACAGCAGCCCAAATGGTGCAGACCATCAACGAGCTGGGCTGGGAACTGCTCCCTCATCCCCCTTACAGCCCAGACATTGCCCCTTCAGACTTTCACCTGTTTGGTCCCTTGAAAGCGTTCACGAGAGGCACAAAGTTTAAAAGTGACGATGAAGTCAAAAGTGTTGTGAGCGACTGGCTGAGACATCAGTCCAAAGATTTTTACCCTGAGGGAATACGGAAGCTTGTGCATAGCTGGGAAAAGTGTGTGACAGTGCTGGGAGACTATGTTGAAAAAAAAAAGTAAGCTGTATTAGAAGTCCTTATAGCAAAAAATTCATCGATATACGAGGGTCATATCGATATGACCCCGTATATCGATAGCTTAGGGGTAGGATCACTGATATCAAATTGGTTGAATTTCAATCCCGGCTTGAAGCAATCAGATGTCTAGCCACACTGAAGAGATGTGATACAGTGAAACAGTCTGTTTGTGGATGACTATATATGCTCTCAGAGACCCCCAACTAACTGCCCCACCACCCGATAGAGCTCTTTGGGAGAAAAGGGTAAATTTAAAAACAGTGCTACTCCTGCTAATAATGTATTACTCATCAAGTATGAATTGAGTTCTCCTGGCCACTGGCGTATTTCGTATAGAAAACGCTAAAATTCACCTTTCTCTTTGTCGTGCACTTATGGGTAGGATCTCATGCCAAATCGATTGAGTTTCGATCCCAGCTTGAAACAAATGGACATCTATCCACAGTGAAGAGCTGTGATACAGCAAAACAGTCTGTCTGTGGATGACTATATATATATATATATATATATATATATATATATATATATATATATATATATATATATAGCTAGAAAGAGAGATGGATAGATATTATATGTCATGTATTTTAATACATGGACATTTGTGAATGTATATATTTAAATACGTTTATATTTGTATATTTTATCTAAATATGCATGGACACTTGTTTATATTCTTTTTTTTAATCAATTTATCCAAAGCAAGGCAATAATGCCACTAAGATGCAGGAGGCTACTGGGATTGAAAGAGAATGAAAACAGTTTAGAAGAAACTGGAATGCCAGTCCAAAGAGAAAACAAACGATAAACCTCTACTCTGGTTCAAAAGACAGGGGAGGAGTGTGGCCCGAACAATAGGCAAACCTATCTACTCCAACTGTGAATGTATATATCTAAATACATTTATATTTGCATATTTTATCTAAACAGATACAAATATAAATGTATTTTAATATATACATTTGCCAATGTCCATGCACCAAATCTACAACCCAACACTTTAATCCACTAGGCTATGAGACAATAGCCTAGAGTTGGTTTCTGAATTTGGTGCGATAGTAACTCTGTGAATTTACTGATCGAATTTTAGGCAGGGGGATTGAATAGTGTTTGTAGATGCAGTCAATAATTTTTATATTCCTTCATTCCTACAGAACGGAAAAATGTTAGGTTGCTGGAAAAACTTCAATAGTTAATTCAATCTTCCTTGTCAGCCATAATCAATGAAAGAGGTTTGAAAGAAAGTTTACTGCCCAAATATACATTATATATATATATATATATATATATATATATATATATATATATGAAGAAATATAGTTTTAAGGTGTGCTATATTTATGGGATAAAGTGCTCAACATCAGAGATAGAGTGTATGTAAGCATAAATATAAAAGTGAACATTGAAGTCAACGCTCAGAAGCAACAACTTTTGACGGGCTGTATTAAGCTTAACTTCGACTTTTGGTGTTCGTATATCAATATCTGATATTTTATTTTACTCTGTATATTCTGTTAGGTTTCTTTTTTGTTGGGAGAGGTATAATCTAGTTTTCAAAGATGATATCCATATTTGTATATAAAAAAAATCATGAAGGTAAATATAACCAAAAGATTTTATTGATGTCAACCAAAAGTAATTCCACATGGCAGATATCAATGATATATGAAATGTTCTTACAAAATACATGCATTCTTGCACACAGATGCACACTATGTAACTTAGATTGTTCTTCATGAAAAAAGGAAAAATGTTTGAGTGGTGCACTGGTGCACACTGGAAGATGTCTAGGTACGCCCTGGCATTCCAGAGAAATATGTGTCCAGATATAAGAAATAAATATATTTGCTTTATTATATTGCTGTACACGTCTTGTTTTTATTTATGTGTATTAGGCTTGTCTGCTATAACCACAATTAAGTGCAAAAAGAGAGGAACTCTTCAATGTATTGAGGAGG
This sequence comes from Acanthosepion esculentum, assembly GCA_964036315.1. Lineage (NCBI taxonomy): Eukaryota > Metazoa > Mollusca > Cephalopoda > Sepiida > Sepiidae > Acanthosepion > Acanthosepion esculentum. The sequence continues at coordinate 28,982,514 of OZ038485.1, read as the reverse complement.
AAATGAGAGTTTGTCTATCAAATGTTTGGTTTACATTTTAGAGCTGAGAGTTGTGAACTTCTCCACCACACACTGTAATTAACATTAGCCTATTTCGGATGAAGAGAGGCCTTTATCATCATGGATCATTTTGCATGTCTTACATTCTATGTTGTTGTAAATTATCCATTATTCATCGCCCATTACAATATAGATGTGCATTGATAATGATATTTTACTATAGAAATGCATGGGAAATCAGGAAAAAAGGGATTATTGACTGTAAATAATTAAAGCAATAATTACTGATAGAATAGGGCCATTATATATAATGGTGGTCCACTAGTGTCTGTGCATGCCCAAACATTGAAGAAATCACTAAGACTCATCAGGCTCATGTTTGTCATAAACGCAAGAATGAATAAACTTAAGGTATGTTTCATTTTATATTTTTTTTATTGCCTTATTTCTTTTCTGCAATATTTGACTTCATTATAACATGTTTTTCAAAAATTTGTATATAGTGCGCCTCTTCACTAGAAATCCTACCAATAATTGTAATTATTGGTAGGATTTCAAGTGCTCACCGGCTTCAAAAAGTTTGAGGACCAATGGATGAGAGTATTTTTGGAAGATCATGGCTTTTGTCATCAAGAGATAAATGATTAATAGTCATGGATGAAATTAAATGCTTACTTATCTTGTCTATACTCAAAGTTTCATGAAGGTTACATCCACTTGTCAGGGGGCTTTCAATGAAGTCCCCTGCCAGGTAGATGCAACCTCTAACCTCTCTCTGTCTCTCTCTCCTTCTCGCTCTCTATATATATATTTAAAAAATTAGGTAGTGTGATTGGCTGAACTCCTAATTTTTGTAAATTTAAAAGCTCTGCATGTTAAATTTTAATTTTATTTTGAAAAATGCGTATTGATCACTTTTTAATACTACTGTTTCCTAGTCTAATTCAACTCTGACCAATAACTTTGTTATAATTATATATATATATATATATATTAATGTATATTTCAGAAGCAACCTCTCTTTTAAACATCTTTTGTTAAATATGACAGACAAGGAAAGTTTAATTAATTTTTTATTTAGATATTGCAGTGTTCTTACATTTTTCTGTTTTGTAGGAATATGGGAGTGTAAGAATTGTCCATATTTTCCATTGTTCCAAGTGCTTTTGGCCAATTCTTTCAAGGTGGTTAGTTTTAGGTGATGTTAATTTCTCTTCATGTTTGAGTATCTAAGATGTATTTTTTTTCTATGTGTTTATTTGAATACTAGTAGGAATGTTTATTCTGAGCCTTCACAATTTAGTGCAGCTGGAATTTGAGTGAGCATCTTTTTATTTTTTATTTTCTTAAACTGTCAACACACCATTCCCACTGTTAAATAAAGTGAGATACGGAGAGAGATGTTTAATATACAGGGCCTTTCTTATAGAGAGCTATTTCTGGCAATGTGATTTATACAGAATTTGAGTGTTTTAGACCAGAATATTTTTCAAAGGTTCATAGCTAGATGTTATTTTTATAGAATTTTGACTAGATAAGTAACATGTGAGGCATCTACTCAAGCAGGTAGTAGTATGTCTGATATAGGTAACTGATTTATGGCAATAAACACAGTCTTGTACTGGGTTGTGAAATTGATACACTATATTGGTCATCGCTAGTTTAGATTTCTTATAAGTTTTACATGTTTTTCATGAATTATGGCAGAAATATGGTGTTTAATGATTCTTCATATAATGAATTCATCTTGTTTATAATTATTGTGCATCTGGTTGCAATAAAATATGTTGATGTCTTTTTATTACTGGCTCATGTATGTTTATTACTGGTCCATGTATTTTTATTACCGGTTAATGTATTTTTTTACTAGCTCATGTATTTTTATTACTGGTTCATGTATGTTTATTACCGGTCCATGTATGTTTATTACTGGTCCATGTATTTTTATTACTGGTTCATGTATTTTTAATTACTGGTCCATGTATTTTTAAAACAGGTCCATGTATTTTTATTACTGGTCCATGTATTTTAATTACCGCTTCATGTATTTTTATTACTGGCCCATGTATTTTTATTACCGGTTCATGTATTTTTTTTATTGCTCATGTATTTAATATTACCGCTTCATGTATTTTTATTACTGGTCCATGTATTTTTATTACCGGTTCATGTATTTTTTTTATTGCTCATGTATTTAATATTACCGCTTCATGTATTTTTATTACTGGCCCATGTATTTTTATTACCGGTTCATGTATTTTTTTTATTGCTCATGTATTTAATATTACCGCTTCATGTATTTTTATTACTGGCCCATGTATTTTTATTACCGGTTCATGTATTTTTTTTATGGCTCATGTATTTTTATTACCGGCCCATGTATTTTTATTACTGGTCCATGTATTTTTATTACTGGCCCATGTATTTTTATTACCGGTTCATGTATTTTTTTTACTGGCTCATGTATTTTTATTATTGGTCCATGTATTTTTATTACAGGTTCATGTGTTTTTTTACTAGCTCATGTATTTTTATTACCGGTTCATGTATTTTTATTACAGGCCGATGTATTTTTTTATTACTGGTTCATGTATTTTTTATTACTGGTCTATGTATTTTTATTACAGGTCCATGTATTTTTATTACTGGTTCATTTATTTTTATTACAGGTTCATGTATTTTTATTACTGGTCCATGTATTTTATTACCGGTTCATGTTTGTTTTTGTGAGGATAATTTTATTTATTTATTGATGATGTAGTTGGAAAAATTATTGTTGACTGATGTTTGTTTTATGTGTTTTAGTTCACTTAGAAATATTCTTTTGGAAGAATAATTTAGGTGTGTTCTATTTAGGATTTTTTTATCACTGATATTTTATCTATGTATCTGTCTATATATATATATATATATGTGTGTGTGTTATCTTAGAAAATGTACATCCACTTTAAATGTTTATTAATAGCATATCCCTTAAGACAGATCTAACTTTTTATTCCATTTAAAGAAGACAAATATAAAATCTATTGAGTTACTGCAAGGTTTCAGATTGATAGTCATCCTGGTCTAAACATTGCTGGAATTGCTTACATCATGAAATCACTTCATTTGGAAATTGAACTTATTTCGTTTCAATGGCTGCATCCATTTCATTGATTCTTGCTTATTTTGCATGATAAAACTTCTTTGAAGTTTTCCTTTAGAAAACGTCAAGTGGTATGCAGTCAGTTAAATGTGTTGCGTATTCCATGCTATGCTTGCGGCCAAATATGGAATGTTCATGATATATCTGGGCAGGAACATCTCAGTCCTTCCTTTCCAGCCTTTCTGCTCTTCTGGTGGAAGTTTTATTTTCCACCAGCCTAGAAGCTGCCCTTCAGCTGGACTTTAGTCTAACTCCTGCAGAGGGCTTTTGGACATTTCGACTTTTACCTTCAGAATCATATGTATGTAAAATTTATAAGAATTTAGAAATAATAAAGTTATTTTATCTTTATTCAACACCATAATTCAGCTTAATATTTTTTCATACATGCAACCAATTTTCATACTTTGATCACATTTATTTTGTGTACAATTTTTCTTTTCTTTTAAAGTTACCATTCTTTCGGATCCCTTCACATAAAGTCACCCTTAAAAGAGAGGGAACCTGAAATATGTAAAATTTCAAATACATTACAGTGTACGTATGTTATAAAAAGAAAAAGAAAACAAATAAGCAATGTACCACACCCAACTTAAGTTTTAATTATGATTAAATTAGATGATATCAATTACAACTGTGATGAAAAATTAAACTAAAGTTAAACCTTTAATAAAGAATTGTTTTTTAAACCTTTCACTCTGTTCGATATTTAAATTTAACTTTAAATGAGTTTTTTATTTAATTTTTAATTGCGTGTAACTACCGTAGTCACTACCTGTTACTTCAGGTTGTTTATGATTCACAGAGATTGAAAAATGGACGGACACATGCACTTCACTTTATATATGTAGGGATAGTAATTCAATGAAAGAAATTCAAGAGATAAAAAAACAATAATAATAAAAATAATAATATTTATTGTATATTATTAAGCCTTAGAAACTGGGTCTTCAGGCTTTTTACCTTCAACGTTCTGTGTACGTAAATGTTATAAGAATTTAGAAATAATAAAATTATTTTATCTTTATTCGACCCCTTAATTCGGCATAATCTTTCTTCGTATACGCAACCGATCTCCGTAGTTCGTTTACATTTTGCACGCAATTTTTCTTTTCTTTTAAAACTACCGTTCTTCATGACCCCTTCACATAAAGTCACGCTTAAAAGACATTAGGGAATCTGAACTATATAATACGTTACAGTACGCATGCTAGAAATAGGAAAAAAAACGTATGAGAAATGTACTGTGCCCCGCTTTAATTATGGTTTAATTGGACGATATCAATTGAAATTGCAATGAAAAACGAAATTAAAATTAAACCTTTAATAAAGAATTGTTTTTTTTTAACCTTTCACTCTGTTCGATATTTAAATTTAACTTTAAATGATTTATTTATTTAAATTTTCATCACGTATAACTACAGTAGTATTTACTACCTGTTACTTCAGGTTGTTTATGATTCACAGAGATTGAAAACTGGATAGACAGACATACATACACTGCACTTTATTTATATAGATTCTAAGACTACTTTACTTTCCCATGGATGCATGAATGTTGCAACCCTATCTCTACTCTGTTACTATTTCCACATGTCATTCTCCTTGTACGGAGTCAAATAACCATTGTTATTAACCTGATCTTGTGGATTGTTAATACTTGTATCATTATTACTGGTTTTTGTATTGTTATTACTATAAGGGTACATAGCAGTGTGATTAAAAATTTTTTTCCAACCATGAGACCCTTAACATGGTTGACTTGTCGGGAAGGTGACTTATTGACCTGGGAAGCTGATTCCAGTGTTAGCACCATTGGAAACTTCTTGAAAACGATATCGCTGGTTGACCCAAGCCTTGTGAGTAAAAACTGTGTAGACAAAATTGTTCAGAAACCATTGATGGTTGTGATAGCATAAACTCGTTGTGACTGAGGGTTTGTGTGTATGGGCCTCGTTCAATATGCTGACTATGCCAGACAATATGCTATTTTTCACTCTAGTTGTAGTATAGACCACATAGAACAGAATGTGCTTGAGCAGGTATCGCCAACAAGGATTGGTTAGATGTCCTAGCAGATGGGTGCACTCTGAGACTAGTAAACCATTATTATTGTATCTATTATCAATATTATAGTCAGTTACATGTTTTCTTAGATAAACACCTTCCAAAGCTAATTCAGTGATGATCATGACTGTGATATTAACCATTTGACAGTGAATATAAAGGCTCCAAAAATACACCACTGATGTCCTTTGGGACCTTGGCACAGTGGATATCGGAAATGGGTAAACATACGTTACTGTCATCTAGTTCGTTCTCAAAATAGCACACAATAATCAACAGATATCTCATGACAGCTAATCAATGGACACCTGATGATCGCAGGAGGGTACTTGGTTGAAACATTGTAGTTATAACAACCAAAAGGAAAAACATAAAGGATACTGATAATTACTCATAATGTTCTATGTCTTGATATTATGCCCCTGTCACATTTCTACATCATATGTCTGGTCTTTTCCTCGTGCACTTGCTACACATTGAGTACCAATCAACCAAGCATTCACCCAATCTGTTATTGTTTCTTCTTGCTATGAATGTCTCCACCTCCATATGTTTATATTGTCACTTATCATCTTCTATTGATCCATGTTAACTTCTTTGTATCTCTTAGTGATACACTATAATGGATATATTAAGCAGCTTAACTAGAAAAATTCTACTAGACAGTTAACAATGTTGTAGAACACATTTCTTCATGTATTAGTCTAGTATGAATTCTACTCCTCTTTCTTTTTTCACTCCATCTGCATATATGGTTCTAGTTTCACTTATGTTGTGAGACCAATACTCTCCTACATCATGGACTCTCCCAGTACTATATTATTATGTGTATCATGGGAGTAGCACCAGTAATGCGCAGCTGCGTACTATACCAATACCAGGCACCACTGGATAGTAAGCTCTGCTTACACTATTCTTTGTAACTTTTCTGTTTAATATATCTTTCTTACCTCTAACCCGTGTTCTGTGTTTTCCTTCCGTGGCCCCTACTTCGGGTCCACATCAACTTAACATGTCAATAAAAAAATCTATACTGATTTTTATTTGATTTTCAGATTTAGAGACAAAATATTTTCAGTATTAAGTTTAGACTCATTTTTCTTTTTACACATTTTTCTTAACAGACCAACTCTTCAACCATTAAGCTACTTCTCTAGATTTGAAATGTATGCAGGAATCAAAATTATTCTATCAGTAATAGAATATACTGAATATTATTGTGCTTATATAATAAATCTTACACTTGTTTTTTATTTAACTTACAGTAAATACAATAGCTTACTCAAATAAATATATACATGCTGTTAGATACAATAAAATTGTTTACAAATCAGCCCAATGTTTGTCTTGCATCAGAACGTCATCCATTATTAATTTTTAATTAATTTTCTTTATTTTTATTCTGAATTCATTTTAGATGAAGTATGGTAACTGTAAGTACACCATTGATTTTCTATCTAGCACCTTTGGCTCCAAAACTGAGCTGGATTATCCATTTTGCCAAATCAATAAATAATACACCTTTGATGCATTAACTATTCACATCTTATATCAATTCATATTTCAGGTATGGAAATAAAGCTGGAAGATATGGATTTTGAAAAGTTTCAAGCATTCTGTGAGTAGGTAACTGAGCTTTGTCATATCCTGTTTTCCCGTGGCTGAATTGGTAGGGCAAATTTAGGCTAAAAGAGTGGGTTCCCTGATGAAAAAAGGAATACAGAGTCAATTCCTTATGGGAAGTATATCTTCTGTTAGTCAGGATATCTCAGTTTCTAAGCTGGCTGAAATTAATTTCACCATTTAAAATAACAAGTATATCAATTCAAAAACAGATACTCACTAAAAATAACATTTATAGCAATAAGCATAATATGTATAAAAACACACATTAAAAATTACTTTATATATATATATATATGTATGTATGTATGTATGTATGTATATATATATATATATATATATCCAAATGTAAAAGAACGAAAAGAATATAAATTCAAACATTCATAACATTAATTTAAAAAAGGGCTCAATACAAGAAGTAGAGCAATAAATATTTATTATAAACTGTTACACTGGAACATGCTAGTTATCGTGATGAAAATGCATATTTGTTTCAGTGTTCAAAGATGTCTCATCAGGCAGTTAACAATGGTGGTAATAAACAATATTATTTGAAAAATACGATTTATGAAACATCACTTCTTTTTAAATTTTTGGAAATTTTCCATAGAAGGCAAAGAAACAAATATATAAAAATTTATTCATTCCATAAAAGGAAAAGGAAAGAAAAAGGACTGACTTACCTGATTGATGTTATCTTCAGCATCCTGATTCAAGAGTTTCATAGATGAGCTCTCCAGTAATCACTCTGTCCACTTGTCAGGGGATATTATATATATATATATATATTTGACAGCATATTAAATGCACAAAAATAATAGATACCTCACCTATTTCATCAGAATATACTTTTAGTACATATATATATTTTTAGTATATTTTTAGTATATTTCTTCTTATCAATTTTGCTGAAGGAGGTTCTTGTGTGAGCAGAAAATGTAAGAGGTACAGTTTATGAGGGTATGTGGAAAAGATAATGGTTAACCATGACTTGAACATGTTAAGATTGTAGTGATTGGAGAAGCATCCTCTTGAGAGCTGGTTCCACAAAGTAGCAGTTCTTGGGAAGAAGCAGTTTCAGTGGAACATACCTCTAACGAATGGAATATGAAAGGAATGACGGTTGTTCCTTACAGTGTATGCGGCATGCTGGGTCTGTGTTATGAATGTACCTCATCTGAACATTTTCCATGGAAACAGAAACAGAGCACTAAGAGGCTTGCAATGTTTTGTTTTTGGAAAAAGGGGTTGTAACATTGAGGACTGGGCAGCTCCAGCCCAGATATGACAGCATTACTTCATTTTTGGACTGACTTGACCCTTGTAAAAGTAAATGATAACGGGAGGAGTTAAGTACTTACCTGAGTAGTACAGGGAACTGATCATTTTCCTAGCATCTTTAATGATGAAACATATTTGAGTTCCACTTGAGGTCTGGGGTGAGCTTAATTTCCAATAGGCGTTCAAAGCAAGGGCCTTCTTGAGAGAACACCCATTCATTATGCCTGTAATATTTAGAGTAAGCTATCAGTACATTACAGAACATTACAAAAGCAGTTCAGCTGTAGCAGAAAACCTTATGGTATATAAAAAGCAAATTATCACTACATCCCTTACATACACTTTAACAATAACAGAAAACATTACTGTATATAAAAAGTAAGCTATCAGTACATCTTTCAGACACACTTTAACAATAATAGAAAACATTACTGTATATAAAAAGCAAGCTATCGGTACATCTTACAGACACACTTTAACAATAACAGAAAACATTACTGTATATAAAAAGCAAGCTATCAGTACATCTTTCAGACACACTTTAACAATAACAGCAAACATTACTGTATATAAAAAGCAAGCTATCGGTACATCTTACAGATACACTTTAAAAATAACAGAAAACATTACTGTATATAAAAAGCAAGCTATCAGTTGATCTTTCAGACACACTTTAACAATAATAGAAAACATTACTGTATATAAAAAGCAAGCTATCAGTACATCTTTCAGACACACTTTAACAATAATAGAAAACATTACTGTATATAAAAAGCAAGCTATCAGTACATCTTTCAGACACACTTTAACAATAACAGAAAACATTACTGTATATAAAAAGCAAGCTATCAGTACATCTTTCAGACACACTTTAACAATAACAGCAAACATTACTGTATATAAAAAGCAAGCTATCGGTACATCTTACAGACACACTTTAACAATAACAGAAAACATTACTGTATATAAAAAGCAAGCTATCAGTACATCTTTCAGACACACTTTAACAATAATAGAAAACATTACTGTATATAAAAAGCAAGCTATCAGTACATCTTTCAGACACACTTTAACAATAACAGCAAACATTACTGTATATAAAAAGCAAGCTTTCGGTACATCTTACAGACACACTTTAACAATAACAGAAAACATTACTGTATATAAAAAGCAAGCTATCAGTACATCTTTCAGACACACTTTAACAATAACAGAAAACATTACTGTATATAAAAAGCAAGCTATCAGTACATCTTTCAGACACACTTTAACAATAACTGAAAACATTACCGTACATAAAAATCAGCAAGCATGTACTGCTTGCTGACTTTTTATATAAAAATTAAAGAACATAAAGCAAGAAATCACAATAGTGAAAATATCCCACATTCTTTTTTGACCATTTTGTTCAATGGACTTATTTATCTTGGACTTTCATTTTATGCTTCCCGGGCTAGTGTTTTACTATTACCACAAATTCCTTTCCCTTATATCTTTTTCTACTGTAATATTTAGCTGGTCAGTTTCAGAGCATAGGGATGCAAAAAGCGATTATCTCCCTTTGGTTGAGAGGAAGTCACGAGGGTCATGTGATGGCTGGTAAGTGATGTCAGTTTATAGTATTGAATGCTAGTTGCTATTTATCACACCTGATGGCAAGACATGTCTTTCCACACCTACTATGAAGACCACAGAGAAAACAGACACCCCAAACACAGAACAGTAGAGTGAACAGAGGAACTCATATGGTCTCATCAGAAACATAAATGACACCACTGTCCTGCCCTTTTTCCCCAGTGGAAAATATTACAAGTAAAACCCTATCTCTTTGTGTTCGTTTCACACTGTACATGTTATAATTTCTCTATGTGGGACAAATTAGTAAAATTAGTGAAAAATGAGTGCTGGGAAAAAAATTTGGCCATAACTTCACATATAAGATTCAAGTTTTTTTTATTTTTTTATTTTAGCTACTTTTTAAAAACGTGCATTTATATACCTTTAAGAATAATGTTTTTGCAGTATATAGAGTTCTGAACCTCTGGACTGATGACACCAGAGTGAGAATTTGATCTTTGGTGCACAGATACTACACTGATCCTAGACAGAAGTGTTAGTCTGTATGTAAATAATCTCATTGTTTTTGATGGGTACTATTCTTGTAATGATGAATATAATTATTTCATAATACAACTATTGAGGTTTTAAAATGATCATTCCCACTTGAGGGGGAAAAAAAGATTCAGTTAGGACCATCATGTTTAATTGATAGCAATTACATTTCTGACACTTGCCTTCATCTATTTTCTTCTGTCAGTTTTGATTCACAATTTACCCAGACTCTCTTAACAAAACTGTTAACTAATCTGAATTTAACCAAAGTTATTTTACACTTTTCTCTCATTTTTCTTCTGTTCTTAACTATTGTTCTAATTAAAATTACATTTCCTGATAATTTATTCTTGCCATCTGTATGCATTACCATGAAATTGCACAGTGAAAGGCAATTAAAATTAAATCAGTTCTTTTCCTTGTTTTTTTTTTCGACACTGTCCAAAGAGATGAAGTTGTATTACATGTTATCTGATGAACTGATTCCTGTCAATGTTCAAACATTTAGAATGTGCGTATGGATATGCACCTACTCACGTGTCTAAATAAATGCATAAAACTATGCACGTGTATGCAAGAGGAGAAAATGATTTCTTAAAATAACCCACTAGTTTCAGCCTCAGTTCAAATGTTAGCCGATGCGTTAATATTTTTAAGCTGTATTTTTTCCTTGAGTCTTTCTATACTGAATGAATAAAATGCTATCATTTTGAACAGATTCAGATTTGTAATTAAATCTAAAGCATTACAATATTTACATTGTTCGGACTATCATCTTCATCTTTGTTACCATATTTATTACAACGTTTCAGCCGTTGTACGCTCCGGCCTTCTTCAGGTGGTTGGAATGCCAAACTGAACCCTTTATTTCGCTCGCTGAAGTAGACTGTTCTAGTTCCATGTGCCATGTCTAATGGATGTCAGTTATCAGTTATCTCCTCTTAATTCACCTCTCCACTGCCTTAAATGTATTGAACTCACACTCTTTGGGCCCTGTCACTGGATCTAACTAACGCCTTTATCCACTTTGCCATGTGTCCTTGAAGACATCTGTGTATGAATTTCTGGGACTTATAAGCCTAATGTCTTTAGCAACCATTTTTACCATATTGCAATTTTTTCTGTTATCATTGCATGTTTTTTACCAGAGCTCATATAGACAGATACTAAAGCATTACATAAAAATAATATATTACATTATATCCACCACTTAGATACAAATAATAACATATAAGTAATAAATTAAGATGTAACAGAGATGTGGTTCAACAGAAGAATAACATAGATGGTGTATGTGAGCAATGATGAAATTTTAAGGAAAATGGAAAAAAAAAACAAATTATACTAAGAATCTGAAAGAGAAATTTGAAAATACTGGGAGACATAATGAGGACGGACAGACTGAAGAATTTGACAATCACAAGACATACTGGAAGCAAGAGGGTCAAAAGAAAAAAGCAAATAATTTACCTAATGTGTTTATGCAAATTGATGGCAGAGTCAAAATAAAGGGGAATAGTAAATAATCAAACGTTTATAGGAGCTACAAGTGACAGGAAGCTGTGGAGAGCTTCAATCAACCATAACACCCTGTCGGAACATGACATAAAAGAAAATGGGAGCCATGATAGGGAAAGAGATAGGAGGGGCAGAGGGAAACTGCAAGTAAACTACCAAACTAGTTGGTATGAATTGATAGCTTTGTGGGGACAAAGAGGAATGGTAAATAGTTAAAAGTCAGGAAGCTGTATAGCGCCATGATCACCCACTGACTGAAGAGACACGACACAAGAAGAACATATTAAATGGACATATCATGGATCCTAGATTTGAGCAGTCTTTGAATTTGCTGGCTGATCATATTTTAGCAGGCTGACATTTACAGATGGAACTGCAATACCCTCTCTTGATTTTTTTTTTTTTTAATGCTATGTACATTCAGTATGAAGACAGTTATCACACTCCATGGATTCCTTTTGCTTTATTATCTGTGAATTACCAAAACTTCTGGGGACAGTGAAGTGGTGTCCCATAACCTTCACCATGGTTTTGAATTCAGTGTTCCGTCTCCTAGACAGGATGTCAACTATGACTAAAAATTCCAAGGAGTATTAGTAAATGTGATATCCACACTAGTATTTAAAGTTGGCCTGGTGATTCCATTTTCTGTGTCATCTGCCTATTATGCCTGTGCGTGTGTGTAATACGGGGAGGTGACACAAAATGCCAGTTCATTCTCTTTATAAATTATTGCCTGAAGTTTAAGAATAAATGTAAGAATATCTCTCTCACTGTGATTCTCTTTCTCTCTCTCTCTCTCTCTATATATATATATATATATATTCCCATACTTAATACTTCTTGTTTTCACTCTCGTGTGGTCATGTGTGACGTCATGAGCTGTGGTGCAATTTTTGTTTCCAGCGTCTCATATGCACGAGTTTGTCATTGCTTTGGAAATCTTCCATGTAAACAAAAACAGACTATCATTATTGTTTTGTCCGTGTATTCTTTAATATATTGTAATATAATTGTCAGGCTTATGTAAGTCGAAAGCTAAGATAGGATAGGATTAAAAAATATGTATCAAAATATATATATATATATATATATATATATATATATATATATATGATGGACTCTCCTGTCAATTTCAATATATGAGGGGCTGACAACCACATTTAGTTTTTATGTTTGTGTCATATGTGGCACCTCAGTCCCACTAGTGGCTTGCAGACAAGTCCACATCTTTTGCAGCGGTGAGGCTTCTAGGTTGGTTTGAATTCAAAGTTTTCCTTTTCCTAGACCAGTTGTCAGCCAAGGCTATAGAACCCAATCTGTCCTGTTATTTAGCCATAGCTGGCGTAGGTGGAGGAGAATAAATGTATTCATACCTTTCCCAAGGACATCAGTACATAAGTGAATGTAATGAATTCAACTGGAATTCGAATTCAGCTATTTGATTCCTCAATCCGAGCTGCAATCCATTACTCCACCATACCTCTATATATCAAAATGATGTAATGGAATAACCCGTCACCCCCATGAGTGACTACACTATAGGTAGTAACTACCTATAAGTATCTGTAAGTCAACGGACTATGGAGACTAGCTGGGATCTGTTGAGTACAACTCGGACTTACACAAGAACTACTGACCTTCAAATAGTAGCTCTCACTACTGGATTGAATTGCGATGACCTTGTGCATAACTGTTACCTTTATTCTTATTGTACTGTTTTTTGACAATAAACCTTTACTTATTTTATCCACTTTGTTTTTCAAGTATATATTCCTATTAGCATGGAATATAACACAAATGTTATTACACTGTTTGAAAGTGACACTCCATTTTTATTTATCAAACAGCATGTATTACATCTATTGGCTTGCCATTTGAGAAATCTTAATAAAGAAAATGCATACTGTTTTTTTTTTGTTGATTTTACAGTGGTGTTCACTCTGTACAAGACCCTAGGGCCACTTGAAGTAGAGGGTTACAGGGTAATGGATAAATCTCATGTAGATATGTGCAGAAGATGCAGATGATAACCCGAGACATGAACAGGTTAAGATTGTAGTGATCAGGGGAAGCAGTCTTTTGGGAGTTGGTTCTACAAGGTGGGAAAAAGTTGCTTGAGTGGAATTTACATCTCACCAGAGGGGCATGAAGGGAATGAGGGTGGCTTGCTACAATGTCCATGACATGGCAGGTCTTAACCATGAAGTTTAACACTGGTGGAACTAAGAAGTGTAGTTTATCGGAACACTCACCATAGAAATAGTGAGAGGCTTGTGAATTAATAACAGGGCAGATTGGGTTCTATAGCCTTGGCTGACAACTGGTCTAGGAAAAGGAAAACTTTGAATTCAAACCAACCTGGAAGCCTCACTGCTGCAAAAGATGTGAACTTGTCTGCAAGCCACTAGTGGGACTGAGGTTGAAGAGCAGAAAATAATTTGTTGCTTACAAAGACACAGAGACACTTTTGGACTCTTTCAAGTCTGAAAACTGAAGACTGGGCAGCTCCCACCCATATATGGTGGTTGCATTTACTTTCATATAGTTTAAAATAAAATTGGGGCATCTATTTCAAATACAAGCATCCACTATCATAATGTTTGAAGTAATAAAAATGTCAGATTAAAAATAAATCTATTAAATCTTTAGAAATTACCTTATTTATGGTTTGGAGCAGATATGGGCTTCCAAGAAAAACAATCTGCGTGAAGAGGATTTGCTTTCCTTAAAAAGGGAAAAATAGAGCTTTGCTTATTGTGATGTTCTTCAATGCTGAGTAGTAAAACACGCTAGATCAAACAGTAATTTCCCTTACAAAGGAAGACACTGGTTCAATCCCTGCTGGTGGTTGCATTTTCTTTATTAACCTTTCTCAAATGAACAGGCTGATATGCATAATACATATAGTTTAAAATAAAATTGGCACATCTATTTCAAATACAAGCATTGATTATAATAATGTTTGAAGTAATATATTATACATACCATATATACTCATACTTAAGCTGATATGAATATAAGCTGACCCCCCCACACACACACACATTTTTTTTATAGTGGTGTTCACCATGTACAAAGCCCTAGTCAGAGATAGCACTAAACTTGAACAGGTTAAGATTGTAGTGATCAGGGAAGCAGCCTTTTATGAGTTGGTTCCACAAAGCAGTGGTTCATGGGAACAATCTGCTTGAGTGGAACTTACATATCACCAGAGGAACATGAAGGGAATGAGGGTGGCTTGATACAATGTGTTTGGCATGACAGGTCTTAGCCGTGAAGGTTAGAACTGGTGAAAACAAGGATTGTAGTTCATCTGAACACTTTTCAAGGAAATAGCGTTAGAGAAGCAAGGGGCTTGTGATGTCTTGTCTGTGAGAAAGGGGAAGCAGAATGGAAAGTAATTTGTCACCTACAAGGAAAGAGAGATGCTTTTGGATGCTCTTGTAAAGACAGACAATAGCAAGAGGTGTGAGGTACTTGCTGGAGTAGTAAAAAGGAACCAAAACTTTTCTCAGCATTTTTAGCAATGAATCACATGTATGAGTTCAACTTTAGTTTTTGTTTGAATTAAAGTCCCAATAGGCATGTAAGGCACAGGGCCTTCCTGGGGGAGCATCCATTCATCATGATTGATGAAAGTTCTGGGTTCAGTCAGTAATGGTGGAAGTTCACTAGGTTGGTTTTTGAGGCACTGAATCTGAGCAGCCAGTTTTTTCTACCAGCTAGGGTTAGGTCAGAAGCGAGATCAGCTGCCAAGCTTTTGTCATGGAGGGTTTTGGAGGTGCACCCATATAATGTTGTATCATCAGCATAGATATTCAAAAATGATCGGAGTATACTTTTAGGCAGATCAGTGATGTAGAGGAGGAAGAAGGTAAAGACTGCGAAACTGACCTTGGGGAATGCTCACATTGATCGCCTGTGACAGCAAGGATTGAATCTGTCCATCCCCTTTGTAGTGGAAAGACTGTTTAATAAATAAAAATGATGTATCTATTTCAAATACAAAGTATCCACTAAAAATAACATCTGAAGTAATAAAAGTGTAAGATCAAAAATAAATCCATTAATTATTTAGACATAGATCAAATATGGAATAGAATCCAAAATTCCCTATTTGTTTGTTATCCTGTTAAGTACACAGACACACACACACACACACACACACACACACACACACACACACACACACACACACATATATATATATATATATATATATATATATATATATATGATAAAATATATTTTTAAGGTATGCTATATTTATAAGTTAAAGTGCTCAATATCAGGGATATTGTATATATGTAAATATAAAAGTTGACATTAAAGTCAACATCCAGAGGCAACAGACACTGATTATATATATATATATATATATATATATAAATGACATTCATGCCAACACCCAGAGGTGATAGTCTGTTTCATGCTTAAACACAATCATCAGTGTCTGTTGCCTCTGGGTGTTGACTTCAATGTGCATTACTCTTCATTCAAGTATGAATTGAGTTCTCCAAGACGCTGGTGTATTTTGTATAGAGAAAAATATTAAAATTCCCTTCCTTTCTGCCATGCAATGATGGCCTAGAAGTAAGACATCAGACTAATGTCAAATGAGTTGGGTTTTTATCATGGCTGGAAGCAGTTGGATGTCTAACCACACTGAGGAGCTGTGATACAGTGAAACAGTCTGTCTGTAGATGACTATATATATATATATGTATATTTATAAAAGCTTTATCAAATTCCACCAACAAGGTCTGTCTATTCAAGTTCTTATTATATCTTTTCAATTTCCAAAGGAAGTATTGTATATCAGGATTGAAGTCATGAATGAATTATCCAAAGTTTATGTTTTTTTTTTTGTGTTATATTCAAGAAGTTTTGACACATTGTTAAGAATAGGTGTTATCAGTAAGCAAAATGTATTTGACCAAATTCTGGTGTTTTTAGATTGTTGGAATTAAATAACCCAATATACTGTTCTTGTACAGTCCACAACTGTATATATTTATTCAATTCATTGCTGTTTGCTACACAATTTTTAACTTTTGTGTAACAAGATAAATTTATACAGTCAGAGATAAACTTTTATTATCTCAGTAACATACTTCAATAATTTCTTCAGAGATATATATAAATGAGTGATTTTCGTTAACTTTTGAAACTGTCTTCTCATCATTTCATTTCTAGGTGGTATGAACACCATGTTCAACCAGACGTCTTGGGATGTACTTCACAGTAAGATCACTAAAAATGAAATCTAAAATAAAAAGGATTTGCAGATTTTTTCCAAAGTTAACTATATCTGAAACCTGTAGGAACGATTAATTAAGAGCTGTTTTTATTTTTTATAATTCTCTAATAAGTAAATGTAAAAAGATATTTCTTTGATGATTAAGAGATCATTAAGGAAAAAGAAATGATTAATCATCTGAAATTTGACTGTCATCACATAATAATCCCCCCGAGGGGGAAAAAAAAATTGCGCAATTCAGAAGTCTAATATTGTAAGATATCCCTATGGTGTGGATGTCTGCTCTGCTTTTAATAAACTCTTATGGAAGACAGAGAAAATGATGAGAATCACCAGAGGCGTGGAATCGGAAAGAAAATTGTCAATTTGCCGAGTTGTCAACCATTTTTCCATGCAAGATCCCAAGACATACATATCTGCAAAAAAATTTTGATAAAAAAGTAGTTAAATGTTCATGATCATTTAAGAGAATTGAAAATAAAAGAAATACATGTTCAGTTGAGCATTTCAAACATTATCAAAATAAATGAATTCAACACATATGTGAGTTATATATATATATATATATATATATATATATATATATATATATATATTTAGTTTACGAAAAACTAGGTAATCCGTATGGGTAGACCCAATGAGGATAAAATCCAGAGAGCTCAATGTAAATCAGAGCTAATAATTTAAATAAAAACAGACCACTTTAAGGTTCCATATAATAAATTATTTCACCACAGCCCTTTTAAAGGACAGTGGATCATCAGATTTATTTCCAAATGTTGAAATGAAAAAATGAAAATAAATTTACACATTTACGACAGGCAATAATAAGGAAATTAACAAAGTGGGGGCAGTGTAGGGGGTAGAGAGACAGCATTGAGTTAGATGTAACATTTCTATTGTTTCAAATTTAAATTTTCGCTGAAATCTAGACAGTGACACTTTATATATATATATATATATATATATATATATATATATATATATATATATATATATATATATATATATATATATATATATTTAGTTTACGAAAAACTAGGTAATCCGTATGGGTAGACCCAATGAGGATAAAATCCAGAGAGCTCAATGTAAATCAGAGCTAATAATTTAAATAAAAACAGATTACTTTAAGATTCCATATAATAAATTATTTCACCACAGCCCTTTATATATATATATATATACTGAACAACATAGCTCAAAAAAGAAGAGAAATATAAGTTTATGTGATGAATTGTGGTGTGTGTGTGAGAGAGAGAGAGAGAGATGTGTTACATACTTTGGCTGAGGCCATAAAACTGGTTCACCCAGAGACTGTTTCCCTGGAGTGAAAACTAGATATATCTTATCACTATCGCATCCTGTGATTGAAAGAGCAAAAAGAAAGAGAGAGAGGTTTTGAGTCTTTCACTTTTATACTGTTTTTTACAATGCCACCTATCAGGAATTAAGAGAAGTCTTCTGACAGACAAGGTGGGGTAATCCCATATTACTACTAAGAGAAGAGATTTTAGTAATCAGAGATATTCTTCTATGTGTTGCATCCCTTCATGGTATGGGTGATCATGGCTCTCCACAATTTCCTGTACTTTGTAACTTTTTGTAAAGTTTGTGTTTTTGCTTTCTCTTCTAATTTCTCTTCTGCTAACCATTTACAATGCATTGGTTTTAGACTGTAAAAAATCTCTTTTGTGTTCAATTTTATCTTCTATTTAATTTAGGGTATTTTTTATGGCCTGTTTTGTGAATTCCTGCTTTAGGTCTAAGGTTGTTATTTTGTTTTGTGTTAATTAACTTTCTTATTATTTTTAAAAATTTTAATTCATTTTAATCTATGGTATTTGAAGTGGGACACATTATGAGAAGCTTTAGTAACATCATCAAATGAAATCATCCCCAAGGCAAGGAAAAAAAGAATGGATGATGAACATTAGACAAAGAATTTAGAAAAGAATGCAGGCAAGCAAAAGAGGAATGACTCAACAAAAATTGTGCTAAAGTAGAAAGAATTGTGTGGCATCCATTGGTCTTGAGAGACCATAGATCTACACACAAAAAGTTATGCCTTAGCTGCTGATGGCAACACAGCATTTGTTATGGCTGTACTGGCCCACACGGGAGTGACAGTCTTGATTGAAACCAATGTAGGTTAAAACGCTCTCCCCTGATCTCACTGTGTTGTTTTCTTTCCTTCAAGCCCACTTCACCCCGGTGGCAAGCCTTCATTTCTTCTCTCCTCACTCCAGCCATCAGTGTAAATTGCATCTACAGTATGAGCGATCATTGGCAATATCTTCCCACCTCTTGACATCCATGTCCATCGCCCTCATGTCACTTTTTAAGATGTCCTTGAAGTGATGATGAGGTTGCCCTCTTGCCAGTGGCCAGTTCCCCATACAGAAGGACCTTCAGAATCCTCCCAACAGTAGGCTGTTGCTTTAAACTAGCATCATAGGCAATGCAATAAGCAGAAAAAACTAAGAGAAATAACAGGATAAAAGAAGTTCTGATTGACAAGAACTTTTTATATCTGTATACATTCAGGGTGCGATGGGTAAATTGTCACCATTTTATAAATTTAATTTTGTGCATGCACATCATTTGTTTTTTATTTTGTCAACTGCACAGTATAGTAGGGTTGGTTGGGCACTGTCTGTGAGAAAAAGAGCATCATGACACAATTCACCCCGCAAGAAATTTGGAAATGGTATGCTGTACTGTTTTGCAATCGTGCTGGAAGCTCCAATACAAACATTTCAGTGTTTGGTGTCAATCTGACGACAGTGTAGAGGATCTGGAAAGAGTTGGATGAGTCTAATGTTAATTATGATGATGTTCGGTGTAACCACTAGTGATGATGACATTACGCCTCCATTCATTTTCCCACAGAGTCCCAGACTCAACACAGAGGTCTACCTAGAGAAGGTAATGCTGCCCTGGGTCAAGATGGTGGTTGCTGGAAAACACTATCTGGAAACATGACTCTGCACTATATGCTACACACTGTCATAGTTGTCAGACAATTTCTGTGACCACATCACCCCTTACATCTGGCCACCTAACTCCCCAGACTGCAACCCCCTTCATTATCATGTGTGGCGTGCAGTTGAGTGAGAGACCAACAAAACTCCTCGTAATGCCAAAGATGAACTGAAGGCAAGGATTATGGCAGCATTTACCAACTTAAACAAGGAGACCGTCCAGATGTTAGAGATCCCGAAGTCATCTGGAGGCCATGGTTGAAGCCTATGGCAATTTTATTGAAAAAATTTACTCTTTAGTAATTCAAGATATTTTGGTGTAATTTTGGTAAATATATCTGTTAAAATGAGATGTCAGTTATTTTCATTTACGTGTAATTTAGATGACAAATTTATTCATCACACTCTGTATATGTTTTTCAAAATAAACAATTCTTTCTGTAATTCAAAAATAATTAAAAAATACGCTCTTAAGTAGGCACTGGAGGGGGGCGTCAGTGATGTAATTTGACTTGGTTCATCAGGGAGTTTCAGGTCTTTCAACATCATACACCCCATCACCAAGTCGACCCAATCAGGGGAGATCAATCCCTGATACCCTCTTGCAATCAAACGCTAACAGCTACTCTGGCCTTTTTAATGAATTAGATGAGGAAAGACCATGTTTTCCACACACCCGATTGGATGTTTGTAACAACCAATCAATTGCACAAACTATCTTTTAAATGGTCCATGGTGGGGACTGGCTTCTTTTCTTTCTTTTTTTCGGTGTATAGCAGTTTCAATGGATAACTGAGAAGGTAATCTAACATTCCTAAATTTAACCCTTTTTTTCCTAAGTATGGTATGGTGTCTTACTCTAAATATTTGCCACTTTGATTTTATTTGTACTGGGGGGGGGGGGCTTAAACTCAACCCTACTATCACATTTTTATCGTTTAGCCTGATTCTTAACATTATTACAGGTCAGTTAACTTTTAAATGGATGTATTCGCAAAATGAAAATAATTGTCCATAAACAGGCCACATGTTTTGACTGTACACAAACAAAAAAAATTTTTTAAAAAATCACACCCGATATATGTTTTTTAAAATAATTCTTTCTGAAATGTATATGAAAACCTTTTATTGTTTTTGTTTATGCATATAGTGTTGTATCTTGTATATGATATATTTGTAATTTATATATTTCTGTTGTAGGGTTGATGATGTTTTTCCCCAAAATAAAAATTACATGTATATAAAAAAAAAAAGAAGTATCTTCAGATGAGGCCAACACATCACAGAACAACCTCACAATGCTACCTTTACAGGGAGGTGATCCTGAAAAAATCAGAAGTCCTCCCATTCATTCATTACTGCCAGCCACAACCATAACAACTTAAAATACACAGATGACATGGCGATAATAGCAGACAAAGGAAGTAAATTACAGGAATGCCTACAGAAAGAAAGCAAGAAGAAAGGACTAAACATAAATTATAAGAAGAGAGAATGTATCGCTGTCAGCAAAAGGAACAGACCAAGATACAAACTCTGAATTGGTGATACCAAACTCAAGCAAGTAAAAAAAATTTAAATATCTATGAAGTGTTTTAACGGAGAATGCAAAATGCCAGACTGAAATATGATGATGCATTAGGACAGCAAAAGATGCCTTCCGAAAGTTAAGCCACATGTTATGAAACAGTAAAATTTTGTTAGTAATCAAGAAAAGAATACTGAACTGTTATGTGTTATTGGTCCTTCTTTATAGCAGTGAATGCTGGAGAATCACCTCACAGAACAGATGAAGAAATGACTTCAGTCAAACTGAGAAATTTGGTTCTACAGAAGGATACTGGGAATACCATGGACTGAACACGTGAGCAAGAACAAAATTTTAGAGAAAATGGAAACAAAAAGGATACCTTTACTTCAAATTAATAATTTCTAGGACACATAATGAGGAAAAAGGGCTTGGAAAATTGGACACTCACAAGACATACTGGAGTGGCAGAGAAAAACAGCGCATAACCTAAGTAATGAGTTTGTGTAAATGGATGACAAAACAGGGATTAGTAGAGATAGTAAAAAGACAATGCTTACTAAGAACTTCAAATAGCAGGAAGTTGTGGAGAGACATGATCACCCCTCTCCTGAGTTATTTGACATCCTCTGACATGGTAGTTGCTGCTTTTGTTGGTTTAAATTTATCTTGATTATATTATTTTCCCTTCCAGTTATAGGTGTCATTCGTTTTAGAGGGTGGGCCAAATGTCTTGTCACTCTAACTCTCTCTTCCAAACTGTAGGAGCTCAGGTCAGCCATCTGAAATAGAAAATTATATTATCTAGCAGTGACAAGACTTTCGGACCAGCCTGTAGTTATTGCTGCTGAAAGTCCTCAAGTGATGTGATTTCTGTTAAATAACAGAAACCACATCACTTGAGGACTTCAGTGTTTGTGATTCTGTATTGCCAGTCCACAAGGTTCAAAGACTGATGGTCTTTGCCAAAATCTCACTCAAAGCTTTTTTTAACTATTGATCTGAGAAAGCAGTTGTAGACAGCTGACAGTTTAGATATTTCTGAATGGGTCTGGCGCCATGCATGATATCCATATGAGAGTCTCAATCTATTTAAGAAAATAACTTGAGCTTTTACGTTAATGTCTTGGTTTTGTAGAAACTTGCAGGATTGGATCAAACTATACCTATCACAGCCTATTTGATATTCAATTTCTTTATCTCCTACTAAATTTGTTGTAACTGATCCATCCAGTTATTTGAAGTGTTTAGTATTTACTGAATTTACATTCTTAATTTTTAGGATGGATCCAGGGTATGTGCCATCACTGCTTCCATTCCAATTCCAGATCATAGTTTTCTTCATACATCATTCTTATCCCAACTATGAATAGCTATGTCATCAGCATAGCTCCACTTATTATCAGTTGGAGGAAAATCAGAAACACTGTTTTTTGTTTATAGATTTTTTTGGAATGTTTAAATGATCAGTACTCATCTCTGCATATCTGTGCTTGTATATGTGCACAGTATAGTCTCAGTAGAGATTAAATTGATTGGTCCTTTCGTTTACTTCTAGTTGTACTCTTGGTGAGGCTTGAGATGTTTTGGTATTGGGGTCATCGGATATAAAATGAGAAATGACCTGTAAGAATTGGTTATGTCTCTCTTGGAGCCTTGAATTTTGTTTCTGTAAATTAGGTCATGTCATAATCATATTTCGCAGCTTATAATCTTTTAGTTCTAACGCTCAGTAACCCCTCGCATTTTAGTGGAATATGAGAAAAAAAACACTATTAAGGAGAGAGAATAATAAAAGAAGAGGAATTAAGGAGATAGAAGATAATGATTGATATTGCATTTGAATTTTTGAAAATCAAAAGTTCATTTGGAAGTATGAAGTTAGAAGAGAATTCCACAGTATCTGTCTATACTTCTGAGATGAGGTATTATGTACACTATTTACATTATTTGGACTATTGTCCTCATCTTTGTTGTCATATTCATCACAACATTTCGGCCGTTATACACTCCGGCCTTCTTCAGGTAGTTGGAATGTTGAACTGAACACTTTATTTCGCTCGCTGGGGTAGACTGTTCTAGTTCCACATGCCATATCTAATTGATGTCAGTTATTAATTATCTCCTGTTAATTCCTCTCTCCAAGTTCTCTACCGCCTTAACCAGGTATTGAACTCACACTCTTCAAGGACACATGGCACAGTGGATAAAGGCATTAGTTAGATCCAGTGAAAGCACCCAAAGA
>OZ038485.1:28916248-28953748 GCA_964036315.1 Acanthosepion esculentum | reverse complement strand
TCTTTTACTTACCATCATTTCTTATTCTTTTCAATTTTTCTTTTTTAACTAACATTTTATTTGTTCCTTTTTTTTCTTTTTCTTTTTACTTCAGACAAAGTTTCCCCTAACAATTCTACATGGAATAATAGCTAGCATACTTCCTTAAAATATCCTTACCCAATTCTTCCCTTTCCTTTTCTTCAAATTGCCTCATTCATTATCCTTGCTTATTTCTCCTTCAATTTTTCCCTTTTTTCTTTCTTTTATTCTTCCCATACTCAATTTTTACTACTTTTTTCATAATTGTCCATCTCTTCTTCTTCTCTTTATTTACCATTATTTATTATTCTCTTTCCAACTTGTTTCTTCTTTTCATCCCCATCATCCATTCTGTGTACTTGGCATCATTGTCAAACTCTTCCTCCTCATACTGCTTCTCATGCAAGCCATTTTGATCCAGTTACATTCAGAAAAATTATTTTAACAATGTTCTCTGTCAAAAGCTGACACTTTGACAACCCTTGGTAGGGCTTGAAGTAAAGTACATATCAATTTCTATTGGGCTATCTGATGAATATGAATACACATACATATAAATACAATAAAGTATAATGAATTATATATATATATATATATATATATATATATATATATATATATATATAGTACTTGTCAGAAGTATTTGAACAAACAAACATTTTGCTACTAATCTCTTGGATTTTAAAAGTTAAAAACAGAGACATTATACAAAAAGCAACTTTTATTACAATCAACATAAGGAAACATTTATTTAAGTTTTGCAGTTCTGAATGTTAATTTCTGAAAAAATGTCTTTTAATAGAATTAAATTGTTGAATAAAAGAAAAATTCTATCTTTCTAAAATCTTGTTCAGGATTGATCAAGAAGAGTGAAAAATTGTGTGTACATTTTTATCAAGGTTATGAATTAATTCAGATCCCAACCCCCACTGGCTTTCTGCAATCTTAAACAATAGAGAAAACATTTTCTACTTGATCAAATACTTATAAAGCACTAATAAGATACTTATAAAAAAACTAATATGTTACTTATAAAGCACTAATACAATACTTATAAAGCACTAATAAGATACTTAAAAAACTAATATAATACTTACAAAGCACCAACATGAGACTTATAAAGCACTAATAAGATACTTAAAAAAACTAATTTAATACTTACAAAGCACCAACATGAGACTTATAAAGCACTAATAAGATACTTATAAAAAAACTAATATGTTACTTATAAAGCACTAATACAATACTTATAAAGCACTAATAAGATACTTAAAAAACTAATTTAATACTTACAAAACACCAACACGAGACTTATAAAGCACTAATAAGATACTTATAAAAAACTAATATGTCACTTATAAAGCACTAATACAATACTTATAAAGCACTAATAAGATACTTAAAAAACTAATTTAATACTTACAAAGCACCAACACGAGACTTATAAAGCACTAATAAGATACTTATAAAAAACTAATATGTTACTTATAAAGCACTAATACAATACTTATAAAGCACTAATAAGATACTTAAAAAACTAATTTAATACTTACAAAGCACCAACATGAGACTTATAAAGCACTAATAAGATACTTATAAAAAACTAATATGTTACTTATAAAGCACTAATACAATACTTATAAAGCACAAATAAGATACTTAAAAAACTAATTTAATACTTACAAAGCACCAACATGAGACATATAAAGCACTAATAAGATACTTATAAAAAAACTAATATGTTACTTATAAAGCCCTAATACAATACTTATAAAGCACTAATAAGATACTTAAAAAACTAATTTAATACTTACAAAGCACCAACACGAGACTTATAAAGCACTAATAAGATACTTATAAAAAACTAATATGTCACTTATAAAGCACTAATACAATACTTATAAAGCACTAATAAGATACTTAAAAAACTAATTTAATACTTACAAAGCACCAACACGAGACTTATAAAGCACTAATAAGATACTTATAAAAAACTAATATGTTACTTATAAAGCACTAATACAATACTTATAAAGCACTAATAAGATACTTAAAAAACTAATTTAATACTTACAAAGCACCAACACGAGACTTATAAAGCACTAATAAGATACTTATAAAAAACTAATATGTCACTTATAAAGCACTAATACAATACTTATAAAGCACTAATAAGATACTTAAAAAAACTAATTTAATAATTACAAAGCACCAACATGAGACTTATAAAGCACTAATAAGATACTTATAAAAAAACTAATATGTTACTTATAAAGCACTGATACAATACTTATAAAGCACCAATAAGATACTTATATAGCACTAATATGTTACTTATAAAGCACTAATAAGACACTTGAATCTTCTCCTTCTACATGGTGTGTCCTTCAAAGTGTGAGCAATCACCAGTTTCCACAACTTCCCTTCCATTCAACAGTTCTTAGCAATGATTGTCTTTTTACTATCCTTCCCTGTCCTGCCACCCATTTACACAAGCTTTATTTAGGTAGGTTATTCATTGCTTTCCCCCGTCTCTCTTTCTTGTTAAATAATAATTTAGCAGACTATGATTTTTTGGAGGAGGTGTATCTCTGCACTGACTTTCTGAGGTTGACCATGGGTTCTGATAAAAGACATAATAAGGAAGTTGATTTTGATCGGCTGAGCTAGCGTAGGAATGATAGATAAAGAAAGGTTTTTCAGCGAGTCACATCTTAAACATCAAGTAATGTAGACGTGTTCACTTTCTTGTCTAAAATGGCTCTCCAGTGAGGGGCAATGACCCCACTGGATATTTAGTACATGTCGACATTAATAAAATAGTTAAGTTAAAATTATCTGTGTTGAGTTATTCATCTCTGAACCAAAACATTTAACAACCCAAGGTTGGGAAAAAATGAGAGAGAGAATGTGACATTGTATTAAATTGGTGACATAGAGGCCTGAATTCACGTACATGAAAATAATGTAAAATCGTTTTGAAAAAGAAAGACTAATGCTATATTGTGGTGGGCATTCCCACTGTGATTTCCTGTGATTTCTGTGTACTATTAGTTGAAAGTTTTTGTGACTATGGTTTTGCGTGCATTCAAATGTCTTAGGTTTAGAATTATTTTGTTAATCGTAATTAACTAACAAATGATTGTTTTGTTCTTTTTTGTAACAGAGTATGGAATTCTTTTTTTTTTTACATTTAAGAGCCATGTGTGTGTCCTTTTGACTTTATTGGTTGAATAACTAAGTTGTTAACTAATGAATTTTGTGAGTTCATTTTTGTGGAAAAATTAAGTTAATTAATTATTTGTGGGAATAAGTAGATTCGGCTTGCATGGTTTGGGATTTCCAAATGTGTTTGGGTTTGTGCCCTGGGAGTGGGACTGTCACACCTGACTATGTAGACAAGGAAAATGAACAATGTTTAGGTAGAATGGGGGCTGTATGTTATGAAGTATTCATAATGAATATACCCTAAGATACCTCTGGGGCCTAGGAATGGCTCTGATGACCAAAAGGAATTGGTCAGGTGGATTGTAGGATGTTAGGTCACAGTAGACAGCCAAGAGAAGAAAATCCTTGTAACCACGGCAAATCATATAATGGATTAGTTAGGAGTTGCTGAGTGGGTGTTTGTTTTCCTGGTGGGGGTAGTCAAAGGCAGAAGGAATTGAAATAGTGTAAATTGAGTTTTGGCACACAGAGGCAGATGGTTAATAATAGTAATTATACAAAATTAGTGGTGGTAAATTTGTGAAGATTTGTAAATCTGGTAATACACAAATAACAAAGTAATTAATTGGTTGTGGTTGAATAAATAGGGTAATAATGGACTGTGTGTGCTGTGTCACTGGGATTAGGAAAGAAATGTGGATCATGGGATATTTAAAGTGTAAAATTTATGGGGCAAGATGTAGCTGGATTATGGTGTGGCATGGAGATTTTGGTATGTATTGTGTGATGTTTGAACCAGGGTTTTTTTTTTCTGTGAATTGCATGTACATTTTGTGTAGTCTCAAGTGAAGAGGTAAGGAATTTTGTTCTTCCTAGGAATATTGTATTGCAGAGGTGGTACCTGCTGACCTGGGAGGGAGTGACATTGGAGAGGTCAACATTCACTGATAGAGTGATTTGGATCCAGACTGTCATCTGAGACAATGACCTTGGGTAATGGAAGCTTATTTATTAGTTATATAAAAATACATGGAAATATCTGTGTTGAATTTTATTGCATTTCCTTTTAATCCTACGATATGAAAATTTTGGCTGCCTCAGCTCTTAGATGAGTAAGAAGTAGTGACTGCATCAGAAGTGTTATCTATCAGTGCGTGCATATATATATAGATATATATATATATATATATATATATATATATATACAGGGTTCAGGTAAATTGTTGCTATTTTATATTTTTAATTATACACATGCCAAAGGAACATCCCTCAATAAACAAACAGAACCAAAAGAAATCCAAGGGTCAAAACATAACAAAAAACAAAATGCAAATAAGACAGAAAGCATAGAAAAGATGGGTATCTCTATTACAAAATACAATATAGACAAGTAAATCCTCATAAGATCTCATGATTCAAAAAATTATACAATGGAACTGTCGGGGCTTAAAATCAAATATAAATGATCTACTCCTTATAAAGAATCATCTCCCCACCTCCTCCCGAATGCATAGCATGCCAAGAAACTTATACCGTAAAACATTTACTACTCGATTGCAGTGACTTAACACATATTTGGCAATCTCTTTACAATGTTAACAACTTGAAAGAACTTTTTGAAAAAACAAACCCTAATACAATCTTAACCTTTCTTAAAAATGTTAAACTATACAAAAAAATATAGTCCCAATTAAATATCTGATGATAAAAAAGGGACCTCTGATACTTACCAGGAGAAAAGTTTTGAAAACAACGCAACTCTGAAAGCAATGGATATTTTTAAAAAAGCAAGACAACACAGGGGAAAAAAAAAATTTTTTTTTGAAAGCAATTCAACTTTATCCAAAAAAAAACAATTGTTTGACCTTAAATGATCTCATAAAGATTGATAGGTTGTTAAACATTAAACAAACAAACTTTCAGAGCAACTGTAATACTTACTATTGGGTTCGAAATTTAAAAATAAAATGTGTTCTTGGTGCTTAAACTATATTCATCTTAAATAGTAAATTATTGCTAAGTAACATTAGTGTTGTTAAATTGTCTCTATCAGATCATATAGTTAATTTACAATTTACCAACCAAATATCATTCATCTTAATTGGGCATTAAATGTATAAGTTACTATTTTATATGCATTTTTAAATTTCACATATGCAGGATATTGAAAGATTGTTTGAAATTGTAATAAATGAGGTTCAGAGACATTCTTTATTGAAAAACTTTTACATTTGTAATGAAAGTTCGCTATTTCATTGTTATTAAGTGTGTATTAGCATGAGAAGTTTGGAAATGTCTCCCTGATGACTATTTGTTCATAAAAATTATTTTCAGCTGAATTTTAGTTGGTTGTGTGTATATTTTAATTAATATTCAGAAAAAACATTTTGTTTTATTCATAAATTTTACCATTTATGATTTGCTTTGAACAAATTTAAAAAAAAGAAAAACAATTGTTTGACCTTAAATGACGTCATAAAGATTGATAGGTCGTTAAACAACTAAACAAACAAACAAACAAAACAATTATACACATGCATCTTGTTTATGATTTTGTCAACTGCACAATATAGTAGGGTCAGTTGGGCAGCATCTGTGAGAAAAGAAGCACCATCCTACAATTCATTCTGCCAGAAATTTGGAGCTGGTATGCTGTAATGCTTGGCATTTACACTGGATGCTCCAATATGAACATTTCAGAGAGTTCGAAGGGTCAATCTGAGGACAGTGCTGAAAGAGTTGGATGAGTCTAATGGTGATTACGATGGTGTTTGTAGTGATCACTAGTGATGGCAATGTTATACCTCCATTCATCTTCCCACAGGGCCTAAGACTCAACATTGAGTCTTACATCAAGTGCCTTGAGTAGGTCGTGCTACACTGGGTCAAGAGGGTGGCTGCTGGAAGACCATATGTTTAGCAACAGGACTCTGAACCATGCTACACAAGCAGGAGAACCCAGTCATGGCTGTTAGACAATTTCTGCGACCATATCACCCCTTAAATCTAGCCACCTAACTTCCCAGACAGCAACCCCCTTGATTATTATGTGTTGAGTGAGAGACCAATAAAACTCCTTGTCACACCAAAGATGGACTGAAGGCAAGGATTATGGCAGCATTCTCCAACATAAACAAGGAGACCGTCCAGAAGAGTTGCAGGAGATTCCAAAGGTGTCTGGAGGTTGTGTTTGAAGTCTATGGTGATTTTCTTGAGTAAATCTACTGGTATTTCAAAATATTTTTGTGTAAGTTTGGTAAATATAGCTATTAAAAGGAAATGCCAACGTTATTTTCACTTTTGCACAATTTAGATGACAATTTATCCATCGCACCCTATATATATATATATATATATATATATATATATTTAAAGACATTTATGATATGATTCTTTTTATAGATAAAACATTAAACATATCATAAATGTCTTTAAATAAATTGTCGGACTTTGTCCAATTCAAATATATATATGTATATATATATGTATATATATATATATATATATGTGATAAAATAAACAACAAATAGGAAATATTTATCAACCTAACATGCTGCACTTTTCTATATTTCTGAGATGAGGTAGTGTAACTATTTACACTATTTACATTGTGCACATAGCCCAGTGGATAAAAGCATTGCTTGAAGTAATCCAGTGACTTGAGCAAAATAGTTGTGAGTTCAATACCTGGCCACAGCAGAGGGAACAAAAGCTTGGAGAGTTGAGTTACTAAAGTAAAATAACTGGGATTGAGATATCTATAAAAGACATGGCACATGGAACAGTCTACCCCAGTGGAAAAAATAAAGGGTTCTCTTTGAAATTCTAATGTATATCACCTGAAGAAGGCTGGCTCATACAACAGCCGAAATGTCATGAATATGTCAATAGAAATGAGGACAACAGTGTGAACAATGAATATGTTGAGCTTTTATTTAATGTTAGATTGATAAATGTTTCATATTTCTTTTTTATTTTATCACTAGCAGCATGGCCCGGCGTTGCCCGTGCTTGATTCAAAAATCGTACGACTCATACAGCAATCGCTATCACTTGACTTAAAATATTTTTGCCCTTCCTTGGCTTTAAAGAAGTGCCCTTTGCCATGCTGATGTTGTTACATGCCTTACTTCTTGCCTATCTCACACTGCAAATTTTTTCTAAGCTCTATACTAAACATTAAATCTGTTACGAAAAAAGAACTAAACAAAATGAACACAAAATGATCAGCTTTAAAAAAGGACTCGTAACTGGGGAAACCGAATGAAAAAAGAATGTTAACAACAAATACTTTTTCACGCCCAACCCAGTTCTGCTATATTTGATCCCAATTCATATGTGTGTATATATATATATATATATATATATATATATATATTAGGGAAATGTATGACAAAGTTGAAAAATTTTCATCTTTTAGGATTCATCAGACTAAAGTGATATTTATGTTGATGTGACTACATATGTATACAATTGAGAGTGAACGATGAGAATTTTAAATTTAAATATTTTAACCTATATGTTTTGAGTATATAGTCTAGCTGATTTCATTTACTTTACGTTTTTATCATTTTCTTTATAGAAATTGTGATAATAGAAGATTGGTCAAGACAGGTGAAATATTGTAAGAACTGGGACAAGACTGTGGATAAGCTAGTGAATAAATCACTTCCTATATATTTTTGTCTTAGCGCTAAAAGACATAACAAAAATTTTAACAAAAAATCTTTAAGTGTTATGGGAACTTACCCATAATAGGAATGGACTATCCTGTACCTCATAAATACTGCACCTCAAAAGGAAGCAGAAGTGAGAGGCAGTGAGTCTGTCAGTCAGAGACAGAGTCGCATCAGGCGATTACTTTAAGACATTGGAATAGTGATACTTCAAGACAACATTGATCTCTCTAAGGTAACCTGATTGTTATTACTAACACTTCTACTTCTTTTGTACATATTCTGTTTGTAATATATCTGTGTTATTCCATACCTGTGTTCGAGTTATTCTTCATTGGTTCTACCTTGGACCATCACCATGGTACAAGGAACCTGGACCATAACACTAAGCAAGAATCAAATCAACAAATTATTACATACACTCTATGTGCTAGAAGCAAGTGAAAATACTTTGGATGACCTAATAGAAAATCTATCGCTAATATAAATCTATCCAATACCAAACTGGATGTCCTTAGTCTTGATTTAAAATTTGCTATTCATAAAGAACACTTGAATGGATAAAATAGTTAAAAATCTTAAACAAAATTACATAGAATTCACCAAAGGCTTCATTCAAGGAATAATTACTGCTAATCTAGAAATGGACAATGAAAAAAACTTTACCACAGAGACACTTGAATGCACTCATAAACCTAGCAAAAAAAACAAAAAAAAAACAAGACGCAAATCCACATTACCTTCTCAGAAAAAGTAGGTGGGATTGTTATATGCTATTTTTATGTGTTATATATATATATATATATATATATATATATATATATATATATATATATATATATATATATATATATATAACTGATAAAAATATAGTTTTAAAGTATGTTATATTTATGGGTTGAAGTGCTCAATATCAGGGACAAAACATATGTAAATATAAAGGTGGATATTGAGGTCAACACTCAGTGGCAAAAGTCTGGTTTATGCTTAAACACAACCTTCAAAGCAAAAAGTTAAAAGCTTGGTCTGTGGATTGTGCTTAAGGATTGGATGTTGACCTCAATGTCTACTTTTATATATATACATACACACACACACTATATATATATATATATATATATATATATATATATATATACATATATATATATATAAAGAGGGGTGCTGGGAATTTCTGATTTTTTTTTATTCCAGCCAAATTCGTGTAGAGTCTTTTTTTTTTGTTTCCATTACTTATGTAAGCATGTATTCCACACTGTGATATTGAAAGATCTGTGAGGAATTATGAAATTTGTAAGAGCCAGGGTGCAAATTTACTGCAGATAATTTTGTGATTAAGGCACTCTCTAGACATTTATGTTGAAGTGAATTACACTGTCCTTTGGTCATAACAATAAAAGAATTAGTCAATACTAACCAAAACAATAACCTGAAGGAGGAGTTTAATCCATCACCCATAATATTTGTCACAAAAAATATATTGGAGAAACCTCAAGGAATCTAAATAAAAGATTATATGAACACAAAAGAGACATTTTCCAAAATAATGCATCAAATGCATTGGTTGCCCACTGTAATGAGACTGACCACAACTTTGACCTAAAAAATGTTACCATGATCAAAGAAGAAAATAATTTACTATGACATAAATATCTAGATCTAGAGAGTGCCTTAACCACAAGCTCATCAACAGTAAATTTGTGCCCTGGCCCTTACAACATGGCATCGTTCCTGGCAGATCTTCTAATATCACAGTGTGGAATACCTACTTACAAAAGTGATGGAAAGAAAAAGACTCTGAATAAATTTGGCAGAAAAAAATATTCTAAAATTCCCAGCGCCCCTCTGCCATGTGCATGTGTAGTCCTACGGACATAACAAAATTAGTCCAATGAAATCCTGAAGGACAAAACATATTACAAGAAAACTTTTCCACTTTGTCATAAAATTTCCCCAAACCCATATAAAAATATATATCATTATCTCATTTATATATATATATATATATATATATATATATATATATATATTACATAACAGAGAAATCCCAAATTACGTCGTGAGTATAGACTATTTCAACTAATCTCAATGTGTTAGCTTTATTCCACTCAAATGGTGGATTGAATTCAGTGTTGGAGATAGAGATTTAGAATTTAATATTTAAAAAAGACATCAGTTGAAAAATTGATAGAGAGCCAACCCATAACATAGAAGACAACACAAACTGCCTGCATGGTGGTAAGGGGAGGGCAGATATTGTTTGGCTTAAATGGAAAGAAGCTACATAAATTCAACCCAGATATTAACCTTAACACCCTGAATTGGGGTTACAAGAAAAATGAAGAGAAGGTTGAAACAAAAGAAGTTTTAATAAACAAAATTATAAATTATTAATTATATAACAAAAAAAATCGTTACCCCTCAAAATTACCAAAATATGTTTACAAATATAATAAGATTAACAAGAAATCGTTTTTAGATAGTTTATAATAAGAAAAAATATTAAAAAATGATTAAAAATAAAAATAATTATATTAACCATTTAAAATTATAAAGTTAAATTAAATAATTAAGAATACCAGTCTTACTCATTTGGAAAAGACGATCAATAAAATTAATCAACAAAAAATGTCTGCCGTTTTTAATAATATTTACCATAAATATATATATATATATATATGTGTGTGTGTGTGTGTGTGTGTGTGATATGTGTTTATGTATCTATGAGATGCATATATGCCCATATTTATATATGTGCACATACATAATGTTACTTGATTTTAAAATGTTTTCAAACTTATTTAATACAGTATAAAAATGAAATATGATATGAAATGATCCCAAAAAGAGAAGGAAAAATAAATGACCAAAAAAAAAAATGGGAAAAAAATGTTAAAGGCTACAAGGAAAAAATTTGTTTTATAGTTTTTCAGACAGAATCTGTCATCAAAAATGCCACAGAGCAAAGAAATGCTGAAATGAAAGGGTACAGTTCAAGAGTGTGTTCTAGGGAGGTTATCTTCTGCCCATTTCTTTGTTTGTCAGATTCTTTGAACATCTATGTACATAAGAAAAGTATGGATCTTCAGATAACCAAAATGAAGTTGGGTATTTTTGATAGTTGAGAATAATAATCTAGTCAAAAAGGATTCATCTTTACAAAAAATAAAATTCAACAAAGCCGAAACGCGAAAAACAAAACCAATAATCACAAGCAAAAGAAAATTTTTTTCGTCTATTAGCCCAAATCTCTTTTGTTTGAAGCTCTCTAAAGTGGAGGGATGAACTACCTATTTTTTTCTTACCGAGAATAAATAAATATTTTCTTCATTGACAGAAAAAAAGTAAAACAATTTTCCAAATTTTCATCATATAAAAGTTGGAAAAATGTATCACAAAATTTTGTGCAACTTGTACACTGATTTTTTACTTAAATCATTCTACTGTATGCTGTGTCCTTTAAGAATGTGTGCGATCATGACTCTCCGCAACTTCCTATTCGTTGTCACTCTGAGTAATGATTATTTATGATCTCTCCCACTCCAATTAATTTCTCCTTTGTTCTTTCATTCTTTCTTTTGTTTTTTATTTTATATTTACTTACTGATAAATTTCTCAATTGATTAAATTATACAATCTATGCATTTTAATATGTCAGAAAATTTGTTCAGATCTACATAAATTCCGCAAATATTCCACTAACGTTTTTCTAATTTTAATCATGCAAAATGCCTTTATTGAACAATTGGCAGCAGATTGTGTATTCACCAAACTAGGACATTTTTAATGACAATGTTTTTAAATTGGTATTAAAATTTAAATAATTGATTTAAAAAGATGAAGAAACATGTTTCAAATCTTCCGTAATCAATCTAATTATTCTAATGCCGTCCATGGATGTGTCTTAAAGGGAAGCTTTGAATTTTGCATTAGCAGTGTTTCATGTATCGTGAATGCCAAACTTTGATTAGTTTTTTCCCAGTAGTAGCAGTCAAACAAAATATATACTCTCCAGAAAGATTTCTGAGGCAAGATAATGTCTTTTGTTGGATAATGTCAAATTTTGGAAATATTAAAAGCTGTGTACAACCCAGATAAAGAAGAAGATGAGGAGGAAGGAAACAAAGAGAATAAGTTTGAAAATTAAAAAGGAAGAGATAAGCATTTTTCTGTTATAAAATAAGTTTAGGAAATTTAATTCAACTGTTTTGTAAAAAAGGTATCTAATAAGCTTGTAGAAAATTCTGTTGTCCAGATTTTTTTTATATTAAAAATCCGGTTGTCTGAATTCCTAACAATAATAAAATAAAAATAAAGAAAACATGAGTATGCCTGTTAATTAAATGATTTGTATTTACAAACGTATCTACATGAATACAAAGGTGTCAAAAAGTATAAAAAATAGTCTTTAGTTGGGTTAAAGTCTTTGGGTACTGGAAAAAGGAAAAGAAGACAACAGTGGGTGTATCAAAGCAAAGTAAGTGGGGCTTGGTAGTTCAAATCTCCTTTGCTTCGCCCAGAACCTCTCTTGTCCTTCCTTATTCTCAAATTGCCTTCTTCTTCTGCGTCTCTTACATTTCATTCAAACTACAGGTACACAGAATGATCTGTAGTTTAGAAAATACTTTTGGCCCAATACAAAATCTTGGTTCAGAAAAGACTTTTATTATCTGTCTATATTTCTGAGATGAGGTATTATGTACACTATTTACATTATTCGGACTATTGTCCTCATCTTTGTCACCATATTTATTACAATGTTTCAGCCGTTGTATGCTCCAGCCTTCTTCAGGTGGTTGGAATGTTGAACTGAACCCTTTATTTTGCTCACTTTTATCATTAGCAAAGATTCACTTACCATCTTTGTTGTCCTTGTTCAAGATGATGTATTTGAAGTTGCCAACTGGCCATCCATGCTGTTGTTGTTGTTGGAGACAATTCATTTGAAATCACTGACATATGTTTCTTTCAGCGCATGCTGGTAGGAGACAGTTGTAAGCAATTTTTCCCAAATGTAGGCTCTAGAAAAAAAGGTTTTAGTTTGCTTTGATTGATTAAATATTTCCAATGTTAATTTCTAAACAAATGGATGCTTTGATTTAAATGATGTTTATTGTATTCTGGAATCTTTTTGGCATGGTACAAAGGTCTTATGGCCACCTCCAAATCTATAATATGGAGCCTCCTACTCTACTACATCTCAATTTTAATGGTCTTATTTTAATGGTCTTATATAAAATACAAATTTTATTGTAGCCTAATTATGTACAATAATGGATCATATGCAATATAAGTGAACAATTCAATTAGAAAAATTTTAAATAAATACAATGTATCTAAATACAAATTAGAGAGATGTCATAATAGATCATTCCATCTTAAATAAATGAACAACATTTGTGGCAATTTTTAACATCAACTTGAGATTTTTCTTGTTATAAAGCTTAATAATTTTAACACATTCAACATTGTGGATAAAAAATAGCGAATTTTATATTGTGTTTTTGCAACTTAGCATGAGCAAAACAAATTTTCGGATTTGTACAAAAAAAAAAAGACCCCAGAATAACATTAAAATCCACAAAACTTTTTCATCCTTTAATAGTCAGTTGTGCTTAGTTTAATTTGTAATGTATATAAATGTAGGTAGGAAAAAGCAAATGTTGATAAGATAGCAAGAGTCACAAAGCACTGCCTGGGTATGCAATTGTGTGGGAAATACGATTTATTTCCTATAAACTGATGATAAATAGCTGCCATCTTGAATGTTGCTGATTTCCTACTCCCATGCTGCTGTGTGTCTGGTAAGTGGAACACCAGCCCAAATATAAATGAAATGTAAATGAAATGAAAACAAACAAATTTACCAATTCAAAAACATAAACAGTGCAGTGAAACATTTGCTTATTTATCTAACCCTTCTGATGAAATTTTACCTTTGACATGGATAAAGACAAAACGTTTTAAGAATTTGCCTAAACAGTTAGAAGTAGAATTTGCTATCAAGATGCAATTATTTATGAAATTCCAAGATGAATGATTGTCAGTAATTATTTCAATTTTAGTGTTGTAGCATACCTATAGAAGATAATGGGTATGTCCCCATTCATATAAATACAGTAGTAAATACTGTATGTTGGTCTTCAGTTGGAGATACATTGTGGAATTCACTTGACTCACTTCTAGCAGTTGACTACTTCTATGCACCACTGGCGAATCTTATATATGTTGTTCTTGTCCTAAGTATTATTGTTCATTACCAACCTTCATGTTATTATTCTATTCAGTTACCTTCCCTAGATCACAACATTTAGATAAGTCCTTCTCTATTTTATTTTTGTTGCTTTTATCAAATCTCTTACTCTATTTTATTTTTGTTGCTTTTATCAAATCTCTTAAATTATTTTATGATCATTAAATAGCCATTATGTACAGTTCTGTTTGATAAAAGTGACTCACCTTATCCTTTGAATTTAGCTCAACTTTCGTTTCATTGGAGAAAAGAACATTCTTCCAGTCTTCTACAGTGAAATCTTTGTAATAGTGAGCCCATTCAAGTCTCTTGGCTTTGTTGGCTTTGCTTATTAGCATTTTAAACCTTCATGTACGAGATTTGTAGCCTTGTTCTAACAGCCACCGACAGACTGTTGAAGAGGCAAGACTAACACCTTGCTCTTTGCTTAGACTGGCTGCAATTTCTTGGCTAGTTATAGTCCTGTTCTTCGCAACTTCTCTCTTGATTACCCTGCCAGTTCTATCATCAATCTTTTTCTTTCGTCCCCTTGTTTCCTTCTTTGGAGCAGGAGTGGCATCATTATGTGCCCTAAGCACTCGAGACACAGCTGAATGCGAGGTTATAGCAATTTCTTTAATTTCTCATGTAGACTTGCCTGCTTTTGAGAGGGCAATAATAGATGCCTTAAGTGGTTCTGGTGCGTGTTTGTACCCTTTCATCTGGTTCGTGACTTGAGTGGCTATTTCAAGCTGTTTTTATACTGTATGAGGCTTTCTGGAATACTCTAGATTTAAATTAAGCTGTTCTAGAATTCTCTAGAATATTGTTCTGAGTGTATTGTAAAATAGTTTTCAATATTTTGTCAAAAACTCTTTAAATTTTCAGTTTAATCATGAGAATGCGATATCTGAGTCACTTTTTTTGCACAGAGTTTTTTCTTGAATGTCATTTATATCCAAATTTATAATTATCAGTAGAATACCTTAGGGTGAATAAACTTTTTTCCTAGGTGGTCGGGAAGGGGTCTTTATATTAGTAAGATTAAAAATTATTTTAACCCTAAAAACAATAGACAAAAAATATTTTTAGTAAAAAAATTAGGTGTCACTTTTATCGAACAGCACTGTATATTCAGTAGACAAACAGCCAAGTAGTTAGAATGTTAAAATTCTAATCTTTCTGGGTTCTATCTCACCACAGCTGATTTATTAGGGATGTGACCTTGATAATATTAGCCTGGGGAGATGATCTAAGCTGGTTGCACTGCTGGAAAAAGATTGAAAATAGTAACATAGATTGACCCAAACCTTGCGATTGAAACTGGGTAGATGGAACTGTTTGCAAGCCATCAATGGTTGTACTAGCATGAAGTCACAAGTCATTTCAGGATACTGGACTTATTCAAACTGTTGATTCTACCAAATTATGCACTCTCACCTAAAAACTTCGATATCTGCTTAGCATAGCTGCAGTATGAACCACAGGTTGGTTATTAAAGAAACACAAATATGTTATCTGAAACAGAGATTAGCTAGTCACCCAGATGACAGGCGTAGTCGGATTCAAGGGGCCAGGCATAGGAATATTTGATAGTTGTAGAATAGAGATCTAAGCATTCTGATGATAAGCAACAAAACGAAGATGAAGAAAAAAAAATACCATAAAATTAAAAATGATTGCTATCAGTTTACCTATCACAGAAATATGAAGTGAGTGAATTTACATTCTATGTGTGGGATCCCTTCATGACGTGGGCGATCATGGCTCTCCATAATTTCCTGTCCTTTGCAGCTCTTAATAAATTTTGTCTATTCACTATCTCTCTTAATTCCTGTTCTGCCAACCATTTGCACAAGCTAGTTAGGTAGGTCAAGCATTGCTTTCATCTGTCCATCTTGCCTCCAATATGTCCTCTGAGGATCAAATTTTCTAAGCCTTCTTTCTTCATTATGTGCGCTAGACATTTCAACTCTCTTTTTCTGAGGCAAAGTATAAATGTCATTTTTGTTTCTATCTTCTCTAAAACTTCTTGCTTTTGTCAATTATGGTCCTGTGTTCTTTCCATGATATTCTCAGCATCCTTCTGCAGAACTAAATTTCTACTATCTCAAGTTTCTTCTTCATCGATGATGAGATTTTCCAGTATTCACTGCTATATAAGAGTACCAATATTGCATAACAGTTGTACAGTGAGTAGCCATGGTCAAATGCAAAATAAATACAGAACTGTCCAACAAACAGAATTGACGAAGTTTGCAATAAGAAATAACAAGAAAAGGATAAGAAAAGAACAAGGCAAAAAATAATATAAAGCAAGCAGACAATATATAATATGAATTCTTAATTAACAGTAATAAAGCAAAGAATTAAAAACCAAAAACTGGAGTTGACGCACAAAAGCAA
Source organism: Acanthosepion esculentum (assembly GCA_964036315.1). Classification (NCBI taxonomy): domain Eukaryota; kingdom Metazoa; phylum Mollusca; class Cephalopoda; order Sepiida; family Sepiidae; genus Acanthosepion; species Acanthosepion esculentum. The sequence continues at coordinate 28,937,245 of OZ038485.1, read as the reverse complement.
GTTTGGACAAGTGAACACAGTATTCAAACATCAAGACAAGTCAGACCGGGACTGAATCAGATGAAACTGAGAACCAGCCTATTTTATTGGCTAGGAAAAAGTCCCAGCCTGCATTTGTGTGTTTCTACCTATAAAATGTAGAGGGAAAGTATTTTGCAGTCATTCCAGGTCAGATTGGAATCAACAACAGTTCAGTACTCTTTTCTTTTTTGTTTCTAAGGAAATTTTCCTGTTTCTTAATACTTTGCTTAGTTTTGGAAGGCATCTTTCACTATCCCAATGTGCCTTCAGATTTTGCTGTCACATTTTCCCTCCTGTGTTACTGTTATATACCATAACTATGAACACTAATAGGTATGTCCTAATCCGCATAAATATGTTGGACACTATTGTAAGTGGGGGTAGTAAGTAGTCCGCCCCTAGCAGTGGTTTACCTATTTCACGCTGCTGGGGAGTATTGTATTTTGTCGATGTTATAAAGATTACCATTTCATTTCCAACCTCCCTTTTGGTTATTATTCATTCAGTAACCCTTCCTAGGTTACAACAATTACATAACACAGGGCAATGGCACTTAAGCAACAAATGGATGCAAAAATTTCAAACACAGAAATCAAAATTACAAAATCTGGTCTTGCCAGCAAGAATAAATAAAAATTTCTAATACAGTCCCAATTTCTAACCAATGAGAATCTTTCCCACTTCTTTTTGGTAGCCTAAAAATCAGCCTGTGTAATCCATATTGCACTTGCATAAATGTGAGATATTTCTTATCCTGACAGTCACAGTTAACATTAAAATTTGCTGCTGTTGCACAGACCAGAGAGCCCAGATTTTGTTCCACAAAACTGGATATATTTATTTTTTCATTTATCTATTATTCTATTTTTTATAAAATGTTTGAACTTAAAATCCACTCAACAAAATTGTAGTACATGCAATCAGAATATACTAAATCTTCTGGTGAAAATTCAAATTTAAGCACAGTGTACTTTGCAAACAATTCAATCTCTGGATATGTGAGCGCTTTAAAAAAGATGCCGATATATTTTTTTTTTATATGACTTTATATCTATAATGTGGTATTCTCAACACACAGGAATGTTCATAACTTAATCAATATAAATTTAATATTTATTTAAAAATTATGACATAAGTATGTTATAACATCATTACAAAAATAGTCATTTTGTTTCAACACTACTGGTGTCTTGTCAAGTGATGGTGTTGATTGTAAAATAAAAAATTTTTAAAGAGTTCAAAACCAACCACTACCCCCACTAGGGGGGGAATATTTTTTATGTAAGATATAGTGGCCAATCAAATTAACAGTATAATATAAATATTAATGTATTTAATTATAATGATATTTGACGTGACAATTTTAGTGTTCCATTGTACATTGAATGAATGACATGTAATTGTGGAATAGAGTTGTCTCCTTATATAACATTAATAAAATATATTTAAATGTGTGTTTTTATCAGTAATATTTCAATTATAGGCCTTTTTTTACATTTAAATGATTGTTTCCTTCTATTATGTACCAAAATCTTTCAGGATGTGGACGATTATGGCTTTCCACAACCTCCTGTATTTTGTTGCCTAAAGTAACTTTTTACCCATTACTGTGCCACCTTCTCCTTGCTCTACTATCAGTTCATTCAAACCCTTTAATCCTTTTTCTCCTCTTATCCTCAATATGTTCCGTGACTTAAATTCTCAACACATGAAATTGGCTCAATAACCAAAAGGAGAGGAAGAACAGGGCAAAATAATGCTAAGCAAACAATATATTCATATAATACTAGTAAAAACTAGATAAAAAAATAGTAATAAAGTTCACAAAGTAAGAATTGTGTTCACATTCAAAAGGGATACAGTCAAGTGGTTAAAGCATTCTGATTTCAACATAAGAAAGAAGAAAAATGTGGGGATGTGACTGAGAATTATCCATTTCTATTGGTTTGGAAGAAATCCCAGCATGCATCTGTAGGATCTGTCTATAAATCTTTGGAAGGGATGTTCTCAGCAGTCATTCCTCGCAGATTGGAACCAGCAGGGAACATTCTTACAAGGTCTGGAAATGTTTTATCTGCTTTCTCACCTGTCTTTAAAAGGAAAGCTGATAGATGTTAGAAAACCTTTATTCACAATTCCAGTCACAGAATGCTGTTTTTCTCACATGTCAAGAAAGCATCTATCTCACAATTGTCTTTAGTACCGACAGCACTTCACTGATTAGCCATTAAGTGTCACATGACTAGCCAAGCATGGTGCATACTAATTGAGGACGAAAAAGAATGTTAATCCAATATGGTCATTGTCCTTCTCCTTGGATGCTCTCAGTGAAATTAAAAAAGCAATGACATGTCTACTTTCATTGTTACTGTTTATGTCATAAACAACAAAGAATAATATTAATGCCACTAATTGTCTTCTTCTTTTTTCATCTTTCATTTTCTGTATTGATTGGAATCATTTCCTTGTTTGTCTTTCAAATTTTAGCTCCAAGATGCATTGCAAATTGAGCAATCAGCAATTCCAAGAGGAAGAAACCATTAATCTTTAAATTTTGTGCCAAATTTGGTCTTTCGTTTTATTATTTTTTTTTTTATGTCCCATTAATTAATAGCTGTTCAATATTTGATCACCAGAAAATGACAAATTTGGAAATTATTGATTAGAATCTTTCGATTTATCTGCAGCTTTTTTGAGTAACAGGAAGTTGATGGGTGTTGGGAAGTACGAGAAATGAGAATTCTTTGAAATTCTTACAATGTTAGTAGGTGGAGTGAAAAGTTTTGCTAATCAATTGTCAATTGAGCTGAATTCTTCATGTCTTCTTTGGAAATGGTAAGAATTAAATCCAATAAAAATTGTGTTACATGCGGACAACTAAAGATGCAATATTATAGAAATATTGCATCTTTAGTTGTTCTTTGTTTTTATCTCTTCATATATCTATGTGTGTGTATGTGTGCATGTATATATATATATATATATATATATATATATATATATATAAAATTAATATGGAGAACTTATCACTTAACTCAGTGGTGTTATTTCAATCATGCTGACTTCAATGTTTCGTGAGTGCATTGTAGTAATGCCTTCACTCTTCAGTGCTATTGACTTCTCTGCTGCTACTTCTAAATTTTTTCGTTTTTATGTATAGTCTAGTGTAATTTGATATCTTTGTATGGGTGTGTGATTTTTTTTACTTAATGGGTGTTGTGTTATATGTTTTTATCTTTAGGGTTTTTGCTAATTTCTTAAGTAATGTAGAGTTCGTTGGTGTTTGTTTGCTTTGTCTTATGCTGACCCCTTTCTGACTGTACTCACTTAATTGCTTTATGTAGGATTGGCCTCTTTTTATAGTATTGAGCTGACCTCTTTTTACTGTGTCAATATATATATATCCACTTGATTTTTTTTTTTGTGGACGTTGTGTTCTTATTTTTTCCTTCCTTTGTCATCTGGTTTCAATATCTGGTGAAAATATATTCCAAAAAGAAAATGGTACCATGGGCTTGTTAGCTGACCATTTTTCAGCTCACACAAGTGAGGTAGATTTAGCCTCAGCCTGTACTAAAGAATACAAATACTTGGTATGACTACTGGAAACTGTCACTTTTGTCTCTCGATAAAGTGACATAACTAAGTGGCTGTCATGTGACTTCATTTCGACCAAAGGGAGATAATCACCTTTTGTATCCCTATATAATGAATGCTAAACAAGCCTTTTTATATATTTACTTCAATAGTATTATTTTTTCTTTGGGCAACCCATCCATAAATTCTTAGCCAGTTCAGTATTTGACAAAATTTTGGTACCAATTTCTTTCCATTTGTGAAGGATGGGAAAAAAACTGATTATAGTGAACCACCCTCATTCCCTTCATATACCACTGGTGGAAGTAGGTTCCACTTGAGCAGTTTCTTTCCACAAACTGCTGCTTTACGGAATTAACTTCCAAGAGGATGCCTCCCTGATCAAGTCTAGGGTCAACCATTATCTTCCTCATATATTGCCATAAACTGTACCTCTTGTAATCCTCTACCTCGAGTGGCTCTTCGGCCTTGTACAGGGTGAACATCATTGTAAAAAAAACAAAGTCCTTGATAAGCCTCAAGCAATTTTTTAATTATTTAATTAATACTTAATTTCTAAAATCAATTTATATAATACTTTTCAAGTGATGTTGAGCATTACAACCTTCTATTGACTGAAATTTCTAAAATCTTTTTTCTAAAACAACTTTTAAAAAAATATATTTCTCAAGTCAACTAACTAATATTGGTCTTTCAAGTATTGATGGGGGTTTCCTTCCTAAACTTTTGATTGAAGTAGTGTGGAACATCAACTTCACTCATTCATTTTTAACCATTAATCTTAGAAAGTGGTTGCATAAATTTCTGAATAAGTTTGGCACCATATATGATATTCATAAGTTTGGTTTGGTTTATTTTGTTTTATGGCATGTCAACATCAATGGGCTATTTAATGCCGACAATTTTTATTGCTGGTAATATTTTTTTTTTCAAAAATGTATAGTTGGTAATATTTTTTTTTCAAAAATGTATAGTTGATAATATTTTTTTATTTTCTTGAAAGTATTGCTGGTAATAATTTTTTTCCTTCAAAAAATTATTGCTGGTAATAATTTTTTACAAAGCATTTCTGGTATTAAAACAAAATTATTATTTTTACACTTTCCTAGTATTTTGACCCAAGTTTGTGTGTTAAGTATTTGCCCATAGGTGGGACCCTAGAAGGTGCTACCACTACAGGTCAGGGTGGACCTTGGAACACCAGAAATTAAGAGGTGGTTCCATGCTCATCAAAACCTCCTGATCAGAGACCTTGCTGTTGGATGTAGTTTATCATCTTACTTGGGACGGGATATTCATAAGAAGTGAATTTATACTAAAAACATATGAGGATCGAATGAAACATTTGTTGTTTGGTAATTGTTAATAATAGTAATAATAATAAAGACTGTTTACAAGTAAAAAAATGTGTCAACTAGTATAAAATAAATCAATGGGGTTAATAGTAAATAAATAAAAAGTTCAAAAACCTATTTCTCATCAATTAATTCTATTAACAAATAACATATATAATTTAAAATATGCTTCATGAAAACATTTACTTTGTTAGGACCGCTGAAGTAATTAAGTGTTCCTAATGTGGTGTGGACAGACTTATTTAATACAACGGTCAGTCTAATGTTTTTTGAGTTTGTAGACAAAGCTATAGTAGGAGGCTGCTGGCTGTCAACTTTTCATTGTGTGCATGTACTTGGGTGTGTGTGCATGCATGTATAGCTGAAACTGGCCTCTGAAATTGTTTTGAACCCTGAGAAGCAGTATGCTTCTATTTTTACATCTGTAAAGGCATCTGAAATTTAATTTCACATAGAGGTGCAATCTTTTTGAATACAAAGTTTTCATTAGTGAGAAAATAATTTTACACTGGCTCACAAAAATCTTTTTCTCGAATTTATGAGAGTGGTGATCGGAGTTATTAATGTTATTTTCTAAATGGTCCAAAAATAACATGTGGTAGGTCTACAACTACACCTGTAAGTATTTTGGTAGTATTTGTCCTCGTAATTATTGTTTATAAAACAAACCTTTATTAATATAATGGTATTTTATTGATTGAAAAATATATATATATAGGTTTTAATTTCTGTAACTTTTGACATCAACAAACTTTTTATATTTGCTCACTCTTAATATAAGAAAGAACATAATCAGAACACAGACATAATTTAAGAAAGAACTCATTAATATGATCTAAGGTAAGAACATAATCAGAACACATTAGATATAATCTAAGAAAAAACATAAATAAAACACATTAGACATTTTAAGAAAGAACATAGAACACATTAGACATAATCTAAGAAAAAACATAAATAAAACACATTAGACATTTTAAGAAAGAACATAGAACACATTAGATATAATCTAAGAAAAAACATAAATAAAACACATTAGACATTTTAAGAAAGAACATAGAACACATTAGACATAATGTAAGAAAAAACATAAATAAAACACAGACATTTTAAGAAAGAACATAGAACACATTAGATATAATCTAAGAAAAAACATAAATAAAACACATTAGACATTTTAAGAAAGAACATAGAACACATTAGACATAATCTAAGAAAAAACATAAATAAAACACATTAGACATTTTAAGAAAGAACATAGAACACATTAGACATAATGTAAGAAAAAACACATTAAAAAGAATCTAAGAAAGAACATAATTAGGACACATGAGACATAATCTAAGAAAGAACACAAAACATTGGATATAATCTAAGAAAGAAAATCATTAGAACATATTAGACATGATGTAAGAAAGAACAAAACTAGGACACATTAGATGTAATCTAAAAAAGAACACATTAGACTTGATCTAAGAACTCAATCAGGATACATAATACATTTAATTTTAATTATAAAAGAGCATAATTAGAACAAAGACAAAATCTCAGAAAGAATACGTTAGACATAAGAACACATTATATGTAATCTAAGAACGAACATATTAGAAATTATATAAAAACACAATTAGTCTGATAATATATAATCTATAAAACAACATAATTAGAACATATTTGACATCTTCTAATGAGAAATTATTCAATTGCATGTTTTTTGTTATAGAAAGAATTTTTATAAAAAATTATAACTAAAAATAGGTCATTTTTTATAACTATTTAGTGTGCATCGATTTTTAGTCACATTTATATCCTTGTAATATTCAAAGTTATTGGGCAAATATAATTACTTTGTTTATCATGTAATTAATGTAGAAAAAGCAATATTAAAGTTACTTATTTGCTATGATTTTTGTCCTTGAATTTTGCTTTGGATTAAGAGAAATGAAAAACAAATAAATAAAGAGATAAAGAAGGTCTGACAGGAACATGGAATGAAACAGAAAGAGTTATCAAAATGTTATTAAATCAACCCACCTAACCTAACAAAGAATTTTGTGATGGAACCTTTCTTGTTCCAATTGAAAACTTTTCGGAACTGCATTATTTCTAAGTATATTAAAAGATAGATATCAGTCACCGATGTGGTTGGGGGCTGACTGTACAAAAACATTCATTTTAAACCAATGTATATATGTTTATTCAAAAAATGGATTTTGAATTAATATAAGTAAAGGGATTATGAACAAAATTCAGCAAACTCATAGAAGCACTTCTTATATATATATATATATATATATATATATATATATATATATATATATATATATATATATTTAATTTTATATATTCAAGTTAAAGGAAATCCTGTTTTGGATAAAATGGTGATTGCTTATTGCAAAATATATTAAATAAATATACTAGATAAATTGCTTATTAGAAAATGTATCAAGTAATATCTTACAATATTTCATATGAAAGAACATATTTTCATCTGATTAGATGGAAGATTTTCCTGAATTAAATCTTTTTAATTTTCAATCAAAAGATTTTCATGTGCACAAAGAAAAAACAAAATAGAAAGGCCAAAATATATTTTATATACACTTATTCCCAATATGGCTTCCTTGTTTGTAAATTGTTTTTACAAAAAAAAAACAAACTAGAAACCTCCATTCTACATTCCATATCTTTAGCATGACAGATCTCCTCAGATTTATTTCATTCTTCAAATCAAGTGGCATATGTATGCATAAAGAAGCTTGTCAGCATTTGGAAAAGAATGCATCTATCCAGTAGATATTGCTTTGAGATGGCTTAAATAAAGACGTTTTCCTCAAATGTAACCATGATATTTCAATTGCATGAAACAAGGCTGGATTTCAAGATCATCCTCATTCAATAAAGGTTCAATATTGATAGTGTATCATTGTCATTGAAATGAAATTAATCAACTCAGGATTTAAGCATTGGACAAAATGCAATCTACTTTTTTTATCTTTGACTGTTCAGTGACAGTGATCTTGTAATGGTGGATCAAATTTAATTCTCTCAAGCTAAGGGCCCAAGACTAAGAAGATTTGGCAAAAGAATTATGGTCAGTAAAGGCCTTTTGTCTTCCAGGAAAGAAGATTTTGTTTGATCAGCTTATTGGATCATTGGATTTTTCAAATGAACAGAAGCAGTAGTTTCATTTAACAAAAAATTCAGTTAATTAATTAGTGATACGGGCATTTTCATGTGTAAACACACACACTCATACATACACACACACATATATATATATATATATATATATATATATATATATATATATATATATATATAAGGATTATAGTTGTTCCACTGAGAGAAAAGTGTATATTTAAAAAGAAGAGAGAAACCGCAAACATTTTTGGTCATAATGTGGATTTTATATATATATATATATATATATATATATATATATATATATATATATATGTGTATTTATTTTATTTTCATATTTTTGCTACTTTCTGATTTTGTGGCCTTCTTCAGGCAAAGAGTGGATATTTCCACATATTATTAAAAGGAATTAATTTTCCTTATGTTTTTCTATGTATAATCATTGTCTTTTTCATGTAGCAGTAACCCAAATGTCTTTCTTGGACTGGTAGTAAAAGTGTTTTTCTGCTTAAGAGGTAAAAAACAATTAGGATTGGTTTGAGAAAGGGCAGAGAAGGATGTCTTCATTTTCATCTTTTTATGACCCCTGTATCTTCTTAGATCTATTCCCATTTTTGTGTATTGTGTGTGTTTTTGCTAGTATGCATATGCATTTTCTTTCTCTATACATACAATTTTATTATAAGGAATCAGTATAGATATATATATATATATATATATATATATATATATATATATACATATATACATACATACATACATACATACATACATACATACATACATACATTTCCTATGTTGTGTAGGGTTCATGTGTGTGCTTGTGAGTAGTTTATTTGTTTTTGCCAGTATGAATTTATATATTCGTTCTCCATAGATACTTAGCATGTGTATGTATGTGTGTGGTCTGACTAGTGTGTATGCTGTGTGTTTATGTGTGTGTGGTTATAATCTGTTTAGTGCTGGTTTAAATTTTTTTATGAAGTTTTTTCTTGTATTTGTAGGTAAGAATAATTTTCTGTTTGATATATAAGCATAATTTTAAATTTACCTTGATTACAATTGTAGATGTGTTGTGATACAAAGTGTTTTCTGTTGTCTGGTAATTTGATGTTGCTTTTGTGAAGGGAAACTCTGTTCATTATTTACATTATTTGGACTATTGTCCTCATCTCTGTCGCCATATTTATTACAACATTTCGGCCATTGTACGCTCTAGCCTTCTTCAGGTGGTTGGAATGTCGAACTGAACCCTTTATTTCACTCACTGGGTTGACTGTTCTAGTTCCATGTGCCATGTTTAATGAATGTCAGTTATCAGTTATCTCCTGTTAATTTCCCTCTGAAAATTCTCCACTGCCTTAACCGGGTATTGAACTCAAATTCTTTGGGTCCTGTCACTGGATCTAATTAATGCCTTTATCCACTGTGCCATGTGTCCTTGAGGAAATCATGTAAATACTGTACATAATACCTCATCTCAGAAATATAGACGGAAACTCTGTTGTTTAGTCCTTGGCTGATACCTACATATGACTTCTTGCATTTTGTCCATTTGAGTGCATAAATCACATTTTTGGAGTTGCAGTTTAAATTTCTATTTATTGTAAAAGTTTTCAAAATTGTAGGTGTTTTCTTCTATAATGATATCACAAACCCCACATCTTTTTTGTTGCATTTTGTGACCCCCTGTACTATGTGTTGGTTAAATTTGGATGAGGTTTATTTATATATATATATATATATATATATATATATATATATATATATATATACACACACTGGGTGTAATTGCAGAATTGTCCAAATCATATTACAGCATAATTGTCCATTCCACAAAATGTTTAATATTTAAAACCACTCAACTTATTGAGTTTCTCTTTTCCAGGTTGCCATCTTGATACCATTTGTCATAAGAATCATGGAAAACCCTTTGAGTTATTCACTAGAAAGAGAACAGGATAAAATCGTTCTGTGTCAGCCCCACTATCTTCCCAAATGAGCAATGGTGAGAGGAAAAAGATCATTCAGGCCTTCAGCAATGGTACCAACATTCACATACTGGCTTCCATCTTCAAACTCCATTCAAGAACCATCAAGAGAATGGTGAATAACTTTAAAAATAGAAGGCACAGTAGAGGGGGAAAATGGATCAGTAGGCCACAATAGGAAGAGGAATCATCATTTCAACTGAGATCTAAAAAAATTTATTAGAAATGATCCAACTCAATCTATAATACATCTGGAACCTTAGAGAGGAGTTTCACCTATGACAGTCCAAAGGGCAGTGAAAAAAGAAAATGAAATCATATGTGAAACTTGTGAGGCGCCTTGTTACTTCAGGACAGAAAGTTAAAAAGTTAATGAGGACGATAATCATCTTGAATAAGTTGGAAAATGATCCTGGAATAATATACATATTGTTGTAGAGTTATTTCCTCAGTGGAAACTGTATTTGGACTAAATTCAGTCCTAAATAGGTTCAACGTACAAAAACGTTAGGAACTTGTAATAATCAGTATTACGCAGAGTAATTGAGTTGTGGTCGCTGACTACTTTTTATATTCAACTCCTACTTATAATGGATGGGAGAGCCTATTATCTAGACTAGGTGTCTTTCACCATAACACATATATTTTTTACTTTATTTTTACTTTTGTTCTTTCCTTAATCCACCCTATATTCGGTCTTCTCTTTCATTTTGCCTCCGTGTAACCCCCTGCGTACTAGTGAAATTCCCACCTTACTTTGTGTGAACTGATTTATATATATATATATACATACATATATATATTGATATATATACACAAGTATTTAAGCAAATGCTTTGTTTATAATAAACAGTATTAACAACATTTACCGGCCTGAAGGTCCGAGAAATTTCAGAGAAAATATGCTACCTTCAACATGAATTGAACCTGTATCCTACTCCAATAGCTTCATGTCTCACACATCTCGCCTGTGGAACTCCCTTCCTTATTCCTGTTTCCCTGACAAATATAATCTCCAACTATTTAAGTGTAACGTCAATCGACATCTCCAGCTGCCTTGTTCTATCCACTTCCCTTCTCCACATCCTTTCCCCTTTCATTCCTATCTGCTCTCACTCCAAATCTTCTGTAACCCCTATGCCTTGATCAATCCTTAGCTATGATTAATTAATGATGAACATGTCATTTTTGTTTATGATTGATTTCATCAAAATTCTTCTGTTAAGCTTGGAGAGATTCTTATGGCTCAAATAAGAATCCAGTAGTGTTATAAAAATCTTGGAGAATTCCAGTTAGATATCTTTAACCATTTCTAAGATACAACAGTTCAAAGCTTAATCGAACAAATGGACAATTTTACTTTTACATGATTTGAACAATTTTGCTGTTATACCTGGTATATACATATGTATGTAAAAATGACAAATATAATCTCCAACTATTTAAGTGTAACGTCAATCGACATCTCCAGCTGCCTTGTTCTATCCACTTCCCTTCTCCACATCCTTTCCTCTTTCATTCCTATCTGCTCTCACTCCAAATCTTCTGTAACCCCTATGCCTTGATCAATCCTTAGCTATGATTAATTAATGATGAACATGTCATTTTTGTTTATGATTGATTTCATCAAAATTCTTCTGTTAAGCTTGGAGAGATTCTTATGGCTCAAATAAGAATCCAGTAGTGTTATAAAAATCTTGGAGAATTCCAGTTAGATATCTTTAACCATTTCTAAGATACAACAGTTCAAAGCTTAATCGAACAAATGGACAATTTTACTTTTACATGATTTGAACAATTTTGCTGTTATACCTGGTATATACATATGTATGTAAAAATGACAAATATAATCTCCAACTATTTAAGTGTAACGTCAATCGACATCTCCAGCTGCCTTGTTCTATCCACTTCCCTTCTCCACATCCTTTCCTCTTTCATTCCTATCTGCTCTCACTCCAAATCTTCTGTAACCCCTATGCCTTGATCAATCCTTAGCTATGATTAATTAATGATGAACATGTCATTTTTGTTTATGATTGATTTCATCAAAATTCTTCTGTTAAGCTTGGAGAGATTCTTATGGCTCAAATAAGAATCCAGTAGTGTTATAAAAATCTTGGAGAATTCCAGTTAGATATCTTTAACCATTTCTAAGATACAACAGTTCAAAGCTTAATCGAACAAATGGACAATTTTACTTTTACATGATTTGAACAATTTTGCTGTTATACCTGGTATATACATATGTATGTAAAAATGACAAATATAATCTCCAACTATTTAAGTGTAACGTCAATCGACATCTCCAGCTGCCTTGTTCTATCCACTTCCCTTCTCCACATCCTTTCCTCTTTCATTCCTATCTGCTCTCACTCCAAATCTTCTGTAACCCCTATGCCTTGATCAATCCTTAGCTATGATTAATTAATGATGAACATGTCATTTTTGTTTATGATTGATTTCATCAAAATTCTTCTGTTAAGCTTGGAGAGATTCTTATGGCTCAAATAAGAATCCAGTAGTGTTATAAAAATCTTGGAGAATTCCAGTTAGATATCTTTAACCATTTCTAAGATACAACAGTTCAAAGCTTAATCGAACAAATGGACAATTTTACTTTTACATGATTTGAACAATTTTGCTGTTATACCTGGTATATACATATGTATGTAAAAATGAAGATACATATAAAACATATCTGTAAAAAGCCAATATGAATATATACAAAAAGACAACATTTTTTATCATTCTATTTTATCCTTTGATGGACTTTATCAAAGTAAATGGAAGGATTTTATTTTGCAAAATGTATTTATAAACAGAAGTAAAGTCATTGTTAAGTTTCCAAAATTTTTAAATTTAAGAACTCTCAAAAATATTCTCAAGGATAACTATGAAAGTCAAGGTAAACTATGGATGAAGATCACCAACCAAATCATGAACAGAGATAAAGTGGCTGTGCCGACAATTATCAATGGCTCTGAGGTCAAATCTTCATTGACAGACAAAGTGAAGCTCTTCATTTTGATCTTTGCCTCAAACCCAATACTAAACGACAAAGACTATCCCCTCCCCAATTTCTCATGTTTTACTGAGCACAATCTCAGTAATATTACCATTACAGCATGAGAAGTTTCAAGACTTAACAAAAGCCTTGACTCTAAGAAAGCCACTGGCCCAGACAAAATTTCAGTGGTTGTCTTTAAGGATATCAACCCAGAATTATACCCAATTCTACCTCTGCTTGAAGGAAAAATACTTCCCAATTCTGTGGAAGTTATAAAACATATACCCAGTTTTCAAGAACATGGGTGTGTGATCTTTCCCCAACGAGTATAGACCCATCAATCTCCTTAGTATCATCAACAAACTTTTTGAGGCTATAATCAACAAGAAGGTTGTTGAGCACCTAGAGAACAACAACCTCTTTAGCAACGAGAAGTACGGGTTTTGATTGGCCTGATCCACTACTGACGTCCTAACTACCATCACTCATAGAATTAGTGAGGCTCTTGATGACAAACACAACTTAAGGACCATAGCATTAGTTATCTCGAAGGCCTTTGACAAGGTGTCACACAAAGGGTTACTACACAAGCTCTCCAGTTATGGAATCATTGGAACGGTCTTCTTGATTATAAAATCCTTCCTAATAGGTAGGACCCTGAAGGTAGTTATGAATGGCCTGTCACCTGGAGCTCTGGAGGTCAATGCAAGCATCCCCCAGGGGTCACTCTTTGGACCAACCATCTTTTTGATTTACATAAATGACCTGCCTAAGAATATTTACAGATTCTTTGTAAACATCTGTGCCGATGATATGACTATATACCGCCGCACCTCTAAAACTCTTGATAATTAGAGATTGGTCACAGATCTCTCTTCCGACCTAACATGAACTACCCAGTAGGGAAAAAACTGCTTCGTTACATTCAATGCCTCAAGAGACACACAAGTTACATTCCATCAGCATCAATCAAACCACAAACTACTGCCAGTCACAATGAATGAAAGTCTCTTAGAGAGCCACCATACCTTGAGAAACTACAAGACCTTAAACTAACACCTGACCTTAAGTTAAACTCATACATATGAGCTATCACTAAGGATGCAGGTAAAATGGTGGGTTCCCTGTACCGCTCTAGTAAATACCTGACTCCACACGCTGTCCTCTACCTTTACAAGAGCAGATCAGGCCATGAATGGAGTACTGTTGTCATAGTGGGTGGGAGCTGCACCAACTGCGCTTTCAAGTCTCTGTCAAGTCCAAAGGCATCTCCAAGTCCTTATGAGTAACAAATTATTTCCCACTCTCCAACCTCTCTCTCACAGGTGGGATGTGACAAGAGTCTCTCATTGCTTTATCATTACTAAGTGCTAGGAAGAACTACATTTGGTTTTGCCTTCATGGCAAGGACCTGTTATGCCACTTAGATTGTAGAAAACCTTCCATATTCCATTAGTGAGAAGTAAGTTCCACTCGAACAGCTTCTTTCCACAAATGACTTGCTCTGTGGAACTGACTCTCAAGGGAATGTTTCCCTGATCACTACAATCTTAACCTGTTCGTGTCTAGGGTTAACCATTATATATATCCATATATATCCATACAAACTGCTTCCTAATGTAACTCTCTACATTGAGTGGCCCTCGGGCCTGGTAAAGGATGAACCTTACTGTAAAAAAAAGAAAATGCTAAGTGATGTAATTTAATATCTAATAAATTTCTTTTTTCTTATTTGTTTATATATATGTGTTAATAAAATAAGCATGTCCCCTCTCAGTTGTAACTATGCATTACAATGAATATAACATTTTCAGCATGGAACTGAATTAGTCTAATAAAGATTCATAAACTTATACTTGGTGTTGTTACTATATTACAATATATATATATATATATTTATATATATATATATATATATATATATATATACTTTTATTTTTCGTTAATGCAATTAGTTATTATTTCATTTTAATTTTTGTAAATTATTTATATATTTTAAATAATAGAAGGTTTTGATTTAGCTATTTACTTTATTATGGTCTTGTATGTTGGCTTGAGAAAGAAGTATTTCTTTTTAGAGAGGAGATATTTGAAAAACAATTTCTTTATAAAATCTATCAGAGGAGAGGTAACATGTTGGGAAAGAAAGATTTTCCTTTTGTCTTTATTCACACACACGTCATATATATATATATATATATATATATATATATATATATATATTGTATTCTTAAAACAGGGAAACTTTTAATAATCAAAAAGTCAGATACAAAAGTATTGTCTCAATTAAAAATAGAAATTTTAAGGTACCTTTCGTCCAACGATTTGTCAGAAGAAAAATCATTGTTATTAAGAAAAACTACTGAAAGGAAAGAAAACTCCTTACAATAGAAATATATATATATATATATATATATATATATATATATATATATGTATGATAATATATAGTTTTAAGGTATGCCATATTTATGGTTTAAAGTGTTCAAGGATAGAGCATATTTAAATATAAAACTGGATATTGCAGTCAACACCCACAGGTGACAGTTTGTTTCATGCTTAACACTAGGATGGCCAGCTCCTTTGATATATATAAAATGGCCAAGGTGTCGTTTTCGACACCTTATGATTGTTTTTTTAATATTTTGCATGAAAAATAATCATATATGGTTAATGAAATTACTCATATGTTTGCAATACATAGTTTCTTAAAGAATATTACTATTACACAACATTAGACATCATTTTGAAGTAGGCTATAACATTCTTTCTACAATCCTGTAGGGCCAACTGTTTAGCCATATCTTAGATTCCACAATCTTTACATGTTACTAACAGTACCCTAGTTTCATCCTTTGCACATTTGCCGTGTTATATTATTTCAATGCATTTACCCTATAAATAGCCTAGGTGTAAAAAACGACACCTCGGACATTCAAGGTAAAACCTCATATATCAGCTATTCCACTGAATATTTTTTAAAGAATTAAGTCTGTTAAGCATCTTTGCTAAAATTCAATAATTGTCCATAAGCCTCAGCATCGAACCAAAACTAGTTATTCCATAGTAATTTGTTGAAAATTTGAAGGTGTCGAAAACGGCACCTCGGCCATCCTAGTGTTAAACGCAATTGTCAGGCTAATATATATATATATATATATATATATATATATATATATATATATATATGTGTGTGTGTATTTTATTGAGTGGTCATACATGTCTCAGTCTGGTTGAATTTTTTTCCCTTCATTAACCATTTATATTGATTTAATTTTTTAAGTTCAAATTCACAAATACAACAGAATTATGGAAGGGTTAGAGTTAGAAACAGCCCAACATGCAAATTACAAGTTGGAGATACCAAAATCACATAGGTACAAAAATTTAAATATCTGGGAGTGGTTTAACAGAGGATGGAAATTGGGACACTAAAATCCAAAGGTGCATTCATTCCAAAAGCTGAGTAAAGTATTAAGAAAAGGAAAATCTCACGAGAAACAAAGAAAAGAGTACTGAACTGTTTTCTTATATGCCAGTGAAATCCAGAATCTCCTCATAGATGAAGAAGAGATTTGGAGCAAACAAAATATGGTCCTACAGAAGGATGCTGAGAATATCATGTGCTGAACATATTTGCAATGATAAGGTCTGAGAGAAAATGGAAACAAAACACAACCTTATGCTTAACATCAGAAGGAGATTGTTGAAATTTCTAGGGCTCATAATAAGAAAAGAGGCCTTGGAAAATTTGATACTCACAGGAAATATTGAAGGCAGAGGCAAACAGTGTGTTGGCTACCTAATGAACCTGAGTAAATGGATGGCAGAACAGGGTTTAGGAGAGATAATAAAAAGACAAAAGGAAAGAAAATTGTGGAGAGACATTGTTGAGATGTTGAGTGTTTCCACGTGAGTATATGGTAATAACGAACAAACACAGCTGTAGGGAAAAATACTGGTATATTCAGAGAGGTATTTACATCAGAGAGATTAGTAGTAGAATGAACGTAGGTTAGTAGTAACAATAAGTAATAGTAATAAAGTCTCACTCTGCACTACACTGCTACACTACTCCCAGCCTCTAGAACTACTGTTCTATTTATAATAATAGGATCAGTCTATTGTGGTTGTGAAGGTGGGTGCGCCCCCCCCCCAAAACATGGCACATAAATAAAGAAGAATAATTATAAGAACCATTTGTTCAAGAAACCTTTTCTTCTTCTTCTTCCTATGTGTGCGGACAATAAGTGTACGTAAATAGGTTAAGTTATTTATAATCATGACCTCTGTAAAAAAAAAAAAAAATCCATGTCTTAAAGCCACATCTTGTATATGCTGTATCTCTTCAGGACACAAAACACTGAACCAAAGAAGAAGAAGCAAAAAAAAAAAAAAAATGAAATTTATAAATGAAGTAATACATAAATAAGCAATTTAACAATAGTATCAATTTTATTGTTTGCATAATAAAATCTGATGTAGAATTTATGTGCATGTGCTGGCTGAGTGCTTGGAGGATGCATGTATGTAAATATATTATTTTTTTGTTTTGTTTTTATTAATACAATACCCAAAAGCTACTGAAGGTGGGAGTTATTGATGGAGGTTGTTGTATCAGCAGTAAGATTAAATGTTAAGAAGTGCAGTTTATGAGGTTATGTGGGAAAGATCACAGTTAAACCTAGACTTGAAGAGGGTGTATGTATGTAAATATGTTAGGTTTATTTATGCTCACAACCTCAAGAAAACAAATTCCTATTATGCTACCTACAACCATATCATGACCAAAAAGACTAAATAAAATCCCATGAATAAAACCTTTATTCAAAATGTCACAAAATAGTAAACAAATTCCTATTATGCTACCTACAACCATATCATGATCAAAAAGACTAAATAAATTCCCATTAATAAAATCATTATTCCAAATGCCACAAAATTGTAAACAAATTCCTAAAATAAAACCTCCTTCAGTATGCCTCTACCTTGAGTGGTTCTTGGGCCTTGTATAGGGAGGACATTAGTAAAAAACCAAAAAAAATACCAAAACTAATGAAACATGCATACACACACTATGCGTAAGTGCATGTTTTCTCTCTTTTTTTTGAACTATCAATACTAATATCAAATGAAATACAACTTTCCTTTTTTCTCCTCTTGTGGTCTATGTTGTTTTTTATATAAATATACAGTGTAGCCCGGATATAAGAGAGTTGTCGGGACCAGAGAAGAAATCTCTTATATCCGGGTTTGGTCTATTTTGTTTTATTAACACAGGCTCTAATTTGGGACCAGAGAAAATCTCTTATATACGGGTTACACTGTATATATATATACATATATATATATATATATATATATATATATATATATATATATATAGAGAGAGAGAGAGAGAGAGAGAGAGAGAGTGTGTAACCCGGATATAAGAGAGTTTCCGGGACCGGATAAGGAGTCTCTTATATCCGGGTTTCTCTTATATCCGGGTTTGGTCTATTATATATACATTAACACAGGCTCTAATTTGGGACCAGAGAAAATCTCACATACATCCGGGTTTCTCTTATATCCGGGTCTCTTATATCCGGGTTACACTGTATATGTAAAATTCCTCCAGATGTCGAAATTCATTTCTTTTGAAATTTCTCCACCTCTTCATCACAATTCTTAAACAACTGCATCTGTTACAAAGTAGCACCTCTTGCTGCAAACTGGTGACTTACAGGAACCTTGTCTGTTTCAAGCTAGAGTGCCCATTTGCTACAGACAAATTAGGGACAAAACAGAATAAAGAAAACTGCTATCATGGTGCAACGTCACTTGTGACTACGGTCAACTTTTCGCAAAAGAGTTTCTTCATTGAAGTCAGGGCTGAGTAAATTGTTTTCATTCTGTTCTTTTTTATAGGAAAAAATGAAAGCAAGTAAAATATACAGAAAGTATACAAAAGGAAATGAAAAAGTAAATAAAAAAGAAAAAAAGAAGAGAAGAGAAAGGCAATGAAAAATGGATAAGAAGAAAGAAAAAACAAAGAATAATGAGAAGAGAGTGTTGGTGAGAAGAAGAAAGAAAGGATGAAAGGAAGAAGAGAGTGTTGGTGAGAAGAAGAAAGAAAGAATGAAAGAAAGAAGAGAGTGTTGGTGAGAAGAAGAAAGAAAGGATGAAAGGAAGAAGAGAGTGTTGGTGAGAAGAAGAAAGAAAGGAGGAAAGGAAGAAGAGAGTGTTGGTGAGAAGAAGAAAGAAAGAATGAAAGGAAGAAGAGAGTGTTGGTGAGAAGAAGAAAGAAAGGATGAAAGGAAGAAGAGAGTGTTGGTGAGAAGAAGAAAGAAAGAATGAAAGGAAGAAGAGAGTGTTGGTGAGAAGAAGAAAGAAAGAATGAAAGGAAGAAGGGAGTGTTGGTGAGAAGAAGAAAGAAAGAATGAAAGGAAGAAGAGAGTGTTGGTGAGAAGAAAGAAAGAAAGAATGAAAGGAAGAAGAGAGTGTTGGTGAGAAGAAAGAAAGGATGAATGACAGAAGAGAGTGTTGGTGAGAAGAAGAAAGAAAGAATGAAAGGAAGAAGAGAGTGTTGGTGAGAAGAAGAAAGAAAGAATGAAAGGAAGAAGAGAGTGTTGGTGAGAAGAAGAAAGAAAGAATGAAAGGAAGAAGTGAGTGTTGGTGAGAAGAAGAAAGAAAGAATGAAAGGAAGAAGTGAGTGTTGGTGAGAAGAAGAAAGAAAGAATGAAAGGAAGAAGAGAGTGTTGGTGAGAAGAAGAAAGAAAGAATGAAAGGAAGAAGAGAGTGTTGGTGAGAAGAAGAAAGAAAGAATGAAAGGAAGAAGAGTGTTGGTGAGAAGAAGAAAGAAAGGATGAAAGGAAGAAGAGAGTGTTGGTGAGAAGAAGAAAGAAAGAATGAAAGGAAGAAGAGAGTGTTGGTGAGAAGAAGAAAGAAAGGATGAAAGGAAGAAGAGAGTGTTGGTGAGAAGAAGAAAGAAAGAATGAAAGGAAGAAGAGAGTGTTGGTGAGAAGAAGAAAGAAAGGATGAAAGGAAGAAGAGAGTGTTGGTGAAGAAGAAAGAAAGAATGAAAGGAAGAAGAGAGTGTTGGTGAGAAGAAGAAAGAAAGAATGAAAGGAAGAAGAGGAAAGAAAGAATGAAAGGAAGAAGAGAGTGTTGGTGAGAAGAAGAAAGAAAGAATGAAAGGAAGAAGAGAGTGTTGGTGAGAAGAAGAAAGAAAGAATGAAAGGAAGAAGAGAGTGTTGGTGAGAAGAAGAAAGAAAGGATGAAAGGAAGAAGAGAGTGTGGTGAGAAGAAGAAAGAAAGGATGAAAGGAAGAAGAGAGTGTTGGTGAGAAGAAGAAAGAAAGGATGAAAGGAAGAAGAGAGTGTTGGTGAGAAGAAGAAAGAAAGAATGAAAGGAAGAAGAGAGTGTTGGTGAGAAGAAGAAAGAAAGGAATGAAAGGAAGAAGAGAGTGTTGGTGAGAAGAAGAAAGAAAGGATGAAAGGAAGAAGAGAGTGTTGGTGAGAAGAAGAAAGAAAGGATGAAAGGAGTGAGAAGAAGAAAGAAAGGATGAAAGGAAGAAGAGAGTGTTGGTGAGAAGAAGAAAGAAAGGATGAAAGGAAGAAGAGAGTGTTGGTGAGAAGAAGAAAGAAAGGATGAAAGGAAGAAGAGAGTGTTTGTAAGAAGAGAGTGTTGGTGAGAAGAAGAAAGAAAGGATGAAAGGAAGAAGAGAGTGTTGGTGAGAAGAAGAAAGAAAGGATAAAGGATAATTTGAGAAAGAAAGGATGAAAGGATGAAGAGAGTGTGGTGAGAAGAAGAAGGATGAAAGGAAGAAGAAAGGTTGAAAGGAAGAAGAGAGTGTTGGGGAGAAGAAGAAAGGAGTGTTGGTGAGAAGAAGAAAGAAAGG
>OZ038485.1:28889404-28916048 GCA_964036315.1 Acanthosepion esculentum | reverse complement strand
GTGTTGGTGAGAAGAAGAAAGAAAGGATGAAAGGAAGAAGAGAGTGTTGGTGAGAAGAAGAAAGAAAGGATGAAAGGAAGAAGAGAGTGTTGGTGAGAAGAAGAAAGAAAGGATGAAAGGAATGTTGGTGAGAAGAAGAAAGAAAGGATGAAAGGAAGAAGAGAGTGTTGGTGAGAAGAAGAAAGAAAGGATGAAAGGAAGAAGAGAGTGTTGGTGAGAAGAAGAAAGAAAGGATGAAAGGAAGAAGAGAGTGTTGGTGAGAAGAAGAAAGAAAGGATGAAAGGAAGAAGAGAGTGTTGGTGAGAAGAAGAAAGAAAGGATGAAAGGAAGAAGAGAGTGTTGGTGAGAAGAAGAAAGAAAGGATGAAAGGAAGAAGAGAGTGTTGGTGAGAAGAAGAAAGAAAGGATGAAAGGAAGAAGAGAGTGTTGGTGAGAAGAAGAAAGAAAGAATGAAAGGAAGAAGAGAGTGTTGGTGAGAAGAAGAAAGAAAGGATGAAAGGAAGAAGAGAGTGTTGGTGAGAAGAAGAAAGAAAGAATGAAAGGAAGAAGAGAGTGTTGGTGAGAAGAAGAAAGAAAGGATGAAAGGAAGAAGAGAGTGTTGGTGAGAAGAAGAAAGAAAGGATGAAAGGAAGAAGAGAGTGTTGGTGAGAAGAAGAAAGAAAGATGAAAGGAAGAAGAGAGTGTTGGTGAGAAGAAGAAAGAAAGGATGAAAGGAAGAAGAGAGTGTTGGTGAGAAGAAGAAAGAAAGGATGAAAGGAAGAAGAGAGTGTTGGTGAGAAGAAGAAAGAAAGGATGAAAGGAAGAAGAGAGTGTTGGTGAGAAGAAGAAAGAAAGGATGAAAGGAAGAAGAGAGTGTTGGTGAGAAGAAGAAAGAAAGGATGAAAGGAAGAAGAGAGTGTTGGTGAGAAGAAGAAAGAAAGGATGAAAGGAAGAAGAGAGTGTTGGTGAGAAGAAGAAAGAAAGGATGAAAGGAAGAAGAGAGTGTTGGTGAGAAGAAGAAAGAAAGGATGAAAGGAAGAAGAGAGTGTTGGTGAGAAGAAGAAAGAAAGGATGAAAGGAAGAAGAGAGTGTTGGTGAGAAGAAGAAAGAAAGGATGAAAGGAAGAAGAGAGTGTTGGTGAGAAGAAGAAAGAAAGATGAAAGGAAGAAGAGAGTGTTGGTGAGAAGAAGAAAGAAAGGATGAAAGGAAGAAGAGAGTGTTGGTGAGAAGAAGAAAGAAAGGATGAAAGGAAGAAGAGAGTGTTGGTGAGAAGAAGAAAGAAAGGATGAAAGGAAGAAGAGAGTGTTGGTGAGAAGAAGAAAGAAAGGATGAAAGGAAGAAGAGAGTGTTGGTGAGAAGAAGAAAGAAAGAATGAAAGGAAGAAGAGAGTGTTGGTGAGAAGAAGAAAGAAAGGATGAAGGAAGAAGAGAGTGTTGGTGAGAAGAAGAAAGAAAGGATGAAAGGAAGAAGAGAGTGTTGGTGAGAAGAAGAAAGAAAGGATGAAAGGAAGAAGAGAGTGTTGGTGAGAAGAAGAAAGAAAGGATGAAAGGAAGAAGAGAGTGTTGGTGAGAAGAAGAAAGAAAGAATGAAAGGAAGAAGAGAGTGTTGGTGAGAAGAAGAAAGAAAGGATGAAAGGAAGAAGAGAGTGTTGGTGAGAAGAAGAAAGAAAGGATGAAAGGAAGAAGAGAGTGTTGGTGAGAAGAAGAAAGAAAGAATGAAAGGAAGAAGAGAGTGTTGGTGAGAAGAAGAAAAAGAAAGGATGAAAGGAAGAAGAGAGTGTTGGTGAGAAGAAGAAAGAAAGGATGAAAGGAAGAAGAGAGTGTTGGTGAGAAGAAGAAAGAAAGGATGAAAGGAAGAAGAGAGTGTTGGTGAGAAGAAGAAAGAAAGGATGAAAGGAAGAAGTGAGTGTTGGTGAGAAGAAGAAAGAAAGGATGAAAGGAAGAAGAGAGTGTTGGTGAGAAGAAGAAAGAAAGGATGAAAGGAAGAAGAGAGTGTTGGTGAGAAGAAGAAAGAAAGGATGAAAGGAAGAAGAGAGTGTTGGTGAGAAGAAGAAAGAAAGAATGAAAGGAAGAAGAGAGTGTTGGTGAGAAGAAGAAAGAAAGAATGAAAGGAAGAAGAGTGTGTTGGTGAGAAGAAGAAAGAAAGGATGAAAGGAAGAAGAGAGTGTTGGTGAGAAGAAGAAAGAAAGAATGAAAGGAAGAAGAGAGTGTTGGTGAGAAGAAGAAAGAAAGAATGAAAGGAAGAAGAGAGTGTTGGTGAGAAGAAGAAAGAAAGAATGAAAGGAAGAAGAGAGTGTTGGTGAGAAGAAGAAAGAAAGGATGAAAGGAAGAAGAGAGTGTTGGTGAGAAGAAGAAAGAAAGAATGAAAGGAAGAAGAGAGTGTTGGTGAGAAGAAGAAAGAAAGAATGAAAGGAAGAAGAGAGTGTTGGTGAGAAGAAGAAAGAAAGGATGAAAGGAAGAAGAGAGTGTTGGTGAGAAGAAGAAGAAAGAATGAAAGGAAGAAGAGAGTGTTGGTGAAGAAGAAAGAAAGAATGAAAGGAAGAAGAGAGTGTTGGTGAGAAGAAGAAAGAAAGAATGAAAGGAAGAAGAGAGTGTTGGTGAGAAGAAGAAAGAAAGAATGAAAGGAAGAAGAGAGTGTTGGTGAGAAGAAGAAAGAAAGAATGAAAGGAAGAAGAGAGTGTTGGTGAGAAGAAGAAAGAAAGAATGAAAGGAAGAAGAGAGTGTTGGTGAGAAGAAGAAAGAAAGAAGAATGAAAGGAAGAAGAGAGTGTTGGTGAGAAGAAGAAAGAAAGAATGAAAGGAAGAAGAGAGTGTTGGTGAGAAGAAGAAAGAAAGAATGAAAGGAAGAAGTGAGTGTTGGTGAGAAGAAGAAAGAAAGAATGAAAGGAAGAAGAGAGTGTTGGTGAGAAGAAGAAAGAAAGGAATGAAAGGAAGAAGAGAGTGTTGGTGAGAAGAAGAAAGAAAGAATGAAAGGAAGAAGAGAGTGTTGGTGAGAAGAAGAAAGAAAGAATGAAAGGAAGAAGAGAGTGTTGGTGAGAAGAAGAAAGAAAGAATGAAAGGAAGAAGAGAGTGTTGGTGAGAAGAAGAAAGAAAGGATGAAAGGAAGAAGAGAGTGTTGGTGAGAAGAAGAAAGAAAGGATGAAAGGAAGAAGAGAGTGTTGGTGAGAAGAAGAAAGAAAGAATGAAAGGAAGAAGAGAGTGTTGGTGAGAAGAAGAAAGAAAGAATGAAAGGAAGAAGAGAGTGTTGGTGAGAAGAAGAAAGAAAGAATGAAAGGAAGAAGAGAGTGTTGGTGAGAAGAAGAAAGAAAGAATGAAAGGAAGAAGAGAGTGTTGGTGAGAAGAAGAAAGAAAGAATGAAAGGAAGAAGTGAGTGTTGGTGAGAAGAAGAAAGAAAGAATGAAAGGAAGAAGAGAGTGTTGGTGAGAAGAAGAAAGAAAGGATGAAAGGAAGAAGAGAGTGTTGGTGAGAAGAAGAAAGAAAGGATGAAAGGAAGAAGAGAGTGTTGGTGAGAAGAAGAAAGAAAGGATGAAAGGAAGAAGAGAGTGTTGGTGAGAAGAAGAAAGAAAGGATGAAAGGAAGAAGAGAGTGTTGGTGAGAAGAAGAAAGAAAGAATGAAAGGAAGAAGAGAGTGTTGGTGAGAAGAAGAAAGAAAGGATGAAAGGACAGAAGAGAGTGTTGGTGAGAAGAAGAAAGAAAGAATGAAAGGAAGAAGAGAGTGTTGGTGAGAAGAAGAAAGAAAGAATGAAAGGAAGAAGAGAGTGTTGGTGAGAAGAAGAAAGAAAGAATGAATGAGAAGTGAGTGTTGTGAGAAGAAGAAAGAAAGAATGAAAGGAAGAAGTGAGTGTTGGTGAGAAGAAGAAAGAAAGAATGAAAGGAAGAAGAGAGTGTTGGTGAGAAGAAGAAAGAAAGAATGAAAGGAAGAAGAGAGTGTTGGTGAGAAGAAGAAAGAAAGAATGAAAGGAAGAAGAGAGTGTTGGTGAGAAGAAGAAAGAAAGAATGAAAGGAAGAAGAGAGTGTTGGTGAGAAGAAGAAAGAAAGAATGAAAGGAAGAAGAGAGTGTTGGTGAGAAGAAGAAAGAAAGAATGAAAGGAAGAAGAGAGTGTTGGTGAGAAGAAGAAAGAAAGGATGAAAGGAAGAAGAGAGTGTTGGTGAGAAGAAGAAAGAAAAATGAAAGGAAGAAGAGAGTGTTGGTGAGAAGAAGAAAGAAAGAATGAAAGGAAGAAGAGAGTGTTGGTGAGAAGAAGAAAGAAAGAATGAAAGGAAGAAGAGAGTGTTGGTGAGAAGAAGAAAGAAAGGATGAAAGGAAGAAGAGAGTGTTGGTGAGAAGAAGAAAGAAAGGATGAAAGGAAGAAGAGAGTGTTGGTGAGAAGAAGAAAGAAAGAATGAAAGGTAGAAGAGAGTGTTTGTGAGAAGAAGAAAGAAAGAATGAAAGGAAGAAGAGAGTGTTGGTGAGAAGAAGAAAGAAAGAATGAAAGGAAGAAGAGAGTGTTGGTGAGAAGAAGAAAGAAAGAATGAAAGGAAGAAGAGAGTGTTGGTGAGAAGAAGAAAGAAAGAATGAAAGGAAGAAGTGAGTGTTGGTGTGAAGAAGAAAGAAAGAATGAAAGGAAGAAGAGTGTTGGTGAGAAGAAGAAAGAAAGAATGAAAGGAAGAAGTGAGTGTTGGTGTGAAGAAGAAAGAAAGCGTGAAAGGAAGAAGAGAGTGTTGGTGAGAAGAAGAAAGAAAGAATGAAAGGAAGAAGAGAGTGTTGGTGAGAAGAAGAAAGAAAGAATGAAAGGAAGAAGAGAGTGTTGGTGAGAAGAAGAAAGAAAGAATGAAAGGAAGAAGAGAGTGTTGGTGAGAAGAAGAAAGAAAGAATGAAAGGAAGAAGAGAGTGTTGGTGAGAAGAAGAAAGAAAGAATGAAAGTAAGAAGAGGGTGTTGGTGAGAAGAAGAAAGAAAGAATGAAAGGAAGAAGAGAGTTTTGGTGAGAAGAAGAAAGAAAGAATGAAAGGAAGAAGAGAATGTTGGTGAGAAGAAGAAAGAAAGAAAGAAAGAAAGGAAGAAGAGAGTGTTGGTGAGAAGAAGAAAGAAAGAACGAAAGGAAGAAGAGAGTGTTGGTGAGAAGAAGAAAGAAAGAACGAAAGGAAGAAGAGAGTGTTGGTGAGAAGAAGAAAGAAAGAAAGAAAGAAAGGAAGAAGAGAGTGTTGGTGAGAAGGAAGAAAGAAAGAACGAAAGGAAGAAGAGAGTGTTGGTGAGAAGAAGAAAGAAAGAACGAAAGGAAGAAGAGAGTGTTGGTGAGAAGAAGAAAGAAAGAATGAAAGGAAGAAGAGAGTGTTGGTGAGAAGAAGAAAGAAAGCATGAAAGGAAGAAGAGAGTGTTGGTGAGAAGAAGAAAGGAAGAATGTTAGTAAGGAAAGAAAAGAAAGAAAAAATGATAGAAAAGAAAATACAATTTAAAAAGTTTATGGAAACAAAAGAATGTTAAAATTTCTTTTAAAAAAGAAAAATAAGTCAACATGAAAATGCCTTCAGTAAAAAAAAAAATGAAAATTATACTCTGTGATAAATTGGTATTAATTTGCTTATCTTTCTCTTTTAAAATCTTTCTAGAACTTTTGAAACAACAACCTCAAGAAAAGTAAATTTATCAATTGCATACTAGTATCTTTTTTGTCTCAAATATCACCCAAGGACTGTATAAATGTGTAATGTTGTTAAGACATTCAGTCCAACCTTGTTTTAAAATGCTAATGTCATTATAAGATAACTGATTATCTCTTTAATGTGTGACTTAATCTACTTGACACTGATTAAAAAAATTCTTTTGTTAGGATTAAAGTGAAGGTTTAAGTGTTAGAATCTGAATTTAGAAAAAAAAAAGGGTTACTTTAATTTAAGGCTTGTGTTCAGATTACATGAGAATTAAATTGGAGGTTTTTAAGTTATTGACAGTGTGGATCTTTTATCAATTAATTGATTGATGTATTAAGCTGATTTAAAAAAAAATGTGTAAAGTAAGAAATATTTTTTAGGACAGTGGATATTTTGCATTGTAAAAGAATTAAAAAGAAAGAAAGAAGATATTTGTATTCAATTACTTGTTAATTTTGCTCAGAGAAAGAAAGATGACAAAAAATGAAAAGGTGAAACAAAATGGCTGAAAAAGACAAGATTGAAAAAACGAAAAAACAAAATCAGACACTCTTCAGTTCTTAAACATGGAGTGGAAAATGAGTAAAAAGGAATCAAAAGGGTAATGAAAAAAGAATTTTATCTTGATGAAGAAAATAAAACTAATTTTGAAAAAAAAACAGAGATGAAAATTCACTCTATGGCATCAAAAGAAACAGTAGACATGATAAAGTGCATAACTTGATTAGAACGTAAATAAATATGTAGAATTTTAAAAAAATGTAATAAATGTAAAAGAAAAGGAATTAGTGCAAGGATTTAAATTATTATATTCTCATGATAAAAATAAGTTTGTTTTAATAAACAAAAGAAATGCTGCAATATAAAATAAGTTTCATTACTTCTGGAATATATATTTTAGAAAATGGCTGATAGCTCCAAGGAAGATTAAAACTATATATATATATATATATATATATATATATATATATATATATGTCAGTGGTGAAGGGTAACACTTGGATGCAGGACCAGGACATGCAGTCATGAATATTTTGTCATAAATGACCTAATGTAATATTTTGCCACTTACTGTTTCTCTGTCAACAACTCTACAAGCTACTTGCTACTTCAATAACTGCATAAGAAAATGACACCCCTCATTGCAAAAAAAAAGTTGCTGTTCAAGAAAAAAACAACTTTTTTTGCAAGGGAGCAGTCTCATTTTTTACGCAACTGCTGAAGCAACAAGTAGCTTGTAAAGTTGTTGACAGATCCTTCACCACTGACATATACACATATATATATATATATATATATATATATATATATATATATAAATATGAAAAAATATAGTTTGAAGATATGCTATATTTATGAGTCAAAGTGGTCAATATCAGGAATAGAGCATATATAAATATAAAAAGTGGACATGGAGGTCAACACTGAGCTGTGACAGTCTGTTTTATGCTTGAACTCAAACTTTGTGGCCTGTAAGTTATGTTTAAGCATGAAACAGACTGTTGAGACTTAGTGTTGACCTAGGTGTTTACTTTATGTGTGTGTGTGTGTGTGTGTGTGTGTGTATGTGTGTGTATATATATATATATATATATATATATATATATATATATATATATATATGAGGAAAAACATGAAAAAAACAAAATCCGAATATGCAAGTTTACTGTTTTAATGTTTCAATGTCGACGTGCGACGTTTCGGTCTAGTAGACCTTCTTCAGGACATAGTTATTAAAACATAATTAAACGATATTCATATAACTATATCCTGAAGAAGGTCTACTAGACCGAAACGTCTGACATCGACATTGAAACATTAAAACAGTAAACTTGCATATTCGGATTTTGTTTTTTTACATATTTTTCCTCATACAGTCGGATCTATAGCCATATATTTGCTTACACACACATTATATATATATATATATATATATATATATATATATATATATATATATATATAAAGGGGGATTCAGGTTCAATTCTTCCTGGCGAGCACAGTTTCTTTATTAAGATTTCTCAAATGTGCAGACAGACTCATAGATGATATAATACACCCTGTTAAAAATAAAAATATGGAGTCTATTTCAACGAAGTAAAATCAAAATGTAGTCATAATATTTCTCATGAGATACAGGAGGTGTGTACCTCTTCAGAAATGAGTATTGTGTACCAAATCCAGTTTTTGCCAATGCTCCACTCCTCATTTCTAGTTGCAGATATAAACAAAAATATTTGGAAGGATATTTTTTATGCAGCCAATACAATACAAAGTGCTTGTTGTGGAATGCTAGTATGTTTGGATAAATATTAATCACCATTATGTTGTGGGGATCAACACTTTGGAGAGTAAATATTTACAGCCTCCTGGAAAATTTATCCCACAAACAATATTGGTGAACTTAATGTGAGTCCAGGTAAAAAATGAGTAACACAAAACAATAAAGTGTCCTGGATATGACAATAAACTACATCTGTGTCCTGGGTAAGACGATAAACTACATCCAACAGCAAGACCTCTGATCAGGAGGTTTCCTGCAATTATTTACTCTCAGACTATTGTCCTTGTCTTCATTCATATTATTACAACATTTCAGCCATCTGGTCTTCATCAGGTATTTTTTGAGCTAGGCAACCCACAGGGAATTTCAAACTGAATCCTTCATTTAATCTACTGGTACAGTTTGTTCTCTTTTCTCTGTCCATGTTTAAGTGTATCCTGTTTACTTTGTTGCCGGATGCTACTATGTTTGGATATTAGTCACCATTATCTTGTGGGAATCAACACTTCGGAGAATAAATATTTACCAATATTGTTGGTGGGATAATCCCACCAACAATATTGGTGGACTCAATGTGAGTCCAGGTAAAAATGTGATCCAGGTAAAAAATACAAAATATAAGTCAAATTGACAATGCATGTCTTAACAAAAGGAATTACATGGAACAATAGGAAAAAAAACGTGAAACTATGTATAATAAGAATGTGCTTGTATGTGTGTAACAAGTGTGTGTGAGAGATTACAAAAGTCAAGAGAGAAAACCATGAAAATGAATGTGCCCCAATGGCTCAAGGAATGCCCCCTTAGCAACAGTTTTTTGCCAAAATCAAATGGGATAACCCACAAGCTTAGTTTCTCCATCCTAACCAGGGAAATAAAAACATGACCTCCACAAGAAAATTGCAATTAGAGATCTACATGAGACGTCTTTGCAAAATGAGATGTTTACACAAAGTGGGATGGCTTTACCAAGTTACAATAACTTAGCTATAAACTTTACATACATATGTAACAACTTTAAACAAGCAATACTTTTCCATTATGTTCCTGCGAGTTCTTTAATTCTATCACAAAAATAATTACTGTAAATAGATGATAGGAATGCATGTTATAATTGTACATTTTGACATTTTTAATCTGACACTCTTGGAATCGGTCCACTGGTGGAACACAGAAATAACTCCTAAAAAAACCTTACACAAACATAGTCTTACCAGCTCATTTCACATATATATTGATGTGTTATCAAAGGTAGAACAAAGCTTAAAACAGAAAAAAAAAATCATTAATGTTACCAAACAAGGTTTTTATTGTTTCAATACAAGGGCAGAAAATGCCTAAAACCTCAAAGTAATATATACAGCGTGCGATGGGTAAATTGTCGCCATTTTATATTTTGAATTTTGCTCATGCACATTGTTTTTGATTCTGTCAACTGCATAGTATAGTTGGGTCAGTTGGGCACTGTCGGTGATAAAAAGAGCATCATGACACAATTGACTCTGTTAGAAATTTGGAAATGGCATGCTGTACTGCTTGGCATTTGCATCAGAAGCTTCAATAAAAACATTTCAGAGTATTTGGGTGCAATCTGAGGAAAGTGCAGAGGATTTGGAAAGAGTTGGATGAGTCTAATGGTGATTACAAAGGTATGGCAGCTCAGAAAACTCAGTTCTGATAAGAACTCCCAAATTTGTTGGTGATATCCAGGCCATAATTGAAAAACGATCCCTCCAAGTCAATCAGGTTCATAGGCAGGGAGGTAATGCTGCCCTGGGTCAAGAGGGTGGCTGCTGGAAGACCCTATGTCTGGCAACAGGACTCTGCACCATGCCACACAAGCAAGAGAACCCAGTCGTGGCTGTTAGACAATTTCTATGACCACATCACACCTTACATCTGGCTACCTAACTCCCCAGACCACAAGCTCCTTGATCATTATGTGTGGGGCACAGTTGAGTGAGAAATCAACAAAACCCGTTGTAACACCACAGATGAACTGAAGGCAAGGATTATAGCAGCATTCACCAACTTAAACAATTTTTATTTGGTGATCCAACTACTTTTTCTTGCAAAAATATAGCTTCAAGTAAATGAAGCCTGTAGGTCATAATGCTGACCCTATTTCTTTGAACCTTGCAGATTGGCATTACAGAATCACAAATAAAGAACTGTACCAAATAACGGAAACCATATCATTCAAAGACCTTTAACAACAGCAGCAACTAAAGTGAATAGTACATGTAACTCGAAGAGAAAATAATGATGTAACAAAGAGTCTGAGATTCCACACTACTTTAAATAAAAGGTTAGGAAGGAAACCTCTATCTGCAGTGAGAATAAGATGTTAGAAAATCTTTTATTGTCTAGGAAATCTAGAAATATCTTTGGGATCCAAAATTGAATTTTAGAGACTCAGCTGTTCATCATGATTCTTTGAAAGAGTAATTGATAGAATCACATGACATGTGCTGTCAAAAAGCACTTAAAGTGATTAAGACAATATGAAACATGGCGGCTGACCACTGAAAGAAGAAAAGCATGTTGTAAACTAACGCATGATGGAAATGCAGTTGATGCAGTATTTATTTTTTTTAATCATTTCACTCCAAGCAAGGTAACAAAGCCACTAAGACACTGGGGTTACTGAGTGTGAAATGATATAAGCAAAATAAAAACATTATTTAGGAGTGAGAACAACCCCCCACCCCAAAAAAAAAACAGAAATTAAGGAATGACATTGCATTTAAATTTTTGAAGATCAAACTTGACTGGATTTGCTCAAAGCCAAAAGAGAGTTCCACAAGTGAGAAGTGCGAGAAAAGAAACAGTTAGCATAGAACATGGTTACATCTAGCCAATTAGTTGGTAAAATGATGAGATATTGCTGCCAATCCAGTCCTGTGCTAAGTACCATAGAGGAGGGTCCATTAGAACAATTATCATGAAAATATTTATAGGAAAAGGAATCTACATTATGGCAGTGAGAGAGTAACTGAAGTCAAGATGCCATGTCAGGACCAATGACATTGCAAATTGACAAGTGAACAGGAAATTTATGACATCATGAAAAAATATGATTGATTACTTAATTATAGAAATAATTCAAACATTTTCTTGCTTCTAAGTGTGAAAAATATTATGTCTGGAGATTTTAAAATGGGAAACTGGAAGAAAAAGTTTTGAGCTTAACCAGAAGTTATCCTGGTGATATTATGGTCTAGAATTATACAGAGAATTTGTAAACTGTAGAATGTTGATTAGAAAAAGAATACAGATTGATTTTCTTGAAACAAAACTTGTTAACATAATTTTATATGGTGAAGATATTTAGCCAAATTTAAGAATTGTTTCAGAGATTCTGTAAACAATTGGGTTTCTGTTGCTAGTTGTGAAAAGTGCTTCAAGCAGAAATCAATTCTTACCTTAATGACTCAAGAATGATTGAGTTTCTGTCTATATTTCTGAGATGAAGTATTATGTACACTATTTACATTATTCGGACTATTGTCCTCATCTTTGTCACCATATTTATTATGTTTCAGCTGTTGTATGTTCCGGCCTTCTTCAGGTGGTTGGAATGTTGAACTGAACCCTTTATTTCACTCACTGGGGTAGACTGTTCTAGTTCCACATGTCATGTTTTTTAATGGATGTTAGTTATCAGTTGTCTCCTGTTAATTCCCCTCTCCTTTATCCACTGTGCCATGTGTCCTCAAGGACACATGGCACAGTGGATAAAGGCGTTAGTTAGATCCAGTGACAGGACCCAATGAGTGGGAGTTTAATACCCGGTTAAGGCAGTGGAGAACTTGGAGAGGGGAATTAACAGGAGATAACTGATAACTGAGATTCATTAAAAAACATGACACATGGAACTAGAACAGTCTAATCCAGTGAGTGAAATAAAGGGTTCAGTTCAACATTCCAACCACCTGAAGAAGGCCGGAGCATACAATGGCTGAAACATTGTGATAAATATGGTAACAAAGATGGGGACAATAGTTTGAGTAATGTAAATAATGATTGAGTTACTTAGCAAAATTAAGTACTGATAGAGACTTTCTTAATAACTTTTGATTATTTGTCATGTTTGCAGGCAGAGTTGCCAAACATCATGCCAAAAGTAGAATGGTCCTGCATTTTGATGCAGAAAGACATATCCCATGTCGGAGAGGAAATAATTATAAACCTTCTAACATTGATATATACAGAAATACTCAGAAAGATTTGAAATAACAAAATGAGTATTATTTATTATCTTGTTGTTATGTGATGTTGAAGACACGAGAGACAGTAATACTGAGTAAAATTGTGAGCATGGGGGTCAAATGAAAATTAGATATGGATCAGAATTTAACAGAATGATGAGATAAAGAATAAGTAAAGTGTATACAGTCTTTCTCATATGTCTTTTATAGACGTGTGTAATGAGTGTCCAGATAATTTAGTTGGAAAATACAAGAAGTGTTTAGGGTTTTCTTACCTCGAAGTTTTGTTGAGTGCTAAGAGAATAATGTTACTATCATGGCCTGAAAAAGGAGAAGGAGCCAAAATCTTTGTTGACAGATAGACATGACACTTGTATCAGTTAATGTGGGACATGTTTCTGTCCTGCATTTTGAAAATTGATGATTCTTTTTTAAAAATATATGTAAATTTTGTCTTTCTAAAAGACGCACTTGATAAATATGTTCACAGTTCCATTTCACACCAAAATTTTAATTGACCCTGCTAATTTGCACGAACCATATTAATCTCATTTTGCACTGACCGTATAAAATTATTGAGTGATAATCTTTTACATATGGATACCTATCGTTCAGAAGTACCAAACTGATTTAATTAAGCTTTCTGGGTCTGTAGGCATTCTATTGAGAAGTTTTCTCTAAGGGTGTCATTCACCCTCTGATTGGTAAATTCTTAGAGGATTGGTAACCATATTTACAGAAGCAAAAGTACAAAAGGTAATATCTTTAGTAACAGATATATAGAGTAATAATGAATGCCAGAATGCTACCTGTACAAAATATTGTTAATCAATTATAATTTACTATTTGTAAACGTAGTATTTTATTTAGTAGTAAATTTTCATAATCCATATACACAACAAATAACTGGCTTCTATAAAAGTTTCAAATTTAGAGATGTAGGAGACATTTATTCTGCAAGCTTGCAACATTACTAATGTTATATAGATATCTTAAAAAGTTCTCAATAAATTGCAATAGACATGAGTGGATCAGTTGGCCCTAGGCTATGGAAGAACTAATTGAATTTTGTGGGTGGATCAGGGCACAATTATCTCCCCTATTGATGTAGTGACATTATCTTAAAAATTTCTTAAACAGATTTCTATGAAATTTAGTGGAAGGGTATGCAATGGGCAACAGAAAAAGGGATACAAATTTGGGGTGGCTCAATGAATTTCTGCAGTTAATTCCTCTGTGAGGAGTTTAGCAACAATGGCATTGGCAGAGGCATGCACTCTGTGAGTGCTTTAAGTTCTTACAGCTATTTTCGTAAAGTGGGTAATGAGTCACAAAACAATCTAAACATTTCAGAGGTGGAGGCACTAAAAATATATTTGCCTCTGGGCAGTGACACTGGTTTCTACACTATTGAGAGAAGTACAATGTAAACAAAAGAAAGAAAACAAGGCTGAAAGAAAGAAAAGTATAAAAAACAAGGCTGAAAGAAAGAAAAGTATAAAAAACAAGGATGAAAGAAATAACAGAAAGAAAGATAAATGGGAAAATAATATCGAAAGTATAAATAAAATAAGGCTAAAAATAAGAAAGAAAGAAATAAGGCTGAAAAGAAGAAAGAAAAAAGAAAGAAAAGAAAATGAAGAGAAATATAAAAAAGGCTACTCAAAAAAATGGAGAGAGGCTGAAAGAAAAAAAGAAAGACAGCAAAAAGATAGAAAGAAAAAAGAGAATAAAGAAAAATATAAAAGTCAAAGCAACTCAAAGAATAACAAAGAAATGAAAGAAAGAAAGAAAGAATAAAGAGATATACAAATAGATTTAAGAAAACATAATCCTATTCAAAGAAAGAAAGAAAGAAAGTACGAAAGTACTTTCAAATAACTGTATCAAAAATTCTAACAATTAATTAAACTGTGCCAAATTTGCTTGTTTTCAGATTTTTTTTTTTGTTTTTTTTTTCGTGGGGCACCGTGTAAAAACAAGGTTACAGAAAAGTTGGACAGGAAAATATATCAATGAAAGAAAATCTATAAAACTGTAATACAGAGAAATATCAGAAAAACAAATGTCCAGCAAGAAAATGTAAGGCTGAAAGAAAGAAAGAAAATGATAGAAAGAGAAGTATAAAGAAAAGAAGCGAGGAGAAAATGAAGGAATAAATATGGAAAATAGAAGGAAGTTGTAAAGAAAAAAATAAAAGCTGAAATAGAAGCTCAAGAGAAGAAAGAAGAGAAAGAAGAAAAACAAAAGAAAGAAGGAAAATGATAGAAAGAGAAGTATAAAGAAAAGAAGCAGGGAGAAAATGAAGAAATAAATATGGAAAATACAAGGAAGTTGTAAAGAAAAAAAGTAAAAGCTGAATTAGAAGCTCAAGTGAAGAAAGAAGAGAAAGAAGAAAAACAAAAGAAAGAAGGAAAATGATAGAAAGAGAAGTATAAAGAAAAGAAGCGGGGAGAAAATGAAGAAAGTTGTAAAGAAAAAAATAAAAGCTGATATAGAAGCTCAAGAGAAGAAAGAAGAGAAAGAAGAAAAACAAAAGAAAGAAGGAAAATGATATAAAGAGAAGTATAAAGAAAAGAAGCGGGGAGAAAATGAAGAAATAAATATGGAAAATAGAAGGAAGTTGTAACAAACAAAATAAAAGCTGAAATAGAAGCCCAAGAGAAGAAAGAAGAGAAAGAAGAAAAACAAAAGAAAGAAGGAAAATGATAGAAAGAGAAGTATAAATAAAAGAAGCAGGGAGAAAATGAAGAAATAAATATGGAAAATAGAAGGAAGTTGTAACAAAAAAAATAAAAGCTGAAATAGAAGCCCAAGAGAAGAAACAAGAGAAAGAAGAAAAACAAAAGAAAGAAGGAAAATGATAGAAAGAGAAGTATAAAGAAAAGAAGCGGGGAGAAAATGAAGAAATAAATATGGAAAATACAAGGAAGTTGTAAAGAAAAAAAGTAAAAGCTGAATTAGAAGCTCAAGTGAAGAAAGAAGAGAAAGAAGAAAAACAAAAGAAAGAAGGAAAATGATAGAAAGAGAAGTATAAAGAAAAGAAGCGGGGAGAAAATGAAGAAATAAATATGGAAAATAGAAGGAAGTTGTAACAAACAAAATAAAAGCTGAAATAGAAGCCCAAGAGAAGAAAGAAGAGAAAGAAGAAAAACAAAAGAAAGAGAAGTATAAATAAAAGAAGTGGGGTGAAAATGAAGAAATAAATATGGAAAATAGAAGGAAGTTGTAAAGAAAAAAATAAAAGCTGAAATAGAAGCTCAAGAGAAGAAAGAAGAGAAAGAAGAAAAACAAAAGAAAGAAGGAAAATGATAGAAAGAGAAGTATAAATAAAAGAAGCAGGGAGAAAATGAAGAAATAAATATGGAAAATAGAAGGAAGTTGTAAAGAAAAAAATAAAAGCTGAAATAGAAGCTCAAGTGAAGAAAGAAGAGAAAGAAGAAAAACAAAAGAACGAAGGAAAATAAGAATGAAGTAGATGACCTCGGACAGAGTTTTAGTAAAAGAATATTTTTGACTGTACTTTTGTTTAAACTTAGAGGTCACTGTCATGAAATTGGACATCAACCTATCAGTCAAGATATTAAATGTCATAGCATCATGGCTGCTCACATGATATACTGGCAAAATGCACAGTCAAAAGACTCTTCTTTTTGTTCTAATGGATTTCATTTGTCTTTACCCAACTTAATCATTCACACTGATTTTAATCTATCAGACATTCATAGCCTCTAAGGGAAAGGGGCCATTTTCTCTTTAATTCCCTCTGCTTTATTCATTACACTTTCCTTTTTTCGTGATTGAATTTTTGCATCTGTTTTCCTAATTTTCATTGTTTCCTGAGAAAACAAACAAACAAAAAACAACTGTTTCTTTGTTCTTTCATGCACTCAAAGTATCCTCCTTTCATTTTTGTTTCACTCCTTATATTACCTTCCTCTTTTCATGTTTTTTGTTTTTCTCAAAACTATTTCATTGTTTTTCACTGTAATCATATTTCCTTTCATTTCCTTTGTCTTTTTTTGTCTTTGAGTTTATTCTTTCTCTGTTCTTCTCATCATTTTCTTTATTCTTTCCATACTTTCATATTTCTTCTATTTTTATTTAGTGATGTTTTTTTCTAAGTCTTTTCTTTTTATATTCCTCTCACCACCTCTTCTTTTTGCCATCAGTTTCATTTTCTTTCTTTCTTTCTTTCTTTCTATCTTTCTCTACTCTTCATTTCTTCTTTTTTCTCATCCTTATTTACTTCTTTGCCATTCCTTGTTTTTTTTTATCTTTAATGTTTTTTTAAAACTTCTATTTATACGTTTTTTTTGTTCATCTTTTTAATTTTTTCTATACCTCAGATTGCCATTTTATTTTTTATCCTTCTTCCTTTGCCTTTCTGACTTATGTTTTTTTTTTAATCTTTTATTTAGGTACATCAACAAAAATATTTAAAAATGAATAATTTTGAAACTTTTATTTTTGTTATAATTTCAAGCCAACAGATTAATTTGAATATATCCAATACTTAAAATACGTTGCTGTATTTCAAAAATTAATTTTAATTGAGTAGAAGGAGTTTTTTTAAATCACTAAAAATCACTGATTTTAACAAAATTTTTAGCCATCTGTCAGCATGATGAAATTGTCTTTAATAAAAAAAATCTTTCAAAAATAAAATACATTTTCCTGAAATTTTATTAGAGGAATATTAACTGATTTGAAGTTTAATTAATTTGATTGGAAACACATTACTTTTATTTTTAAAAATTGCAGAAATGCATTTTTCAACATGGGGGCAGATGCTTATTTAAGATGTTGACAGCTTGACTGACAGATAGAAGTTTATCTAATTTTTTTCTACGATGAACATATCTGTAAAAATTACTTGAGCAATGTAATATGAGTGTCATTTTTACATCATTTTTAACTACCCAGTAATCTTAAAATTTTTTCATTATTTCTTCTTCTTCATTGCAATCATCACTTTCTTTTTCTTTATTTCTTCATTGCCATAATCACATTCTTTTTCATTGTCTTTTCCTCTTCCTTTACATCATCACTTTCTTTTCCATTGTTTCTTCTTCTTCATTACCATCATCCCTTTCTTTTTCATTATTTCTTATTCTTCATTACCATCATCAATTTATTTTTCATTATTTTTCCTTCATCTTCAATGCCATCATCACTATCATTTTCATTGTTTATTCTCCATTACCATCATC
Organism: Acanthosepion esculentum; assembly: GCA_964036315.1. Taxonomy (NCBI): domain Eukaryota; kingdom Metazoa; phylum Mollusca; class Cephalopoda; order Sepiida; family Sepiidae; genus Acanthosepion; species Acanthosepion esculentum. The sequence goes on along the minus strand of OZ038485.1, from coordinate 28,898,735 downwards.
ACTTTCTTTTCCTTCATTTTTTCTTCTTCCTTGCCATCATCACTTTCCTTTTCATCATTTCTTCTTTTTCTTCTTCCTGCCATCACTTTTTTATTAATTCTTCTTCTTCTTCATTGTTTTTACCATCATTACTTTTTCATTGTTTCTTTCTTCTTCCTTGCCATCATCACTTTCTTTTTCATTATTTCTTCTTCTTCTTCATTACTATAATCACTTCTTTTTTCATTATTTCTTTTTCATTGCCATCATCACTTTCATTATATCTTTTTCCTTTTTTATTATTATTTCTTCTTCTTCACTATTTTTTGTTCTACATTACTATCATCAATTTCTTTTTCATTTTTTCTTCTTCTTCTTCATTACCGCCTTTTCATTATTTTTTCTTTTTCATTATATCTTCTTTTTCTTCTTCATTACCATCATCACTTTTTTTATTATTTCTTCTTCTTCCTTGTCATCTTCAGTTTCTTTTTCATTCTTCTTCTTCATTACCATCATCGTTCAATATCTATGGAGTTCACCTGTATTTTATACAGCAATTGAGCATACCATAGTATTTTCTTGGAGAAAGCACATCATTTAGCGTGATCATTAGTTTGAACAAGGTTAGTATGCTGAAATCCTTGGTCACAATGACTTGTGACTTTCTGTTAGCCCAACCATCTGTTCACCCAATTTAATTTGAATCAACCATTGCTTTGGTTTATGGGCTCTTTCCAAAGGTGCCACTCACCGGCATTATCTCCCCTGGCTGATAACATCCGGAAGACCCTGACAAATCAACCATGTTGAAGTTAAACATACATGCATGGCTACTAACCCTTTCAAAACAGACATGCATCCTGTAAATATAAATATTTATAAATGCAGTATTCCAACAACTTATATTCATAGGTAAAATTATAATAATTATAAAACTAATGTTTAAAGGAATTCTTAAAGAAAATGGCAACAAAAAGAATACCTGGAATATTCAGAATCAGAAAGAGACAGCTGGAATTTCCTGGACATATAATGAGGAAGGAAGTCTTGGAGAACTTAACCATCACAGTACAGGAGAGAACAGAAATGTTGCTACGGTCCACAAGAGATATGAAATTCAGGAGTGCTATGATCGTCAATGTCTTGAATGGACACAATACAAAGAAAAAGAATGCTGGGAAACTCACAAAATTTTGGTCAAAATGTGAATCTTTGGCCCAAAATTTAGATAACAGCATGAAATAGAAGTGATTATTTTTTTTAATCAATTCACCCAGAGCAAGGCAATAATGCCACTAAGATACAACAGACTACTGGGAGTGAAATAGAATAAAAAGAATAGACAGGAAACAAGAGATAAACCTCTACTTCTGTTCGAAAGACTGGGGAGTAGTGTGAAACAGATGATAGGTGAACTTATGTAAAAAATTATTTTTTATACCATCCAACCTTTTATAAATTCATCCAAAAAAATCGTTGTGAATCAATTTGGTCCTATTTGAATGGAATTCCAATTCAGGCTGAAAATTGAGTTCTTAAAATTACAAACTCTGTGTAACTTCAAAACCTAACGTGATGAAATCTTTCACTTTAACTCTTCATTCCTTTGATGTTTTGAAGAAATAAAATTGATTTTATCAATTCACAAAGTTTTGGAGATATTTTGAACTGAATTTAAAACAAAATTTTTCAAATTCCCAAAGTTTTGTGCTACTTTAAACTCAATATAAATTAAAACCTTTTAAAATAATAAATTTTTTTTCGGTTATTTAGAATTTGAATATTTTACTGTTCCCTCCTCATCCAAAGACAAATCCCAATGCTGGATGTTCAAGCACTAGGTGAAGGGCAATCCGAGGATCATCCTGATTCCAAAAAAGGTACAATGCCTATGTAGAGCACGTGTGGTCCAAGTGAGAGGGGTTTCAGACACACTAACAGACAGACAGAATTTCCGGTTTATCTATTTAGATTTCTCTCTATCTATCAAATTACAACTCATTTGGTAGTTTCAAGCTCACATTGTACTTACTAATTTGTAACTCGGAAATTCAGGACACATTACTGTCCTCTCTTTACATCAGCACAGAATGAAACCAGCTTTCATCCTAACTGTGCAAAAAGATTTTGCCATCAGTCCACAAGTAAACTTTGACGTTCCAAGTATTTATTATCTATCCTGATAAAACACAGAAAGTGGATAATAACAGAAGACTATATATATATATATATATATATATATATATATATTAGAGACACAGTGGATTAAAGGACTGTGGCTCAGATTGAGGAATCAGGGAGCCCAGTTTGAATTCCAATCACATTCATTACATTTAGCTATGTACTAATAACCTTGGAAAAGGTATCAATCCATCTCTTCTCCCCTCATCTATGGGTAAATATCAGGACAGATTGGGTTCTATATACTTAGGTGGCAACTGGTCTAGGACAAAGACAACTTTGAATTCAAAAGCTGCGAAGACTGGTTTGGGGATATTGTGGCATACTGTGCAGTTCTCTCTATTCGGCGCTTCCAAAATGTTTGGTTTGTTCTGCACAAGCCTTCACTACTTTATCAAATGTTATGTGCAGCTAGTCTGACTGTTGGTTCTAAGAACTGAGTTGTTTGACCCTCATATGTCGAAAATGATCGGAGAGTACACATGTATGTACACACATATATACACAAGACTAAGGATATATCTTTATACATGGGTGAAAATATTTGAAAAAAACAAATATTTTCATCATGTCCATTAAGCCCTAATTATATAAGATGAGTATATAAGATATAAGTATATAAGAACATACATAAGTATATAAGATATAAGTATATAAGATAGGTTTTAATATTTTATTTAATTAATTATCCATACATCATAAGATATTTTATTTAATGACATAAGTATATAAGATATAGTATAGAAACTTTATAGCTAAATAAGATAGGTAAGTATATAAGATATATCAAATCAGATAGGTAAGTACAGTATATAGAGGTAAACCTAGATGACCTAATTTTGAAGCTAATTTGACGATAGCAAATGGATATATTGTTTGGCCAATGGCATAGCCAGGGCAAGAAGTATATGTGATAATTTTACATCTCATGTATGATGCAATTCCCTTAAAATTAACATCAAAATTAGGTCTTCAAAAGTCGCATGATATGCGAGTATATACAATATATAAGACATATAGCTATATAAAATATATAGCTATATCAGTTATATAAATATATAAGCTATATAATTATATAAATCTGTAAGATATATAACTACGTAAGAAAATAATGGATGATTATTTTAAAAGGCACATTCCCTCCTAGATGTATACATATATATGTGCTTGTGTGTGTGTGTGTGTATACTTATATCTCTTCCCATATTTGTTCATTCTTATTTATTCTGCAAGAAGCTTATCCCTGATGGACAGCCATGTTTACCTTATCTGGGAATGGAATTGATACACACATTTTATCCATATAAACCAGAATAAACCTAAGTAATATTATTTTTCCTTGCAGAAAAATGATTAGATTTGATCATTTGCCATGTTTTCTATTCCTGCATTCTTTTATCTGAATATGATCTCACTCAAACCAACTTTAAATAGCATCTTTCTTTTATTGCTTTCTCTCTTCACTTTTTATTCTTCCATTCCTTCTTGCATTTTTGCCTGGACTCCATCTGCCAATTTCTCTTTATATATATCTGTCTATCTTTCTGAGATGAGGTATTGTAACTATTTACACAATTTATATTTTTTGGACTGTTGTCTTCATCTTTGTTGTTATATTGACAACATTTCAGCTGTTGTGTGCTCTGGCCTTCTTTAGTGGACGGAAATAGATTTACATTATTTACATTGTTTGGACTATCATCCTCATCTTTGTTGCCATATTTATCACCACCTGAAGAAGGCTGGAGCATACAATGGTCGAAATGTTGTGATAAATATGGCAACAAAGATGAAGACGATAGTCTGAACAATGTAAATAGTGTACATAATACCTCATCTCAGAAATACAGACAGAAAATGGGTTTAGTTTGAAATTTCAATCACCTGAAGAAGGACAGAGCATTCAATGGCCGAATCGTTGTGGACATCACAACAAAGATGAGGACAACAGTTCAAACAGTTATGCTGAGCAGATCTTACAGTTTCTGCATCACCTAGAATGATCAAGAATTTGAACAAGGCCAATACACTCAAAGTTTTGATCACAATGACTTTTGAATTTATGCTAGCATTCCCATCTGCAATCTTCAAACAGAGTCAAATTGTGATGCTGTTGCCAGGCACTTTCCAAAGGTGCTGCATACTGGAACTGCCTCCCCAGTCCAATAATGTCAGGAAGTTACCTTATTGACAAATTAACCAAGGTGATGTTTGAAGCCAGGTCACATGATTGGAAAGTGAACATTGAACGAAAATGTCAGCCAAATTAATAGTTTGCTTTTATGAAGACATCTCGGCAGAAATTCTGGTTGCAAGTAGATCAGTGTTCCTAATATTTTATGTAATGTAGTGGACTATCCTATCGTGAATGATAAATGAGGGTCAGCATTGGATGGTACCTTTCGTTTTACACTTATGCAAGTTAGGAGGAGCTATTGTGGAGAAAATCAGGTAAGGGAAAGATATATTTCATGCGTGTTTTCTTAAGTGTGATACTAGCCCAGCCTTGCTGCAGGCGACAAAACCACACTGACATATGAGATTTGTTAAAGCAGGATTTTGATGGCATCTCTCTCTCTCCCTTTATATATATATATATATATATATATAGTGAGAGAGAGAGGGAGAGAAATAGATAGGCTTTCTGACCACCCTATGATAGCAAGGTCATTAATCTTAAGTAGCAATCTGTACTTTGTCTCTTTTGAGGTGTGACACTGTGATGCATTTTTGCTGTAGCTTGATAACCTAGGCATAGAGTACTTCTGGATAGTGTTTAGTTAAGTTATTTTGGTATTTTTCTTTGTTTTTTTTAGTACGTTTCACTTTCTCATATCAGGTTTTTTCTTAGTTTTTGCTCTATTCGTTGTATTTTCTTTTTATTGAATTTTCTTTTGATCACCTGGGAGGCCTTCTGACTATTGTAGATACACTTTGAATATATATATATATATATAGCCACCATATTTTCATTTTAACAGGTTTGGTTAAATAATTTAGATGTATTATGTCTATGTATTTTAGTTTTAATCTTTTCATGCCCCAAAATTAATTTCTTGATGGCTGTAAAAAAATTGATTAAGAAATATACCAAAATTTCTTTCAAATAATTTTTTTTCCCCAAGTATTTTCAATCTGAGACCATCAGCAGAGGGTTAAATTGTTTGTGGATGTGTATATGTAGTTTCATAAATTCAAAATATTTTTTTCACTGTTTGTTTTACTGTGTTTTGCAGTGTTCCTGGGACAAATTCAAATTCAAGCGGTTTTTAAATGTCCTTTAGGAAATCACAGCTCTGATAAAAATGTTAACATGTATGTTGATGTTGCGACAACAATGCTGATGAGAAGGCTTACGCTTCACTTGGAGGAGCATAGTTCAATCTCAGAATAATTAAAGGAACACTTATGTCCACATTCAGAGTTTAGTTGAAAATACATCAATATACCATCTAAATAATAATATGCAAAAACTAAAAATCCTTGAAACCCTTTATATAAGAGAATTAAAACCAAAAAGAAATAAAGTCAACTAGGAGTATTGGAACAAAGTACTATGTTTTTAGCAGCAAAGATTTATATATAAAAAAATAAAAATAATAATAATAGTAATAAATAAATACAAAATTTATCTCTCTGGAATGCTGCAAAACCCAGTAAAACGAAGAGTGAAAAAAGTTTACTTATGACGTGTTTTGTCCTTCAGGACTTCATCAGACTAAATTTGTTAGGTACCATAGTGAAGAGCTCATCTGAACAATTACCATTAAAGTATTTATAGAAAAGGCACAAAGAGGTAAACTTACAATGGTGGAAAAGTGACCGAAGCTGAGCTGCCAGATCCGGACCAATAATATTGCTGATTCTTTGGATTTTATCACGGAGCTCAGGATAAATAGCAGGGGTACCAGACGATATATGGGAGCAATATTCTAAGCATGGATGAATGGTAGACATATAGATATGTAAGATAGATTCTGGACAGAAAATTGTCTTGCATGACACAGTGAACTGATATTCTTGGCAGCTGAATTAGCAATGGGTTCAATATAGTCTTTCTACTTCATGTCAGCTCAGAGCATCAGACCAAGAAAATGTAACGAGTCCTTTTTCCTGGAGGTTAGCATCAGCTATGCTCATAGAAGGTCGAAAGGGGTCTCTCAGATGATTAATGTAGTGAGGTTTAGTTTTGGAAGCATTAAAATTAACAAATTATCCTTTGCCCCAGTTAACGACAGACTTGAGATTGTTTTGGACATTGGCTGCCATTTTGACGTTGTCAGACTGATCAGCCTTATAATTGACGAATGGGTAAATGGTTATGTCATCAGCGTAGATACCAAGTTGAGAGCTGATGTCATCGGGAAGGTCATTAATGAAAATTAAAAACAGAGTAGGACCAAGGACGGAGCTCTGGGGGATACCTGCATTAGTACAATAGAATCTAGGTGAGTGGCTGTTCAAGATAACCTACATTGCATGATTTGATAGGAAAGACAGTATCAGTACAAAATTGTGTCTGGAGACACCATAACTTTTCAGCTTGTGGAGAAGACCTGTATGCTAAACGGCTTTCAAGATGTCCAATGCTACAGCCCGGGCTTCACTGTTTTTATCTAGAGCATGATAGACTCTTTCCACAATTATTGTCAGTGCATCAGCAGTTGACCTGGAGAAACCAATGTCATATTACTTGCCAGAAAAAAAGGCCCTGCGATGAGAGATGATGCATCAATTTGGCACTGATTAGGGTCTCTAGGAATTTCCCCAAAAGATGTAGGAGGGTAAGTAGGAAGAGCTGGACAGTTCACCAGAGTTCTTAAAAACAGGAATAACAGATTATGACTTCCAGCAGGCAGGAAAGCAGGAGGTAGTGAGGCATTTATTATACCATTTTGAGAGAATGGGAGCCACTTCAGGATCAGATTCACATGCCTTACATGGGATGTAAATTAGAGATGATAGCAGATAAATTATAAGTGATATATAAGCATATAAATTAAGAGTGATATATATTATATATATATATATATATATATATATATATATATGTATGTGTGTGTGTGTGTATACACTGTTGTATTAGAACAAGCAAGTTAGTACTTTTTTAAACTGATGATATGAACGGTTGAATCTTATTCTTTTCATTCTTTTACATTTGGATATATATATATATATATATATATATATATATATATAATGTAAGAAAGAGAGTTTGGTAACTACACACAAACACACACACATATATTTTTTTTATTGAAATTGGAGTAAATTTGAACAGTAAAATTAGATCAGAACAATTTTGTTTACTGATGGGAATCTGATCTAGCCCATTTGGAATTGGGTCATTAGGAAGACAATGGAAGATGATCGAGATAATTTTTATCGATTAAAATTTGAAATAGAGCTTACTAAGGCTATGAGGAACTTTGAAATTCACATGATTTTGGGTTGAAGGCAGCACTCGTGATAATCACGTGCTGGCCAAGGATCAATTTATGATCAGCCAGGTTTATCTATATAAATGCGCACAGAAATCTGTTGACAGATTGGTTGGCTTGTCTGCCATCGAATGCAGTCGACCTGGGTAGAGAGAGGTCGGAGACTGGAAGGACACATCAGAGATTGGAACCAAATGCCTGCTAACATATTTTGTTGATATAAGTACGAAGAAGCGAATTACTCCTCCAACAATCTAAGACTGCTACTGCTACTATTATTACTACCACTGGAAATGGAAATGTCGAAAAAGCTACAATAATCAAAAGGTTGTTTTGGGGCTCATCTGTCATCGAGTGCAGTCGATCTGGGTGGAGAGATATCGGAGACTGGAAGTGACGTCAGGGATTGGAACAAAAACCCCACTAACATGTACTGTTAATATAAGTATCAATGCTTCTGTTACCATGAAGATTACTACTACTGTTACTACCGCTAAGGAGGAACGCAACTATAAACTTTAAGCCGCGCACAGAAATCTCTCCATCGCAAGAGTCATATATCGTTCTGAGACGATTTCACAACAAGCTAATCACAACTCACTCTCTCTCTCTCTGTCTAGAATCCAGTGTGTGAGTTTTTACGTCAATTATTTTCTTTTCTGTAACCCGTTTTTTTCTGTACTATTCTTTTCTGCTATATAAAAGACATTAACAATTCAACCATTGAATAGTTGTTTGTCCGGCTTTCTGCAGATATATATTTTTTTTTTTGGTGCATTCTAAATTTCTTAGCACAGACTCTCCTGTGAATGGTTGAACATTCCTCCTGCTTTTTGGATCAAACCAAACACAACGTGGACAGGAAGCAGGATTAAACCAATGGATCAGTCGAATGATCTACAGATGCTCAGGGGACCTATGGTCACTCCCTTAAGTTCGGTTAAGACTGAGTAGACACCTCAATCCAGAAAGTAAGACGTCGGAGGTTGAGGGGCTGGGGCAAAAGTGCTAGATATATATATATATATATATATATATGTGTGTGTGTGTGTGTGTGTGATTTTTTAATAATTTCGCTCCAAGTAAGGCAATAAAGCCACAAAAATGCAAGATATTATTGAGTATTAGAGAATATAAGAGTTTGTGTTTGTGAGAGTGTGCTGAAACATTTTCAAACTAACCCCATCTTCTCCAAATGTGATTAACGTCTGTTTTTAATCATTCCACCCCAAAGAAGGTGATAAAGCCATTAAGACATAAGTGTGAAAGAACCTGTGTGAAAAAAGATATTAAAAAGAGCGGACAATAAAAGAAATTAAGGAAACAGATGATGATGATGATGATGATGATGATGACTGACATTGCATTCTAATTTTTCAAAGATCAAATTTGACTGGAAAGATAGAAGAGAGTTTTGGAAGCCAAGCAAGTTGAAGCTTTGCATTTAGAATAATAAGTAAACATCAGATTTTTAAAAAAAATTAATACTTGATCAGTCTGAAAACTTTTCACTATATCCTCTATATACCAATATAATTATAAACGTGTCATATTTTTCTCTATATCTATTGTTGTTGTTTCATAACAGTACAAAATAAGTACAAAAATATCCCTACACACACAGTTATTTCCCTGGGTTTATACATACATATATATATATATATATTTTTGAATTTGTAGGTCTGATGAATTGGATTGTGATTACGATTCCAATGTAATAAATTATA
>OZ038485.1:28874404-28886904 GCA_964036315.1 Acanthosepion esculentum | reverse complement strand
TAAGTTCATTTTTCTATTAACAAAAAGAAGAAACTTGAATGCCAGTGACCAGCCATTTCTTATATATATATATATATATATATATATATAAATGACCACTAAAAGTCTCTGACTGTTTGATAATTTGGTAGGCTAGAGAGGAAACAGAAAGGAATTCAAGCAATATATATCAATATAGTTATGATTAATCAAGGGTGGTCTCCCCTTGTTTTGTTACTCTCCTCTTCGAGAGAGCTATTTCTCTTTATTATGGGACTATAAAAAGACATTATATGTGAACCTTGTATTCTCAGTTAAATAAAGCTTTCTTAAAGCCTGCATATTTTTGTCATTACATTCATATATATATATATATATATATATATATATATATGAAGATGAACTGAAGGCAATGGTTTTGATAGCATTTACCATCTTTAACAAGGGGACTGTCCAGAAGTGTTGCAGGAGATTCTGAAGTCATCTGGAGGCTGTTTGAAGCCAATGGCAATTTTATTGAATAAATTTACTCTTTAGTATTTCAAGATATTTTTGTTTAATTTTAGTAGATATATCTGTTAAAATGAGAGATCAGTATTATTTTCTTTTTTTTTATAATTTTGATGACAATTTATCCATCGCACCTTGTATGTATATATGTATGTATGGGTGTATACATATGTAAGAGGAGGCATCGTGGAGTAATGATAACGGCTTGGATTGAGGAATCGGAGAGCCTAGTTCGAATTCCAGTCGATTCCATTACATTCACTTACGTGCTAATACCCTTGGGAAAGGTGTGAGTCCTCTTCTTCTCCCTCCAACTATGGGTAAATAGCAGGACAGACTGGGTTCTATAGCCTTGGATGGCAACTGGTCTAGGAGAAGGACAACTCTGAATTCAAAACCTGCGGAAGGTCGTTTGGGGACCTTGTGGCATTCGCTGCACCAGGTCCCTCCAAAAAGTGTGGATGGCCCTGCACAAAGCCTTCACCACTATAATCAAATCTCATGTGTCGGTGTCGGGCTTTCAGTTTCTAGGAACTGATCTGCCTGACCCTCATACGTTGAATTCGACGGGAGAGTCAATCATACATATATACAAGAAAAAGGTACTAAAAAGAGATTCACCTGGGCAGAATATGGTCATGTACGCCTTTCAAAGACTGGCTTCATTAGTTATACATGTTATCACAAAACAGTTCTATCACTATGATGCCCAGTTTGATTTTGGTTAGCAGGTTAACATGACATTCCAAGCTACAGTATTCTGATACCAATGTAGTAAAGGATAAAACTGACCTAATGGGTCATCAGAGACATCAGCAGCAGCAACAAAATCAACACTAAAGTCATGGAAGTGGTCATACTCGGACACAAGTTGAACCTTTTCTTGTATATATATATATGAATGTTTTTTTTTCATGCTGTAAAGACAATGTTAACTGGGGTAATGTTATAAGTGACTCAGGTGTATATGTTTGCAAATAGACACAATTACATACACAAATCTTTACTTATATATGCAGGAGAACTTAATACCTTATGGAATAATGCATATTTAAAAACATGTTCTCAGAAAATTGCATCGTCAGTAACAATTTTGTCTTATTTCTGGTGATGCTGTTTATAATGAAGACAAGCTGGTGGCTGGCCTTATTTACCAATTATCTGCCATTTTTATCTGATGAATATAGAATTAGTCAGACATTTAAAAATATACTTGGGAGGCAGGTAGAAAAGAGAAATGATGATGATGAAGAAGAGAGAAGGAAGTGAGGATGAAGAGGGAAATAAGAGGGAGTGGAAAATTGAAAGAGAAAGAAAAGGGAAGAAAAGACAGAAACAAGGAGAAGAAGAAAATTAAAGTAAGAAAAAGATGATTTTGAAGGATAAGAATTATGAAGTAAAAGAAGAGAAAAAGAAGGAATACAATGATAAAACAGGGAGGATGAGGAGATAAAATAATGACAGGGGAGAGAGGAGGAGATCAAAAATAACTGCAGAGAGAGAGAGGAAAGAGATGGAAAATGATTGGAGGATCAGAAGGAGGGTATAGAAAATGACTGGAGAGAAAGAGGAGAGGTAAGAAACAGAAAATGATTAGAGTATGAGGAGGTGGATGTAGAAAATGACTGGAAAGTGGAGGAGACAGAAAATGACTTGAGAGAAGATCGAGAGGTAAGAGAAAAAATGACTGGAAAGAAAGAGGAGAGGTAAGAGATAGACAATGACTGGTTAGAAAGAGGAGGAGGATATAGAAAAATGACTCTAGAGAAAGAGGAGGTGATAGAAAATGACTTGAGAGAAAATGGAGAGGTAAGAGATAAAAAATGACTGGAAAGAAAGAGGAGAGGTAAGAGATAAAAATGACTGGGGAGAAAGAGGAGAGGTAAGAGATAGACAATGACTGGTTAGAAAGAGGAGGAGGATATAGAAAATGACTCTAGAGAATGAGGAGGTGATAGAAAATGACTGCGGAGAGAGAGGAGGAGATAGAAAATGATGGTAGAGAAAGAGGAGAAGTAAGAGAGAGTAAATGATTAGAGGACAAGGAGGAAAATAGACAAAATAATAGAATAAAAAAATAAGAGGAAAAATGCAACATCTATGAAATGGAATTTTGGGTTTCAAAAGAAAAGACAACATAAAATAAAAAAGGTATGGCAGATGGAGAATAAGATGAGTTGAAACTTGGAAAGTAAAAATAGAGGAGCAAAGAAGATGAAAGAGAGAGGAGGGGAGTATGTGGAAAAAGAAAGTGAAAGGTTAAAAGAAAGTATGAAAGAGAATGTGAATGAAAAGAGGAATAAGGAACGAGAACATAGAGAAAAATGTGAAAATGACAAGAAGAGGGGAAAAGAAAAGAGCAGAAGTATGAGGAGGAAGAGAGTGAAAATGAGAAGAAGGAGAGTAAAAAAAAAAGAGAGGAAGTATGAGGAGGAAGAGAATGGAAATGAGAAGGAGAGGATATAAGAAGGTGGGTGAAAAAGAAAAAAGAGGAAGTATGAGGTAGAAGAGAGTGAAAATGAAGAGAAGGAGGGTAAAAAGGAAAGAGAGGAAGAATGAAGAGAAGGAGGGAATATAAGGAGAAGGAGGGTAAAAAGGAAAGAGAGGAAGAATGAGGAGTAGGAGGAATATAAGGAGAAGGAAGGTGAAAAGAAAAGAGAAGTATGAGGAGGTAGAAAGTGGAAATGAGAAGGAGGAATATAAATAAGGAAGGGAAAAAAAAGAGGAAGTAAGAGGAGAAAGAGAGTGAAAATGAGGAGGGGATATAAGGAGCAGGGGGTAAAGAAAATAGAGGAAGTATGAGGAGGAAGAGAGTGGATAGGAGAAGGGGGTAAAAGGAAAAGAGAGGAGGAAAAGAATGGAAAAATTAATGTGTATAAAGTGAAGAAAAAAATCTGAAGAAAACTGTCGAGTAAAATGAAAATGAAATATTTGAGCTGGAATGAAAGAAATAACTAACTGGTTACTGTCTGAATTTCTGGGCTGAAATTCCACTGCCCATGTCTAGGGATATCACATCTAATTCTTATTTTTAGTACTGGTCAGTTACTGCTCACCCATTTACACTAAGTCTAAATTCATTACAGAATGAGTATTCGGTATGACTATAAACTACACCCCACAGCCCAAGGCCAAGGCCTCTGATCTGCAGATTTTGAGGAGCATGGAACCACCTCTTAATTTCTGTTGTTCCTAGGTCAACTTGACCTGGGTGGTAGTATCTGTTAGGGTCCCAGCTATGGAAAAATAGTGAACCCCAAAACAAAAACAAGACACTATGAAAGTATAAAAAATATTTTTATAGTAAAATGGCCCAAAATACATTTTATCTGTAGTTGAAGCCATAAAATTGTGTTCAAAATATTTTGATTTCAGCATTAATATAGCCCATAGAGGCTGATATCTCAACAACCAAACAACCAACATGAAAAAGCTCTTTCATGACATTAATCCATATAATATGCTACAATTTCTCCAAGAAATCAAACTATATTTCAAAATATAACTTCAGCAAAACTACAACATAAAATGCATATATCACTGTCTCTAGTAATTTTGTTTATACAAATATATTTTTTTTTTTTTTTAATCATATCACTCCAAGCAAGGCCGAAGGCCACTATCATGCAAGGGGTTAAAGAAGGGTTGGAGGAAGAGCAGATAGGAGGGGCAAGGGAGGGGATGTGGAGAAAGAGAAAGACAGTGGGTCGATCAAGGCAAGGGGGCCACAAAAGATCCGGAGCGAGAGCAGATAGGAATGAGAAATGAAAGGATGTGGAGAAGGGAAGTGTATAGATCAAGGCAACTAGAGATGTCAATTGACGCTACACTTAAACCGTTGGAGATTGTATTTGTCAGGGAAACAGTAATAGGGAAGGGAGTTCCATAGGCGAGATGTGCGAGACATGAAGCTATTGGAGTAGAAGAGACGTCTACATCTAACAGTTTCCATGGTGTAGGGGTGGGAGCGGGATGCCAGCCTGGTGGGGCGTTTAAATTCACGAGGCCTGGGGACAAGCGAACGCAACTCCTCAGAGCAATTACCATGGAAGTACTTGTAAAAAAGGCAGAGCAAGGCAACATCGCGTCTGTGAGAGAGCGACTGCAGACGAGATGACAGATCAGGGCCAATCACGTTGCCTATCCATCTCTGGATCTTATCAAGAACCCCGAGGCAAACAGCAGGGGCCCCAGACCATATATGGCAGCAATACTCCATGCAAGGGTGAATGGTCGATTTATAGACTTGAAGGATCGATTCCGGGAAGAAAAATTTCCTGGCTTGGCACAGAGAACCAACTTTCTTTGCGGTGGCTGATGCAACTGACTCTATGTATTTGTTCCATCTCAGATCAGCAGATAGCATGAGACCGAGCAGCTGCAGGGAGGAGCTCTCGAGAAGTTGGTCATCAGACATACTAATGAGATGCAGGGATGGATCCTTGTGGTGGTTGATAGAGAGTAGTTTTGTTTTAGAGGCGTTAAAGTTAACCATCCATTTCTCACCCCAGATCACAACCGATTGGAGGTCCTTTTCAATTTGAGCTGCCCGGTTAGCTTTGACCGCCTCATTAGATTTGTGTTTGAGGCAGGAGTAAATAGTGGTGTCGTCAGCGTAGATGCCGACTTGGGAGTCTATGGCATCAGGAAGGTCGTTTATAAATATGAGGAACAGAGTAGGGCCTAGGATGGAGCCTTGAGGAACACCTGCGTTAGCGGGATAGGATCTGGAGATGAAACCACTAAGAACAACCTTCAAATCCCGGTTTGACAGGAATGATTGTATTAGGTCAAACAATTGTGCTTTAAAACTCTAGCTTATTCAAGTAGAATAATCTAGAATGTTCCAATAATGTTATCATTAGTTATTTTAGTCTAAAAAATACAAACAGGACATTATGTAATTGATATTTGTACAATAAGGTTATCATCATCACAAGAAGTAAAGAATTGACAAATTTGCAAAAAGAACTGATTGTTAAGGTCTTGAAAGAAGGTAAAATTTAGAGGAAAATCTCAGACAACCTGAATATTCCATTTACTACCATTAGTTCATTCATTGCAAGATATAAAAAAACTCAAAACTGTTGAAAATCAAAGAAGAACAGGTGCTCCATGGAAGATTTCTTCAAGATCTTTGAGGAAATTAATGTGTGAAATTAAACAAAATCCAATGGTTACTCATCAAGGGTTGCAGGATGCTTTGCTTTCATCAGTTATCTGTGTCACTAAATGGACAATAAGCAATGAAATTTATAGTAACAATCTAAAGTCATGCTCCCCTTGGAAAACTCCAATGCAATTGAAAAGACATAGAGATGCCAGATTGAAATTCATTTGTAAACATAAGGATAAGGAAAAATTGTATTGGGAAAGAGTATCATGGACAGACAAAACTAAAATTGAGTTGTTTGGAGGTAATTCTAGAAATCATGTATGAGGAAAAGATGGTGATGCCTTCAAACAAAATAACACAGTTCCAACAGTGAAATTTGGTGGTGGCAGTATCATGGTTTAGGGATGCTTTTCTGAAAAGTGATAATATATCAGTAATAGATGATAGAATGAATGCCACAGCATATCAAAATATTTTGGAAGCAAATTTAATGATTTTGGTTGAAAATCTTGAACTTCCTCCTGATTGGATCTTCCAGCAAGATAATGATCCGAAGCACACTGCAAAATCTATGAAGAAATGGCTTGTTGAAAATAATGTAAATATCCTGAAATGGCCAAGTCAGTCCCCAGATTTAAACCCAATTGAGAATCTGTGACATTATTTGAAAATTCAAATCCAATCAAAAGCTCCAACAAACATCCCGGATCTGAAGACCATATGCAAAGAAGAATGGAACAAAATCCCAACTAAAATTTGCAAATCATTAATTGAGAACTACAAGAAGAGGTTGGTTGCTGCAGAAGTGAATGAATAATGGGTATTCTACAAAGTATTAAATGAAGGTTATATATTCTTTTTGTATTGTATGAATACTTTTTTCACCCATTAAAAAGGATAAATGGGATTTATTTCTTTTAAACCAAAATGTTTTCTATGCATATTTAGTTGTTATGAATCTGTGTACAGTTAATTATATGAAAAGTATATTTATTCATTCATTAAAAATACAATAAATTAAAAGTTTGTATGTGTACAAATATTTCTTACTCCCCCCACACTGTATATATGAGTAGAGGTTATGGCCAAGTGCTATATATACTTATATGAGTAGAGTGCTTGGTGAAGTGGTTAGAATGTTCAATTTCTGAGCATGGTATCCAGATCTGCATCTTGCCAGGGATGATTAATCAATATCAGCATAGTTGCAGTATAAACTACAGGTGCACTCTTTGGATGTTGAACAAACTCAAATATGTCTGAGTGG
Source organism: Acanthosepion esculentum (assembly GCA_964036315.1). Taxonomy (NCBI): domain Eukaryota; kingdom Metazoa; phylum Mollusca; class Cephalopoda; order Sepiida; family Sepiidae; genus Acanthosepion; species Acanthosepion esculentum. The sequence continues at coordinate 28,880,032 of OZ038485.1, read as the reverse complement.
GTGTCTGCAACAGGGATCAGCTAATCTCATTAGCAGATTGATGTGCTCAGAAAATAAGAGTAGCCAGCTATCATCTGAGTAGGTGCTGAAAAATTCTCAGTTAAAATCTGATCAAATATCAAATATTAGGTCATCCCATAAGTTCTGTCCAAATTTTAACTTTTTGTTAAAATGAACGAAATTTAAAGAGTATTTTATAATATCTAATGGAGCTGAACATTATTTTTATGTTTAGATGCATTTAAACTGATCAAATTTTATTTCAGAGAACAATAAAATTAAATTTTGTTTGATTAAAACCCTGCTAACATGGAAGTACCCAAGAATCATTTGAGGCACATAATGCTTTATGAGTTCAAGAAAGGAAACTCATCAGCCGAAATGGCTAGAAACATTCACTTAGTTTATGGAGAGGAATGTGTGAATGAAAGAACTTGCAGAAGATGGTTTGCAAAATTCAGAGGTGGAGATTTCAGTATTAGTAAGCTTGTTAATAGATGGAAGGAAGTCATAGACAATCAGGGAAAATACATTGTTGATTGAATCTGTAATTAAATGTAAAATTTGGTCACTTATTTTCTTTATTCAAAATTCGGACAGAACTTATGGGATGACCTGATATATCAAATATCTGGTATTTTTATTTTTGTGTTGTTTGATTTTCATTGGTTAAGCAGACTTCATGTGCATTTGACTTGTCAAGGAGTATTCCTATGTATCATTTTTGTGTCTAAGTGTATCATAATTCTAGTTTGATTATGTGGGATTCTTTTGGAGCAAATACATGTACTGTTTGAAACAGTGATGCTGGAAGGAATTTTTCAGCTTACAATATTAGCACAATGGTTCAAATAAATGTCTTGCTGAGAAATTTTGATTCTTGGATCAGAATAGTTGTTTGATGAGATAGTAGTATCAAATATGCGATAGTGATATCAAATAATATGACATTGTAATATAAAATATAACAGTAATATGAACATGAGATAATAATATTAATACGATTTTGTAATATCAAATAATGAGATTACAACATCAAATATGATATAATGTTAACAATATCAATAATATCAAATAAAATGGGATATTAATAAAAAATAATAAAAGCTTGTAATACGAAACCAAATATCACTGACGTGGCACTTATCCTCTTGTAAGTTATGGCATAAAGACAAATAAATTAATTTTTCTGATTCATTCATTATTCACCATTTGCATGGAGAAAACAAGAAAATAGAATTTATATTTAGAGGACAAAAAAATTTGTTGATATAGAGCTATATATGTTTGACCTGTTTCTCCAGTCTTTTGTTCGACAATTTTGACTCTTCCCCATCCACTTGTATTTTATTTTTTTCCCTCACTGCATTTCTTTTCTTTACTCCTAAGTCTTGTTAAAATATACATTTTGGCTCCCTAGACAGAAGTTTAGATATACCCTTGAAAACTTAATAATAACATCATTACCAACTATAAACACACCTAAAACATTGCATTACCATCTTTCTTTGAATCCATTCTTAAAGAATCCAACTTGTATCTAATACAAAGAATACATTCATAAAGAAGCAAGCCGTAAAATTAGAGCCCTGTGATTCCCAGCTGCGAGGGTTGGCCACACAAAGGGGACGATAAAAAACCCAACTAGACAAATGCACACAATTAAAAATACACATTACATGGAGAAAACGTGAAAATAGAAGTTGAGAGGCCCAAAAGTTGCCGATATGCAGAGCTATAAATGCTTGACGTAGCTCTATTTCTCCACTCTTTTGTCTAACGATTCTGACTCTTCTCCATCCGCTTATTTTTTTTTTAATCAGAATCACCCCAAGCAAGGCAGTACAGCCACTAAGACGCAAGGGGTTACAGGGTGGGGAGGAATTAGGAACGGAAACATTAGTAATGAGCAGAAAGAGAAGAGAGCAATCAGAAGGACAGTAGATAGCGATTGACATTGCATTTAAATTTTTGCAGATTACAGTTGGTTGGAAAGCATGGAGACGGAAGGGAGTTCCACAAGTGAGAAGTGTGAGAAAATAAACTGTTAACATAGAAGCAATGGCTACATCTAGATTGCTAAATTGTAAATTGATGAGATCTTACCACCATTCTAGTATTGCACTTAAATTCATACCGTCTAGTTAACATTGTATTTTATTTTCTTCTCAAACTATATTTCTTTTCTTTACTTCAAAGTCTTGTTGAAATATACATTTTGGCTCCCTAGACAGAAGTTCAGATATACTCTACCTAATTAACTATTTATCAACAAAGACAGATGAAGCCTAGAGGTTCACTATTTGCTCTTCCTCCAACCCACAAAATTTTACCCTCTGAAGTACAAGCATGATAGAGTTCATTCCCCTAATCAATACCTCTTAACTTTAATCAGTTTAAGCTAAGCATTTTCTTTTCTCCTTTCTCTTTCCTTCAGACTTGATTCCCCTTAACCGTTCACTTTGATTTCCTCCCCCGACCTCAGCAGGTGGCAGGGTTGAGTGAATAGTCAAATTTATACACCCCTGCTGATATATAATTAACCAATATTATATGCATTTTAAGGAAGATAAACTCTGTATGGATGTCTTATGGAATATCGATCTTCTTCTGTGTGCTGTATCCCTTTAGGACATTGGCAATCATGGCTCTCCACAGTTTCCTGTTTTTGTAGCTCTTAATGAATTTTGTCTTTTTGGTATGTCTCCTAAACCTGGCTTCCCTGGCTGTCAGAAGCATTCACACATGATTTAGAACCAAATCCTATCAGTCAAACAAAATAAAACTGAGCTTCATGTAATTTAGCTTGATCTTGCAAATGTATACGGATTAGTTCCTCATGAGCTAATTCGAATATCCCTTGAATTTTTCAATTTCCTTAGTAAAGTTGAAGAAATCATAATGGAACTACACCACCAAGATCAAGATGGGGGTGTGATTTCACCACTTCTTTTCATAATGTCTATGGAACACAACAAAGGGAGTGATGACTAAGAGACAAATAGTCCTTCCTCCTTCCAGAGCATTCATGGATGACATCACCATTCTGGTTTTGTCTAAGGTCAGTGATGATGAACTACTGCAGTGCTACCATAAGCTTGCACGGACAAGAATGAAGGCTAAGCCCAACAAAAGACAGAGCTTATCATTACTCAGAAAAGATTCGCTTCTGCAGGGGGGGGGGCATGATCCTGACAGTCAAAGAGAAGCCAGTGAAGAGCCTCAGATGTCTGTATGAAATTCTACTGACTGATCGGCACCAAGGTAAAGTGCGGAAAGTGGCACTAGATGAAGTTGAACCCATGGAGAAGAACCCATCTCTCCCTGTCAAACTGAAGGCTTGGTGTTACCAACATGGTTGGATGCCACAGCTTCTGTGGCTGTTTCAGGTGTATAATATTACTCTGTCTTGTATTCAGTAGACACAAAAATGTATCGACAAGTGCCTGCACAAGTGGCTTGGAGTCCCCACCCACCTGCTTCTTCACAGTGAGACTCTATACCAATGCCAAAACCTGCAAATTTTTATCTCCTCATTAGCGGAGGAGCTCACATTTAGGAAGGCATGCCTTCACATAATGATGAGGGACTTAAAACTGGCACCAAATGGTTGGTAGTAGAAGCCACCCAAGAAGCAGAATCCAGTCTGCGAACCAAGGAGATTATGGGTGGGTGGGGTGACCAAAACCAATAAGAACTGTCCTGGTTAGCACAAGCAACCAGTTTTTCTCCAAACAGGGTCCAAATGGAAACTGAGATATGCCAATTGAAGAAATCAGGAATTTCGAGGAAGAGCAATGAACAGTTACTGCTGTTTCTCAATTCAAACAATCTGCTTTGACTACATAGAGTGATATTGATCTGATGAAGCTATCATGAAATACACTGATTGCAATGCAGCCATTGGCAATACCATTTCTCCTGTGATCTACCTATGATCTCCTACCAAATACGACCAACCCCAAGCTGTGACACCGATGGATGCGCATTATGTCACTTGCTCTCTGCACTGCAGATGTACACATGGCATTAAAACAAAAAGTGTTGGAAGTGGTTATAGACTCTTAGTACACACTGTGAAGCAGCCAACAGCCTGTAACAGACAGAGAACCTAAGATCCATTTACGCAAGGAAGGTGAACACCATGTGCGGAAGACCCAAATAACTTACAACATGATGCTACTGAGTGGATCACATGATTGGAGGGTGTTAGTTGATCTTAGAACATCTCTGCAATTTCTGGTACACATCATTCAGCTGGATGCATGTCCTGACATTGAAGCATGGTCTGATTCAAAGAAATATATCCTAGTAGAATTAATGGTTCTATGGAAAATTTCGGTTTGTTTTGTTTTGTTTTGTTTTATGGCATATCAACCTCAATGGGTCATTTAATGCCGACAATTTTTTTTTCCTGGCAATATTTTGTTTTGTCAAAAATCTATTTCTGGTAATATTTTTTTTCCTATAAAATGTATAGCTGGTAATATTATTTTAAAAAATGTATTGCTGGTAATAGTTTTTTTTTTTACTTCGAAAATTTATTTCTGGTAATAATTTTTACAAAGTTTTTCTGGTATTAAAACCTATTTTTACACTTTCATAATACTTTTTACCTCAGTTTTGGGGTTAACTATTTGCCCATAGCTGGGACCCTAACAGGTGCTACCACCCCGAGTCAGGGTGGACCTGGGAACACCAGCAATTAAGAGTTGCTTCCATGCTCCTCAAAGCTTTCTGATCAGAGGCCTTGCTGTTGGACATAGTTTATTGTCTTACCCTGGATGTGGATGTAGTTTATCATCATACCCAGGATGGTCTATGGAAAGTACAGGGAGGATGCACATAAATGAAATAAAAGCTGCTACCAATCACTGAAAATCTGACTGTGTGGAAAAAGGATGACCATGTCATATGTTACCTATTGTGGTCATGTGCCGTAGATTTCTCGGACAGTCAATCATGTCCTTCCTTTTGAACACAAAAAACAATACCCTGGTACAATTCACCTTAGTCATCAAAATCGTATTGCATCCCATAGTTGGTGGTTGACAAGGGCAGGGCATCACATATGCTTTCACCTGTTATGTAGAGAAAAGGAAAAACAAATTATTTTTGTCTTTTCATCATCTCTCCAAAACCTTGTTCTGCCATCCATTTACACAAGCTCATTCTTCTTCTCTGTGGCGTGTCCCTTTAAAACATTGGTGATCATGGCTCTCCATAATTTCCTATCCTTTGTAGCTCTTACTAAATTTTGTTTTTTTCTTATCTCTTCAAAACCTTGTTCTGTCATCCATTTACTCAAGCTCACTAGATAGGTTATGCATTGTTTTCCTCTGTCCCTTCAATCTATCCTGTATGTAACAAATTTTCCAAGCCCTCTTTCCTCATTATCTGCTCTAGATTAACTTTAATTTTGACCTCAAATTTTCCAATTTCCAAACAAGTTGTTCCACAAACAGTTCATTTGTGTTCAGTTTTTCTTTGAGTTTTTTTCAAAGATATCAATGACTGTCATGAGTGAAAAGCATTCTCGACAATATCACAGCTTAAAGTTTTAGTCACATCCTGGCACGAGATATACACATTATTTTTAGCCGGTGCACATTTTTGAGTTGACATCCC
>OZ038485.1:28831904-28869404 GCA_964036315.1 Acanthosepion esculentum | reverse complement strand
TATACATTTGGATATATTAATATATATTAATATATTATATATTATATAATAATATATTAATATATTATATAAAATTATATATTATATAAAATTATTATATATATAATATATTAATTTGGATACAGCTTGTAAAAAATTGAAACAGACCCAATCTGGCTTGTTAAGAATGGGAAAACTATGTCTTTGGGAAAGGTATGAATTTACTTCTCCCTGAATTATGTCTCAATGTAAGATATTTTGAGAAAATGTCTTTTCACAGGAACGCTGAGATGTTTGATGAAGGACACTGTAACAGTGGAGATGTTGTAGGTATGTTGTTAATATAGTAGATATCCCATTGTTATATGTATTTGTAGTAGTAGTTGATAGAGGAATCGTATTTACTATTTTTTATATTGGAAACAAAATGAATAGAAATTGTACAACAATAACATAAACAATACTTGAGGCACATGTTGACATTAATAACAAAAATATTGGTATTTTTCTTTATCATGTTATGAATTACATATATTGGTATGGTTTGTGTTAAAAATGTTCTCAGTGTTGCTGTTTCTTTTGTTTCTTTAAAAGTTTATGCTTACTTGTTTTTACTTGTTCTGAGAATTTTGTTGTTAAGGATAGCATTTGAGATCATCAACTTTCGATTTTCCGGAGCGATGGTGATACAATGTGTTGTGTCCCTTTTTACTACTGCTACTTGCTCCTCTACTCTACTCTAGTCTACTGACCCTACTGTCCTGACTGTCCTCACTTGTAGTGGAAAGGTTGTTTTTATAATCAGATTTTAGAATGATGAAATATCTTTCATCACTGGTGACAAGGTTGTTTTTAGGATGATGAAATATTTATTTCAGGCATAATAAAATATCCTTTTTTTCTATCATCACTAATGGCAAAGTTATTTTTAGAATGATGGAATATCATCATCATTTGCTCAGGCAATAAAAAACTGTTACTCCTATAGTCAACGTTGACAAAGACCCACTCCCCATTATCCCTTATTGAGAAAAGACTAAGAGGTAATAATTCAATAATTTGTGTTTGCATTTATGATATGAGAGTGAAGTGTATAAACAAATATTTAATATAATAGATTTTGTAATTATAGATAATAGTAACCCTTCAAAAATATCAGTTGATGTAGTAATGTATGGTAAGAGTGTGTTGAGGTTGTGGGGAACACATAACTCTCCCAACAACTACGGAAGTAATAGGAAGTAAGGGAAAAGAGATGGGAGGTAACAAAAATAACTCAGAAACCACAGCAACATGAGGAACAAAAATTCCCATGGGATTTACTTCACAAGACACCATATCTTGACAAATGCTGACTGCTTTTCCCTGCTACTTTTATTGGTATTTTACAAAAAACCCAGATCTGGACCAAAGAGGCCCAGATCGAGACATACCAAACTGTCCTGCTGTTAACAGGAAAAACCTGGATGTAACTGGTGTTGGCAAACATGTCCACATGCAATCTTTTGTACTGATGAGCATTCACCACAGTTGGTTATAGTAGGCTAGTCAATTTACTGCTAGTAAATTGTGTGTGATTGGACTGAGCCAGCATTAGAGGAGCAGAGTGACTTTATTTAGTGTTCCTCTTTTTGACAGCTGCCTGTCATTGTCATGTCAAATTGCAAAATCTGGTAGCAAAAGAACACAGAATTCTACATATAAAAAAAAACTTAGAAAGGAGGAAACAAAAAAAAACTCATGAAATAAAGTAAAGATGTAAAAGAAATGCCCCATGTGAAAAAATAAAAAAATAAAATAACTCTAGTAGGTTTATCAAATGAAAAAATTGCAAGGCAAGGAAAAGAGAGAAGTTAAATTTGGAAATAAGTAAAACTGAAATGGCTAAAAAGAAAGAAAACATGAAAAAGGTAAGAAAGAAAGAAAGAAAGAAAGAGATTAGTGAGGAAGAAAAATTAAGAAAACCTTGCAAAAAGAAAGAAATAGGAATGAAAGAGAGGATAACTCTTGAGAAGGAAAGATGATAAACAAAAACCCAAAAAAGAGAGAGAAAGAAAGAAAGAGTAAACAAAAAAGTGTCTATCCCTCCAATTGCAGACAAGAGTAATTCAACTGGTCAGTCTTGTGTCTGAAAAATGGTCTAATCAATAGTATGGAGTAGAACAGTCTTCAGCAATTGCAATATTGTCCATTATCAGTTAGGAGCCAGCAATTCATAACTGCTACCCAATCCATGGAATCAGTTCATCAAATATTCATTAACTTGGAGTCAGGCAGACCATGTAAGGCTGACGTAGGTATTCCCCAAAGATGCAAGCAGACCTCATTGGCTGATTCCTGTATTGTCTGTCACATCGGCCAGCAAGGATTTATTTTTTCAAAAACATAAAATAGTTCTCAGAGAATCAAATGTAATTAGTTGCTCTAGAATTTATACTGTTTATATCTAGAAGTGACTTTAGAATGGGAAAAGTTTCCTGAAACATGTACATATTTATCTACTTATTGTAATATAGGCAATAAATATTCTTTAAGCCATAACTGGGTGGGGAAGAAATGGGTTCATATGGTTCACAATTACTATATATAACAGAAGCCATTGGTTTATACCAACGGCTTCCCATACTTAACACTTCTCGTTTTCACTTTTGCATGGTCATGTGTGATGTCATGAGCCATGGTGCGATTTTCACTTCCAGCGTCTCGTGTGCACGAGTTTGTCATTGCTTGGAAATCTTCTATGCAAACAAAAACAGACTATCATTACTGTTTTGTCCATGTATTGTTTAATATATTGTAATGTAATTGTCATCTTTGATGATGGCTTATGTAAGCCGAAAGCTTAGAAAGGATTAAAAAATATGTATCAATATGGTGATTTTCTTTCGTCTTTCAATGATAATGTCATTAAGCTTATCAGACGATATGAAACGAATTTACATAAAATAAATAGACGAAACTTGTCTATATTATTTAATGAAGCATGCATCACTATATATATATATATATATATTGTATGTATATATATATATATATATATATATATATATATATATATATGTGTGTGTGTGTGTGTGTGTATGTATGTGAGCAAGCTGGAATTTGAAAAGCTGGCTATGTTAAACATCTGCAATCACATGAGAGACAACCTCACTGTATTACATCCACAACCCAGTGATGATACATGTGTGATCTGCAGGGATGTTTGTATTAAAGAGGCATATTGTAGTGCACAAGCTTGACCTATCACAGCAACATCCACTTAACCCTGTGAAGACTCTGGAGCACATCTGTCATCTATGCTGTAAGGCCTTGCAAATCAGCAGCTGGTTTGAAGAGCCACCTTCAAAGTCATTCGAGAGGAAACAATGATCTAGATTGAATGTAGGCATTGATGGGCAAGATGGCAGTCATCTGTGAAGATGGGGCAATCAACATGTGTGTGTGTGTGTGTGTCTCTGTGTGTGTATGAGAGGAAGAAAGTGATAAATATATATAGCAGATAAACCCTATTTCCAACACAATTACATATCCACAGACGTACCATATTAAAAGATACCAAAAATGTTTTTTCTTTCGATCATTTCACCCCAAGCAAGTTGGGAATATTACTAGTATGCAGGGGGTGACACAGAGTGAAGGTGAGAGAAAAGAGTGGATATAAGGGGGTTCAAAGAAAGGGTAATGGTTGAATGGGATTCAAGTCAACAGAAGATGGTAGGTGACATTGCATTTAAATTTTTGATGATTGTAGTTATCTGCAATGCAAATAAGTGGAAGTGAGTTCCACTGCTGGGAAGTGTGAGAAAAGAAGCTGTTGGAGTAGAAGTGGCAGTTGCATTTAACTATTTCAACAGTGGGACCTAGATGTCTTTTTAGTATGCTTAAATACATGTAGTTTGGGTACCAGGAAAAAAAGCTTCTCAGACCAATTGCCAATGAAAATATCTGTAGAAAAGAGAGGGAAGCCATGTCATGGTGAGTACGTGATTGAGGTCAAGATACCAAGCAGGATCGATTACATTGCAGATCCTTCTTTGGATCTTGTCAAGAACCTCAGGATGAGTAGCAGGAGCACTTGAACAGATATGGCAACAGTATTCAATGCATGGAAGAATGGTAGATTTGTAAATGTACAAGATGGACTTTGACGAGAAAAATCTTCTGGCGCGACTACTTCTAGCCAGTATTGGACAATATTTACAAACATACCAAAAAAGATCCCACAATACAACACACATCATTTAAATCAATGTTTCTATTGGTTAGAAATTAACATCACCAGGTGAAATATTTGACCAATTGAAAAAAAAATAAAATAAAACATTATTTTCCTCAAGAATACATGGGAGAAAAATTTAATCAATCAGAGAAAACTAAAACACCTACTTTTGGGGAATATTTCTTATAAAAACCCATAAATTTCAACTTTCAGCATCAGAGAAATGCGACTGTTTTCAACACAAAGGAAGACATGGTGACATAGCTTTTTTCTTCTCCCTAGTGCGTGCTGAAAGAAACATGTGTTAGCAACTTCAAATGAATCATCAACAACAGCTCAGATGGTGAGTGAATCTTCATTGACAATCAAACTCTATTTTCAATCACAGCATTTTACTGTAGATCAACTACATAAAAGGTTTTTTTATCAACCACAGCTTAGACTGTGGACCAGCTATTCAAAAGTCTTTTCTTACTGTGGGCCAACTACTAAAATTAATTTCTAAGCTATATGTTTTTCTGTTAACCAACTACTCAAAGATTTTAACTCAACAAAAGATTATTTTTCCTCCTTTCTGACTCTTGAAGTCATGTACATATGTTTGCAAATACAAATGATTTATTTAACACGCATACCAAGTTTTCTTTATTTTTATCTTATTCAGTCAATTGTGTGCCATGCTTAGGCAATCTCATATCTTTTGATACATGACTGACGAGGCAGATTTTTCCCACAGAAGTTTGCCATTTCTTTCTGCAGTAGACCAGTTGCCATCCAAGGCTATAGAACCTGGTCTGTCCTGCTATTTACCCATAGCTGTAGGGAGAAGAAGAGGATTCATACCTTTCTCAAGGTTATTAGCACACAAGTGAATGTAATGGATTTGACTGAAATTTGAACTTGGCTCTCCGATTCCTCAATCCAAGACACTATCCATTATGCCATTGTTGTTTGGAAATCAGACATTCAGAGTTTTAATATAAAACAACCTGAATGATGAATTTCCTACAGCATTGGATATATATACAACATTTTTTCACACAGGGATTTCACTAGAATAACAGCAGTTGGATATTAATGCTGGTAAGCATTTTTTGGTCAGTCTTGGCAATCTAGGATTCAAGCAGGTTACTATACTGAGCAGGTTGGTTTGGCTCTAGGCCAGGCATGGGCAACCTTTTCCAACCAGTGGGCTGCATCAGATATGGCTCATCATGAGGCGGGCCACACTACTAAAAAGATTCAAGGTAAGCTTTAGTTGAAGCTGTCTCAGTCATTTTCATCACAGAAGGCCATATGCATAAGCATCTGCCATAGAAAAGGTAAAAGGTTGATTGTTTTTGAAGAAAAGATTCCTCAATAATAAAAAAAAAATGAAGTCCTGATATAATTTTATCAGAGATGATAATGGTTAAGACACAATGCTGCATGAGATTTGTTTCTTATTCATTCACTTGAAAATACAAAAAATAATTTTTAAATTAAAAAATATATTTCTTTTCTAGAGAAAAAAAATGTTTCTCCTTTAAAAAATATATTTCTTCTCCAGACAAAAATATTATTATGTATATCCTGTTTCTAAAGCAAATGGTATTTACACACAGGGTCTTCCTTACTAAAAAACAACAATCATTTAAAATGAAAATGTTATGTTCAATGAAAAGTTACAAAATTCAAGAAACATTGTGCTTAATCATTGTCTATGTATGAGAAAATGTGAGTGAACAGGTGAGGATGAAACAAAAGCAGCAAGATTTTAATAAATCTTAATTTCCTCATGGAATTCAGTGTGCCATTCAGAAAGTGAAATGGGCCATACTTTGCCCATGACTGCTCATTAAAAAGCCTAGTTTGTTTAACAGTTTTGTGAGACCTATCAATATCAAAGGAAAATTATTGATGCTCCAATTTCTCAGTGGAGTTGTTATGACAGTTCAAAAATTCTTTGGATGAAAACATTCTATCTTAAAAATGTTATGTGATGGTTTCATATGAATCATTATCATATACAACATCACATGTAGTTATATTAAAGAATACAAAGCAACCAATCATAAAAAATTCACATTGTAGAAATAATAAAGAGTAAACATTTCAAATAGGTCAGTGTCGGAACAGTTATAACAAATTTAGTATAGGAGGAAAGGAAATTGAAGCTAGAATAGGTTACGAGACGATTAGTTTCCCCCAACACCGCAAACTATTACAAAAAGAAAACATTAGCCTAAAAACTTGAGTCATATTCTTATTAAATCAAGACTTTTATAAAGAAGCCATACATAGTGTCACACCCATTCAGAAATATCTAAAGTTTTAGCTATAAACAACCACTTTCACAGAACAATGATTAAAAATGGCTTCAAGCAAAGACCATTCTTCTTCAAAACTCATGGACTGGTGCTCCAAAATCACAAAGAACAGTACCAAATAACAGGAACTACATCACTTGAGTAGGCTTGGAGAATTTGACACTCAGAGGACATACTGAAGGCAATTTGGGTGTTAGAGGAGCCTACCCAATGAGCTTGTTTAAATGGATAGCAGAACAGGGATCGTAAAAAGATAAAGATTACTAAGAGCTACAAAGGACAGGAAGATGCAGAGAGCCATGATCACCAACGTACTGAATGCACATGGCACATAAAAGAAGAAGGTACTCATCTTAAACTGTCAGCTGTATACAACAACATTCTCAGGCCAATGATTAAAAATGGCTTTGAGCAAATGAAACATGTTCGTCTTAGCAAGAACCATCCTTCTTTGAATATCATGGACTGTTGTTACAGAGTCACAAAGATCTGTACCAAATAACAGAAACCACATCTCTTGAAGACTTTCAACAGCAGCAACAACTAAAATGGATAGAACATATCACTGTAAGAGAAAATAATGGTATAATCAAGTAGTTTAAGATGGAAACCTGCATCAATACTGGAAAGAATGTTAGCAGTTACTGGACCTGATAAATCTATTTTCCTGAAAATTGTTTTAATATAAACAGGGAAACATGTATGAAAGATTGATAAATTGTTAAGATGTACAATGACTCTTTGGCCTTGTTAAGTATTTACTTTTCTTCTGCAAAGACGAAACAGAATCTCTTATTTTGATTGCTTATTGAATTATATACATTGATATTCTAAGATTTCACATCTCTAGGGAATCTAGGTCTATTTCTTTGTATCACAAATTGGTCATGGTAAATCAAGAGAAATTTGTTGCATGTAGTCAGTTGGAAGTCTTCCCAGCACTGCAAATTAATACAAAACCAAAACATTAATCTGAAAGCTGGAGTCATAGTCTTAAATAACTTCATCAGATTGAGACTTTTGTATGGATGTCATGCATGGCACCAAACCCATTCAGAAATATCTAAACTCTCAGCTGTATATAATCGTTTACTTAGATCAACAGTTAAAAATGACTTTGAGCAAGTGAAGTCCGTGGGTCTTGTTGAAGACCATCTTTCTTTGGACCTTGCAAAATGGCACTAAAGAATCACAAAGTTTTAGTTTTGAGGAGCCTACCCAATGAGCTTGTGTAAATGGATGGCATAACACAGATTGTGAGGGATCATAAAAAGATAAAGATTACTAAGAACTACAAAGGACAGGAAGTTGCAGAGAGCCATGATCACCAACGTACTGAATGCACATGACACATAAAAGAAGAAGGTACTCATCTTAAACTGTCAGCTGTATACAACAACATTCTCAGCTCAATGATTAAAAATGGCTTTGAGCAGATGAAACATGTTCGTCTTAGCAAGAACCATCCTTTTTTGAATATCATGGACTGTTGTTACAGAGTCACAAAGATCTGTACCAAATAACAGAAACCACATCTCTTGAAGACTTTCAACAGCAGCAACAGCTTAAATTGATAGCATGTGTAACTTGAAGAGAAAATGACATAATCATGATATTAATGTTCTATTTGCAACTATTTCAAACCAAAGATTAGAAAGGAAGGCCCTAGGAGAGTTGTATAGATCCATGATCACCTACATATTCTCAGGATATTAGTAATCATGGCTCTCCACAACAGTCTTTTGTTGTGTTGACCCTTTACTGCTTTAGTGAATAGATAACAAAAACAATGACAAAGTCATTGTTTTTTTATCTATTTACTCAAATTCCTGAACTGAGTTGCTCACTCTTTCTCCCTCTGAGTGTTAAATTCTCCAAGCTTTCTTTGCCTATGGAGTGCCTTAGAAATTGTTAGTAGCATTTTTCTTGTAGTTCCTATTCTCTTTAAACCATTGACATTACTCACATGTTCTCTCTATTGTATTTTCAGGATTCATTAGGAGAACTACATCTCTGTCACTTCACATCTTCTATGAGGAGACTGTCCAGCATGCATTTCCATAAAGGGTGTTACAATAACAAGGACTGATTTTAAATGTGAATTAATTTAAGTGATGTTCAAACAGAATTTGAATGAACAGTCCCCAGGTTGCATCATCTCTTTAAACAGCAAAGTCAATTGGCCACCACGATTGTGCGACTTGACGCCGTTAGATTTCTTCCTTTGGGGTCATCTCAAAAGTAAGGTCTACGATAACAAGCCAACAACAATTCAACAGTTAAAGAATGAGATAATAAGGCATATTGGTGAGACTGAGGAATAACTATGCATAGATATCATCAAAAACTTTGACCATCGAGTGGAGGTGTGCCACCAAAGCCTTGGCAGACATTTTGGCAATATTATTTTTCACACATAATTGCCATGACTTAAATAAAATGATCCAACAGAAAAATAAATAAATTTTCACCAATAGCACTGATTTATTTACTGCTGACTTTGATCCATCTTAATGAAACACCCTATATAAATTATATAACAATTAACAGCTATTTCTCTCTCCACAACCACGCCTACATTTTTTTATAGTAATTTATAAATATTTAAACAAACTTTTCATAAACTGCAAAATTTACGGAAAAAACACAATGTAGAAATTGAAAAAGTACAATTATAAATAAAAATATAAATTAACAAGAAAATGAATTATTTATTGAATTGAAACTTAAAATGATCTGTTAAATAACATTAAGATAATATAATATGCATTTTTATGGCAAGATATTTTCAAGATATGTGAAAAAGACGAAAACATTATCATTTTGATCTTGGTTAATCTATATAATAATAGCAAATATAAGATATGTTAAAATAGACGAAAGATGATATCTAGAAAAATGCAAACATAAAAGAAGTACATGTTCTTTTCTTTGAATAAGAAATGCTTCATGTACAAATGAATTAGAATAATTATCAACCAATCAGATATGTAATAGAGTGGAATAAATACCTTGGTGTCAGTATTAACAAATTGAGTCGATGATATAAGAAAACAGAAGATAAGTAGTAGTTGGAATGCTTTTGTCCAATATTACAAGATGCTACAAATCTTATGCAGAGTACTTGAATCATTATTTACATTATTTGGACGATTGTCCTCATAATAAATATGGCGACAAAGATGAAGACTATTGTCCACATCTTTTTCGCCATATTTATTACCATGTTTCAGCCATTGTATACTCTGGCCTTCTTCAGATGGTTGGAATGTCGAACTGAACCCTTTATTTCACTCACTGGGGTAGACTGTTCTCGTTCCACATGCTATGTTTAATGGATGTCAGGTATCAGTTATCTCCTGTTAATTTCCCTCTGAAAGTTCTTCACTGCCTTAACCGTATATTGAACTCACTCTCTTTGGGTCCTGTCACTGGACATCTGTGTATGAATTTCTGGGTATTATAAACCTAATGTCTTCAGAAACCATTTTTTACCAGTGCTCATATTGCAATTTTTTGCTGTTATCACGACATGTTTTTACCAGAGCTCATATTGAAATTTTTGTTGTTATTATCGCTTTTCTCTGGCACTCCTTATTACTGGTTCCCATAATGTATTCATTTCTATGCTTGGTCGGCTCAGGAGGTTTTTGTGACCTATAGCGTACATAATACCTCATCTCAGAAATATAGACAGATACTTGAATCATGTTCTCAAAACCCTTGTCAGATCAAGACTATCATGTGGATGTCATGCATAGCATCCAACTAACTCAGAATTGTCTAAAACATCAGTTACATACAACCATTCTTTCAGATAAATGATTAAAAATGGCTTAACACTAATGAATTCTTTAGGTCTTCCATCATATCTTATTGATTGGTACTACAGAATAACAAACATAAAAATAAAAACACCTCACTTGAAAATTTACAACAGAAGAAATAAAAAATGGATAGCACATGAAACTAAAAGGTGAAATAAGGATATAATCAAGATGTTGATTTTCCACACTAACTTAAACAAAAGGTTGGGAAGGAAACTCCCATTGATCCCAGAAAGTGTGTTAACAGTAAGCATGAAAAGTCTAATCTCTTAAAAGACTGTTTTAAGAAGAAGATTTTTATACCTTTCAACCAGTGATAGAGCTTGTTACAAGGTTTATGAATGTCAAATATTTCCTTATAAAGAAACAAAACAGCTAATATTGATATTACCATTACAAATCTTTGAAAGTCAAATTAGAATAAGACAAAAATCAAGAACTGATGTTAAAAAGTTGGGCATGACAGGCCGTTTCTGGAAAGGAAAACAGTTACATTATATTATTTAGAATATTATTCAAATTACTGAGATCAAATGTATATACGTGATAGGAAAAGTTTATCTAATGGGTGGCTGTATGAAATTCAATGTGACTTAGTTGACAACTTTTAACAAAAATCTATATATGTAAATGATTCAACTTTAAATTGTGGATCTGTCCATTTCCGGAACACAGCAAAAACAGAATATCATAGAAGCATTTATGCTAGAGCAATACTACTAAAATGATCAAACTTGAAGAATAAAGCAATTTCCAGTACAGTTTACAACTTAATAATAATAATAATAATAATAATGAGGGTTCAGCATTTGCATTTCAACCTATAATAATGAAAAGTGGAAAAGAAAATCATATATACATTAAAAAAGAGAGAAAGAAAAGATTCCTAACTAGTGAATAAAATAATGATACACATGAAATAATGATACACATTTTATTGCATATTTTTATAAAGTAATGAAAAACTATTTAACAAAGTAAAACACAAGGACCTAATAAATAATATATGGTTTCATTATTATATATTTGTATATATATAAAATTTTGTGTGTGTTTTTATTTATATAACATTTTGAGAAATGCACCGGTCATACTTAGAAATAAATTCAAGCATAATTTTGATTATAAAAATGCTACAATCATTAGAAAAAAATAATCCACTAATAAAGAAAATCCTCAAGAGTGCCACCATTGAATATTATAAAATAATGAAAAAGCATTTAACAAAGTAAAACACAAGGACCTATTTGAAATGTTAGAGTAACTAGATATATTTGTAAAGAATGCCAAAATAATCCAGAGCTGAACCTGGAAGTAAATTGCTTGTATGCAGATAGGAAATTAATTGAGTAGGTACACATGAATAGAAAGGGGCATAAGACAAAGATGTGTTTTCCGCTTCAGATCTATTAAGCCTCTACAGTGAGGCTATACTAAGGGAGCTGAAGACCTTAGCAGGGTTTACTATTGGAGGTGGCAATCTTAATTATATGACCCTGTGTTGATGGCTGGTTAGAAGGTTACTAGGAACTAATACAATCTGTAATAATAATAATATTATTAACAAATATAAAAATAATAATGACTATTTTATAAATAATATATTATTTAATTATTATATATTTGTATATATTTTTAGTTATATAACATTTTGACAAATGCACTGGTCATACTTAGAAATAAATTCAAGCATAATTTTGATTATAAAAATGCTACACTCATTAGAAAAAAATAGTTCACTCAGAAGGAAAATTCTCAAGAGTGCCACCATTGAATATTATCCAAATATTAATCTACACTCCAGTTTTTTCCCAATCTCGCCTTTCCTAACAGAATCTCTACACTCCCAAGCCAATATACGCAACAAATATATCAAGAAATCAAATGAATACAGTTGAATCCATCATTACAGTGACACAAACAATATTTCTACATATGAAAAATTCTCTTCAAACATAAAAAGCAAATGAAATCATTTTTCAGTTGACCCAATGAATATATACACATGTTTCTAAATTCTTCTAGTAACTAACAACATTTTGTTTTTTATTTATACATATATTGTTCAAATAAATTCATTTCGTTTTTTGCCTTGATAATATACACAGTGGCTGAAATGTATCGGCTAAAACTATATACAGTTTTTCTCTTGTCTTTAATCCTTTATTCCTGTCTTTTTTTACAGAAATTCTGAGAATTTTTTTACATATATATAGTGGGTGCACGTTTTTGAGTTGACATCCCTGTTATTGTTATATATATATATATATATATATATTTTTGAATTGGACAAAGTCCGACAATTTATTTAAAGACATTTATGATATGTTTAATGTTCTTTTTATAGATACAAGTATTTAAGCAAATGAAAATTTCTCGAACATTCAGGCCGGTAAATGTTATTTAATACTGTTTATTATAAAACAGAGCATTTGCTTAAATACTTGTATCTATAAAAAGAACATTAAACATATCATAAATGTCTTTAAATATATATATATATATTCTAGGTCATTCTGCAAGTACTACCAGTGCCATGTAACCTAGTACTACCTGCTTCATGGTTAGAACATCAGCTTGTCTGGTGAGGAGTATGGCTAGACACCCAACAGTATTAAAAACAAAATCTGTCAAAAGTCAGATGAACTTATTTGTTGGGTCAACACCCCTCATACACACTGGAGTAGACTGAGTTCTATACCTATTCATGCAGCCAGTGGGTAGAGAGTTTCCTAGATTGAAGTCAATGGTTAATGCAGAAGGTTACTCCAACAGAATCAATGGCCATGTGTCCACGAGCAGGGTGAGCTTTCAAATTTGAGGACATCGACTGCAGTTTGATTTGGAGAGGGCTATATATATATATATATATATGTATGTGTGTGTGTGTGTGTTTTAGGTATGGTGGAGTAATGGATAGTTGCTTGGATTAAGGAATTGTAGACCCAAGTTCAAATTTCACTTGAGTTCATTATATTCACTTACATGCTAATACTCTTGGGAAAGGTATGAATCCATCTCTTCTCTGCCCAGCTATGGCTAAATAGCAGGACATACTGGGTTCTATAGCCTTGGGTGGTGAAAGGTCAAGGAGAAGGATAACTCTGAATTCAAAACCTGTGGAAGGTCGTTTGGGGAACTTGTGCCATGTTGTGCACCACTTCTTTATATTTGACTCTTCCCAAAAATGTGGCTGGTTCTGCACAAGCCTTCACCATTATAATCAAATCATATGTGCAGGTAGTCTGGTTGTTGGTTCTAAGAACTAAACAATGGGAGAGATTGATATATATATATATATATATATATATATATTTATAAATAAATGACAATAGGAAAACAGTAATTGCTGACGTGTTTCGTCCAATGTGAACTTTTTCAAAGCAAGAAACTAAATGAATTTAATTAAACGAGGAAAATTAATAAAAACAAAAAACAGAGTGTTCTTAGCAACTGGAATGTAGGGGACGCTATTTTCATATTGTTAACTGAAAATAATGTCAGTTAATGTCACGTGTGGAGAATATTATCATTAATCTGTGTTGATGGATTCAACCATTTTCTTTTGATTTTAATATGTTTTTGTGTACATTTGTTTGTGAGAAAGGTGAAATAGGGAAAAAGCCTGGGCATAGAATAATATTTGGATATTGCTCTATGGCGGCACTCTCTAGAATTTTCCTTCTGAGTGAGTTATTTTCTTTTTTTATAAGTATAGAATTTTTAAAATCAAAATTATGGTTGAATTTATTCCTATGTATTACTATATATATGTGTGTGTGTGTGTGTGTGTGTGTGTGTGTGTATTATGTGTGTGATAAACCAATTTTCAAAAAAAAGCTCTAGAAAATTTTGCATATTCCTTACATTTTTTGATAATTTATATATAATTTACATATCTTGTCTGTGTTTTTTTATGACTTGCTCACTCACTCATGTTTTTTCTTTCTTACTAGTTTGTCATCCAGAGTCATTTTTTTTACCTCAATCCCTCACAGTCCCACCATTCTAACATGAAAATATCCTGTGACTCAAAAGAGCCAAGGAACTACTTATTTTCTTTATCTCTCTTCCTTCAGGCATTTAATACAAATATGTAACTGGCTTGTATGAAAAGCACTGATATCACTTTTTGGAACCATTAAAAAAATGTCATAAATGCAATTTATCTATCTTGAATAATATATCACTTTACTTAACAAACTGATCTAAAAATACTTCAGATTTTTTCATCATATTTATTTTTTTCACAACTCTTTCTCCCATCCCTGAAAAAAATCGTGCAAATATTTGATGTTATTTTTATCATCAGTTTATTTCGCCATCATTTTCCTTAACACCTGGAGATACAGCGCAAACCAACACAAAATAAAAGATTCAAGGATGGATTACTTAAAAAATAATCCAATACTTCCACAGAGTTTATACACGAAGAAAAAAATATTTTAACCAATTTTCAAGAGAAATATTTTTCATGTCCTGTAGTTTTAATATTCTTATTCTTTTCTTGCATTTGATAGAATTCCGTTGTAAATTAGATAAATATTTCTTTAAAAGTATTTATTTCTAGAATGTAGATATATATAGCCCAACCTATGAATAACTCATCATAATCACACACATCCATGCAACTGCATATGTTAGCTCTATCACAGATATTGAGCACTTTCCACTAAATACTGCGCATATATATATATATATATATATATTATGAAATGGACAAAGCCTGACAATTATTTAAAGACATTTTTACATTTAACATTCTTTTTATAGATACAAGTATTTAAGTAAATGCTCTGTTTATAATAAACAGTATTAAATAACATTTACCGGCCTGAATGTCTGAGAAATTTTCATAGAAAATATTTGTGCTCCGACAGGATTCGAACCGGTATTCTATACGGAACCGTCATATAGCCTGACGTGCCTTAACCGATTCGGCCACTGAGGCAACATTTGGAAGAGATGGAATAAAAAATTTACTTTGTGGGTGGATCAGAATCTGTTAAATACGAAATTTGTAACATACTTCTTGACAACACTAATATAATAGCATCATCTAAATGCAAAAGAAGGCTAAAAGTAATGGAAGCCTTATTAATAAAAACAAAAAAACAATACTTAATAATATTAACTTTGAACATGAACACAATATCTTGACCGTGTTTAGAAAAATGAAAATATTTTATAAAACATATATACAACAAACTATTTCTTATTTAACAGTTAAAATATTTAATCCTTGAAAATGGCTAAATGTATAGCCGAAAGCGCTTGGATAAAAAGAACATATAGACAGTTTTTATATAATTTATCATCTGAAAAAAAAATTATTAGATCACATGAGAAATTGTATAAAAAACTAAATAAAAGCACCTTCACTGTCATATTCAATGAAATGTGCATGAAAATAGGATTGCTACCTAAATACAAAAATATATATATATATATATATATATATATATATATATATATATATATATATATATGTATGTATATGTATATTAATTTAAAGATTATTTTTTAGTGGAGCTCCATATTTGAATAGAAACTCCATTTCATTTTTAAACAGTATTTTATTTTGTCTACCAGCCTGCCTAAACAATCGAGAAATCATATTAAAGTACCTCATATGTGAGGGTAAAGAAGGGATGTCCATAATTAGGATCCCCTCTCAGTTGGCAGGGCATTCAGAAGTGTAAAACTGCCCCCAAAAGGGGTCAACTGTTTATTGTATTATTGTACACCAAGTCTATGTCTACCTTTTCAGCTCTCGTTGAAACCAAGTCTATGTCTACCTTTTTAACTCTTGTGGAAATTGTTTACCTTTCTGACTTAGTGAAAACTAAACCTATGTCTGACTCTCTATTTAATAAAATGACAAGATTCAACATTAAATACTGTCAAAAGCATTGATATGTTATTAACCCGGTAGTTCTCAATGGTGGGGTGGTTCATGTAACATTACTGGGGGTCCACACAAAAAAATAGCAAATTGGAGGTCTATGATAATATTTTAGTGGTCCATAGAGCAATTTCACTTCTGTACGAGTATTACAACTGAGAATTGGCATTTCTACAGTCATCTATGCTATATTAAAATACTAAAAGCAGAAGAAACTCTAAACCCAGCAGAAAATGAGATCAAGTATTGTAAGTTAGCACCCCTTTTAGTCTACCGGATGTTTGTAAGAGTTGAATAAAAACAGAGAAGGATATATATAAAGCAAAGATTTTATATATATATATAATAAAAAATTACAGAAAGATTTATTATATAAATTAATTTAACATAGTAATAATAAATAATAATATTAATTTTAAATATTAATAAAATAATATTAATATGTTAATATAAATTAATTAATATAAAATATTTAAAATAATGAAATATTAATTATAAAATTGATTATATTTATTGTATAAGGATTATATGCAAAGGAAGGATTAACAGCATTAATCTCTTCAGCAGTAGGGGCAATTTCTGCCAAAACCATCCACTCTGAGGGCTTATATATGTACTAGTGGACATAAATGCTCCACAGAATTTAGTTGCTGAATACAAGTTTATTTTCATTAGATCAGTTTTACTTAAAAATAAAGCATATGCATTTGCTATTTTGATAATGCAATTCTTAAACTTATCTATTAGTTAAAAATAATTTTTTTTTTTGTTAAATGGTTATGCAGATCCACACAAAAAAAAAACTAAGATTAAAAGTTGTCAAAAAGTTGTAAAAAAAAGCATTAACTAAAGCAAACCAAACCTGTCACAGATTAATGATAATAAACAATGCTGTCTATATTTCTGAGATGAGGTATTATGTACAGTATTTACATTATTCAGACTATTGTCCTCATCTTTGTCGCCATATTTGTCACAACGTTTCGGCCGTTGTACGCTCCGGCCTTCTTCAGGTGGTTGGAATTTCGAATCGAACCCTTTATTTCGATCACTGGGGTAGACTGTTCTAGTTCCACGAGCCATGTTTGATGGATGTCAGTTATCAGTTATCTCCTGGTAATTTTTCCCTCTGAAAGTTCTCCACTGCCTTAACCGGGTATTGAACTCACACTCTTTGGGTCTGTTACTGGATCTAACCAACGCCTTTATCCACCGTACCATGTGTCCTCAAGAGGGAAAAATTACCAGGAGATAACTGATAACTGACATCCATCAAACATGGCTCGTGGAACTAGAACAGTCTACCCCAGTGATCGAAATAAAGGGTTCGGTTCGAAATTCCAACCACCTGAAGAAGGCCAGAGCGTACAACGGCCGAAACGTTGTGACAAATATGGCGACAAAGATGAGGACAATAGTCCGAATAATGTAAATACTATAAACAATGCTGTATCAAAAACTAAAAATTAAAGCCCATATTTCTTTCAGTATTATTAGTTTATGTCAATAAATATGAAAGACAGCATTCCCAACTTGTAAGGTTAAAGATGGAATAAGTTCACATACGTTTGAAAAATTAAAATTAAAATATTTTATTTAAATGATTAAATACATCAGGTGCCCAAAAATTAATTTCTTGAGAAATTAATGTGTAAGCTTCTGGAGATTATTTTTTCCTCTTAATTCCAACTAGTGAATGCTATTAGAACCAATGTGAGGATATCAGCTGGACTTAATTTTTTTTTTATAGATTCGTTCAATGTATGTCCAGATAATTTAGTTGGAAAATACAAGAAGTGTCTGGGGTTTACTTACCTGGAATTTTTGAGTGCTAAGTGTTACTATTATGGCCTGAAAAGGAAATAGAGCCAAAATTTTCATTGACACACGTTTTGATGACCTGTCCGTGCAAACTGCTTGTCCAATAGAGAGAATGTCACGTGTTTGTGCCTGTAGAGGAGAAAAGTGGGGTTGATTCTCATTAGTTTAGAATGTGTGAATTAATGATGAGTATAATTTCTTTTAATTATTTTATTATAATTAGTTTTGACACTATAATTAAATTTTATTTGTATTTTTATGGACATGATACCATGACAATATAATTCATTTTTTATTTATGCTTTTCTTTATGGATACAACAAAGTGAATGAATCCTGTAAGTCTTCAAGAAGACTATCCTTCATCAAATCTTGCAGATTAGCAAAGATCTTTACCGAATAACAAAAAACCACCTCACTTGAAGACACCCAACAACAACGATATCTAAACTGGATTTTTTTCTATATGCCAGTCCCATCAGAACATTGATCATGCACAATTTCCTGTCATTTGTAGCTCTTAGTATATTTTGTCTTTTTGCTATCCCTCCTAAAACCCGTTCTGTCATTCATTTATACAATTTTGTTAGGTAGGTTATGCAGTGATGATCTCTTTTCCTATTGTCCTATGAGTTTCAAATTTTCCAAGCCCTCTTTCCACATTCTGTATCTTAGAAATTTCAGCTCTCTCTTTCTGATGATAAGTATAAGCATCCTTTTTGTTTCTCGTCTCCCTAAGACTTTGTTGCTGCTCAGATATTCAGTCCATGATGGTATTCTCAGCAAGCACATGTCCTCAAACAACAAAATAATGAGATAATCAAGATACATTAGAACCTCGAGATATGTTTACTTCATTCCATCACCAATTCCCTAAGTTACTCGTTTATCAAAGATATTTTCCTCTTTTAAAATAATTAAAATACCATTAATTCATTCCAATTCCCCCAATAAAACACCCTATTTTTTTTAATGTTTTTAAACATGACAAATGTATTTTACTATAATATAAATAAAATAGAAGACATGTATGAATGTAGTAGTATCAAATAGTGCTTCAAAAATAATAAAATATGCTAGCTTACCTCTGATGTTTAATGGGCAGTATTGAGTAACAGTAAATTAAACATGGAGTTGGGGTTGGGTGGTAGATGTTGAAGTGAGGGTTTGTTGGCCCATAAAGCTTATCAATACTAATTGGTACAATTATTTTCTTATTTTTTAATTCACTTTATCAATGAACTTAATTGCGAAATATTTTTGTTACAGATAATTTTTTATTGTCTTTGCCATTATATACGTACTCTTAATTGCTACAATTTTTTCTGTTTTTTGACTTAACACTAAACTTAAAATTATGTACATTATTATTATTTTTTAATTAACACTTAATCTTCGTCACTGATTTTTCAAGCTCATCAATGATATTTGCATCTTCTTCACTAAGTTTTTATCTTTTCAACATGCTTTCTTGACTTTGAACTGAAGGTGGTTTCAATAAAAACCTATCCATGTTTGTTTCTTCAGAATTTTTCTGAAATGCGTCAGGCAAGTGTCATTATACAACATCAATGCATGGATAGTTGACACTTTCTCTGGATCTTTTTTTCTATAAAGACCACAAATTTTTCCACATCCCCCAAATTTTCTGTATTTCCTTTGTAGAGATAACCACCTCTTCCTCCTCTGCCTTTCACACTGCACTTAATTTCCTCCAAAATTTCTGTGCATTGCATCTCCTGTAGGTCCTTTAGCTGGTCTGTAGACAACTCCTCTGTGTGCTCCTCAACAAGTTCATTTGCATCTTTTTCACTCACCTTGAGGCCCATAGACTTTCTGAGGCTTGTCTATCACTTGCACCTCCTGTTCAAAACCTTCAAACACCCTTTCAGTCACAGCCTCAGGCCACAGCTTCTTCCAAGCACAGTTCAAGGTCCTCCTTATAACTTGCTGCCAAACCATATCAATAAATTTGATGCAAGTAACAATGTCGTAATTGTTCTTCCAGAAATCACTTTCATTTTCAATGTTACATCAAAACAGAGGTGGAACAGGTGCATTGTGAAGAGCTTGTTGAAAATAGAAATTACCTGCTGGTCCATAGGCTAGAGGAGAGGGGTGGTGTTTGGTGGAAGGAAGAGAACATGAATAAAAGAAAACTCTTCAAGGATGTCATCCTCGAGGTTAAATGTGTGGTGAGCAGGAGCATTGTCAAGGATGAGAAGGGATTGCAGGGGTAAGTCATGCTCTTGGAGAAACTTTTTAATGGAAGGACCAATGACCAGGTTTATACAATTGATGAAGAATTGCCTCATCACCCACACCTGTGGGTTTACCCTCCACATAACCTGCAGGTTTTCTTTTAAAGTTTTGTGCATCTTGAAGGCTTGGGGATTATCAGAATGGTAGAAAAGAAGTGATTTAATCTTGCAGTCACTGCTCTTATTTGAACACAGTATGAGGGTTAAGCTATCTTTCATGGTTTTGTGGCCCGGCATATTCTTCTCCACTGCTGTTATATAAGTCCTCTTTGGCTTTTTGGGGAGACGTATCCTTCTGCCTCAATCAATTCAGTGACAGTTTTCTTCAGCTGCCTTCTTATAAGTACTTGCCTCGATATGACTCATGATGGAATGAATGCCAGACTTCTTCCTCAATTTATCTAAACAACTAATTTTAAATGAATCTTGTGAGTCTAAGTCTGGTATCTACTTCAGCAAGTCACTTGAAATCGCTCATTGATCCCTTGTGAGTTGTTATTCATACACCCACACCAATCACAGCTTTTCCATCTCTTCATGAAGCAGAGTCTAAAACTTTGAAAGAATTGTAATGCTCATGGCTGGCATTATAGTTTTCTGTTTAAGAATAGAGGATATTGTTGAAGTACTACGCTCAAAGTCCTTTGGAAAAATCAACAACACACTTACTCCACGTTCATGTTTTGCAATGATTTCACATTTCAAGTGAAATCACTCATTTCTCCATTGCTCTATCCTTTGGATTTAGTTTCTTAGGGTTCATGGTTGAGTTACAACAAAGAAATTTGGCAAAATAACTACACAGATCAAAACATGAGCTGAACACAACGCAGATCACAATGCGCCAAGTCTATACTCAATGAAATAAACAATGAAACTGTGTGGGTTTCATTTTTGGCATGAGATGCTGAGAGAACTTGATTGTCCTCTGATAGCTTCGTAGATGGCTGGTCTGCATGTGCAACTTGTACCTTGGGGCAGACTTGTAACTTGAAGCAAAAAATATCATTTTTTTTCTGCTTGTAACTTGGAACACTCATCAGATGGGTCCCTTGTACTGACTTTCCACAATATGTTAAACAAAAGGTTAGCAAGGAAACTCCCATCAGAACTAGAAAGAACAATAACAGTGGACTTGAGAAACCTACTTTCCTGAAAAACTATTTTAAGAGAAAGAACTGTTTGGTCAGTGAATGATAAATGTTTCCTTGTAAGGAAATGGCTAATCTCACTATTACTAATAAAATATAGTTTTTTTCAGGCAATAAAATATATTGCTGACCATTGTACATAATTGTTTATATATTCATTTTTACTCTTTGAGGAAAATACAATTTGTATTCTATCCTATCATTAAATATTCCTCAACAATAGGAACAGTTCTGTCAACATCTAGTATTTTCACCAAAAAGTTGCCTAAACTTGTGTTTTGTTTTATTGTTACTCAATCATATAAATGTCAATTGCAAGATTGTATGGTTGTCAACAAAAGGAGCAGCCAAACATGCAAATTACAAATTGGGGTTGGCAAAAATATGCTAAGGCAAAAATTTAAACATTGAGAAAGTAATATTAACAGAGGACAGAAAATGTGATACAAACAAGACTTTCCAAAAGTTAAGTAAAGTATGAGGCCTGATCAAAAAGTATTAGGACTAGTGCTATAAAAAGAAAGCTACAAAACATATTGATTCAGCATTTAAACTCCTTTGAAGAAGTCACTTCCTGAACCTGCACCATTTATCAGCTGAAGCAGCTGTCTTGTTGCATTCTCTGGGATTTCATCAATGTCTTGAAATCTTTGTTCCTTTCAAGTAGGATTTGATTTTTGAAGAGGAAAAAAATCTCAAGAGGTAAGATCTGGGGAATATGGTGGTTTGGGGAATGTTTGCTCATGACACAAAACTGCTGCACAAGCCATGATCACTGACGAAAACTCTGTGGTGTAGTGAGAGATGACCACACTCTATGCATGTCCCTTCCAAGCACTGCTATAAACAACATAACAGAGCAAGAATGTTATAACAGTGTGCATTCATGACAGTTCAAGGTCAATCTGTGCAAAGTGGCTTCACTCTGCATACTTTAACACCATTACCAATATTTTTGATTAGACCTCATATTAAGGAAAATTTCATGACAAAGGAAAGGGTACTGAAATGTTATGCAATATAGGTCCTCCAATATGGCAATGAATTCTAGACAATCTTCTTACAGATGAAGAAGATGCTGAGAATACCATGGACTGAACATAGGAGCAATGATGAAGTTTTAGAGGAAATGGAAATAAAAAGGACACTTATGATTAACACCAGAAAGAAAGAGTTTAAATTTCTAAGGCATACAGTGAAGAAACAGAGCTTGAAAAATGACATCCACAGGACAAATTGAAGGCAGGAGGAACACAGGAAAACATTTCATAACCTATCTGGCAAGTTTATGTAAATGTTTGACAGAACATGGTTTAGGAGATACAGCAAAAAGACAAAATTTAAAAAGAGCAACAAAGAACAGGAAATTGTGGAGAGACACTAACATTCTGAAGGGACACAGCATGAAGAAGAAGATATAGTTTTGGGAGTTAGTGTCATTCAAAATTCAAATCAAGATTAAACAATGTATTAATGTATGAATTTAAAAAAGATTAATATGGTGGACTAATGGATAGAGGCTCAGATTGAGGAATCGGAGAGCCAAGTTCAAATTCCAGTCGAATCCATTGCATTCACTTATGTGCTAATACCCTTGGGAAAGGTATGAATCCTCTTCTTCTCCCCCCAGCTATGGATAAATAGCAGGACAGGCCGGGTTTTATAGCCTTGAATGACAACTGGTTTACCACAGAAAGAAATGGCAACCTACCGAGGATAAAATATACCTTGTCAGAGATGTATTGAAAGACACATGATTGCCTAAGCGTGTATCACGCATGGCACATAACTGACTGAACCTGTCAAAAAACTATTTGTAACATTCAATTGTCAGAGGAAAATAGAAATGAAGAATTTACTAAAGATTCTGTGTCATAGAATCCCCTTTCCTTTGAATCTTTTACTTTTCTTTTCCAATTCCAGAATTAGTGAATCATTTCCCATAATCATCTCCTCAATCCTATCTCCTCCATTTTCTTGTGATTCTGCAGACCTTCTATGCGAATCTGCCAAACATTATACTGAAGGAAAAGTGGGGAGGCTATGTCCAGACAGTTTCGTCTCTATGACGATGAATGGAGATACCGGAATCAACAAATGCTTTGAATTCTATGAGCCGACCATATGCTTAACTGCCAGATTAAGCAATGATAATTTTAATTACCTTTACTGTGATTAAAACCTTGAAGATGGTAGAAATCATCATTATGTTCTTTGACTAGTGAATTATGAGGGATCAAGACACAGAACTGGTACCGCCAAATTTAAAAGTCATTGATAAACAAATTGGTAAAAGATGCCTTTGAAAAGCAAAATAAAGTATTAAGAATCAGGAAAATTTCATTAGAAGCAGAGAAGAGAGTGCTGAACTGTTATGTAATGTGAGTCAGTATTTGTCCAAGAAGTGTTTGCTTCATTAACTAGAAAATTTACTTAACAACTGAACAAACATTTTGGCCAACCCAGTATATGCTGAGAATACCATGTACTGAAAATGTAAGTAATGAGGACATTTTAAAGAAACTGGGATTAAAAAGCAATCTTATATTTAAAATCATGAAGAAACAGTTCATATATCTAGGACACATAATGCAGAAAGAGGGCTTGGAGAATTTAACGCTCACAGGACCTGTTCGAAGTAAGAGGGGAAACAGTGAGTAACCTACATAATGAGCTTATGCAAATGACTGGCAGAACAGGGTTTAGGAGAGATAGTAAAAAGATAAAATTTACTAAGAAATACAAAGAAAAATTTAATTAGAAGCGGAGAAAATAATTTTGAATTGTCATTCAATCTGTTGGGTTGGCCATAAAGTTTACTTGCTTTATTAAGTAGAAAATTTACTTAATAACCGAACAAGGAAGTATTAAGGAAAATGGAAACAAAAAGAAATCTTATATTTCTGTTTTTTACATTAAGATTCACTCTTTTCAAGGTCTGGGAATCACTCAATGTAGAGGATTACGTTAGCAGGCAATTTGAGCAGATATGAGAGGAAGATAACAGTTAACCCTTGAACAGGATAAGATTTAGTGATCAGGGAAAAATCCTCTTAGGAGTTAGTTTCACTGAGCAGTGGTTCGCAGAAAGAAGCTGTTCAAGTGGAACTTACTTCTCACCAATGGAATACAGAAGGAATGTAGGTGGTTTGCTACTATGAAAGTTGCATGGTGTGTTTTTGCCATGAAGGTTTGAAATGGCAGGACCAGCAAATGCATTTTGTGTACCTCCCATGAATAGAACAGTGAGAGGCTTGCCACATCCCACCTGCGAGTGAGAGGTTAGTGAGGGTAGAGAATAATTTGTCATCTACAAGGGCTCGGAGATGCTTTTGGATGGTAAGAAGACTAGAAAATGAAGTTTGTGCAGCTCCTGTCCATATATGGCAGCAGTACTCCATTTTCAGCTTGACCTGGCACTTGTAAAGGTAAAGGATAGCAGGCGGAGCGAGGTTCTTACTGGAGTGGTACAGGGAATTGACCATTTTACCTGAATCATTAACAATGGATTGTATGCACAAGTTTTTGAGGCCCAATTATTTTTCAAGGCACAGTGCCTCCCTGAGAGGACATCCATTCATCATCACTGATGGCATTTAAAACCATAAAGAAACAGTTGAAAATTCTGGAACACATAATGAGGAAAGACAGATCGGAGAATTTGACACACATAGGACATAGTGAAGGCAAGAAGAGCAGAGAGAAACAGCAAGTAAACTACCTAACGAGCTTGTGTAATTGGATATCTGGGGGGTGATGGTGAAAAGAATAAAACTTACAAAGAACTACAAAAGATAGGAAGTTGTGGAGAGCCATGATTGGCCACATCATAAAAGGACATGGCACATAGAAGAAGAAAGAGTCTAAAAGAAGATTGTTTATTCTAGGAGTAACTGTGGCAGTAAAGAATAGAAACATTAAGTTATTCTTGAATTATATATTTGCTTGTTACGAATGTAGCCTGTGATATAAGTTTTTATTTTATTTTCAGGACATGGGTAAACCACTACTTCCTCTCTCTTGTTGCTCAAAATTTGATTTTGAAACTCACTCATCCAGAGTCAAAAGAATTTTTGCTTTATATTCATGTAGCCTATTTTCTATATGATAAAGCATTAAAAATATGATATATGACAATTAAAATAAAAATCCTTGTCTACTGGTGAGTGGATTTCAGAATCTATAAAACTCTGAGCACTGATAAGTAAGCATTTAGTGTATTATATATATATATATATATATATATATATATATATATATATATATATATATATATATGCTATATTTGTGGGTAAAGTGCTCAATCAGGGATAAAGTGTATATAAATATAATAGTGGACACTGAGGTCAGGCCCAAGTTATGACAATCTGTTTGCTTGAATGCAATCTTCAGGCTTGACAATTGCATTCAAGCTTGAAGCAGACTTTCACCACTCTCTCTCTCTCTCTATATATATATATATATATATATATATATATATATATATATATATATAAAATAAAAACAGACCACTTTAAGGTTCCATATAATAAATTATTTCACCACAGCCCTTTTAAAGGGCCGCGGATCATCAGACTTTACTTCCAAAGATTGAAACGAAAAATGAAAAGAAATTTACACATTTTTGATGGGCAGTACTAAGTATATGTAAAGTGAGGAAGTGAGGGGGGAGAGAGAGACATGATTGAGTTAGATGTAACATTTCTAATCTTTCAAATTTAAACCATACGGATTACCTAGTTTTTCATAAACTAAATATCTATCTATATATATATATATATATATACACACACACACTATGCAAGGATGGCTCTAGTTGTGATTTGAGTTCAAGTCATCTGAGGATTGTGCGTCCATGAAACTCGAGTTATGACTAGTGCCATCCTTGCATAGAATTTAATGATGGTAAGCATTTTTTGCTCAATCTAGGCAATCTAGACTTTGAGCACTTTACTGACTGGGTAAGTCTGCTTTCAGGCCTTTTTACTCTTTATTTTTTCAGTATTGTTTGTCTTTATTTGAGACTATATCTGGATAAGAGTTTATGTTTTGGCAAGCTGTCTGTTGGTTCCACCAATAGTTTTTGTTTTCCTTTAAAATATATATACATATATATATATATATATATATATATATATATATATATATATATATATATATATATATATATATATATATACATATATATATATATATATATATATATATAAAAGCATGTTTAGTTGAATAATCTGGACATATTATGTCTATTTATTGTTATTTTAATACTCTTGAATTCTGTGATCTTGTTGGTATTAAATGTATTAAGGAAGGCACCATAGTTTTCCATTTTTTTTATTTTCCAAATTACGTTTAATCTCATCCGACCGAGATCATCTTCAAGGGTGAACTGCTAAGACAAAAAATTAATGTAATTGTTAGTTGTGGATATTTATTGAAATGCACATGAAATGTGTTCTCTTATAATTATTTTAAAAATGTATGAACACGCATTCTTATAATTAATTTAAAAATTAACTATTAAACCTATGACATTTTTCTATGTTTTTATCTAAGGAAGGTAACTTTAATTTATATAATTGTAATGTTTTATAATTACAATTTAAGTAGTTAAAAAATATTCCTCATATAGACATTTTAAAACATTGTTGCTATACCCATAATTAACCATATTTAGTGTTGTTTGTATTTTTCGTATATAGAGGGCCTTAAGTATTTGAATTTTTTGTTTTTATTTTCATGGTGGTGTATACTTGTAGTGTCAATTAACATTCTCTAAATTGTGAATGTAGACAGGAATGTTTCTTTAAATGTTGTGTGATAGAGCTTGAAACATATATGTAGTATAAGTCTCCTAGATAATGTTGTTGTCATGAAAAAATATATATGTTGGTTTTATGACAACAACATATTTTCTTTAACTTTCAAGGGAGATAAATTGTAAGCATATCTTAATACCCATACAATTATATACTACGTATCATAAAATAATCAATTTTAAATTGGTTTTTATCTCTTGTGGATCCCATAGGAATTCCATGTCTTTCAGGTTGGCATATTTCATATGAGGATGCCATTTCACTGAAGCAAACATAAAATGAGTGAGTACGCTATTGTGTTATCCTTTCCTTTTACCTGTTCCTCCATCTGATTTACTCTGCTTTCTCTCTGAACATCAAATTAATTATTCCTCCACACATTTCCTTTTACCTTCTCCTCCACCTGATTTACTCTCTTTTCCCCCAAACATCAAAGTAATTTTCCTTCCACACATTTCCTCTTAACTTCTCCTCCACAGGATTTACAATCTTTTTCCCCCAAGCATCAAAGTAATTTTCCCTCCACAGATTTCCTTTTATTTTCTCCTTCACATGATTTACTCTCCTTTCTTCCCTACTTTCCAAGTTTCCCTCCACTCATTATCCTTTACTTTCTCCTCCACCTGATTCCCTTTCCTCCCTCCCCAAACTTTCAACTTTCAGTTTCTTGTTTGTTTTTTTCCTCCTCCTTCTCCTCCTATTTTGCCATACTTCTTCTCCAGACTTCTGTCTTTTCTTTCCTTCTTGCCTTTTCTTGTTTTGCTTTCCTTCTTGACTATTATTCCTTGACACCCCCACCCTCAACAATTTTTTTAATAAATTTTCCTCTTTTTCTTCCCTCGGTGTCGTCATGCTATCTCTCACCTCCCACCTTAACACAGCAGATTATAAAATTCTGCCAATAACTTGTCCATTTATCCATCCATCCATCCATCCATTTCAAACTCTTCCCCCTCTATTAACATCTTGTCATTAACACTAAAACTGACCACTGTTGACATTGTTCCAACTGCAGGAAGGTTTCAGATATTTGCAGCAGTAGTCATGACCCCAGAGAAACTAAGAAGATTATTTCCAGATGCCAGATAACCAATCATGAGGTCATCACTGATTAGCCTCTAATTTGTAGCCACTTAGAAGACTGCACACTCCTTCATTAGGACCAATGTTGTCACATTAACTGAAGCTACCCAAGCCTTAGTGATAATAACATGGTAGTTTACAAAGTTATTAGAGAAAGTCCATTTGCAAGTAAGAAATCTATTCTCTCATTTAAGGAGTGAATATTGTGATTGACGACTTATGTTTCTAATGAGACAAATGATGGCCTTTGTTATTAAGCAGATCCTTTTGCTTGTTGAATTGAAGATTTTAGAACAAATTTGTTTTTAAAGCAATTGTGCATGTATGATAAATGAAAAGAGAAAGTCATTGAAAGACAAGGACCAATTAAAAAAGTGTGGAAAAAGAACAATTGTATTTGTTATTATTGAGGCATCTTCTATAGAGTTTAAATAAAGATAATTAATTGGGAAGAGAAAAGATAATAATACAATGATGTGGAATGGAAAAATATAAATTAAGAATAAAAAATAAAATATGAAAACAGATTAAATAAAATTAGAATAGAAGAGAATAAAACATTTTGAATAAATAGAATAAAAAAGAATAAATATATTAAACCCCCAAAAATAGACTAGAAAGCAATTAGTGGATGAACTATGGAAAAAAGGAATATTTGTATTTCCACCCTATTATGAGCATTATTATATCCATGATATATTATTTCCTAGATGGAACAGAATAGCTGAAAGAAAAGGAATGACAAAAATGCTTTGTTATCAGAGAGAGTTTTATACCACCAAGTAAAACACAAAATGGTATATACATATTTAGACATGTCCAACATAGAGAAATTATATCCCAAGTCTACAACAGCAAGCAGTGTGAAAAGAGAGAGAGTCTTACTTGAAATATTTCCCTGATGGGAAAATTGGAAGTACAGTGGTTGTCTATGAAAAACTTAAAATCCATATAATATTTCTACATCATTGCATAATGCTGCAATATGCAAAAAATGATTAGAAAACTTTATAAATGAAATTTTGTGTTGTTTATAAAATTTTGAGGTGAAAAATTATTTGTATAAAATATGACATCAATATCAAAACAATCATAATATTTTCTTAGATTCTGCTAGATTTTTCCAATTATCTTATTACTGGAATAATTTAGAACATTCTGCAAATTGATCATAAATGAAAATGATCATTAATTAATTATAGCTAAGTATTGGAAGCTCATGAAATAATGAAATAAAGTTCGAATATATATATATTATTTCAGAATCATTTCCCAACTTATTCAAGATGATCTTCATCCTCTCTAACTACCTAACATTTTGTCCTGGAGTAACAAGGTACCTCACAGATTTCATGTACAATTTCATTTTTAAGTCTTTTTTCACTGTTCTTTTGACTCTCATAGCTGTAACACCTCTCTCACATGCCAAACGTTTTATGAATTGAGTTGGATCTTTAATAATTGATCTCTTTAGCTCTAAGTTGAAATGATGATCCCCCTTGCAGTTGTGACCTCCTGATACAGTTTCCGTCTCTAATGTTCTCTCTTAAACTTATTCACTTGATGGTTCTTGAATGAACTTTGAAGATGGAAGCATACAAATGTTGGTACCATTAATGAAGGGTTTAATGATCTTTTTCCTCTCACCATTGCTCAGTTGGGAAGACACAGTGTGACTGACACAAAAAGATTTTAACCTGTTCTCTCTCTAGCATGATAACTCAAAGGGTTCGTAAGGGATTATTATGATAAATGGTGTTAAGATGGCTAAATGTCTTATCTGAAAATCTGGAAAAAACAAACAATTACTTTAGTGGTTTTTTTAGATATTAAACGTTTTGTAGCATGTACAATTATGATATTACATGATTTGAAAAATTTTGCTGTTACAACCGGTATATATATATATATATATATATATATATATATATATATATATATATATATATATAAAATCACAAGCAAAACGATTTGCAGTTCACCAAAGGTTTTCTTCAAGGCATAATCGCTTCTACTATAAAAACCAATACTGAAAAAACATTACCACTGAGACACCTAAAAGCACTAAAGAACCTAGTGAGAAATAAGGAAATCCACATCACTCCCTCTGAAAAAGGAGGTGGCATTATAATCATAAACATGATTACATACAGAGAAAAAACAAACAAAAATAAATACTGACACACAAAAATTCAACAAAGAAATTAGAAAACTGATTAAAAATGAAAATAAATAGTGGTATAGACTCATTGAATATCACCCTAAAAATACCAAAACTTTATGGTCTCCTTAAACCCCACAAAAATGGTATCCCTATATGTCGCATCAATTCTGGAATAGGCAGCACCCCCTACAAAATGGCTAGAGCCATAGCATAAATATTAACCCCTCTCCTTGAAACAATAAGTCTATTACATATAAAAATTCAGGCAAGCTTGTAAAACTTAAGAAAATAAAGATGAAGAATTTAGAAACATTCAAATATATTCATTGGGTCAACTGAAAAATAATGTCATTTTTTATATATTTGTTATGTATGTTTGCTTGGGGGAATAGTGATTCTATTAGAATAGGTAAGATTGGGAAAAAACAGGGTATAGATTATCTATTTTATTCAATTTGTCTTTACAGATTTATTCTGAGAAATTTATATACATACATATATATATATATATATATATATATATATATATATACATACATACATATATAAACTAGCAGGCTTTGCCCACACACTATCACTTCTCAAAGTAAGATATATTCACTACTTGAAATCTTTGAAACAAAAATTTTAAAAGAACGTTTCATCCAGAGATTGTTTTACAAATAGATGCCAACTTGTTGAACGCGAAGTAAAATGCAAATTTCAAACACTTTTCTGCATGATATAAGAGGATATTCCTAAACTGAACTATTCGTGATAGGAAAATCAAAACAATGCTCAAATAAAAGAACAGTAATTAAAGACAGTTAATTAATGAAATAAACTTTTTTTAAAAATTAATATGCAAATTAGTTAAACCTGAAGTGTGATATCACCTAGTAGTAGATAATATATAATACAGATATTGAGCTTTTAATGTATAAATTATTATAAAGTAGCTTTGGGGCTTTTTTAACCCCAGAAATCATTGGATAATTGTGCTTCAATTTCGCCTTAATTCATATAGATTCCACAATAAAGGTTTTACTTGATTAGCTGTTATGTTTCTCTAACTCTTCAAATGTTGAACATATAACTAAATCTAATTTCTATTTTCCCATCATTACATTATATTAATTTTATCTTAAATTGTCCCCTGTCCTGTTACTCATGAAATAAAAATAATTGTTTTTATGGAAAATAAGGATCTACATACATCAAATTGTCTTTAAATTAAGTGGTAGTAGAAGAATTATCATTGAACTTTTAAAAGCTAAGCTTAAACATTAATTCAATATTTAAATGCAGTGATCAATTTTGAGTTCTTCTGTAGTTTATTGCTGCCTATTGTATCTACTCCTCCCTAGCTATTGTGGTGATGGGCAAACCAAGAGTACTCCACGGGAGCTAGCTTAAATGCCACCTGATAGGGCAGCTTTTAAGCTAGTTTATAATAAAACATGCACTGCAATTTTAGATACAAAAGGAAAATAAGAGTTACTCCCCTTGAACCATGAAAGCAATGATAATGTCTTGTATAATATATTAATATAAATTAAAAACCTTGCAGAATCTGGCAACCTTGAATCTGAGCTCAACAGAAATTGTTCCCTGCACCTAACTTTTCTAGGCCTTTTGAATGAGCATTAAAATCAGACCAGTGGGAGCAGAGGAGATGCTTGGATATACACACACTGTACTTTATTTATAAGATACATATATATATATATATATATATATATATATATATATATATATATACATTCATTCATACATACATATATATATATATATATATATATATATATATATATATTATACGGAACCATCATATAGCCTGACAGGCTTTACCGATTTAGCCACAGAGGAGCGTTTTGGTTAGCAAGGTCAATTTTATTGTTTTTACTTAAATATTTTACTTAATTTTACTGCATTTACTTAAATATTTGTATCTATAAAAAGAACGTATAAACATAAAAAATGTCTTAAAATAATGGTTGGACTTTGTCCATTTCATAATGTGCGATGTCATTTGTTTACATTTGGATATGCATCGAGCAGATAAGAATGTACAAGAGAAAATCATGGAGAATTGTGGTTTAAAAACAGTAATATATATATATATATATATATATATATATATATATATAATTTCGAAAAGAGAGTAGGTGGGAGAAGGTCACCTTGTTTCACCCCAGTTTCTACCAAAATGAGGTCTAGTAACTCTCCACTTACAGAGACCCAAGCTTTCATATCATTGTGCATAGAATGGATTAGATGAGTAAACTTCTCAAGTCAACCAAGCTTCAACAGAAGTTTCCACAATGCTTCCCTGTTCATTATCTCAAACACCTTTGTTAGGTCAATAAGACACTGATACTGGTCCAGATATTGCTCAAGACACATTTCCTGCAGTAAAGATTATGTCCATTATCCTTCTATTTATCCGGAAACCATATTGGGACTCCTACTCTCTTTGCAACCTTCTTTGCTATGGTCTTTCAAGGATATTGAGCTATGTATATATATATACAGTATTGTACAACTGGTAATTTGTTCAACCTCCCCTGGTTTGAGGAAAACAGTAGTAATGTACTAACCGGCACCAGACAATGCTTATATTCCTCTTTCCATATTTGTGTATGGAAAGAAGTTCTCAACACCTTTGTGTACTTAGGGACACTCTCAATTGCAATTAGATCTCATTCTGATTC
This sequence comes from Acanthosepion esculentum, assembly GCA_964036315.1. NCBI lineage: Eukaryota > Metazoa > Mollusca > Cephalopoda > Sepiida > Sepiidae > Acanthosepion > Acanthosepion esculentum. The sequence goes on along the minus strand of OZ038485.1, from coordinate 28,836,171 downwards.
ATTCTGCAAGCTGGCCCGATGTGGATGCCATGAAAGCAGAAAACAAAAGTTGTTATCTGTGTATTAGGCTCCAAGCATCACATCTGGTCTACGAGCAAGCTCTGGTGGTGACCAATCACGAACGTTCTTGCCACTAAGAGATGACCCTGGGGACAAGCAGAGCCACTTAAAAGCAAGCTCTGAGAAAAGCCAGAACTCAGTTGCAGCCTGGGGTGGCCACTGGCTGTCACGTAGGGTGCTGCTGCTACTACTGCTGTCACCATCGCTGCCTTCATCACCACCACTCAACATGACCACACCTTTCAATGACTGTTACCACTTCGAGGATTGAACAACCACCTTGGCTATCCAGCTTCAACTTGAAACAACTCAACCTCGATTCCTCCCAGCTACAAGCCTTTGTCGATATTGACACCTGCCATCACCACAGCCTACCTTGATGCCTTTACAAGACATTCTCTTCACAGTTAACACCAGCGGCCTTCATTCTGTAGAACAGGACAACCAACCCCCTGCTGTCACTTCAGTCTACCTCGACTTGTTTACAAGGCATTCCTTTCACAGTCAACACCAGCAACTTTCATTCCACAAAACAGGGCTCCCATGACTCATTTAAAAGGAATTTCCTTCACAGTTGACATCAGCAACATTTGTTCAACAGAACAGGCCAACCAACCCCAGCCATTACCTTGGCCTACCTCTACTCATTTACAAGGTATTCTTTTCAGGGTTTACCCCAGTTACTTTCATTCTATAGAACAGCCCTACCAACTCCTGCCATCACCTTGGCCTACTACCACACTTATCCATTATCACCTCATTTCAACACAACAGGTCTACCAACTGACAAAATAACCTACCACCATGACCTCGATCAAGCAAATGTGCACCGACCATATTCTGTGACCTCAGCCATGATGGCACAAAAAATGGGTCAACTCATGACACTATGCTTACATCAGATCACTATTCCTTTACTCTCTACCAACAATAAACATTGTTTCAATCTAGTCATTGTTATTCCTTTCTCTCAGTACCAAATGCTTAATATGACATAGCTAAAGCCTGCAATGCCTACAACAAACCTGAAGCTAGACTCTGTTCAGTCAGACATCACCATTGCAACAAATATCAAAGTTTATTAAGCATGTGTGTTGGCAGCTTTATTGTATGGCTGCAAGACCTGGACAACTTACAGAAGACATATTAAACATCTGCAGTTCTTCCATCGAAAATGTCTGCGATCATTAATGAAAATTACGTGGCTGTCTTATACTCCAGACAGAGTTGTCTTTGAAAGGTCTAGCATTCCCAGCGTTGAATCCATGATCCTGAAATACTGCCTCCAGTGGTGTGTCCATGTGGTTCAACTTTGAGGATGGCAGGATGCCTAAGTAGGCCATATTTGGCTAGCTAAGAGATGGCAAGAGACCAGATGGTAAACTCCATAAGTGGTATAAAGATTGGGTAAAAGACTCTCTCAAGAAATCCAGCTTTGATCCTCAGACAAGAGAAGAGAAAAGAAAGGATAGAGAGTTTTGGAGGGATGAATTAATGCAGGCTGTAAAAGGTTTTGAGGAGAGATGGAGTGATTATGCTGAAGTTAAACATGCAGCAAAATATGGGACGGTTGTCACACCCCTTCCACAGAAAGGTTCTAAAGATAATCTTGCATGTAACATTTGTCTATGTAAGGCAGGTGTGAATAGCCATCCCAATTTTCATTGGTTTGTTTAATGCTGCAGCCTCCCTTGAGAACTTCATCTATACAGTCTGTGGAAGGGTGTGCAGTAATGCTAGTGGTTTAACAAGTTATTTTAAACTGAGGCATCCCAACCAACCAACTGTTAGCGACCAATTAACAACTTAATGCAAGGACTAAAGAGTCATCTGCAAAGATGTCACTGAGAAAGCATGAATCAGTAGTGATCAAAAATGTGAAAGTGTTCAAATGGGGGTGGAAAGAGTTCATGAAGTCATCATACATGGTCATTAGTAGACTTCCATGATATATACTTTACAAAAAATATCAGGATGTAAAGAAAGGAATTCTGTCTACCAGTTCTTGTAGCATACCTACAGCCAATAATAGGTATGTCCATATTCACATAAATACAGTAGTAAATACTGTATGTTGGTCAGCAGTTGGAGATTCCTTGTGGAATTCCCTTGACAGCAGTTGGCTACTTCTTTGTGTTGCTGGCAAATCTAATATGTGTTGCTCCTGTCCTAAATATTATCATTCATTACCAACCTTCATTTGATTATTCTATTCAGTAAACTTCCCAAGGTTACAACAATAACTGAGATGGTTGAAGGTCATTGAAGAAAAAACAACATAATATGAACTTTGGACAGTTTATGCACAAGTTCAAGAACTTGTTCAAAAATTTTATAAATACCATAAAATATTAAACAGACAAACCTTATCTGGTCTTTTTCATCAAACTTTTTTACAAAAGATTTTGCTCATTACATTCAAGAAGGGCAAAGACCAAAAGTACAATCAATAATGGAGAGGAAATAGAGTGTGGCCAAATATGCTTGTCAAATGCAGGTCTCCAAAGCCACCTCAGAAGTCACATACAAAAAGAGGAGTCACTGCTAAAAGATTATGCTCAACTTACCTGTGATTTACGTGGCAAAGTTTGCAAGATCCGTTCTTGACACATGAGACATCTGAAAGCCCATAATGATCCTCCACTGGAGAGGCCTAACCGTCAAGGTGAAAACGCATATTAGTTTGCAGTCTTTGCAGCAAACTATGTAAGTTTCTTGTCGGTTTCAAAGTTATTGCTGATATCATAAGTCAACTTGTCAGTGATGGTCATGCTTGTCTAACATGTATTCCACCATCATATATATATATATATATATATATAAGTCTCTTATATCCAGGTCTCTTATATCCGGGTTACACTATATATATATATATATATATATATATATATATATATATATATATATATATATTAGTATATTGTAAGATTTTAGTGTTGAACCTTGATTGTAAGTCAATTTCTTTTTGATTGATTAATGTTTTCTTATTTCAGTTCAGTTTATTTTTTATTTATTTCTTTGTTTATTTTTTTAATTTTTGCATCATTGAACAATGTTTTGTTTTTTTTTTTATTTTAAAAAGTGAAATATAAGTTTTCTCCCTTAGTTCCAGGCTGAATTATCAGGGTAAACAGATTTCTTTGATGTCTCCTTGGGTTTTTTTTTCTGATAAAATAAAATGGAAAAACATATTAAAAAAAAAAAGAAGGAATTCTCAAAGAAGACGACCTAGAATTCTTTCTGATTTTGACAGATTATTGATTTTATTTTTGTGGTATTCTCTCCAGAAAAGTTTTTTTTTAAATTACTTTTATAGGAAGTTTTTTACTATACCTAAAACACTTCAAATAAAATAAAAATGAAATATGCTCCCAATAGCATTTGCTCTTTCCCCATCTTTTAATATATATATATATATATATATATATATATATATATATAGATATATATATATATAGATATATATAGATATATATAAACATATATATATATATATATATATATAAACATATATATATATATATATATATATATATATGCTTACGTATGTGTATTAATGTATTTGTTTATATATATATACTTACATGTGTGTATTAATGTATTTGTTTTTGTGTGCATATATATATATATTAATCATTTCACCGTAAGCAAGGCAATGAAGCCACTAAGATGCAAAGTGTTGTTGAGTATTAGAGAATATAAGAAAACATTACTATTAAGGAGAGAGAAGAATAAAAGAACAAGAATTAAGAAGACAGAAGATAACGATTGACATTGCATTTAAATTTTTGAAGATCAAAGTTGACTGGGAAGCAAGAAGCTGGAAGAGAATTCCATAAGCAATATGCAGGTATGTACTGCATTGAAAATGATATAATTCTTTTCTGAATTTCTAAGATACAGTGTCATCAGTATTTACATTATTTAGAGTCAGACTAATATCCTCATGTTTGATTTAGCCTAGAGGGCACAACAGCCAAAATCTGATAGTAACAAAAAGAATGAAGATATCAATCCAGCTGTAAATAATGTAAATAATATGATTTTTTATACTACATTATAATTTCTCTCTCTTTATATACACTCACTCACACACACACACACACATATATATATATATATATATATATATATATAGGGTGTTCATAAAGTTCATGTGAACTTTTAAAAATTTATAACTTTATTTGTATTTGCAATAGAAATAATT
>OZ038485.1:28719404-28826904 GCA_964036315.1 Acanthosepion esculentum | reverse complement strand
GTGAACATTGAAGTCAACACTCAGAAGCAACAGGCAGTTTCATGCTAGCCACAATCGTCAGGCTGCTTGTAACTATGCACCTAGCGATTGCGCCTGACGATTGCACCTAGCATGAAACAACCCTGTTGCCTCTGAGTGTTGACTTCAATGTTCACTTTTATATTTATGTTTACATATGCTCTATCTCTGATGTTGAGCACTTTATCCCATAAATATAGCACACCTTAAAACTATATATATATATATATATATATATTTTACTATAAAGGTTATTTTCTTTAGTAGGGCATCTTGTTCTAGACTGGTTATTATTAACTTCAGTTTAATAAAATAGAAAAACAGGGAGAGCAACTCAAACACAAGTATTGACTAAAAATAAATGCTCCTCCATCTTCTTCTTCTTCTATGTGCTCCATCTCTTCAGTATGTTGGCGATCATGGCTCTCCACAATTTCTTGTCCTTCATAGCTCTTAACACATTTTGCCTTTCTGTCATCTCTCCTAAACTTTGTTCCGCCAGCCATTTACTCAAGATAGGTTATGTGTTGTTCTCCTCTGTCCCTCTTTTCTTCAATCTTTCCTGCAAGTGTCATATTTTCCAAGCTCTCTTTCCTCTTATATTCTTTAGAAGTTTCAGCTCTCCCATCACAAAATAAACCATTAGTGATGATTGTCAATGTCTAAATAAACAATGATATTTCACCTGAATGACCACAAGCAGTGATGTGCAAAGGTTTGGTGATGCCCGTGGCCAACTCCTTGACTGTATGCCCCAAAGACTCAAGTCATGGGGCCTACTTTAGTCTCGCTTGTCAAAACAGGGATCCACATTCATACCAGCTTGTTGGACTGTAGGGTACCTGTACAAAGAAGTTAACAGAGACAATTTCAAAAGTTAAATTTTTATTTCACTCTTTGATTGTATGCCCTCTCAATATGGATGCCTGGGGCCATCACACCCTCTGCTTCTATTTCTGCATGCTACTGACCATAAGACATTTAAAAACTTTCAATCCAATCATTTCAATTGCTGTTTTGTCCAAATATATGAAGAAATGTTTGACTGATTCATTTTCTATCCCATTTAAGTAGTGACCAGGCTTGACATTGCTTAACTTTGGTGAATATGAAAAAATGAAGTTCTCTTCAAAGAAAGAGATAGAAAACCATTTGTCCAAGACTTAGGTGTTTTCTTTTTGGAGTCAAATATTGGCACATTTTCATCAGATGTAAATTCCCTTTTAAGAAACACTCTAAACCTGTTGCAGTGAGTGGGGGTCTTTCTACTTAATGTAATGGCATATACAGCTCAATACATCAAAGATACTTGCATGTATGATGCCTGATGTATCATCAGGGGATAATGCATACATCTACACAAAGGATACATTGTCAAAACAGAACATGTGGTTTTGGCAGAGATGTGGATGCATTGCATGAACATATCTTCCCAGAATACCTCTTATCTTCACAAATTACTTTTTGGCCTCTGCACAGGAGATGGAATTGTAGAACTTGCTCAAGGCCAGCCATATTGTTCTGAATTTGTTTCTGATTAATCAAAAGAAAATTCTACCTAAGATAATAAAAAAATCTCAGTCTGTTCATATGTCTACTTTCTCTCTCAGTCTGTTCATATCTATTTATCTATCTCTCTCAGTCTGTTCAGATCAATCTTTCTTTCTATCTCAGTTTGTTCATTATCTGTTTGTCTATCTCCCAGTTTGTTCATCTCCCTCTCTCTCTCAGTTTGTTCATATCTGTCTCTCTCAGTCTGTACATAACAATCTTTCTTTCTATCTCAACCTGTTCATTATCTATCTATCTATCTATCTATCTCTCTATTTCAGTCTTTTCATACCTATCTACCTATCTCATTCTATCTATCTATTTCAGTCTTTTCATACCGATCTACCTATCTCATTCTATTCATTTCTATCTATCTATTTCAGTCTTTTCATTCCGATCTACCTATCTCATTCTATTCATTTCTATCTATCTATTTCAGCCTTTTCATACCGATCTACCTATCTCAGTCTTTTCATATCGATCTACCTATCTCATTCTATTCATTTCTATCTATCTATTTCAGCCTTTTCATACCGATCTACCTATCTCATTCTATTCATTTCTATCTATTTCAGTCTTTTCATATCGATCTACCTATCTCATTCTATTCATTTCTATCTATCTATTTCAGTCTTTTCATACCAATCTACCTATCTAATTCTATTCATTTCTATCTATCTATTTCAGCCTTTTCATACCGATCTACCTATCTCATTCTATTCATTTCTATCTATCTATTTCAGCCTTTTCATACCAATCTACCTATCTCATTCTATTCATTTCTATCTATCTATTTCAGTCTTTTCATACCAATCTACCTATCTCATTCTATTCATTTCTATCTATCTATCTATTTCAGTCTTTTCATACCAATCTACCTATCTCATTCTATTCATTTCTATCTATCTATCTATCTATTTCAGTCTTTTCATACCAATCTACCTATCTCATTCTATTCATTTCTATCTATCTATCTATTTCAGCCTTTTCATACCGATCTACCTATCTCATTCTATTCATTTCTATCTATCTATCTAGCTATCTATCTATTTCAGTCTTTTCATACCATCTATTTCAGTCTTTTCATACCTATCTACCTATCTCATTCTATTCATTATCTATCTATCTATCTATCTGGTCATATTATTCTATGTAAATAGCTTTGTAACTATGAATGATAGAAACAATCTGTAAAAAGGATAAGAAAGACGCAGTATTAAAATTTATTATGGGATTTTTAATTTTCAACATATCTGCAATCATCATGCATACAAATTGTAATACAATTCTGTAGTTCTCATAAATATTTTGCAGCCCATTTTCAGTAATACGTTTAATCACATCAATTATCCTTGCTTGCAATTCCCTTAAAGTTAAATAAACGTAACTTTTCACAAATCCCCATAGAAAGAAATTAAATGGAGTCAAACAGCAATTCTGCCAAAAAAAGTCATTTTGAAGTTTCAAGCAATTGAAAAAACAATAGGTAAAACAAAGAAAAAGTATAGTTACAAACTTACACATATTTTAATTTGCATATGGAATTTATGAACACCCTGCATATAATAAATCTCAATCTGTTCAATCTACAGAGTGCGATAGGTAAATTGTTCACTATTTTATATTTTTAATTTTGCACATGCACATTGCTTTTTGGTTGACTGTACAGTATAGTAGGGTCAGTTGGGCACCGTCTGTGAGACAAAGAGCACCATGACATAATTCACTCCACCAGAAATTTGGAAACGACAAGGCTGTACTTAACATTCATGCCAGAAGCTCCAATGCGAACATTTCAGAGTGTTTGGGTGTCAGTCTGAGGACAGTATAGAGCATTCAGAAAGAGTTGGATGAGTCTAATGGTGATTTTCAAGCTACAGCAGCTTGGAAAACTCTGATCGTTCTTTGTTGGTGAGGTCCAGACCATGATTGAAAATGATTTTACTCCAAGTCAATCAGGTCCATAGCCATGGATTTAGTGCTGCCCTAGGTCAAGAGTGTGGCTGCTGGAAAACCCTATGTTTGGCAACAGGACTCTGCATCATGCCACACAAATAGGAAAACCCAGTCATCACCATCAGACAATTTCTGTGACTACATCACCCCTTGCATCTGGCCACCTAACTTCTCAAGCTGCAACCCCCTTGATTATTATGTGTCAGGAGCAGTTGAGCGAGAGGCCAACAGAATTCCTTGTAACATCAAAGATGAAATGAAGACAAGGATTATGACAGCATTCACCAACCAAAACAAGAAGACTGCCCAGAAGAGTTGGAGAAATTCTAATGTTGTCTGAAGGTCATGTTTGAAGTCAATGGTGATTTTCAAGATATTTTGTGTAATTTTGGTAAATATATCTTTTAAAATGAGATGTCAGTGTTATTTTCATGATTACTTAATTTAGATGACAATTTATCCCTCACACCCAGTATATATATATATATATATATATATATATATATATATATATATGACTATTTATCATGATGTGTGTGTGTGTGTGTGTATGTGTATGTGCTTATATATATGAATAATAAAGACAAAAGAAAAATTTATCTTTGTTGATGTGTTTTGTCCTCTGTGGGACTTTATCAAGACAAATGCAAAGATTTTATTTTGTAACACTTTTGTTATTGGTTTTTTTCAAAATTCTTGAGTGAGGAACACTTAGAAATATTCATCAGTTTGGCTGAGTGTGATGTGAAGTGATACAATTCAATGTCTAGTAAATGAAAGCGAGTAGGTGATGCTTTACATATTTTTTTCTTTTTTGACAAAATTTTGTGCAAATAAAATCCTTGCATTTGCCTTGATAAAGTCGCACAGAGGATGAAATTCATTAGGTAAGATAAGTTTTCCTTTTGTCTTTATTATTCATACTGTCTTTTACAGATATACTCTATCTGAAAATTCTCAATGCCCTCTATATGAAAAGCAACCAACCAACACTGAACAAAATTCATTATGAGTGTAGTAGCAATGTTTTAAGATGCATTTGACCAATATTTAATGCCATGTTGAATTTTTGCCATCTCTGGTTAGCTCCCTTACATTGTGGATGCTTGTTTACAAAAAACGCCATAGCTATAACAGATAAATTTAAAATTTTTAAATAATTATAACAGAGCGAGTTCATGCATGTCTGCAAAAATCATCATTGCAACAATAATTTAAGTTACATTAAGTTTGTCTTTACAATTAACCCCTGAGGATGATCTTGGAGGAGATCGAAAGTGCTTGGAATAACAAAAACTATGATGCCTTCCTTGATTAATTTCAACTTAACATCACAAAGCTAATGAGAACTAGAAGGGATTATTATATAAATAAATAGACATAATATATCTATATTATTCAATGAAACATGCTTGAATGAAGATATGCTGCCTCGAAGCTCTTCAGTAAAATGAATGGAGCACTATGGCTGCTTGGTGTTTGTTTATGTTTGTAAAAACAAAACGTTAGATTTGGCTGACTCATTCTGTCAAGTGAAGATAGTTCAGTGGTAGAAGCTCTGGCTGACACCAAATCAGTTGGGTTCCAATCCAGGCTTGAGGCATTCAGTTGTCTAGTCACACTGAGGAGCTGTGATACAGCAAAACAGTACTGTCTGCAAATTATATATATATATATATATATATATATATATATATATATATATATATATATATATATGATTATATTGAGTAAAATTTGTTACTTAGCTGATTGATGTTACCTTCAGCATCCTGACTTCTGTAGGCAGACCTCTCTGTCCACTTTTCAAGGGGTATCAGCAATTTACTGCTTATATTTTTTCACTTTTTTCTTACACATTTAGCACTGGTGTAAATTTTCTTCTGTATTCTCTGTATTTGTGTGTGTACTCACATGCACCCATCTTATTATATATATGGATAATAAATATTCCTGAAACTGTATATTAGCATTGATAATTGTATGTCCAATTGATATGCTATCAAAGATTACATATTATACTAAATATACTGACATAAAATAAAGGAAAATAGGTCAATACAAAAATGCACAGATATTTCTCAAAACAGTATCAATTTGTCTGGAGAAATTGTTTCTAGCATTTATTTTCTCAAGCATTCTGAACTCATATTTTAACCACTTACAAGGGAGGGTAATTTTTGTTAATATGTTTTTGTCTAGTTTTTTTTACAACTAGATGTTGGCGATATGAGAAGTACTTCAAATAAAAATCTACAGACGCAACTTAAAAAAAAAACTGTTTTTTAACAGAGCCAAGCTGACTTGGCCGTGTTTGGAATTTAAACAAAAACTTCATTGAGAATGAAATCATGACTGGAGGAAACAAAGGAAATACACTTATGGTTTTTGTTATCCTGAAAATTAAACCCTCTTTGAAAATGGTTAAAGAAGAAAACACTTGGGATGATAAACACTTGGGATGACAATTCCTCTGCACACTTTTCTTTCAAAGAAGGATACATTAAAACTGAATAAAAAACCTCCAAAATTAGTTCATGTCTGTCATCTTATATATAAAGTACAGTGTATGTGCATGTTTTTGTTCAAGCAACTCCCACTGGTTCGATTTCAATGATTCATAGCTCATTCAAAAGCCATAGAAAAATTAAGTGCAGGGAACGATTTTTGTTGAGCTCAGATTATGTAAGGTTAAAATTATCCATTATTGTTGTTTTTATGGTTCAAGGGGAGTAACTCTTATTTTCCTTTTGTATTGAAAATTGCAGCATTTAAGCTAGCTCCTGTGGAAAATTCTTTGCTTGGCCATCATTGCAATAGCTAGGGAGTATAAATGTGATTGGCATCACTAAACTACAGAAGAACTCAAAATTGATCGCTGCATTTAAATATTGAATTAATGTTTAAGCTTATCTTTTAAAAGTTCAAACTAATTCTTCTGCTGCACTTAATTTAAAGGTGATTTGATGTACGTAGGTTCTTATTTTTCATACAAACAATTATTTTTATTTCATGAGTAACAGAACAGGGGACAATTTATAAGATAAAATTAATAGAGTGTAAAGATGGGAAAATAGAAATCAGAATTAGTTATACATTCAACATTTGAAGAGTTAGAGAAATATAACAGCTAATTGAGTAAAACCTATATTATGGAATCTATATGAATTAATGTGAAATTGAAGCACAATTATTCAATGAATTCTGCGGTTAAAAAGCCCCAATGCTACTTTATAGTAATTTATATGGTGTTTACTCATTCTCTGACGAGGATGAGATTTGACACAAGGTCTTTTTAAAGTGGGAACCTGAGCGCGTGCAGCCAGGCGGGGATAAAAATTGCCCCTCAGACACCGCAACCGTTGGTTGTGCTGGCCTCGGTGCAAGCACCAATCCTTCCCTCTTGTGCAATGGGAGGGCACGGCCTCAGGCAGCAGTTCCCCAGGGCTGGGCACCTCTCAGAGGACAGAGACACAACTGACAGATGATAAATAATTGATAGTAATTTATACATTAAAAGATTAATATCTGTATTATATATTATCTATTACTAGGTGATATCACTCTTCAGGTTTAACTAATTTGCATATTAATTTTAAAAAGTTTATTTCATTAATTAACTGTCTTTCATTACTGTTCTTTTATTTGAGGACTGTTTCAATTTTAATATCAAAAATAGTTCTGTTTAGGAATAATGTCTTATATAGTGCAGAAAAGTGTTTGAAATTTGCATTTTACTTTGCCTTCAACAAGTTGGCATCTATTTGTAAAGCTTTCCTTAAATATAACAAGCCAATATATGAATGAAATGTTCATTTAAAATTTTTGTTTCAAAGATTTCAAGTAGTGAATATATCTTACTTTGTGAAGCAATAGTGAGCAGGCAAATCCTGTTAGTATTCAATAAAACATGCATTAAAGAAAAATTACTGCTGAAATATATGACAAACTCTCTCATTATACTTGGACATATTGTAGCCCAGCAGTTACATTTTGACTATAGGAGAGAAGGCTTGTACATAATCAACATTTTTAAGAATCAAATACAGTACTTCTCCTAGACTGGTTGAAAACCAAGGCTAATGTGCTCAGTGTACCCTACTATTTAATGCATATCTAGGAGGAAATGCAGGGAATTTGTACATAAATGAATGGAACAAACTTGACTGGTATTTGAACTTGGCTCGCAGATTTCTCATTCCAAACCACTATTCACCACAACATCTGCATACCATATATATATATATATATATATATATATATATATATAAAAGTGGACATTGAAGTCAACACCCAGAGGCAACAGTCTATTTCTGAGCCACTATCCATTTCACCACCTGCACATCCAAACATTATATATATATATATATATATATATATATATATATATATATATATATATAGATATATAGATAGATAGATAGATAGGAGTTCTGATCATCATTTCAGATTCATATATACTTGCTCAGGCAAGTGTGAAATTGCTTGCGCAAGAAGAGATAATTGGATATTTGTTGATGGCAAGGTCTTGGATGAATAAGACAAACACTTGGAAAAATTATCAAGTCTTTGGGAAATTCCTGTAAATGACAGCAAAGGCAAATCTAATTACCCCACACAAAGATTTTCAGCCTGAATAGAGAATGCAGCCGTAAGATTGCCAAATTAACCATGGAAGTTCTCATTTCTTGAAATTATCAGGACTTTGCACATTAACTAGACATTGTTATTTGGGCAGTGCATAAATCAAAAGGTTGAAGGTCACAGACATGAAAGGGTCGATGGTTCTTTTTCTTCTTTTCGGTTCAAAGTTATATTGATTATCAAATGTTTGGAGACATTATGAAGTGGTTCTTTCCACTTAAGCTATTAAGGTTTAAGGATCTGACGTTTATCAGGTTGATAAAGTGACCGGCTTCACACCAACTATCAAATTTCCTGAGATACCCAATAGTTATAAATATCAGAGAGGTTCACTTTATTTTAGTCATTAGGTAACTCAAGACCTGATCATTATATGTAATGCCGTGTAAACAATTTTCATATTAATATCCTTTTCCTTAGATCTATGGAAACAATTTATCAATCTGCTTATCCATCTTACCTCTTTTCTTTTGGACAGTCTAACACTATGAAGAACAAAATTGGTCAAACTGTTTTTTTTCTTGCTTTTTTTAAAATCACTATCACCCCATTCAAGGCAGTAAAGCCACTAAGACACAAGGGGTTACTGTGTGTGGAAGAATTAGGAACAGAAATATTAATAATGAATGGAAAGAGAAAATTGTAATCAGGAGGACAGTAGATAGTGATTGACATTGCATTTAAATTTTTGCAGATTAAAGTTGGATGGAAAACATGGGGTCAGAAGGGAATTTCACAAGTGAGAGGTGTGAGAAAAGAAACTGTTAGCATAGAACTTACTCCAGCTCAACCCTAAATTGATAAGATCTCACAGAAGTCAAGATTGTAGTGATTATAAAAACATCCTGCTGGGAATCTGTTTCACAAAGCAGCAGTTCTTGGGAGGAAACTGTCCAATTGAAACTACTTTTTGATAGGTGAACAAAAAAGAACCGGGAATGAATCACACTTGTGCCCTCAGCATGGTGGATCCCATCTCTAAAGGTCAGGGTTGTATGTATTTTTTATCTATCTATCTATCTAGCTTTCTCAGCCTTTGATATCTATCTATATCGCTATTTCTTCTTCTCTGTATGTTCATATTGATCTAAGTCTATTCATATTTCTCTTTATCTCTTGTTATCTGCCTCAGTCTGCTCATTCTATCTATCTGTTCCTTTCACAATGTTTTTCTTTCTCTCGCAATCTATCTCTCTCTCTCTCTCTATATATATATATAGGGAAAAGGTTATAATTGTTCCAATGAGAGAAAAATATAAACATTTTTGGTTATCCAAAATAACAAAAAATATTTTTGGTTTCTCTCTCTTTTATATATATATATATATATATATATATATATATATATATATATATATATATATATATATATATGGTATAAAAAATTAGGAGATCAGCCAATTTCTGATACCTTGGTTTCAACCTTCGATATCTTCAGGAAATTTTGGTCAATTGATTTCCTAATGCTTTATTATTAAAAAAATAAAAAATTATGGAGACTAGATTTAAAAAAAAAAAAATGAACCATTAACCTTTTTATCTTTAGTATGATATATATATATATATATATATTAATACATGTCTCATTAAATAATATAGATAAGCGTTGTCTATATATTTTATGCAAGTTTTTTTCATATAGTCTGATAATCTTAATAACATTATCATTAAATAATGAAAGAAAATCACAATATTGATACATACTTTTTTTATTTAATCCGATCTGAGCTTTCGGCTTACATAAGCCATTATCAAAGATGACAATTACACGATATATTTATGCAATACACGAACAAGAAATTGATGATAGTATTATTTGTTTACATGGATGATTTCCAAGCAACGATAAACACGTGCATATAAAACGCTGAAAGCGAAAATCGCACGACAAAAAAAAAAATGCTGCCTAAATACACACAATATATATATATATATATATATATATATATATTCCCAGATATCTTCTTGGCTTATGGCCATGCCACATTCAAACTACCGGTTTCTGTCCAGTCACCAAAGTTAAGTAATGTCAAGCCTGGCTCAGAATTGTTAACTGGAGAACCAGGTTCCAATTCCAGTTGGGTTTGTTATATTCACTTATACACAACTACCTTTGAGAAAGGCATGAATCCAACATTTCTCCTGTCCCCAGCTATGGGATATTTAGCAAGAATTGTATCAGTAAATCATTATTATCTCTACAAAATTTCTTACAATCTAGAAATGTTTTCTGGCTTTGAATAACTTGCAATGATAAGCTATAAAAACAAATCAATCAATGTATCTTCTTAATCAGTTAATATCTATCAATACTATATTCTCTGCCACATGTTTTCTGTTTTATGCACTTGGAATTTAATCTCAAAGTACTTGTGACAATTTTCATTATGCTTAAAGCAGCCTTTTCTGTCTAAGCATAAGGAATGGCTGTTCGGACTTAATATGATCTGTGTATAAATATTCATTGTTAGTGTATTACTAATAGAGTATGTTACTGTTTTCCTTTTTAAGTTGGTATATACTTTTATTTTATTATCCTCAATCAAGTTTTGATAAGGAAGGCGTAAAACCAGTTAGCTACCAATATTTCATTTTTTTTTCATTCTAAGTTTATTCCTTGTTTCCTGTTTAGGATTGGGTTTCTGTTTTCTTCTAAAGTATTTTCCTTCTTTCATTTCTGGTGTCCTCTTGCATCTTGGTGGCATTATCATCTTGCTTGGATCAGTGCTTCTTACCTTGTAACATTCTACCTCAAGTGGCATTTGGGACTTGTACACAGGCAATATCATTGTAAAATAAATAAATACCAGTTCTGCTTGTTGTCTGGTTTTAACTCCATATTTTTATGCCATCATTAAATTTTGTACTACAAACAAAATTTTTAAGATTTATTTTTTAAAAACTTTTTCTTTCATCCAATAAATTTGCATAAGAAATTTGAAGGGTATAGTTGCAATCATTTGGACAAGCCTAACAGACAAGACAAACCCTGGCCAAATATATCCATACAGATACTAGATATTATATAGATATGATTGGAAGGATGCAGATGAAGCATAAAGAACGTTTAATTGAAGAAAGTATCAAATCAAAGTGATATTATGGGATGTCCTGCACCTGACACGTGTGCCAATAACAACTGCACTCATATTGTAGGTTCCACTAAAAAAGATATTTTCCAAAAGGAAACAGAAAAAAACAAAGACAGGTCTTTCGATCAGCCACCTCAAAACAATAGTAAC
The DNA here is from genome assembly GCA_964036315.1 of Acanthosepion esculentum. Lineage (NCBI taxonomy): Eukaryota > Metazoa > Mollusca > Cephalopoda > Sepiida > Sepiidae > Acanthosepion > Acanthosepion esculentum. The sequence continues at coordinate 28,815,493 of OZ038485.1, read as the reverse complement.
ATCTCCACCACCAATGCAACAACAAAATCAAAGACAAGACATCAAAGAATTCAGAAACTTTTTGAAATACTGTGTTGGTGTTATTTTGAAACATCAGCAGATTTGGAACTTGGAAGGAGGAATGGAATCTGTCAGAATATTGACCTTTAACTCTTTTAGGAAAACCTTAGTTTTCTCGAACAACATCTTTGGAATTAGATTTTTTACCTTTATTAATAGAGGATGCGGCACCAAAATCTGAATATACATTGGACAAGCAAAAGAGGCTTTCTAAAAGCTAAGCAAACAGCATGTTCTAGGTGTCACCCTGGGCAAGCTGAACTTCAGTGCTCTTACAAGTATAAAACTGGAAATGTAGAATAATGTGTTTATTATAATATGCAACTTAATACAAGTTAAAGAAAACATTCATTATCCGATATTACGCCCTTTTTGCCCTCTCATTCATTTTTCTGTTATAGAGTTTGATCACCACACCATAACAGAAAGAATTAATAAACAAATTCTCAAATATTTGACTCCACTCAAGAAATTTAATAAATTTTGTTTTTGTATTTCATTTTATTATTTTCATATTTTTTTCCTTTTTGGTGTGTTGAGTCATAAAAACACTTTATTATACAAGAAAACTAAAAATTAAAAACTGTCCCAGTTTGAGGCTTAGAAATTATGGTAATATTAAATAAAAGTCATAATTTACATTTTGCAGGTTTAATTATTACGTCTTGGCAGAGATTTAAATTCTGACCATAATTTAATATTTAAAGATTCAATGTCTCACAATACTTTGAAATAAAATGGGAAGAATGGAGTTTGTGAGCCAAGTTCAAATTCCCTCAGTCTGTTGTGTTCACTTTCTCACAAATACCTTTGACATAAACATGAATCCATCTCTTCTCTTCCCAGCTACAGGTTAAGCAGTAGGGTGGTCTGATCTCTTGAGACTTGGGTGGCAACTAGTTAAGAAAAGGAAGATTCTGAATTTTGAAACCAGAACATATTTTTAGATTGTAAGAATTTTTTGGAGATAATGATGATTTACCCAATATACGTCCTACTAATTAACTCATAGCTGGGGGAGAAAAGATGGATTCATACCATTCCCAGGAATATTTGTGCATAAGTGAATATAATAAGGCCAAGTGGAATTGGAACTTGGCTCGTTATCCTATATTACACCCTTGTTGCCCTCTCATTCATTTTTCTGTTATGGAGTTTGATCACCACACCATAACAGAAAGAATTAACAAACAAATTCTCAAAGATTTGTCTCCACTCAAGAAATGTCATATTGTTATTTTTATTTCATTTTATGAGTTATTTTCACATGTTTTCCTTTTTTGTTTGGAAACTCTCAAACACATGACATAGCAGTATGAAGATGCCCTGAGTGACTGCTATCCCTGGTGCTAAGAAACAGAAAGATTTTGTTAGAAACATAGAAAAGAGTGCTGAATTGCTATTTGATATCCATGCCCTTATATGGCAGTGAATGCTGGACAAATTCTCTATGGATGAGTAGAAAACTGGAAGTAATAGAAATGCAGTTCTACAGACGGATACAGAGAGTTCTTTGGATGGAGTGAGAAATGTCACCAAAAAGAATACTTATACTCAGAATTAGGAAGAGATAATTCTTTGGACACATAATGAGGAAGGAAGACTTGGAAAACTTAATCCTCAAAGGGTATATTGAGATTAAGTGAGATTGGGGAAAGCAGTGAGCCATTGACCTAATGAGCTTGGATGGCAGATGTGGGAAGGGAAGCCTTAGCAAACGGAGAAAAACTGCTAAGCATCACAAGGATTAGGAAATTGCAGATTGTTATGATTGCACATGTCCTGAAGAGACACAGTATGCAGAAGAAGAAATGACTTTCAGTATCTGTCTGTATTTCTGAGATGAGGTACTATGTACATTATTTACATTATTTGGACTATTATCCTCATCTTTGTCGCCATATTTATTACAAAGTTTCGGCCTTTCAGTATCTGTCTGTATTTTTGAGATGAGGTATTATGTACACTATTTACATTATTCGGACTATTGTCCTCATCTTTGTCACCATATTTATTACAATGTTTCGGCCTTTCAGTATCTGTCTATATTTCTGAGATGAGGTATTATGTACACTATTTACATTATTCGGACTATTGTCCTCATCTTTGTCACCGTATTTATTAGAACATTCCGTTGATTTTGCTGTTAGGATATTTTTCCTTTTTTGTAATTGTTTTTTTTGTTTAGCAAAGATCATTTCATTGAAATTTGAGTTTGTTCTGCAAAGAACAATGAAGATTATTTGGTTTCTGAAGCATGCAATGTATTTTTACAAAATAATAATATATATTTCAAGATTCTTGATAAAATCCAAAGAAGGGTTTGCAATATAAAGAATCCTGACCTGGCATCACAACTTCAGTCACTTTCCCACCACCATGATGTGACTTCCCTGTTTCTTTTCTACTAATATTTTCATCGCAATTGTTTTGATGAGCTTTCCTCCTTGGTGCCTTGATTGCATGAATTTAAGCATACTACTAGATTAGCAACTAGGTCTCAATGTTTCACTGTTCAACTAGCTAGATTCAACAATAGATTCTATTATAATAGTTTCTTTTCTTGCACTTCTCGCTTCTGGAACTTTCTTCTAGTTTCTTGTTTCCCTTCAACGTACAATCTTCAAAACTTTAAATATAACACTAATCTCCTTCATCTATCTTCCTGAAACCTGTTCTTTTATTGCCTTCACTAAAGTGTTCTCATTCTCTTTCATTTACAATAATCTGTAGTATCTTAGTGGCATTCTTGCCTTGCTTGGGGTGAATTAATAAAAGAAATACCAATTTTTGACATAAAATATCTATTAAATCAAAACAAAATTAAATAATAGGAAGCTTTCACATTTTCATATTTGTAATAAGTATGTCACTAATAACAATAATTGTTTTTAATCATTTCACCCCAAGCATGTAGATGGCAGAGAAGTAGACTGAAAGTTCCACATACAAGAAGTGTGAGAAAAGAAACTAGCTATTTCAATAGTAAAATAACGAAAGCTTAGTCAACTGTAATGTTAGCCATTGGTGAATCTTGGTAATTCTGGCAAATTTAATTCTCACTTTGGTTACAAGAATTGATATTTATAGATTTATAGGGACTACTTAAATACAATGGTTCACTCATAAAAAATAAGGACATTTTTTGTTTGGTGTGCGGGGTGGTAATAATTTTTTTTTAGTTTGCAACACTTACAAGAACTTAAAAATATTAAGTTACTGATTTAAGAGGGAGGTGCTGTTTATAATAGTGCTAAAGTGCCAAAACTGATCCCTGATAATTATAGAGCCATTGTCCTTTGGCAAAGTCACTTAGCTGTTATTTACAAATGTCAAGTTTGAAAATGTGTAAACATTATTGGTATCTGCTTATTATTTGTACTTTTCTGAATTTTTTACCGTTTTTACCTTTTTTTTAGCATTTTAAACCTTTTTTTAATGAATTTTTTGTATGGATTTTTTGAGAAACATTTACAAAATCATGCAAGCTGATAATTTTACTCTTGGGAAAGGTATGAATCACTTCTCCCTCCCATCTATGGGAAAATAGCAGGGCATACATATAGTCTTGGGTGACAACTGGTCTAGGAGAAGGAAAACTTTGAATTCAAAACTGTATGTAGCCCTGATGAAACACATACTATGCAGCTAAGGAAAGGATCATTCGCATTGACTCAAAGCTATGGTCAACTCCTTTTTATGCAAGCATTTGATGTTCATAATTATTTTTTCTTAAGAATGGAACAGATACATAACTTTATAAATTTATGCAAATTTTCGTTCTTTACTTGTATATATGCATAGATCCATATGCTCATTCTTTAAGAGAAATCATTTTGTAATCCCCCCCACCTCAAAGAAAAATCTGTTTTTACATGCAAAACAGATAAAGACAATAACTCTGTAAATTCAAGAATTGATTACACACTGTAGTAATATTATAAACAAAATCCTCCTTCTAAATTGATAACAAATCAATATTGATTTTATTCTGACAATTGTTGCAAACTCAGGAAAGCCTCATGAATACTAATCTACAAAAACTATTTCCCTACACAGTTGCCCTACTTTATTATGAGTGTGATAGTCTACTTAATTAGTGCTGATTTTTTTTTATGCTAACAATTTTGTTTTGGCTGACTAAGACCTGTTGAAAAGTTTCATATTTGTTTTTCAGAAAATAAAAACTAACCAGAGTGACTGGTTGAAAATACTCTTTTTAGATCTTCTGATCTGTTTTCCATTGCACCCACAAATTTCTAATCTTATTTCAAATGTTATTTTTGGCAGATTTTTCATGGAGCTTGCCATTCAGAGTTGATAGTTGCATTGACCCTGAAGCCCTGCATGAAGAATTAGAGCTGCATGATCTCATTGCTCCCAACCACCTGGACCTGAACTGCAAGTAACTCCATGGGATCTCTGTCATTTCTCCTCTTCTAGTCCTGGACCCTTACAAGAAGCTCACTATTTTCAAGACATTTATAAGTCTACCAATCATCCATGTATTGAAGATTGCTGCCACTTCTGGTCTGATGTTTCTGCTATGTATTTAGAGATTCTTGATAAAAGACAGAATAATCTGCAATTTTACTGATTCTGACCTAACATCTTGGCTACAATCACTTTCCTACTCCCTTACGTAGCTTCCCTGTGCTTATTCTATATTTTCATGGTGATTATTCTGATGAACTTCCATCTTTAGTACCTTGACCTCATGAATTTATGTGCAGTACTGGATTGGTGGCAAAGTCTAATTATTTTACAGGTGAAATGGCTAGATGTAACTCTAAGTTCTAAGCTGAGAGTTTCTTGTCTGGCACTTCTTGCTTTTAGAACTCTCTTCCAGCTTCTTGCTTTTCAGTTAATTTTGACGTTCAAATATTTAAATGCAATGTCAGTCGTTATCTTTTGTCTTCTTAACTTCTGTTCTTTTATTGTTCTCTCTCATTAATAATGTTTTTCTTTTTCTCATATTTTTTCACACTCAATAACACCTTGTGTCTTAGTGGCTTTATTGCCTTGCTTGGGGTGAAATGATTAAAAAAAGGAGTTAGATTGCGCTATGTATAAACTCTAAAGATAATTTAAATATAAACCAAATTCAAAAAGGCTTTTCGGCATCAGTTTGATAGGCAAGCTCAATACAAAGCTTGAGAAAAGGAAATATGGATGATATATATGAAAATATAGAAAAATTTGGAAGAGAAAAGAAAAATGCAAAAAGTAAAATGACAATGATGAATAGAATTTTCCAGAATAGGAAAATGTCGAAAATGGACTTGGAAAAACTTGAACAGAGAAATAAAAAAAATGAAACAGATTTTATCTTTGCTCATGAATCCACTAACTTTAGAGATGTAATAGTCATGAACAAAAATAATATAGGAAGTTATTGCAGAATAGTCACTTGCAGAGTCAAATTTGACTTTGAAATTGAGAGTAACAAAATGATTTTCAAAAAGACAATATATTCTTATCAGATCACAGAGAACATCACTGAATTTCTTGTAGAAATCAAAAACAGATTCCAAGTTTTGTGGAATGTTGAAAATAATATAGAAGCTATGAGTTTGTTATATTTTCTAAAGATATATTTATCTCTCTTTTATTGTTTTTTTTTCTGTGTGTGTGTGTGTGTGTGTGTGTGTGTGGTTGTGTATAAAATAAATTACATTTGTTTACTTACTTTATGTATTTCTCTACAGTGAGTTTTATGGGATTAAGCTTGCATCAAGTCTCCTGAAGAGTAGATGTAATTCCATGAAACTTAAAGTACAGACAAAAACTGTATCACTGATATTTAATTCAGTTTCCCTATAAAAAATGTGGAAAAGTTTAAACAATATATATATATATATATATATATATATATATATATATATATTCTTGGGGGAAAAAGTGTGAGTTTGTAAACATTGGCATATTTATCTAAAAATAAATATGCTTAAATTCATCCCTGCCGTGTGTTAACGGCTTAGGGATAGATTCTCTGTCTGACACCAATTCTGTCTGGTTTTGATCCAAGCTAGATGCAAATGGACATCTAGCCACACTGATGAGCTGTGATACAGTAAAACAGTCTCTCTCTCTCTCTGGATGACTACATATATATATATATATATATTTATTAGTACCAACTCTAGCCCTAGGTCTAGTTGGGTTCAGCTAAAGTAGCACAAATTTCAAGTTTATTTCAGATCAGTAAGCGATATCTGTCCTCCTGTATGGCAGTGAGTGCTGAACAATCTCCTCAAAGATGAAGACAAGACTTGAAGCAGCAGAAATGTGATACCACAGAAGGATGCTGAGGGTATGTTGAACCAAACATGTGAGTAATGACAAAGTTCTGGACAAAAAGGAAACTAATACTTAACATCAGGAAGAGACAGTTGAGGTTTCTTGGGCATATAATGAGGAAGGAGGGCTTGGAAAATCTGATACTCATGACTGAGAGCAAGAGGGACAGAGGAAAACAATGTGTAACATACTTATTGAGCTTGAGTAAATGTATGGCAGAACAGGGCTTAGGAGAAATAACAGAAAGACAAAGTCTATTAAAAGCTATGAAGAGACAGGAAGTTGTGGAGAGTCATGATTGTCTATGTCCTGAGGGGGCATGGCACATAAAGAAGAAAGGTCTCAGCAGAACAGACTGTTTGCTTGTTCCTGACTTGTAATAATTTGTGACTCTGGCTTATACTATAGCTATGCTGACACTGGCTTATACTACAGCTATGCTGAGCAGACCTTAGTTACAGTTTCTGGGAGAGAGCATCTTATCTAATCTGAATAAGACCAGCACATCAAACCCTCAGTTATGATGACTTGTGACTTTAATGCTAGCACAACCATCAATGGCTCCCAAAGAATTCTGTCTACCCAATTTCTCTCACAAGGCTTGTGTCAACCTGTGGCATGGTTCACAGGCACTTTCCAAAGATCACCTCCCCCAGACCAATAACATCAAGAAGTCACCTTCCTGACAAATAAATTCTAACCACTCAGCCACACACACACATATATATATATATATATATATATATGTGTATTGAGGGGGAATATACAGACACACATATATACACGCATGCTGATAGAAACACACGAAAATGAAAATAGAAGAACACACAGGGGTCACTAAAACATTAAAAGATAAGATACCGACAACTAATTCATCACTTCTCAAACTAACCTTAATTGTTTTATGACCCTTCACTCAGAACTCTTCACTGCCATTTCAAGAAAGACATTCAGATTACTAACACAAAAACAGAGAATGTCTCATATCGAGAATATTTAACATTGAAAAATATAAAGGAAAAAAATTAATTATTTTTAATAATATGTGGAAATCTCCACCCTTTACCTGAAGACGGTCGCGAGACCAGAAACACGTGTTGTAAAATTATGAAAAATAAAGAATAATATTTTTTTTTTAAATCCACATTACAACCAAAAAAGTTTGCGGTACCTCTCTTCTTTTTAATATACACACTTTTCTCTCGTTGGAACCATTATAACCTCTTCCTCTTCATTTTATATATATATATATATAGAGAGAGAGATAGATAGATAGATAGATAGATATTTATTAGTGCTGACTCTAGCTTTTGGTCTACTTGGGTTCAGCCAAAGTAGCCCAACTATCAAGTCTATTTCAGGTCAATAAGAAATATCTCAACAGATCAGGCTGTTCAGTCGTTTGTGACTCTAGCTAAGAAATTTTGTTCCACACTATTGAGACTATCAAATATCCCAAGTGGTTTTAATTTACTATTTGTCAAGGAGCAGAGCTTTGTTTTGACTTTGTAAATTTAAATGTTGACTTAAATAAATTTATTCTCCATAACCATAACAACGTTATATGAACAAAATTTGCTGACTTTAGCTCGAGCAAATTCAATTCAACCTAGTGAATCTCAAAGTTTTTCATCATTCATTGCTCCTGACCTGGCATTTTGACTTCAGTCACTCTTCCACCACCATAATGTAGCTTCCCTGCGGCTTTTCTACAAATATTTTCATGGTAATTGTTCTGATGAACTTTCCTCTGTGGTACCTAGACTCTATGACTTTAAGTGCATGACTAGACTGGTTGCAAGATCTCATCATTTTACTGTCTAATTGGTGACATGTAACCCTAAGTTCTATGCTAACAGTTTCTTTTCCTGCATTTCTCACTTTTCAAACTCTTTTTTGGATTTGTGCATTCCAGCCAAGTTTGATTTGCAAAAACTTAAATACAATAAATGATCATCTCTCCTCTTATATTCTGTTCTTTTATCATGCTCACTCCTTAATATGGTTTCTCCTTTTATTATATTCTTTCACACACAGTACCACCCTGCATGTCAGTGGCTGTGTTGCCTTGCTTGGGGTAAAATGATTAAAAAAAACAAGTCAGGCTAACAAATTTCTACCTAAACTATTAAGAATAACCATAAACATTTTTAATGGTTAAAATTTTTCATTTTGCAAGGTAGATAACTCTGTTACAACTTCATAATTTAAATTGTCCTTCATATGAACAAAACTTAATGTGGCTAATTTGAACTCACTGAATTGAAAATGGAACACAAAACCTGAACAGTAAACAATTAAACAGCTGTAAACGTAAATGACTATTTCCAGTTTTCATTCGTATATTAAGAAGTGTGTCATATTTTACCAATATTCATACATTATGTAAAAAATAATGGTGTATTTCATGTACCAACATACTAAATTATGATTTAAACAACAGTTAATTCAATAAAATTTAATTTTCGTTTTAAAATTATTTTTACAATAAATCAAACAAATTAAAATATTACTTATATTTTATTCATTAATTTAACAAGTTGAATAGAAACTCTGACTAATTAGTCCCACTAATTATTATTTGGATGAGATGACACAGACAAAATAATATAACAAAGGCAAAAACACTTTTATTCATTCAATTTTTTTAAAAACAATAATTCATATTAATTAGTTGATTTAAAATCTAAATAATGTCATTACTAAAAATTAAAATAGTAATTATTTTACTTAAGTAAGCATTTTTCCTGCGACATATATACAAATGCTTTGCGGCAAAAATACCCAACTATATTCAATTACAAATCTTTACTAAATGAGTTCAGGAATTTGTATAATCAGAATGACTTTAAAAAGTACAAGCTAAATAATATTGTAAAGTGTCTTCATAAACTAGGTGTCTCATCTGCTATTTGTGAAACCTCTAAATGCACAACTTTTCTGCAACATTCCTGCAATTTCAGCTGCAAAGGAAAGAATTTGGACAGAATTCTTCCTCGTTAACATGCAGAATGGTTCAAGAACAGTTGTTTTCACTTCCATCAAGAAGCAGAAATTTCTAGATTACAAAATAAAAGAACGAATCACAATGACAAGATACCAGAGGGAATTTTCTATAAAACCATGATGGTCAGAATTCATGTTTAAATTAAGAGTTTATTTTTCATAAGAATCTATGTATTCCTACTTTTAATATACTAGTCGTTCATGTTCACTTAAATGCATCACTGATATTATTATAGAAAAACATTTCATATGATTTTTTTCCTGCTTAGAACTAAGTCCCTGTTGAATAATATGCATATGACTCCTAATATTCCTGCTATCATCTCTAATCTCAATCGCTGCAAAGCGTGTCAACCTGATGGTATCCCTGTAATAGTCCTTATGAAGTATGCTTCCAAATTGGCTCTGATTCTCTCTAAACAGCTTGTTGGATATCCTCAACTGCTGTTTAAGTCTGTAACAATTCAGGTGAACTGTCCAACACTTTTAACTATTGGCCTATTAGAATTCTACCCCTTTTTGAAAAACTACTACAGGGCATAATCATAACTCCATCCATGCTTTCTGCTATCATCTCTAAACGAGATCTCCTCAAAGCATGTGCACTTGATGGTATCCATACTATAATCCTTAAGAAATGTCCACCTGATCTGGATCCTGTTCTCTCTAAACTGTACAATAAGTATCTTTCTGCTTTTACTTTCCTGCTTGTTGAAAATCTTCATCTGTAGTTCCTGTTTTTAAGAATAAATTGGAGACTTCAGGCCTTTCTGAAGTCTCCAATTTGTTAAATATATATATATATATATATATATATATATATATATGTATATATATATGTATGTATGCATATATATATATATATATATATATTCTGCACAATGTGTCCCAATAATGGATATATTGGTGAATCTGGAAATAATTTTAGATTTCGTTTCAACAACCATAAATTAACCATACGTCAAAACAATCGTTATTCCCCCATAGCTGAACATTTTTAATCAACCAGGACACTCATTAGAAAACTGTAAATGTGTATTGATAGATTCTGACTTCAGTTCCACATACAAAAAAAGAAAAATACTGGATTTTAAAATTAAATACATATAAACAAGGGTTAAATAAAGACTTGGGTATTTTAAATCTTTATAAATATTTCAATAGTTAAACAAAAAATTTTTGTTAGATATAGTTAAAACTTTTTTTAAACAACATCTAAAATATTACTACAGTTAGATTTACGTTAGAAATATTCAAACACAGTTGCATTCCATATCACATGACGTCCGCGTCTCATGACGGACACTACTTAATGTAAACAAACTTCTGAAAACAGCCATTTCTGAAGAAAGACTGGGGCCGAAAAAAATATAAATAAATATTTTCACAAAAAAACATTCAATTTTTTTTTAATTTGCAACTTTTCAGTTATTTTTTCTATATTATGTATATATATATATATATATAATTTATTTAAAAGTGTATATATATATATATATATATATATATATATATATATATAGATAGATAGATAGATAGATAGATAGATAGATAGATAGATAGATAGATATAGATATATACATACTTTTAAATAAATTGAATTAAATTCAAATGAACAGATTTATTTTTTAATTTTTGATTGAATTTTTCCAGTTTTAAACTAAGCTGTTGCATATCTGGCTTAAAATTGTGGAGAAATTGTCGGAAGTTCACATTTTTGTTACATTTTGGGTTAAAGCACTGTCTATTAGGCAAGTATAAACTTTAGTGAGCTCCATCAGACAGTCATCTTAATGAGCCACATAAATATGAATCCAGATTCTGATATATTTAGACTGTAAATACAATAAGAACAGTATGTTTTCATTAAAGAAATGCAATATTTATGATCAGAATGATATTGGGGAGAGTAATACAAAAGCATAAAAATGTATACCTCTGATCCATAGATGATACAAAAGCATTTGATAATTTATAACAGAAATATATATTTGAACTGTTAAGTTTGATTTGATTTTTCGGTTTATCAACCCTTTGCAGGTTATTTAAAGCTAGAAAATAATTATTTTAGGTTGTAAGATTGTTTAGAGATAATGATTTATTGATACAATTACTACTAATTAATCCATAGCTGGGGGAGAATAGGTGGATTCGTACCTTTTCCAAGAGTATTTGTATGTAAGTGAAGATAATGGAGATGACTGGAATTAAAACTTGGCTTTTTGATTTCTAATTCAGAGCCATTACCCATTACACCACATGCACATCCAAGCTTACAGAATCTGCTATTTCCAAGTGGTGTACAATTTAGGTACTGACCAAGCTCAACTTTGTTTAACTTTGGTGATCATATGAAAACTGGTGTTTCAATGCAATATGGCTGTAAGTGGGAACTGCTAGAAAAACTTTATGTATTTGGGAAAGAGATGAGAATGATCCCAAAAATATATTGATAGTAAACCGTTTGCATAGAAAATGAATTGGGTAAGTATAGCAAAATTTTAGGAGAAGAATGCGTCTTCTCACCAAAGTTATTTAACCCATACAGTGAGGCAATAAGTAGAGAATCAGGATTTATTACTTGAGGGCACAATCTTGACAACATAAGATGTAAAGATGAGACTCTGTTGATAGCAGACACTGACAAAAAGGCTACAGGAACTCCTTGACATGGTAGTAAAAGAAAGCAACAAAAAAAGGACACACTATCAATTGTACAAAGATGAGCTACAAATTGAAGATGTCAAAATCAAGCAAGTAGAAAAGGCACATGGAAGCAACATTATGGTGGTGTGAAAGTGTCTGAAGCTGAAATACCAGGTCAAAACCAATAACATAGCAGATTCATCTTTGTTTTTGTTTTTTATCAAGAATCTCTAAATTTTAAATTAAATTCTAAATTATAAAATATATGTATTACCAAACATTTAATCATTATTATCTCATATGCATTATTAAATATTATTTTCAAAATTTACTTGCCATCTGTTGTTAACTGGGGCAAGAAATGGTTTGTTAATTTTAATGCTGCCAAAAAGAAATTGGTCTCTTTTAATTGTCTGACAGAACTATTTTTACCTCCACCAACCTCCAGGAGAGTGACACGTTCTTTCTCAGACTAATGTTTTCTGCTGACATGAAGTGGAAAGATTATAACTGAATCAACTGCTATGTCTGCTGCTAGGAAAGTTGGTTCAAATGTTGTATTAGAAAATCTTTCTTATCATTGCTGCCATATCTGGTCTGATGCTTCTACTATGTATTTAGAAATTCTTAATAAAATTCAAAGAATCTGCTATGTTACTGGTTTTGACCTGGTATCTTGGCTTCAGCCATTTTCCCACCACCATAACACTCCCTATGCCTTTTTTATAAATATTTTGATGGTAACTGTTTTGATGATCTTTTCTCTTTTGGTAACTCAACTTATACGAATTTAAGTGCAGTACTTGATTGGTAGTTAGGTCTCATTATTTTCCAGCTGAAATGGCTAGATATAACTGTAAGTTCTTTGGTAACAGTTTCTTCTCTTGCACTTCTTGCTTGTGGAAATGTCTTATGGCTTCTTGTTTCTCAATCAATTTTGAACTTAAAAAATTTAAATGCAATATCAATCTTTATCTTCTGTTCTTATATTGTTCTCTTTTCTTAAAAGTGTTTTCATTTTACTCTCATATTCTTTCACACTCAATAAACCATGATGTCTTAGTGGCTTTATTGCCTTGCTCATGGTGAAATGATGATTAAATATTTTTCCATCATTAATTTAGATGAATTTTTTGTTAAATTTAATTTTTCATATTAATTTAATTCTTGAGCAGTATTTTGCTTTTTCAATGGTTATCAGTTTTGCCATACAAAGTCAATAGCTAAATACTCACTGTATTTAATTAAATACTGTCCAAATTTAAATATTTACTGTCTAAATTAAAATACTCACTTTACAAAATTTAATTGATGCCTAAATTTACATACTTCCTTTCTGAATTTACATACTTTCTTTTCTAAACCTAAATATTCAATGTCTAAATCCTTTTTCAATTTTTAAAAATAATGTTATCAATTTTGCCATCCAGAGAGTAAAAGAAAGAAAGCTTTAATCCTAAACACAAAATGTCCAACTTTTCTGTGCCTTGTCCCTTCACTACTTATGCAATCATAGCTCTCCACAATTTCCTGTATTTTGTTGCTCTTAGAAAAGTTTGTCTTTTTGCTATCTCTCCTAATCGCTGTTCTGCCAACCATTTACACAAGCTCTCTAGGTAGGTTATGTGCTACTTTCCTTTGCCCTCTTCCCTGTGAGTGTCAAATTTCCTAAGTCCTGTGTCATAAAAATTTCAACTATCTCGTTCTAATATTAAGCATCCTTTTTGTTTCCATTTTCTTTAAAACTTTGTTGTTGTTCACATGTTCAATTCTTGGTATTCTCAGCATCCATCCAGAGAATCACAATTCTGTTGCCTAAATTCTCTTATATATATATATATATATATATATATATATATATATATATATATATATATATATATATGAGGATATTGTCTAGCATTCACTGCCATTTTGGAGGAATTATATTAGCAGGTTTTCCTTAATTTCTAATGAAATTTTCCTATTTTTTAATATTTGCTTAAAATTTGGAAGGCAAATTTCCTGATCTCAATGTGCCTTCAACTTTAAGTGAAACATTTTCCATCCTCTGTTCAAATACTTCCAACATATTTAAATCTTGTGTACTTGTTGGATTTTGGTATCTCCAATTTGTAACTTTCATATTGGGCTGTTCCTTTTGCTGACAACCATGTACTCTGACTTCTTACAACTGATCTTTAGTCCTTTTTTCTTTCTTTCCTTTACTACCCTTTGCAGGAGTCCCTGCAGTTTCCTTTCTGTATCTGCTATCAACACTATGTCATCTGCAGATCTAATGTTGTTAATATTACATAATGAATTATTTATTAAACTAGGGTGCTGAATATTTATAATGCAAGTCCAGATTTAACATGAAACCATTTTATTCATCTAATAATGCTTGACAGCCTTCAAGTGTAAAGAGAAAATGGTGGGAAAAAGAAGAAAACCGATTGGTCGATGTAAGAAATTAAACCAAAGCAAAGAAGAAGGAAATTTCAAAAGATATAATAAGAATAAAAGGAAAAAAAAATTATTAAAGAAAATAGAGAGAGAGAAATATGAATGTTTCCTAATGAAAATGTCTTTTGCAATTGTTAGATCATGTAATGGATTTGTTGATGTCAGGGACAATGGCTCAGCATGGGAAATCAGAAAGCCGAGTTCAAATTCCAATCAGGTTCATTACATTCACTTATGTGCGAATACCTTTGGACAGTTCTGAATCCATCTCTTCTCTCCCCACCTATGGGTTGAATAGAAGGACAAACTGGGTTCTTTAGCCTTGGTTGACAACCAGTCTACTGCAGAAAGAAACAGAAGCCTCATGTGGGAAAATCTACTGCTTTATCAGTCATGAATATGAAAGAGACATGATCGCCCAAGCATTTATAGTGTATGGCATAGATTGTGTAAAATTTGATCTCATTTAGATGACCTTACTTAAAAACTAATCACAACGCTGTGTTTTGATATATGAACAATTTAACATCTTTGAAATTTGCTGACAATCCTTTTGTGTAAAAGAAAGGCATTCATGAAAATTTATAATTATCTGGTTAAAGTATTTAATATTCTGAAGACAATATCCTTAAAGGAAAAAACAAATTTTTGAATTGTTAGCTTGTGGGAATTTTTTCAATTGTAAATAGCTGTGGAAAGTAACAACCTATTATTGATATGAAAATGGTTGCCAATAATGTTATTGATACAGTTAATCAATACTATTAATCACATGATGGCAATGACATGGATGACAAAGCACTTTGCCCAGAGATGAGTTGATGAAACAATTTTGTTGGCAACAACCACTATAAGAAATTGCTTCTGGTTTTCATTGAAAAGCAATCAGTCAGTGGTGAAGAAAGGCAAAGAAGGATAATGTAGAATAAGAAATAAAGGAAAGAAAATAAAAAAGAAAAAATCAGTTAAGAGAGAAAAGAAAGAAAATAAACAAAACAATGAAATATAGGAAAAACAAGAAAGAAAGATCAGGAAAGAAAGATAAAATATGAAAAATGGTGACAAAGAAAGTAAGGAAATATGAAGAAGCAAAAAGAAGATTGTGAAAGAAAAGTAAGAAAATATTAAAAAGATAAAAAAGAGAGAAAACAAGAAAAAAAGATGTTCAAAGAAAAGAATATACAGAAAGAAAGAAAGAAAGAAAAAGCACAGAAAATAAAATAAAGAAGTAAAGAGATCCCTGTCCCTATAAAAGAAATGATGATAAAGAATAAAGATTTCAGAAAATAAGTAGTGAAAAATAAAAATACAACAGTTAAAGTAAAAAGGGGAAAAAGCTTTAGAGAATGAAAGATTTTTGAAAAAAAAAATGAAAGAAAAATACAAATGAGGATAAGAAAAACATTATTCAGAGAGAGAGAGAGAGAGGAAAGAATAATAAGGAAAGAAAAAAGTAACAAAAAAGAAATGCTGTTGCTCAAAATGAGATGTGAATGAAAGGAAGAAAGGTGAATAGAAAATAATATCAGGAAAGAAAAACGAATTAATGAAGGAAAGAAAAACGAATTAATGAAGGAAAGAAAAACGAATTAATGAAGGAAAGAAAACTGAAATGAATAGAAGAATGAATAAAAGGAATCAAGTAAATAATGAGAAGCAAAAGAAGAAATGAAGAAAGAAAGAGAGAATGGAAGGAGGATGAATAATGAGTAAAGATGAAAACAATGCTTGTGAGAGAAAAGAGAAATAAGAAGGATTTTTGAGTGAAAGAAAAGAAAGGAAAAAGTGAAAATGAAAGAAATGCTAGAAAGAACAGAAATGAATGAAACTTGAATGAAAACAAAAAGAGAGAATGTCAGGAAGAAGGTGAAAAAAAAGGAAGTTTTTAAAAAATTAAACAAATGAGAAAAAGGAAGAAAATTGGGAAATTAAAATCAGGAAAATAGGGAAAAAAGTGAAGAAAAAAGAAATATAGAAATGAAGAAGATTTAGTGAAATAAAGAAAGATAAATTTGAAAGGTAAAAAAAAAAAACTTAGAGAGAAGATACTTTAACCCATGGGTAATGAAATTTCTGTTTGTCTTCTGACCTGAGAGATGAATCATTGCTTGCTTTATCACGAATGAACTTAGAGAGAGATAGGGAAGAGGGGATGGGGATTCAAGAAATTGGCTGATGAGGATGGACGATGGGGAATGGACAAAGTTCTGGAAATAAATATTGTGAGTATGTGCCTGTGGGGGATACAGAACAGACAGTGGTTGGATGGTATCTTAAGTCATCCATTATCAACAGAATAGTAGGGTTAAGGAAAAAAATGAAAAGGAAAAAAGGGTTGTTGGATGAGGATATTGCAAATAAAGGAATATGTGAGCGATAGTGAGAAAGATGAAGAAATATGTGATCGAATGACTGAGAGGGGCAAGAAGTGCAAAGAAAGAAAGAAAGAAAATGTCCATGAGATATTTACACAAATAAGAAAGAGGTAAATAAGAGTAAAGAGTTAAACAGATTTTTTTTTAACAATGATGTTCTTCTTGTACAAGGCTCAAGAGATACTCAAGTTAGAGGGTTAGAGAGTAAGAGGTACAGTTTATAGAGATGTGTGGGGAAGATAACAGTTGACCCTATACTTGAACAGGTTGATTGTAGTGATTAGGAAAGCATCCTCTTGGGAGTCAGTTCCACAAAGCAGCAGTTTGTGGAAAGAAGCTGCTTCAGTGGCACTTACATCTAACCAATGAAATATGAAGAAGGGTGGATTGCTACATTGCGTGTGGTATGGTGCGTCTTAGCCGTCAAAGTTAAAACACTGAACACTTCTAATGGAAATAGCAACAGAGTAGCAAGATTTGTGACGTTTTATCTATAAAAAGGGTTGTGACCTACAAGGATGCAGAAATGCTTTTGAACTCTTCCAAGACTCGTAAGTGAAGACTGGGAAGCTCCTGTCTATATATCATATATATATATATATATTAGTACTGCCATTATATATATATATATATATATATATATATATATATATATATATATATATATATATATATATATTAGTACTGCCATTATATATATATATATATATATATATATATATATATATATATTCATACATGTTTCATTAAATAATATAGATAAGTGTTGTCTATATATTTTTTGTAAGTTCTTTTCATATCGTCTGATAAGCTTAATAACATTATCATTAAACAATGAAAGAAAATCACAATATTGATACATATTTTTAATCCAATCTAAGCTTTCGGCTTACATAAGCCATTATCAAAGATGACAATTACACAATATATTAAGCAATACACGAACAAGAAATTGATGATAGTCTGTTTTTGTTTACATGGATGATTTGCAAGCAACGATAAACACATGCATATAAGACGCTGAAAGCGAAAATCGCACAACAGCTCATGACATCACACATGACCATGCAAGAGTGAATCCGATGAGTATTGAGTATGGAAAGCCGTTGGCATGAATCAATGGCTTCTGTTACTAATTATAGGCATTTAAGGATATTTGTGGAGATTTCATAGTTTATTTTGTTCAGGTTAGGTTTGAACTGTTTTATGTATACAGCTTCAAGAAATTTAGTTTTTGTTTATTGTTTTCATGTTTAAGTATAGTTGTGTTTTCGACGAGGATTTTCCGGAATTGTGTCTGCGGCCAGGCATGTTGTTTTAAATGGCTAAAAATGTAAGAGTTATCATTCAAATGTAGTGTCAAGCGTCGTGAAAGCGAGTTTGTGGTGTGACCAACATAGATATTATTTAGTTCGTTGGAGATACAATCTCCCAAAGGGCACCTGAATTTGTAAACTCTTATAAGGACAAAGGATAGCAGCAGAAGTCAGGTACTTACTGCAGTGATACAGAGAACTGAGCATTTTTCCAGCATCCTTAGCAATGGATCGTATGTATGAGTTCCACTTGAGGTTTGGGTTGAGTTCAAGTCCTAATAGGAGCATCTCTTAAGGAATACCCCATTCATCGTAACTTTGGGGTCCACTTGGTTTGGTTTTTGAGGAAATGTATGTAAACAGCCAGTTTCACCCACTCACTGAGTTGTTAAAACTAGGTCAAAGGAGGGATCAGCGGCCAGTCTCTGGTCATCTAGAGTTTTGGAGGTGCACCCATATACCATTGTATCATCAGCGTAGATATTCACAAATGATCCGAGTATATTCTTTGACAGGTCATTTATGTACAATAGAAAGATGGCTGGACTGAGAAACAAAGTTTGGGGGGATGCCTGTGTTGATCGCTTGGGCCTTAAAAGACTGTCCATCAGCAGTTAGCTTTCCATTAGGAAAGACAAGTAAAAGATAGAGTAACAGAGAAAAGAAAGAAAGAAACTGTTCATTAGTTATTTAAAATAAAACAGGAAGAAAGAGTGAAAGGTAGAGATTAGTTTTTTTAATCAATTGACACTAAGCAAGGCAATAATGGCACTAACATGCAAGGGGTTACGGGGAATGGAAGAGGGTGGAAAAACTTTAGAAGGAAAATGGAAACACAATCCGAAACAGGAAACAAGGGATAAACCTTAACATCTATTCAAAAGACCAGGGAGGAGTATGAACCGGATGATAGGGAAACTGATCTACTCCTAGAATGAGAAAAGGAGAGATTAATAGAGACTTCTTGTTTCTGTTAATCTCTCCTTTTCTCATAAAGAAAAGTCTTCTTGTCTCTATTAATCTCTCCTTTTCTCAGAAAGAAAAGTCGCTATTAATCTTTCCATTTCTCATAAAGAAAAGTCTTCTTGTCTCTATTAATCACTCTTTTTCTCAGAAAAAGTCTTCTTTTCTCAGAGAGAAAAGTCTCTATTAATCTCTCCTTTTCTCAGAAAGAACAGTCTTCTTGTCTCTATTAATCTCTCCTTTTCTCAAAGAAAAGTCTCTATTAATCTCTCCTTTTCTCATAAAGAAAAGTCTTCTTTTCTCAGAGAGAAAAGTCTCTATTAATCTCTCCTTTTCTCATGAAGAAAAATCTTCTTGTCTCTATTAATCTCTCCTTTTCTCATAAAGAAAAGTCTTCTTGTCTCTATTAATCTCTCCTTTTCTCATAAAGAAAGTGTTCATTAAATATTTATAAAAAATAGGAAGAAGGAGTGAAAAGAAGAAAAGTAAACAGAATAAGAGCTTACAGTCATATCATGTCGAAACACTGATTCTCATACGATCATCGAAGTTAAGTAATACTGAGCCTAATCAGTACCTAGATGGATGGCCACTTAGGAATATCAGATGCTGTGAGCATAGATGTGTGTGTGGCATAATGGATAATGGCTCAGAATTAAAAATCAGAGTGTAGAATACCAATTCCTGTCAGGTTCATTACATTCACTTATGCACAAATATCCTTGGGCAAGATATGAATTCACCTCTTCTCTCCCAAGCTATGGGTTAATTAGTAGGACTTGTATCAGTAAATCATTATTATCTCCTAAAAATTCTTACTATCTAAAACAAAATGATTTCCGGTATTAAATAACCTACATTAGCTTGATAAGCTGTAAAAACAAAAGAGATAATAATTAAAGAAAGAATCTGTTTATTAGATATTTATACAGAAAAGCAACATCAGCAACCAGAAAGAGAAAGATTGACAGAAGGAAAGAAGGAGAGGGAGAAGGAGATTCTGAAAAAGAAAGTGAAAGGATCTCAAAGAAGATTTTACAAGTACAAGCATATACTTACTATTTCGGATTCTCGGAATTGTGTTAGACCAATTCTAAATCATTTTTCTGATAGTGTTTCGATATGATCTGTTGCTATATAACTTTCCAACAAATTCTTTGTCTATCTTGATGCCAAATATTAACCTAAGGTAAGTCAATACTTCATGATAAAATCCTTGCATAAGCTAATTTGCTCTTAACCCTTTATTTTAAACCAAGAAACAATTAATAATCTTTTAGAAGGAACAGAAGGAATTATTCACTTGAAGGCATTTTTAATCATTAATCTAAGAAAACAATTGGAGATAGTTGATAGTTTAGACATTTCTGAGCAAGCTGGATGCTCTTCATGTCATCCATATAAATGTCGAGATGTGACAAGGCATTTTAAGAACATGGCTTTTGTTTTCAGGTCAATAATTTGCTTTTGCAGTATCTTAAAACGTTGAGCAAAATATCTCCCTCATGCAACCTATCCTTCATTCATATCTTCTTCATCTCCCTTGCTAAATTGATTACAACTGACCCAGGCAGAGAGGTAGCTGAAGAGCATAAATTGATTTGAGCTGTGCTTCCATAACCTCAATGAATTATCAATTCAGTGATAAATAAGTTATTCAAGGATGATTAGGGTTAGGATTAAGACAGCAAGTTTGGGTTATGGCTAAATAGTTTGGGTCAAGATTAAGATGAGGTAAGACACCAAAATAAAATAAAAAATGAGCATAATAAGGATATATTTTCACACCAGAATTATTTAATCTGAGCACCAAGATATTTGCTACCGAATCAGAGGGCTTATAGGTGTAAATATAACATGCTACACACAGTGCACTGTGTTGATGGCAGATTAATTGGTCATTTAATGTGAGAAGATGTAATGCATGGTAGTGAGCAAAACGGACATGTAAATTGCACATTGGGGATGTCAAAATTAAAGAAGTGCTCAAATTTCACTATCTGGCCATATAATAAAAAATATGACACTGAAGGTAAATAGGAAGAACAAAGGAGATTTTCCAGAAATTAAGTATAGCAGTGAGAAGCTGTTCAATAATATTAGACACACAAAAAAGAATGATGGATTGCTATTTGTCTCAAATAAAAAAAATGACTTAATACTCAATCTTCAGTCTAATTTGAATCTTTTAAAGATAGAGCATAGCAGGAGGAGTCAAATACATCCTGGAGTGATAAAATATACCAACATGTGGTTTTACAGATAAACATTAAAAATACTACTGATGACAGCCAGAAAGAGATAGCTGAAATTTTGGCAATATAATGAGGAAAAAAGGAGTGGAGAATTTAATTCTCACAGGACATATCGAATGTAAGAGAAGCAGCAATATACTTAACAGATTTGAGCAAACATCTTATTGAGAGCAAAAAAAAAAAAAAAAAAGCTGTGGAGACCTATGAAAATATACTGAATGGAGTCCTTTTGGCATGGTGGGAGATATATATCTTAAATCTTTACTATATTTTTATCAACACTGTATGAAGCTTTTGTGTTTTAAATCAATGCTGATATGACCCCTTTTTTTCAATGAAGTTAAAAATTAAATGTTCCTGATGACATTTAAGGACAAAGATAGAATAAACTGTTTAGTCCACACCTGCTCAACTTCTTGCTTAAATGGAGATATCTAATTTGCATGTTCATTTATAAAAAATAATTTATTAATTTCTAATCTGGTTTTTGCAATCATTACAAATAAGCAATTACTTTTATAATTGATTATTTAGTCATATAAATCCATTTTGTTAATAAAGTGGTAACTATCTAAGCATTTAAATCACAGTCAGAGAATAAATGCAAGCAAGCAAGCAATGTATAATGTATAACAGTTTTATATATAGTATTTTAATAAGTAATTAATGGATTTTTTAATCTGACATTATTTGGTTGCAAAACACTCTAATGGAAAGACAATTCTATTTTACTACAGACCCCTTTTTAATTCACAAATGCATTTCACTAGATATATCGGGTAAATGTGAGCGCTAAGAAAGCAAACCCCAAATAAAAATGCTATCTTCTGCAGAGAGGCTCCTAGCATTGCAACCAGACCACAAACAAATCCCCACTACCAAATCTAAAATACAACAGCCAATGACAAATATAGCTGCAAAAAACAGTAGGGGCCTAGGGGCTAACACCTGTTAAACCACAGATATAAAACTGGCATGCCTCACTGACAACATTCAGTTTGGCTCAATACCTCAGCCACATCAACCATCCACTGGCACATCCACAGACCTCATTGGTGTTGATTTCGACCCTGAAAATAGATGATTAAATAACACCTCATTTGTGCTACCACAGGGCTTCACTAATCTTATCCAGACCTCTCTCATCATAACCACCATGACCTTGTCAACTGACCAAACAAATCTGTCAATTGCCAGACTTACCAACAACACTTTATGCTTTATCACTCCCTTATCAAAACAACTAAAGAACCACATATCAAAAATCTTTTCATACAGTTACACATGCTTGCATAGATCATTATGCTTATATTCTGAAAACTGATCAATAGACACTGTTGATAACTTAATCCTTGCTTTTTCTTTTTCTTGCAACCATATGCAGGTTATAATGCAATATTTTTTTTATCTTTATTTTTATGATCCATGACTCTGAATTTGCATTATTTGTTATCAGTTAAAATATGTCTTACCAAAATGATTTAGTGAATACTAATATATAGAACTCATAAATGTTGATTCTTTCGTGCTTTACCAAAATTAATTCTTTTGTATTTATGCATTGTATAATGCTTATTGGCAGGGGAAGTAACTTCTGAAAGTTGAATTCAAATCCTGGACTAGTTTATTGTGTCCATTTTACATTAATATCCTTAGGAAAAGCATGGATCCATCTTGTCAACCACCAACTATGGATTAAGTAACAGGGTAGATGAAGCTCTATAGTCTTGAGTAACAGCCAGTCTAGGAGAATTGAATTCAAAATCATGGAAAGAGTAAAAGGAAACTAATGCACTATCTTTCCCAAAAAGCCATGGCAGTTCACAGATAATTAAGAAAAGGAATTTGTAGAGAGCCATGACTGCTTATGCCATGAAGAAACATGTCATTTAAAAAGGGAAATTCTTTCATGTATTAAAACTAAAATAATTTTGAATAACATCACAAAATGATAGCATAAAGTCCTGTTGTCAAACATATATGGTTCCCGTCAGAGAAAGATGAACTGCTATGTAATATCAATGACAGTGAAAGCTGGACAATTTCCTCACAGATGAAGAGGAGGCAACAGAGATGAGAGTATACAGAAGGATGCTGAGAAATCGATGCATATAAATAAGGAGGAAATTTTTAAGAAAAATGGAAACTAAAAGGACATTTGCACTTAGAATCAGAAAGAGTTACTTGAAATTGGTAAGACACATAATGAAGAAAGATGACTTGAAGAATTTGATACTTACAGGAAATACCTAAGGCATGTGGGGACAGAGGAAAATAGAACGAGTGGAAGAGATTGAAAAAATACAAAGAGCTACAACAGAGAGCAAGTTGTAGAGAGCCATGATGACTACATCACAAAGAGCTAATCTTTATTGTGTTATATATATATATATATATATATGTATAATTTGGCAGCAACTCTTCTTTTAAACATGTTGTGTTGAATGTTAAAGACAACATCGTCCTGCATATTTTCTTTTGAATGTTCTCATATTTTCTAATGAGACTTTTTGTTTGAAAATGATATCGAAATAAATATTGTCCATACGATAACCTAGTACTTTCAAACATCATTGTTCATCTTCAGGGTCAACATTTTTTGACTAAAAAATTTTGACTAAAAAAAATTTTGACCCTGAAGATGAACAATGATGTTCGAAAGTACTAGGTTATCGTACGGACAATATTTATTTCGATATCATTTTCAAATAAAAAGTCTCATTAGAAAATATGAGAACATTCAAAAGAAAATATGCAGGACGATGTTGTCTTTAACATTCAACACAACATGTTTAAAATATATAAAGATATATATATATATATATATATATATATATATATATATATATATATATATATATATATATATAACAGTATAAATTTGGTCATAACTGTGGATCTGTCTACATCATAGCTGATGATGTGCACCAATTTTGGATAATAAACATATAACATAAATACTCGTTAGGAAAATGTATATGCATATATTTTTATCACTTGAACATTATTTTTAGTGGATACCCATATTTGAGTAGAAAGTCCATTTTTATTTTTGAATAGTATATTTATTTATCATTGCCTAAACCCTTGATTAACAATACTCTTTGTGGCTGAGTTGATATAAGAACACTGGATCTAATGAAAGCTTCTCCTGTCAAGAGGGGCACAAGTTCAAATCCTGGTAGAGAGTGTATATTTTTCATTAATAAGATTTCTCAAATATTCAGGCCGCTTGACAAAAATAAATATACTATTTAAAATTAAAAATAGAATGTCTACTCAAATACTTGTTTGTATCCATTAAATAAAGGTTTAAGTGATGAAAAATCTATCAGATTAATAAATAAAAAATCCATTACTCCTTCAAAAATTGCATATGTATTTATGTGTGTGCGTGTATCTATGTGTGTGTGTGTGTATATATATATATATAAACACACACACTACATTTCAAGGGTTTGAAGACATCACCAGAATTAGCATGTAATAAATTTGACAAGAGTGAAAAAAAATGAAAAAGAGCTCTTAGACTCATTGAAAAAAGAATGGAATCAATTATCAAACTTATGTTTTGAGAAACTTTTGCAACAAATGCCATGAATTTGTACTGCAATAATCAAGGCTAAAAGAGGATATTTTACAAGAGCAAAATTTAATTCTACTTTTTGTCATAATAAAATTTCTAATAAAAAAATCATGTTTCAATTCTTTTTTAACTGTGTATAATAATTTTCTTTTATTTAAAGTAAAAAAACAACTAATTTTTGGACCCCAAATGAATAAAAATTACCAGGGGTTTCCTCAAAATTTTGGATATTAGTGTGTGTGTGTGTGTATATATATATATATATATAGATATATATATATATATAACATAATAATTAATAAAAAATAGAGTTAATTAGCAAATGTAGACATAATATAAAATACCTAAAACCTACAGTATGACAATTAGTAGTTTAGCCCACCTACAGGAGTTTTTTACTTTTCCCTTGTGTCGGTGTGGTTACCAACAAGTTTTTTAATATTATTTTTAAGGAATTTTCCAACTGAACCCAACCCTACAGTATAACAATTAGTAGTTTAGCCCTTTTTCTTTTTCCCCTGTGTAGGAGTTGTTATCCATTGATTTTTTATTGAAATTATTTATTTTTTCCTGTGATACTTTAGGGTGATCCATGGGTTATATAAAGCTCGCCCCTCCTTTCTTTCATTTTCAAGTTGTCTGAAGATCATGTGAGTCTGAACCTTTGGTTATTACTTGGGCCATCCTTTCATATGATTTAATGTTAAGTGTTTTTACTCAACCTAGGAAATCTAGGCTTCAAGCTCTTTACTGTGTAGGTAAGCTTGCCTTTAGGCCCTTTTTCTCTTTCTTTTTTCAGTACTGTTGTTTTTGTTCAGGACTTCCTATAGATAAGAGTTTTAGGTTTTGCTAAGTTGTCCATTCTTTCCATGAAACCTTTTATTTTTTCTTTAATATATATATATATATATATATATATATATATATATATATATATATATATATATATATATATATATTTAGGCAGCATTTTTCCATTGATACATGTTTCCTTAAATAATATAGACAAGTGTTGTCTAATTATTTTATGTAAATTCTTTTCATATCATCTGATAAGCTTAATAACATTATCATTAAACGAAGAAAGAAAATCACAATATTGATACATATTTTTTTTTAATCCTATCTAAGCTTTCGGCTTATATAAGCCATTATCAAAGATGACGATTACATCAGAATATATTAAGCAAAACACAGACAAGACAGTGATGATAGTCTGTTTCTGTTTACATGGAAGATTTCCAAGCAATGACAAACTCGTGCATATAAAGACGCTGGAAGCAAAAATAGCACCGCAGCTAATGACGTCACACATGACCACGTGAGAGTGAATTCAAGAAGTATTAAGTATAGGAAGCCTTTGGTATAATTAGTAACAGAAGCCATTGGTTTATACCAAAGGCTTCCCATACATAATACTTCTTGAATTCACTCTTGTATGGTCATGTGTGACGTCATGAGCTGTGGTGCAATTTTCGCTTCCAGCATCTATATATGCACAAGTTTGTCGTTGCTTGGAAATCTTCCATGTAAACAGAAACAGACTATCATCACTGTCTTATCCGTGTATTGCTTAATATATTATAATGTAATTGTGATCTTTGATAGTGGCTTATGTAAGCCAAAAGCTTAGATAGGATTAAAAAAAAATATGTAGAAATATTGTGATTTTCTTTCTTCATTTAATGATAATGTTATTAAGCTTATCAGACGATATGAAAAGAATCTATATATATATGTGTGTGTGTGTGTGTGTGTGTGTGTGGATGTACTGAACTCTCAAGGATGAAGACGTTCTTAGAACCAATAGCCAGACTACCCACAGATATAATTTCATTATAGTGATGAAGGCTTGTACAGAACCAACCACACTTTTTGGAAGAGAACTAGTGCACAGTATGCCATAAGGTCCCCAAAAGACACTCTGTCGGTTGGTTTGAATTCAGATTTCTCCTTCTCCTAGACCATTTACAATCAAAGACTATATACACGTCTGTCTTGCTATTTACCCATATCTGAAAGTGGGGTGGGGAGGAAGAAGAGATGGATTCATACCGTTCCCAAGGTTATTAGCATGTAGGTGAATTCAAGCTCTCTGATTTCTCAATCAAAGCAGCTATCCACCATACCTCCACACCATTACTTCCAGAAATTTGGAAACGGCATGCTGTACTGCTTGGCATTTGCACTGGAAGCTCCAATACAAATATTTCAAAGGATGTCAATCTGAAGATAGTGCAGAAGATTCAGAAAGAGTTCGATGAGTCTAATGATGATTATGAAGGTACAGTAGCTTGTAAAACACACTTGATAAGAAAATAACTCCCAAATTTGTTGGCTACCTAACTCTCTAGACTGCAACCCCCTTGATTATTATGTGTGGTACAGTTGAGCAAGAGACCAACAAAACTCCTTAAAACACTAAAGATGAACAGAAAGCATGAATTATGGTAGCATTCACCAACTTAAACAATGAGACAGTCCAGAAGAGTAGCAGAAGATTCCAAAGTTGTCTGGAGGCTACGGTTGAAGCCAATGGAGATTTTATTGAATAAATTTACTCTTATATTTTTATGTAATTTTGATAAAGATATCTGCTAAAATGAGATGTCAGTGTTATTTTCGAGGTGTGAGACATGAAGCTATTGGAGTAGAAGAGATTGCCACATTTAACCATTTTGAGAGTGAAATGGTGGGACCGTGATGCCAGCCTAGTAGCACGATGTATTCTCCCATCAAGAATAATGAATAATTTTGAAGCCAATGGAGATTCTATTGAATAAATTTACTCTTTAGTATTTCAAGATATTTTTGTGTAATTTTGGTAAATATATCTGTTAAAATGAGATGTCAGTGTTATTTTCATTTTTGCGTAATTTAGATGACAATTTATCTATCACACATCTGTATAATATATATATATATATATATATATATATATATGGATGGATGGATTCTCCCATCAAGAATAATGAAGGTGGGTTCAGTAAATTCAAACTACTTACTGAATAACCTGTACAAGTGTTTAAAGTGGTCAATTGCTTGTGCTCTGCAATACATACTCTCTCCACATTAGCACCATACTGGTGAACTGTGTAGCACATGCTAGATGAGGCTGTAATCACAGGCTTTTGGGGTGGGAGTTTTACATCTCCTAGCTGCATACTGGTTATTGGTTAGATTACTGAGTAAACTGGATTACTGATTGGTGGACTAATAACAGTCCTCCCCCTCAATTTATATATATATATATATATATATATATATATATATACTTGGCTCTTTTGACTTGATTGATAACCAGTCTAGGAGAATGCGAACATTGAATTCAAAACCTGAATGGGGTTGTTTGGAGACCTTGTGGCACACTATGTGCACCAGTTCTCTGTATTTGCTTCTTCCAAAAAAGCTGAAGTGTCATATGACAAAGATAATGGGAGAGTGTATGTGTATATATATATATATATATATATATATATATATATATATATATATATATATATAGAGAGAGAGAGAGAGAGAGAGAGAGAGAGATATGATAAAATATAGTTTTAAGTTATGTTATATTTATGTTTTAATGTGCTCAATATCAGGAGTAGAGAGTATGTAAATATAAAATGGCCTGATGATTGCATTTAGCATGAAACAGACTGGGTGTTAACTTCAATGTCGACTTTCAGATTTATATGTGTGTGTGTGCATGAGTTTGTATGTATATATATACATCGGAGTGCAAAAGAAATGAGTCACCTTCTAACAATATCAGTTTCTGTAGCTGTAACTTGGAAGAAGTAATAAGCTCTTTCACGAATCATATCTTTGAAGTATCTGTGTGGATTCAGGAGTCAAGAACAAGGGATATAGAGTTTAATGCATTAATGGGGCCTTCAAAAGCTATGAGTCATGCATATCCCCATCAGAACAAAGTTCTTTACAGAATTGAGATAGTCATGCAATTTTCCAGTGTTAATGGTTTCTAAGGCTGTTTATTTGCAAGCTATCCAAAATTTCCGAGATGAAGTGTTGTCATTATTACTCATTTTACGATGGTTATTCTTTAATCATTCTTGGTTTTTATACCGACCCCCTCAGCAACACCCCCCAAAACAAAACCCCTGACATTTGCAATCAACCTTTACAAAAATTAAGATGACAGAAAAACTAGTGAAAATTAATAAGAACATTTCTTAGCATGCAACTTGCAGGGGAAGACTTATTTTCCACAAAGCAACCTCTTTTCCCTCTTTGTTACTCTATCACCACTCTTTTGCTATTTCCATGGCAGATGTTCAGATGAGCTCCATTCTTTAGTAATACCAGTTCGGACCTTTATAACTAAGACACACACACACTTCCACAGAGTTGAATCATCCTCATTACCTCTGTATTCTAAAGGCAACACCACTCAAGCAGCTTTTTCTCCAAGAAACGCTATTTTGTGGAACATGGATGCTTCCCTGAACACTACAATCTTAACATCTTCAATTCATGATGCAATCATTATCTATCCTCCTTATCCTCATAATCTTCACTTTCTAACACCTTTTCATTTATTATTAGCATTTTTATGATAACCATGAGTTGACCTTGAGCCCTGTTTTAAGTGAACTGTAATCTTAATTAATCATTTAGTTATTTGTCATGCAAAGTCGGTTTTCCTAAGAAAAAAAATGTTCAAATTTTGCCAAAATTTTATTTTTTCAGCAAAAGATTCAGGCAACAGTGGTTATCGGCACAGAAGATAGAATTGGCAGACTGAGTCCATATTCCAGCCTGCATTCACTTCCTTACAAACTCTACTGTGAAAGGCATGAATCCATATTTTCTTGCTGTAGCTCTGAGTGAAATATCAGAGTAGATTGTGCTTTCTAGACATGGGTATCAACCAGTTTTATAGAAGGAAAACTCTGAATACCAAACTATGGAGAAAACAATGGCAAACCACCCCACTGTATTTTTCAAGGATATATGGCAATTCAAAGATAATAAGGAAAAGAACTCTGTGGAGAGCTATGAACACCTATATCCTGAAGGGATGTGACATTTAAAATCAAAGGAAGTGGCTCTGATATGGTATTCATATCTATTCTTCGTTTATTGATCTGTGAGCATAACACATATATTTATTCCTTTAAACATCTTATTTCCAAATGTTATTCTATGTTCTGTTATTACTACACCATTCTATTGAGGTTGGTGTCCTCTTTTTTCTGATATTATCATTTTGGTAAAAAATAGAATCATTTTAATTGTTGTTTCCTTAGGGAGATGAGGGAAAGAGAGGCCAACTTTTGTGATGTGGATGTTTGTAAATGTTGAACTTTAATTGAAATAGTTAAATTTCTAATTAGCCTATTTTTGAATGAATTTGAGTTCATTCGCAATTTGCACTCTGAGTGCTCTTGGCACCCATTTAACTGTAACTTTCTGACATAAATATTTTACTCAACTCATATTGCAAATGCACTTTTTATACAAATTTGTATGGTCATGGCTAAAGGTAATATGAGCAATTACTATAATGGCCAGTGATCTTCTGTCTTGTGTTTATAGAAATGGCCATATTAGGCATTTCCCTACAAGGAAACATTTTGCATTCATTGACCAAACAGCCAGTACTGCATTCAATTGAAATTTATAAAATCTTTCTCTTAAAAAATTTATTTCTGGAAAATAGGTTTCTCAAATCCAGTCATTGTTATCACTTTTTCTGGTATTGATGGAGGTTTACTTGCTAACCTTTTATTTGAAGTAGTGTGGATTGTCAACATCTTGAATATGTCATTACTTTCTTTTCAAGCTACTTGTGCTATCCATTTTAGTTGTTGTTGCTATTGGTAGTCCTCAAGTGATGTAGTTTTTGTTATTTGGTAGAGTTCTTTGCCTGTAATTCTGTCACACCAGTCTATGAGGTTTGAAAAAGTGTTGTCTTCACCAAGATCTATAAGCTTCAGTCATTCAAAGCCATTTCTAACCATTGATCTTAGAAAGCAGTTGTATATAGCTGAAAGTTTAGATATTTCTGAACAGATTTGGTGGCATGCATGACATCCATGTAAAAGTCGCAATTTGAAGAGGCAATGACTTGAGTTCCAGGTTGATTGATTAGCAATGTTCAAAATTTCCTTTCCTCTGATAAAAAATACAACACATTTTTCTGGTTTGCATCTTAGATTGCTCACTTTATTTGGATGTAGAGGGATCGATCAATAAAAGGTGTCATTTTACTTCTGAACTGACCAGCTCTAATTCCATGGAAAGGCAAAGAAAAAAAATGTGTGCATAGGTAAGTATATGTATATATAATTTTACAAAAATCAACAGGTGGCATTACATTACTATTATACATAGTTATTGTTTCAAAAGCGATGATTATAATTTTAATAAAACCTAAACAAGTGAAAGTGAATTTATACATTTATTTTGTTCTCAAGAAAATAAAAGTATTAAACATTTATTTATTAGATTTATTGGAATGGTTGGCAAAACATCAGATTCATTCAAACTTTATAAAATGGTAAATAACAAGGAGTTCATTGTAGTCGGTTCACATATTTTTATAATTTTGTAAATATTTATAAATTAATGAATAAAAAATTGTTTTCACATTTATGTCTTTATAAATTTGTAAATGATAAATATTGCATTGCACTATTTTTTAATATAATTGTATTAGTTTTTAGAATGCAATAAATATAAAATTATATTTTAAATAATCTAATAAATAAATAGTGTTTAATATTTTTTTTGGCAAATTCTGAGCAACAAAAAATGTATAAATTCACTTTCATATGTTTAGGTTTTATTACAATTCTAATCATTGCTTTTTAAAACAATAAACATTGTCAAGGTGTAAGGGAAGTTAAAATAACAGTGATATCAAAGGAAAAACTGTCCCTTTGACGGTCCATTTTATTGCACACATGAAGGTCCAAGCTTGCCAAATGTCTTGTTAAATTCAACAACTGACAAAATCTACTTATTACATAGAAAATGAATGACATTCTATAATGTTGTGTGTTGAGGACAGGTTCTGCTTTTAAGTAAGTGATGGTAGTTTCTGTGGGCAACTTCAAGCTGGGTGCCATACCTTCCAGAGTGGATTCCATTGGGACAAATAGCTCAGATCCTGGCATCATAGTTGATGGAACAGGATCTTGGTCAATAAACGGAGTGACAGCACTTCATCAAACAACAGAAAAATCCACTTGAAGGAGAAATTTCAATAAAGTTAACGCCTAAAGGTTAAATCCACTTTGGCAGGAAGGGAAACCAGGCTGCTACTGCCACTGCTTAGAACACAACCATTAAACTGAGGAGTGGGAGTCTAACATCCTCAGACATTTGTTAGGCAAGGATGATGAGTTCAATCCTTGGTAAGACCACAAGTGTAGGCATAGTTAACAATGGTATCAGGTTCTTTAAATTAAGACTCTTACTTTGGTATGTGTCAAGGGAATATTGAACAATGTCATGTATATTGAGGATGCTGTTCTGCTACCATTCTTGCAACAAAAAGATGATGTGTTGTTGCAGCAGGATAATGCCATCCCTCATGATGTCTGTACGACTCTGCAAAATGTTCATTAAACTTCGGTGACTGGCACAATCACTAGACTTATTCTGTCTTGAACATGACTAGGATATGATAGAATGATATTTGATTTGTTCAGTTTCAGTTACTTTTTTTTTAAATACTTATAGTCACTGAATACAAGGCCCAAGAGCCACACGTGGTAGTGGATGACTGAATGAGGTTGCTGTAAAAGTGTAAATGGAAAAAGTAAAAAGTGCCTATTATGGGGATAACTCTAGACTTGAAGAGTTTAAAATCATAATGATTGGGGAAGAATCCATTCTGGAATTCTTTCCACAAAACAGTGGGCTCTTAGAAAGAAGCTTTCTGAATGGAACTTCTCTCTTACCGATAAAATATAAAGAGAATGATCATAGTAACCGGCAAAGAATCCTTTTGGGAGTCTGTTCCACAAAGTAACAATTCTAGGGAACAGCTGTGGAAGAAATATTGAACATGTATGTACAGAACAGAGCTCAACCGGCTCTGTTGCTGTTGATGTGTTGTTGCAGCAGGATAATACCCTCCCTCATGATGCCTGTGATGCTCAACATGCCCTTCAAAATGTTTAACAACTTCCCTAGCGAGCATGATTGAAAATGTATATGTTTCTACAATTATGTTTACTCTATACAAGGCCCAAGTCTCACTCAAAGTAGACAGGTTAAGAGGCACAGTTTATATGGATATGTGGGGAAGATAATGGTTAACTCAACACTTGAACTGTTTAAGATCATTGTGATTGTAAGCAGTGGTTTGTGGGAAGAAGCTGCTCAGGTGAAACTTACACCTTGCCAATGGAATATAAAGAGAAAGAAGGTGGTTTGCTACACCGGGCATGCTCAGTTATGATGGAACATCTCCAGTTTGGATTTCAAGGCATTGAACATAACCTGGCTCATTCACTTAATGAACAGCAATGCATCAGTAGTTGTGGAATAATCTATCACAGGATAGTATATTTTGTGCTAATTTCCAAGGAGTATATACTGTGTAGTAATATAGAATTTGAGTACTGTTGATATATACCTATTATTTTTTAACTTATTAATCAGTATATATGATTACTTAATCTGAAAGCAAATTGAAATAAGTTTGACTGGTACCATATGGTCAGGTTATCAGCAACTAAAAATAGTTTGATTTACTTTCTTTACAATACAGCCAAATCAACTGTGTTAGGATGAAAGAAGAAACAGAATGTGTCTACATAAGGATAGTGTCATGTATTTATGTTGTTTTATAAATGCATGTAATTTTCTAGTAACAGCAGTAAGCAGTCAGTGAACGATAGCTGTATTATACTACTACTTAATATTTTGTTAAGAAATTCTGTATGTATCAATTATACTTAATTTGCTTATAAATTCCTAGACTCTATAATAAACTACTCATATAAAATATGTGAAGTGTTACGCAATGAATTATAGGAAAGGTTTTGAGAAGTTAGCTTGTCCTTGATGAGAGCAACTGAACCTGGTCAAAGGTTTATGAAAAAACTGAAAACTGAATACTAACTTAACTTCACCAATATTAATAAGAAATAAATAATCTTCAAGATGCTAAAAATTAGCTTACTAAACTCAGTTTATTGATTAATAAATATTTTTTACCAGTTTTTAAATATTTTAAGGAGGGAAAATATTGTTGATCATTTTCAGAACTAATCCCACAAATTTTGCAACAGACGATAAGGAGCTCCGAGAAATACTCAGATTTAATATATAAAATATGGGCTTAAACTATGCAATAAAGATACCAGCTCACCTCGTTATGGATTCCAGAAGTAGTAGATCAAAGCTAAACCGGATGAGGAAAAAAGACAACACTATGTAGGAGAGGAGCGTGAAAAGACCTGTTTTCATTAGCTAACGCTAACTGGCATATGTCAGTAAGAACGGTCGAAATCCAGCCTTGCTAGGTATATGATTATTGTTTTTGCAATGTCACAGTGCGTAGAAAGACACTTTCAAGGAGGCAGCCTGACTCGTCCAGAATCAGATTGGGGTTGCTGTTGGAGCGGATATGATGCAAAACCCGAAATCGGTGATGAGAACAGTGCATCACTGAAGACCACCCTTGATGCATCTAAAATGTATTATTTATCTCTCTAGTTTCAATTCCTAAGATCACAATCTTACATCATAAACTGCATCAATGACAGACAATTTTGTTTTTATCTCACTTTATTTTATGAGGGACAGTAGTCATACAATCATTTCTCAGAGAAAATAAGAGAGTGATGGAGAGGACGTGTTAACTGGTCAAGCAAAATGTCATCACCATGTACTGGCTTGTTTCACTAAGGTATTTGGGTGAAGCAAGGAATTTTGATCCTTCTAGTCCTTGCAGACATCTGAGCGTTATCACAACTTTTTGGTCTTATATTAAAACTTTAAAAATTTAATCCATAACTGTCAATTCAACACCCATAGGATTCAAACTATCCCTTCTAAGTCATCATTCGACCAGTATTTTGCCATTCTGGGCCAGCCTATGCATTTTATAACATGAGTCCATGGTCTAGGTGAGCCTTTAAGTTATAGGAAATCAGTTGTATTTTTTTTTTAGTCATTTCACTGCAAGCAATTTAATAAAGCCACTAAGACATAATAGGTTATTTAGTATAAGAAAATATAAGATAAAAACACTATTTGCTTCTACACCACTTAGTGTAATGGTGGGTGGAAAATTTTCTGCGCAAGAGATAGTTATGAATAGACTAAAGTAGATAGTGTCATTATTTTTTTGTTTTAATTTTTTTTTTATTATTTCACCCCAAGCAAGACAATAAAGCCACTAAAACACAAGGAGTTACTAAATGTTATAGAAAAAGTAAATGATATTTAGGAGAGAGAACAATAAAAGAACAGGAATTAAGAAAACAGACAATAATGATGAGACTTTGTTGCCAATCTAGTACTTTGACCTGGAGAGGGATGGGCTCTGTCAGGTCTACTTGTGCAAAACATACCATGCATGTATAACTCTCTGGCTTTCAACCCAGATATCTTGAGGGAACTGATAAAGTGCTTAGCTGCAGAGTGACCCTACAACCAGACCCAGTCATGGGACTGATAAAGATGCTGTAATTCAAATGCATATTTAGAGTGTTACAATTGTATTTTCCATTGGAGTACAGGCAAAAATGCTTATTAATATTTGCAACTGCACATAAATGTGCCCTAATAAATATAAATGGACTCAAGAAATTCTTTTCACTTGAAGAAATTTCTGGATGAAAAATCAATATCTTCCACTTGAGAAGATGTTTATATACAATTTATGTCTATGGGAACAGATGTTTCGATGCAAAGTGTTCTTAGTATCAACAAAATCAATATTTAGAGCCAAAGTTATTACCTTTGGGTCCATAACTTTATATGTTTCATGTTATTTGGGCTAGTAAATTTTCTAATCATTGATCTTAAACAGATCTTTTGAGGTCATATCAATAATAATAAACATACATATACATAATAAATCTCAAAGTGGACACTGAGGTCAACACCAAGCAGTGACAGTCTGTTTCATGCTTGAACACAATCTTCAGGCTAAGTGTGTTGCATTTTGAATCAACTATTTATATATGCTGGCGATGGGTGCATTATGGATAGTAAGGTCATTTGTATTATCCTAACAGTTATTGGGTGGGCAGTAATAGTTATATTTCAAATTATTCTAGAGGTTATTAAGTAGAAATAATTGTGGATCTGAATGCAGTTATTTGTAGCTATTTATAGATCTTATAAGGCACCATTGACCTCAATGTCCATTTTCATATTTACATACGCTCTCTCTCTCTCTGATATTGAGCATTTTACCCATATATAGCATACCTTAAAATATATTTTTATCATAAACACGCACATACACACACATATATATATATATATATATATATATATATATATATATATATATATATATATATATATATATATGTGTATACTCTCTCACTGATATTAAACATTTTACCCATACATATATGAGGGTCATTCAATAAATAAGGTGAATTTTTCGGTATAAGGACTTCTAATACAGAAAGAAGCTTACTTTTTTTATATTTTTCAACGTAGTCTCCCAGCACTGTCACACACTTTTTCCATCTATGCACAAGCTTCTGTATTCCCTCAGCATAAAAATCTTTGGACTGATGTCTCAGCCAGTCGCTCACAACACTTTTGACTTCATCGTCACTTTTAAATTTTGTGCCTCTCATGAACGCTTTCAAGGGACCAAACAGGTGAAAGTCTGAAGGGGCAAGGTCTGGGCTGTAAGGGGGATGAAGGAGCAGTTCCCAGCCCAGCTCGTTGATGGTCTGCCCTGTTTGGGCTGTTGTGTGAGGCCTTGCGTTGTCATGATGCAAGATGACTCCTTCTGACTGATGACCCCTGCGTTTCTCCCAACAGATAAGCTCAAAGTCCTTGCAATATCATCCACTGTCACCCTTCTGTCAGACTGAATGAGGTCATTAACTGATTCGATCACCTCAGGAGACCTCACTTCTGTAGACCTCCCAGGCCTGTCTTCATTCTCAACACTACTCCGTTCTTCTTTAAACAATTTAGCCAACTTGTAGACATTGTTTTGGCTGAAACATGTGGCACCATACATAGTCGACATTCTCCTATGAATTTCAACTGGTTTGCACCCTTCAGCAACCAAAAACTTGATAACTGACCACTGTTCAATCCTGGAGCATGCTTCTTGGTCGGCCATCTTTGTTAATCGCTAAAACTCTCAAAGTTTTTTTTTAATCTGCAAAAGAAATTAAATCCATGTGAAAAAGAAGTAAAACAAAAAAAATAAAAAAGAGTAAGCTTCTATCTGTATTAAAAGTCCTTATACCGAAAAATTCACCTTATTCATTGAATGACCCTCGTAGCATATCTTAAAAATATATTTTTATCACACACACACACGTCTGCTGGTGCAGTTAGCCAGTTCCTGTTGCACAAATGTCTGCTCAGACACATTTGTGTTTGTTCAATACCCACAGAGCCCACCTTTGGTTTATACGACAACTATGCTTGGCAGGCTTTAGTTACAGTTTCTGGTGAAAAGCACATCATCTGGCATAATCAACACAATGGCTAGTATGCTCAAAACCTCGGTCATGTTTTGTGACTTTGCTTTAGCAAAGCCACTGATGAAACTATTCCATCTACCCAATTTAAGTCACAAGGCTTGGATCATCCCATGGCATGGTTTCCAGGCACTTTCCAAAGGCCTGTATTATGAAGAAGTCAAATCGCCCAAGTTGAGATATGAACATTTTAACCACTTGGGCATGTACCCATATATATATATATATATATATATATATATATATATAGATAGATAGATAGATAGATAGATAATATTAGTGGTCAATATATATATATATATATATATATATATATATATATAAATTTCCAAGAGTATAGAATCCAGGTAGAGCTCAATATCCAGGACAGAACAAGAATATAATATAAAAGGCTCAAACACTAATTAGTTGATTTTTTCATGCTTCTACGGCAGTTTTCATGTAGTTTGCAGACATTTTCTACTGACCAAAGTGAGAGCCTATAGCTGGCTGCCACGAATAGGCAGGAAGTTTCTATTGGCCAGCGTGAGAGCCAGCAGCTGACTGACATGAATGTTAACTAGCATGCTAGCATGCAAAAAGAATCGATAGCTGCATTCGTCACAAGTGGGAAAAATTTTAATCTGCATGGCACTTTACTCCAATTGGCTCATCCGCTTGCTTAAACTCAATGTTGATTCTGATTACGCAGAACTGGGTTGGGTGTGAAAAAGTATATGTTGTTAACACTCTTTTTTCATTCAGTTATGAGTCCTTTTTAAAGCTGATCATTTTGTGTTCATTTTGTTTAGTTCTTTTTTCGTAACACATTTAATGTTTAGTATAGAGGTTAGAAAAAAAATTTGCAGTGTGAGATAGGCAAGAAGTAAGGCATGTAGCAACATCAGCATGGCAAAGGTCACTCCTTTAAAGGCAAGGAAGAGCAAAAATATTTTAAGTCAAATGATAGCGATTGCTGTATGAGTCGTATGATTTTTGAATCAAGTACAGGCAACACCAGGCCATGCTGCTAGTATATATATATATAATGTTTATACATACACACACACATTATACATACAGAACTGGGCCAATATGGACTTTTAAGAATCTGGAATAAGAAGGATTGTGCTTAAAGGCAGTATCCAAGTATTCAGCTATACTTGATCACCAACACCCTTTGAGGTCAAGTTAGTTCAAAGCATGTTGGATCAAAAGATGTTATTCTGAAAAGTGGGGGGCACGTTCAAATCCTGCCGGAGGACACATACTTTACTTTAATAAGGTTTTCTCAAATATTTAGGTCAGTAGATGAAAATAATTCTACTGTTTAAAACAGTGTATCTACTCAAATACAAGTATCCACATAATTTTAAAGTTTTATATATAATGTCATAAATTTCTATTCTCACCATAATAAAAAATAAAACTAATATGTGTAATAATTATTGGCTTCTATTTAAGAGCCTTATATTTAATTTCTGATGATGATTAAATAAAAACTAAGTACAGGGTGTCCCAGTATAAATGTAACGCAAATAAATGTATGTAATTTTGTTGATTTTTAATATTTTGCTTTTATTTTTCATATTTAGAAAGTTGAGAAGATAGCAAAAGTAGAACACCAATTACAATGCTTTTACATAAGAACAAAATTTTTTCTCAATGCTGAGAAAATTGGAGGGAAACGTGTCATCATCAAATTCCACAGAAAGCATGACAAGAATAAAACCCCTAGCAAAACTGATATTTACCGGTGGATCAAGAAGTTTGAGGGTACAGGGACAATCAATAACATGATAAAAATGTCTCCAGCAGTCAAAGTTGGTGGAAAACCTACTTTAAGCTCACCTGAAAGCTTAGCAGCTGTCTGAGATTCAGTAGCAGGAGTCCGAAGAAATCCATCCATAGATGGTGCCAAGACCTTGGCCTCACCAAATCCTCTGTTCAACATATTCTGATCAAAGGTCTTCATCTTTACCCTTACAGAATACAAGTAAAACAAAAAAAATGACTGCTGCTAATAAGGGAAAGAGAGTAGAAATGCGCAGTTGGTTCTCAGACAAGATTGAAGACGAGCCAACATTTTCTACTTTCAGGCCATGTAAATAATAAGAACAGTGTATTCTGGTTGTTCAGAACCTCCAAATGAGGTTCTAGAAAAAACCCTCCATTCACTGAAATGCACTTCTTGGGAGGCTATATCAAAGCATGGCATTATTGGACCCTTCCGGTTCGAAGATGCACAAGAACAGCCATTGACCGTCACGAAGGAACTCTATTTGGAGGTTCTGAACAAATTTTGGCATGGACTGGGGCTCATGAACCATGGCAGAAGTGCAGCCAGGGTTCAGAGGGGTCACCAGTAGTACCAGCAAGATGGGGCCACCCCTCATACTGCAAATGTCTCTCTGGACTAGCTGGACCAGAGATTTCCCAACCAACTCATCAACCGTAAATGCAAACATGAGTGGTCTCCATATTCCCCTGACCTCAACCCCCCCTCCAAATTTTTATCTGTGGGGGTATCTGAAGGAATGAGTCTACAGGAACAACCCCCCACACCATATCAGAACTAAAGGCAGCAATCACTCAAGAAATCAGAGCTATCCCAAAAGAGGAGTGCATCAAAGTCATCGCCAACTTCACCCGTAGAATTCAAGTGTGTCTTCAGCAGAACAGAGCACATTTGGAGCATATCCTATAAATGAAAATAAAATATTTGCCAGTAGAGCCAGTGACATGTTGTTTGTAGCAGTGGATTTGCTAACTTCTCTAGTTTTCAGAAATATATGGTTTGTACATAGTTTGTAAATAGAACATAAATGGCGTTTTCTAATTGTTCCTTATCATATATATATATATATATATATATATATATATATATATATATATATATATATATTAGTGTATAAGGGCAGCAGATCATTAATATAACAGACAACAAATGTCTATTATGTTTTTATCAAGAGCCATTCCAAGCATCGTAAAATGGCTTCATTTTCATGAGAAAATAAAGACAAAAACTGTCCAACATTTGGATATTTATTTATTATATCTTTTTCCATTAAAGAATTACATAACATCAAAGACTCATTAATAATGGATTCCCTAATCCCATCATTGACCAACAAATTAAAATGTATCTCATTAAACTTAATAATACCACTAATGAAATTGATAATATTAATAATTTTCTTAGAA
This sequence comes from Acanthosepion esculentum, assembly GCA_964036315.1. NCBI lineage: Eukaryota > Metazoa > Mollusca > Cephalopoda > Sepiida > Sepiidae > Acanthosepion > Acanthosepion esculentum. The sequence goes on along the minus strand of OZ038485.1, from coordinate 28,774,693 downwards.
AAACATAACTATGTACATAATATTAGACAGATATTAATAGATAACACAACAATACTCACACATACACACAGTAAAAAAAGCCTTAAGATATTAGAGGCCATCTACATGAAAACAAAGCAACCGACACTCAACAAAATTACATTTCAAACTAGTCATAACATATTACAATGCATTTAAACATATGGTTCTGTTGATAAGATTTCTCTCTCATGTGGTCATGTACGATGTCATAGAACAGCATTATGAAATAAGAACCTGTGTCTGCTATTCCACAACCATTATAATCGCATAGCAAACTTCTATGTAGACAAAGCAGGATGTCATCTTTGACAATGAATATCTCTGTTGTAATGTCCATATAACCATACTGATGAAGGCTCATATGAGCTGAAAACTTAGATCAATGATCAATAGAATAAGGAAATATCCAAATGTTGAACAGTTTTGCTTTTATTTTCTCTTGAAACTAGAACCATTATACAACACTTGGAATGGCCCATGATAAAATATAATAGACATTTGTTGTCTGTTATATTTAACAATACAACTTAGAATAAAAACAGGAAATTATATTAACAATGAACTTCTTTAAAATGATTAATGAATTAACCAAAAGTGCTTGGGATAATAATCATTATCGACTGAGTCTACATACTCCTATCCTCTGCAAGAAGAGAAAACTACTGTCAGCTGCAATGAAACATGTATAAAAGAAAGATTGCTGCCCAAATATACAATATATAATCTTGAGCAGATATCTCATATGTCATATGTCACTTGTCTGATTAAAGTGCCATAAAAAGGCATTTATATGCTCAAAGTTTTTTAAAATAGAAATTCACCAACTTGAATTTCAGCCATGTTCCTTTCACAGGGCTGAGAATAACTGCTACTACTATATATATATATATATATATCATGCAACTACATCTTAAAAAGACAACCATAGAAAAAAATTCATAACACTTAAAAAAAAACCTTGAAGATGGCTAAAGAAGTGGTTGAATGTGCTTGGAACACGAGATACTATGTAAAATTTACCCCAACCAAATGGAAACATTTAAGAACATTTGCAAGACTAAAAAAAATTCATCAAATTTTCTTTGTGTGTCATATTCAACAAGACATGTTTGAAAGAAAGGTTGCTGAACAAAATATACATTATATATATATATATATATATATATGTATGTATATATATATAACACAATTGAAAATGGCTATAGAAATGGCCCAAAATGCTTGGGACAATAAAAATTCTGAACAATTTATATATTCCTTAGGTCCTACAAAATGGAAAAACTTAATAAAAAAATTAATTCAATGTTTCTTGTTGGCCATATTGAATGAAAGATGTTCAGAAGAAAGTTTGCTGTCAAAATATACATTTATATATATATATATATATATATATATATATAAAGTGACTGATGGAAGTTTTATATATATATATATATATATATATATATATATATACACACACACACACACACACACACACACACACACACACACACACACACACATATATGAAAGTGACTGATGAAAGTTATAATATATATATATATATATATATAAGGAATTTATGAAAGTTCTTGATGTGGCACTCTTCTCAAAATCAGTATCTCAATGAGCAAAATATTGGGATAAATTTTGGAAGAGTCAAAGAAACTTGAGAAATAATGTACTGAGTAGAATGATGTGTATTCCATGACAGTGGGTCATTCTTCTTGGTTTAACCAATAATATTTTGGCAACCAACAGATAAATTTGGCAAGAAGCCAGAGAAAATACATTATCTGTATGAAAAAGATTTGATTTGAGATTTTAATAACCCTTTTAAAATCTTTATACTTCATTTTCTTCTTTTTTATAAACATTTCACCCTAAACAAGGCAATGAAGCCACTAAGACACAAGAGATTACTGAGTGCAAAAAATATGAGAAAGAGAAAAAGAAAAAGATTATTAGAGAAAAAAATAAATGAATATGAATTAAGAAGACAGAAGATAGCGACTGACATTGCATTTAAATTTTTGAAGCTCAAAGTTGAGTGAAAAGCAAGAAGCTAGAAGTGAGTTCCACAAGTGAGAGAGAAACTGCTTGCATAAAAGTTATGGTTACATCCAGCAATTTCAACTACAAAATGATGAGACCTAGCTGCCAATCTAGTAATGTGTTTAAATTCATGAAATTGAACCAAAAAGGAAAGCTAATCAGAACAATTACCATGAAAAACATTTATAGAATAAGCACAGGGAAGCTACATTATGGTGGTAGGAAAGTTACTGAAGCTGAGATGCCAGGTCAGGGCTATTAGCATTACATCTTCTTTGTAATTTATCAAGAATCTCTAAATACATAGATTTTCAATAGAAAATTGCTTTTGAGATTCCAGAAATATATGCCATATTTGAATTCCATCAGTCCTCAGTTGTTCGTTTAAAATCACCTGCTTCAAACATATACATATCTATGAATAATATATCACAACATAATTTATTTAATTAATTTTACATAATTGTTATTAATTGTAATTAATTAATTTGCGTAATTGTTATACTTGATAGAAAAATCATTTTCCTATCCTGAAAGAGAAATTTGATTTTTATGTTTTATAACATACATGTTATATTTTCTTTATGATTTTAAAATATACTGTCTAGAGTAAAGAATATCCATCTGTCGTACTGGATTTATTCAACCTTTATAGGCAGGCAATCGTAAAAGATCTAAAAGTCCTACTAGGATTTATTACTGGTGGGCACAATTTTAATAGCATCAGATACAGAGCTAACACCATACTGATGGCAGACATAGAAAGAAAACTGAAAGACCTCCGAGATTAGGTAGGAAAGGAAAGCAAGAAGAAAGGACTAATCAACAATTTTAAGAAGATGGACTATGGTGGTCACAAGTTGTGAGCTACAAATTGAATGTCAAAATCAATTAGGGCCAGAAATTAAAAGATGAGGATGCAAAATGTGACATTAAAATGGAAATAGAAAAAATACCTTCCAAAAGCTAAGGAAAATATTAAGAAACAGGAAACTTTTGTTAGAAAGAAAGAAAAGAGTACTGAATTGTTATGTTGTTGCAGAAGAGTAGGTTATTAGGAAAAATATGTATATATCAGAAGGGATTATTTGTGTTGGCTGCATGAAAAACAACAAACATTTACCTTTAAGTATGGCACAAGGTCATCAACAAGAAAATTTAAAACAAACAATATTCCTTTTTAGAAAACCAAGAATAAAGCATTTATATAACAAATATATATAACATGAGAATAAGAATATTCTTTAGGACAGATAGAGAGTTTGTTCAGTGTTCCTGTCAGTAAAAGGATTTTCAAAGAATTAATCAGTTTGGATTAAATAATACTTTACATCGTAAATTTCTGTCATAGTTTGATATTGGAGATTAAGGTAAGAGTTGTCTCCCTTTACCTGTTGAATACTGAACATATATTTTTTATTAATGAAACAGATAAAAAAGATGGAGGTTTAATTATTACGTGAATTAAGTTGATTCAACAAATGAGTGAAGTCTTTTGAAGAAAGTAAGTTGTGTTCTTCCTGGAAAGTTTGTTGTAATTGAAACTGGTAAATGAAATGTTGGTTGATACCAAAAGTTGAATTTTCTGTATAAAAGATAAACTTTTAAGCTTAACTTTTGAATAAATTGTGCATTAAATATTAAAAATCTTTTGGCTGTAACATAGTTGACTCGAAGTAAGTTTGCGTTAGGTTATGTTCAAAAGTTGCTTTTTGAATAAAATGTTTGTTTGGCAATGCTGTATGTTCTTTGATTAAAATTCTTGTTGTCTTGATAAAAGTTATAGATGTCAAAATTTAAGTGTAGTTTGTTGGCGAGTGAATGAATGAATTCAGAGTTTGAGATTTATGTTAGAAAATCTAACTTAGAAGCTTCAAAAAATTGAACAGTGAGAATTTGTTTGGCGAATTGTTTGATGCTGTAAAGCTCACTGTTAGAAGTTGATAAGTTTCTGTTGGTTGTAGTTGAAGGAGTGAATAAGATGAGTTAAGAGATGTGCAATACGTATGTGTGCACGCAGGTGTGTGTGTGTGCATGTATCATAGCGTCTTCCTATAAGGGACAGACATAATCTCTCTAATGCTACATCTTGTGTGTGAGAGAAGTTTGGTGTTTAGTTTATACAAAAATTAATGCCGCAAGAAAGTGGTAGCAGAATGCTAAAATGTAATATCAGTCCTCCTATATAACTGTGAATGCCAGACAATATCCATACAGATGATGTGACATGGTGCCATAAATCTGTCTCTGCAGAAGAATGCAGAGAATGCCATAGACAGAGCATGTGAGAAATAAAAAAGTTTTATGCAAAATGGAAATAAAAAGGGCATTTTGATTCAGAAAGAGATAGTTTTAATTTCTGCAATGCATAATGAGGAAAGGTGGCTTTGTGCTGTTTGTCCTGCTACTGATTTCCTAAAGACTATCAAGAAGGTTACTTTCTGTTTTTTCTTCCTGCTTCTTTTTTCAATATACCTTATGAGTGTTAGATTCTCCAAGACTTCTTTCCTCATCATGTATCCCCAAAATTAAGCTCTCCCTTTCTTATTCTTCTTATTCTTCTTAAAACTCATTTCTCACAGACTCCATGATATTCTCAGCATTCATCAGTTGAACCACATCTATGTCACTTCAAGTCTCTTTTTCCTCTGTGAGGAAACTGTCCAACATTCACTGCCATACAGGAGAAGAGACGTCACACAGCAGTACAGCACTCTTTTCCTTGTTTTTAAGGACATTTTGCAATCCCTTCATATTATGCTTAATTTCGGAAAGGCATAAGGAGATTGTCCAACATTCAATGAGATATTACATAGCAGTCCAGCTTTGATTTCTTTGTTTCGAATGACATTTTCTAATCCCCTACTAACTCAGTTTCTGAAGTGATTGTAGCGACTGCTACGCTTTCCATGCCCACAATTTATTCGTCTGCGATTGGCTACAGTAAATCGATACTGCCTTTCCATGAGACAATTTAGCAATCGCAGTCACCACTTTGAATTTTTCTGCCATGAACTTGCTCACATGTGTCTTTGTTACAAAATCAGTGATTGGTCAAATTTTAACCAATCAAACATTTTTGTGCTAAATCAACTTTCCTGCGTTTTCGCTGGGATCCTACCTAACAAGTAATTTTTCCACAACAGTCAGTAGAGTCCAGCTAGTTACGCCTGTCTACACAAATCCACGACTTTACTCACAACGCACACACAGACACAGATTTTTACCCAAACACCATCCAAAGGGTGCTCTCTCTCTCTCTCTCTTTATGACAAGATATCCTCTCTGTAATTGTTACCTATGTATGTATTTTTTCTTTTTTTTTGTTCTTTATTTAATCCTCGCTTTGTTTGACTATCCTAACATATTTATTTGTTCTAATTTATCCTAACCTAGCTTGTAACTCTGTAATTTGTTTCGTTTAGTTAGATACGCCTGTTTGAACTCCTAAAAAAAACAAAAATTTCTTTAAGAGTATAGGGTCGCCTCCACTTTTCATACTAGCCGGCCGATGTCATCTTGCTAGATAAAATTATCTCGACATGGAATTGTATTGCTGATTCTTTCTCCTTGTTGATTTTAATTTCTATCAAATGCAGTACCCCAAGCCCACTGTTGGGGTGGGGGAATGAAGGAATGGCCGTTGACCAAGCTCTGCGTTCATTGAAACTTGAAGCTTGGCATTAAAGGTAACCAAACTTTCGCTAGTAACCATGAGAATTTAGGCGACCTTGAAAATGTCTTTGTTAGTATAGGACAATCTGACTTATTCGAAGTTAAAACTTAGTGTTTCGAGAGGGCAAAATACAAGCAAAGTGCCAATCCTACCCCCCAGTACATACATCGTGTGTCAGCCCTGAGACTTTGTGAACTACCTCCCTCTCTAATTGTTTTTATTGTTTTTGTCGTTATTGTATGTATCATATGTAATAGGGGTAGGTAAGCTCTCCTACCACCCGTTCAACACTCCTCCCCCTTTTCTTGGACAGGAGTAGAGGCTCACACCTTGTTTCTTGTTTAGGAAGGGGTTCCCGGAACTTTCTCTCTCTCTGTCTCTCTCTCTGGCCTCCGTACTAGTGCTGCTGTGTTTCTCCCATGATGTGTGCAGTCTGTGGCATTACCTCTTCATTCTGAGAGTACACAGTTGACAGTTCCCTGGTTGCTGTTTCCGACTGGTAGTTAGGAGCCCTAACTCTTGCATAGCGTCTTGAGCGGCCACTGTGATCAACAGTTGTATAATATCAGGGTGTCTGTAGTGCCATGTCACGCATGGAAAGGTGTCCCTGCAGTCACCTCCGGTGGGCAACCCTGAGGCCACACATTATGATGCAGGCTGTGACCAATTCCCTCTACCCACGTCACGGTTGATAACCGTCGGTTTCTTTTACCTCAGGCCTTCTCATCTTCCAAACATAATTCCACATTATGACTTACAAAGATTGAAAAAGTAAACCTAAACCAGCCCTTCAAAAATCACCTAAACCCCTCAAAATCTTGTTCTCCAACATCCGTGGCATTAGAACCAATTTCTACAGTGTGGAATCTTTCCTCACTGCAAACTGCCCGGATGTACTGGCTCTATGTGAGACCAATCTTGACTCATCTATCCCCTCTTCTGAACTCTCGATCCCTGGATACCTTCCTCTCCTCAGAAAAGACTCTCTAACCCATATGCATGGCCTTGGCGTCTACGTCAAGGACCATCTCCCTCTAGCTAGAGAGCTCTCACTCGAATCACTGGACCATTCGTACATGAGGCTCCGGCTATCTCTTCTCAATGATGTAAGCTATCTCTTCTTCCTTTATCGCTCTCCATCCTCTCAGGACTGTGGAATATTTGAAGTCATTTCTGACAGCATAGACAAGGCTCTCTCTCTCTCCACCCGTACGCTCACATATTTGTGTTTGGTGATTTAAACGCCCACCATAACAAGTGGCTTAAGAATGCTTCTACCAACCTCGCAGGCATACACACATTTAACTTTTCAGTTTCTCAATCCCTCACACAGAGAGTTGACTTCCCCATGCGTTTTGCATAGAACCGGGACAGCAAGACCTCTCTTCTCGACCTGTGTTTTACCTCCATCCCTGAGTCTTGTAGTGCCACACAGTCTGCCCACTTGGTAACTCTGATCATGTGGTAGTGTCTATTAACATCTCCTTCAACCCCACCCCCTGCAAAGAGCCTGCTACTACTCGAACATTGTTCTGCTACCAACGAGCTGACTGGGACTCGTTCCGTGATTTCCTCCGCGATGTCCCTTGGGATGTTGTATTTAAGCTCCCCGTTCAAGAATGTGCTTCAGAGGTCTCATCTTGGGTTAAAACTGGAATTGACGCTTTCATCCCCTCAAGGAAATTCAGGGTCAAATCGTGCTCCTCCCCGTGGTTCTCCGCTGCTTGTTCAGCTGCCATTGCCCATACGAACCACTTCTTCCACCTATTTTGTAGTGATATGTCTGACTGCAATAGACGCCTCCTTACCTCCACCCGTAATGAGTGTAAGCGTGTCCTCAACGAAGCTAAATCACTATTCGCTGCTCGGATGAAGGAACGTATTGCATCTCGCAAATTCGGCTCCAAGGATTATTGGCGTCTCTGCAAGAGCATTCTGAACAATTGCAAACCCTCTATACCTCCTCTGTTCAACCAGTTTGAGGTCCTGACCTCCTCTATCGACAAAGGTGAATGCTTTGCTCGGAAATTTTCTTTCAATTCAATGCTTGACTCTTCCGGTGTACCTATACCTGATTTCCCTCTCAGAACTGAGGCCCTTTTGAACAGGTTACACATATCTCCATCATTGGTATTGGGCATTATCTCTAATTTAGACCTCCACAAGGCTAGTGGTGGAGATGGGATACCAGCCATTGTCTTGAAGAAATGCGTGCCTGAATTGGCACCCGCCCTCTCTAAATTATACAACTACTGCCTCAAGGAATCCTGTTTTCCTGACTGCTGGAAGCCCTTATCAATTGTTCCTATCTTTAAGAACTCTGGTGACCCCTCTGACCCTTCTAATTACCATCCTATCAGTCTCCTACCCCTCTTTGGCAAAGTCTTTGACGCCCTTATCAACACCGAAGTGGTTAACTGCCTTACATCACATGATCTGCTCTCAGACAAGCAATATGGATTCCGCTTTGCCCGATCCACAGCTGATGTGCTTACGGCCAACACTGAATTTGTCTACCAAGCTCTTCATAATAACGGAGAAGCTCGTGCCGTGGCCCTTGATATCTCCAAGGCATTTGATAGGGTTTGACATGCCGGCCTTCTTCACAAGCATCAGGGCTATGGTATTACAGGCTGATTGTTTGACTTACTACAATCATTCCTGTCAAACTGTGAATTGAAGGTCGTTCTCAATGGATTCTCCTCCAGCTTCTATCCCACGAACGCAGGTATTCCGCAAGGCTCCATCCTAGGCCCTACCCTGTTCCTTATATTCATAAATGATCTTCCTGACACCATTGATTTCCAAGTCAGCATCTATGTAGATGACACCACAATTTACTCCTGCCTCAGAAAGAAATCTAGTGCCGCTAACAAAATTAACCTGGCTGTTCGTCTCGAAAAGGACCTTCAATCGGTTGTGAACTGGGGCAGGAATTGGCTGGTTAACTTTAACGCCTCCAAAACAAAACTGCTCTCCATTAATCACCACAGGGATCCTTCCCTGCATCCCATTAGAATGTCTGAAGCTCAACTTCTTGAGAGCTCCTCTCTGCGGCTGCTCGGTCTCACGCTGTCTGCTGACCTGAGATGGAACAAATACATTGAGTCGATTGCTTCATCCACCGCAAGGAAAGTTGGCTCCCTGTGCCGGGCCAGGGAATTTTTCTCCCCGGAATCGATCCTCCAAATTTACAAATCAACCATCCGCCCTTGCATGGAGTATTGCTGCCATATATGGTCTGGAGCCCCTTCTGTTTGCCTCAAGGTTCTTGATAAGATCCAGAGATGGGTATGCAATGTAATTGGCCCTGATCTGGCTTCTCGTGTACAGTCTCTCTCTCACAGATGCACTGTCATCTCTCTCTGTCTCTTTTATAACTACTTCCATGGTAATTGCTCCGATGAGCTGCTTGAGCTGGTTCCCAGGCTCCATGAATTCAAGCGTCCTACGAGGCTGGCATCCCGTTCTACCCTTTCACTGTTGAAACCGTTAAATGTGGATGTCTCTTTTACTCCAATAGCTTCATATCTCGCACCTCACGCCTATGGAACTCCCTTCCTCATTCCTGTTTCCCTGACAACTATAATCTCCAACTATTCAAGTGTAATCTACCAATCAACATCTCCAGTTGCCTTGATCTATCCTCTATCCTTCTCCACATCCTTTCCTCTAACACTTCTATCTGCTCTCGCTCCAAATCTTCTGTAACCCCTAGTGTGCTAGTGGCTTCCAGCCTTGCCTGGGGTGAAAAGCTTAAACAAAAAAAAAACAAAAACATTACACATTTCTTCCTCTCTGTAACTAAGCCAAGTTCATGAACCAGGACTCTATTAATTTCTCAAAACAACACACTTCTTAATTGACTGTATTCTATTCTAACACCAGACTCTATTCAACATAGAATCCTGAACATTCTTATTCAAGAAAAATTCTTTCGAACATTCAATCTTAATCAGAATACACATCATTGCATGATTGTTTTTGAATGTTATTGTTTCAATATATATTTTATTGTTGATGCACAATTGGAGTCTCATTGTTTTTTCTTGAATCGTTAAATGTATAATAGATAAATGTTCTTAGAACACGCAATTACATTTGATAACCCCAACGCATAAGAAAGCAGCATTTACATGATAATAAAAATGTCAACGATTAAACCATTTTGAGTGAAGAAATTTATTTACTCTCAACAGTAATCCACCAAATGCATTAAAGTTATGACAAAATATATGAGAAATAAATTTAAAGAAAATGGGCAGAACAGAGGAAGTATATTTTAAAAAAAAAATAGTATGCTTTGTCGATAATTGTGTAGGTGTTTTTTATCAAATAAATTATAAAAGGGATGAACAACAATTTCAGAATGATTTTTCATTTTTTCCAGTCTTGTTAAAATATACAATATAGTTCTTAAATATAAATACTCCTTCTTTGATTCAATTTATATAATTTTAATAGAAGAAACTATTTTTAAAATCAAGGTTTGAATTCAATATGGCTGAAACAACAAAGTGTCAAATGACCAAATATCCAATCACCAGAAAGTGTATTACATATAGTGATCAGAAAGAAAAAGAAGAAAAGTAATCTGAGAGCTCAAAATAAAACAAATTCAATAATAAGTAATAGTTGACTATCCGTTTCTGTGTATGCTCATCTGCTAATCCCAGTAGCAGACACCTACTCAAGCACATCTTCAACATCCACAGACTCAATCAGTGGCTTATACCCTTGTACAAATTAATTGAAACAAGCACTTTAGTTTCCTTTCTTTAAGCATATGGTCAGTTTTAGACTCACTGGAGTGACAGGGTTTAATCGATTTCTATTTTTTTCTCACATTAGATCATTTGCAGTGGTGTGCAGTAATATGAATCTATTTTTGGTGGGTGTGATGAAATTTGTTTGGCCTTGAAAAATATTGTGTCAGCCATGATTGCATCAAATTTTCATCATGCCCAGACACTATTGTCTTGACTGTCGATTAGTTGTCCTACGGCCATTGTCTGTGATGAACGTTACTCCAAGGAAGTGTACAAAAATTGTAACACTGCATGAACAGACTGGCAAACCTTACCAGTGAGCAAGTAAAAGTACTACACAGACTGGCCTGGAAACTCTCCTGATTTAAATCTAATTGAGAATCTTTGGTCAATCTGCAAGAAACGACTTTGTGGAATGGACATACAAAGTACTAACATGTGTACTGCATCATGTGTCACTGGAAAAATATGATAAAAAGTAAATAATAAAAGAATTATTTGTTTTTTAATTTGCACAAGGGTGAATACTGCAATTAAGCTGAGCAGTTTCTGGTAGCTAACACTCAATCTAGCATATGCATTCATTGATAAACACCAATATGCACAAACGCTCAGCCATGATGACTTGTAAGTTCATGCTCACACCACCACTGATAGCTTCTTAACAGTTTCATCCATCCCGTTTCACTCACAAGGCTTGTGTCAACCCATGGTAGGGTTTTCAGGTACTTCCCAATTGTGCTCCAAGCTGATATTATCAAGAAGTCATCTACTTGACAAATCAACCATTTTGAGAGTTGAACTCAAGTCTCAGGGTCAGAATGCTAATGCTCTAACCTCTTAGCCACATGCACATTTACACAGTGCAATATTCTATCAGTTTTAATATAGAAATTAATCCTTTTCTGAAAATCTGAAAAAATGGCCTCATATGAAGAATACGGAATGAACAAGCTTCTATTATTTCTTGCATTTATAGTGCATCCTTAAAAAAGAAATTCCATTCATAAAAAGAGAAAAATTTCCAAAAATAATATTAAGTAAGAATCTAGTATTCAGAGCCAGATAAAAACTATGATTTTGAATGCTGATTTTCAAGGCTGGTAGGCTCACTCCATTTGGAAGCCTGACATCATCCCCTTAATTATATTACTTTTTATAACAATTCTGTGATTGTCATTCCAAACTAGCAGCATGAATTGGAAATAAAGAATAAGTCACTGGTGAGATTTGAATTCAAAACCTTTACTTTCAGATGTCTGTATTGTTGTGGTAGCCTCTTAGCAATTAGACTATAATGGTTTCAATCACTAGTAATCATTTTACTTAATGTTTTAATCCCCTGAATAACATACCCCATTATAGGGTGTGGTTACATTCTATACTTGCAGTATTCATTGTAATAGCACTTGAATTTCATACATGAAACACTGGAAGTTATTGATTTTTAATTTGTTTTTCTTTCATCTGATTTCTCTTGCTTTTTATCCTAACATTTGGATCATTCTATGGTTGTTAAGTAAGAGTTCCTGATGTGTGCCATTTACTGTACAACGATGGTAATGTATTTGTGGAAAAAAAATGCATCAAAAATGGTGTTTAAAAAGTTCTCATCAAAAATGCATAATAACTGACAATATTTCAGCTCATAATAAATTCAAGTTAATATTAGCATTTCTATGAATATGTGTGTATGGAGTGGTTAACAGCATGGAATGTAGGTTTGGGTTGTCAAATTCTAAATTCCCACCAAGGTTGTTGGAGTCACTTTTGCACCCTCTTGAATAAGAATGTATCTATCTCTTCTCACCCTAGGTAGGGGGCTAACAGGTCACTCTAGCATTGGATATTAAGATGTCGAAGAGGAGAGCAACTGAAATCCTAAACTTGTTGTGTGTTAGAGTACAAACTCCACCCAGTAAAAAAAAACTACTACTATAGAAATCACAATAGCAATCCCTCCAGTGTTGAGCTGCTGCCTCATACTCGATTGGGAGTTAACATACATTATTATCAGTAATACTATTTGTGTAGGTACCTTCACTAATTCGGTATAATTAAGATAAAAAATGAATTTAAAAAACTGAAAAGCTTTCATTTTAGCTTTAATTGAGAGCTAAAGGATATAAAATTTACTATTTCCAGTAAGCAAAATACTCTGTGGTTGATTGTAAACAGAAATTATATTGATTGGAATCTGTTATATACTGTACCTATGAACACTTATGGGTGTGTAGCAATCCTCATATATATGTTGGACACTATCGTAAGTGGGGGTAATATGCTGTCTATGTAGTCCACCACAAGCAGTGGTTTACCTACTTCGATGCTGCTGGCAAGTACTGTATTTTGTTGATGTTATAAAGATTACCATTTCATTTCCAACCTCCATTTTGGTGATTCCTCATTCAGTAACCTTTCCTAGGTTACAACACAATCGATTTTTGTTTTTAGTAAAATCGATCAAAATAGCTATTTTTGACACATTTGTAAACAAAAGTTAATTCTTGGTTTTAAAAATCTTGCAAAACTAAAATATATATTTCTGAGACATTATTTGAGAAAAATTAACAGATTTAAAGTTAACTTAATCTGATTTGAAACAAATATTACTTACTTATAGCTGCATACAAGCAATTCTTAACTATGGGGTCTTGTTTACTGACATGTTAATTGATTTATTGATAGTGGATTAACAGCTCATAGTTAAGTCTGGTGGAGCAGATGATAAAGTTCAAGGTTTTTTTTTTCACCATAAGGGGGAACAACCCTTAAAACACATGACCTTTTAATGATAGATCTATCAATTTGTACATCAATTCTTCAGAAATTCTGCACATAATCACACATATAAAAACAAATTGAAATTCTTTTTAAAATATTTGGGGCCATCAGATTGTAATGAGCTTTTCCGTATATGATTAGCAAATATAGTTTTACTTAATAACAAGAATTATCACATTGAAAATGAATTTTAAAAGATTTAAAAATTTTATAAATGATTCAATTTAAAATTGTAAAAAAAATGAAAACAAATCTTGAAAAAATTTTTTTCTTCAAACAATGTTGTCTTTAATATATATTATTCATAAAAGCAATTAAAATCTTCTCTAATTAAATAATATCTGAGTTCTATTGTGTTTTTAATTTTTCAATTCAGAACAGATTTTCAGTAAGACTGAGTCCAATTTTGAAAAAAAAATTTGGTGATTTAAATTCTTCAAAGAATCCTGCTTTTAACTAATATAAAAAGTTTTCATAAGATTAAATAAGGAGATGAAACACATGTAAGAAAAATATATATTTTTACCAAGATTTTCTAATAAAAAAGTTCAAGAATAATTTAATTCATTTATGAATAAGTTTTGAAAATTTCATTAAAATCTGACAATTATTTGATTTTTGTAAGAATTTCCAAATTAATGTGTTTGTCAGTGCAAAAAAAAGAGGCTAAAATTTGTTATGCTAAATGTCAGTTTAAGCCCTAACGCAAGATAAATAAGTTTTTAAACAAAATTTTGAATCATTCTAAAAAGGAGTAAATAGTTTAATTCAATAATTAAAAATACTTTGATCCTTCCTCTTAATAATAACAAAGATTTTGAGGATAAAACTATGTTTTCATTACGTTTGGAGCATGTTTTTATTATGGTGTGCTGATTTTTTAATGTTTTCATAGAGGTACCTATATTAGCGTAAACTAAGTAAGAGAAATTAAAATGGAAGAATTATAAGTAAATGTTTCATCTCATATATCTCACTTCTGTTACAATCTTGCAGCCTTGTCTATCTAGCCTTGAGTTTTAGTAAATATCGGTAAATAAAATTCCTATGTCAATAAGGAAGAACAGCAAGAAAAAAAAAAGAGAAAGCATTTAAAGAAAGTTATCTTTTAGGGAATATCAGTCAATGGAAGATTGGAAAGAATCAACATTCTACTCTAAAAATTTATTCTTAAGACATGGCAAATTTTCATCTAACTCTCTATGGAATATAATTGGATAATACCCCACTTGTCTGCCAAAGAACTTCTGCTAATGACTATGAGAAAATACTGCCAAAAGTAGTATATCAGAAGAAAGTCTAAACTTTCATCTGTTTATTTCTCACCTTTTTCTAAAGGATGCTTTAGAGATAGGATATATTTTGTACCCCCATATGTGGGACATTTCTGTCCCCAGTGAGCATCATGTCTTATTGTTGTAATTTCATTTCTATTTCCTGTTTAAGGAAAATTCCATCAACGCCACTATGGCACCATATACTTTCCATATACTTTGCTCAATGTATTTTTTTTTTCAGTTTTAGTTTCACTGAGAAAAGACAGTAATGGTTTTATTTCATTTTCTTAAAATAAATTTTGTGATAAAAGATCATTGAATAAAAATCAATTCTTAAGTGATGACACATTTTTATCTGATTTATTTTTTTGCTTTAAGCAATGGCATAAAATATAATTGGATAATGCAGAAAATAAAAAATTTACATAAAGCAAAAATTGGAAACAAAATATTTGGGGGTTCAGAATGTAATTACACTTTACTCTAAAGGATATAAAAACACATGTAGGTTAAATTTGTTTAAATATTATTTCTCAAAAATGTAATCCCCTTCAGTTTCAAAAACGGTAGATGAAAAGAAAGCAAATTTTTCATTCCATGTTTAAAAAGATATTAGGGTATTTGGAAAATGATTATGTTTTAGCAGAAAGCATATAAATACACAAGTAAGCTCCTCTAGTTAAATATTATTTCTCAAAAATATAATCCCCTTCAGTCTCAAAAATGGTAGATGAAAAGAAAGCAATTTTTTGATTCCACATTTAAAGAAATCTGTTTTTTTCACAAAAAATATTTCAAATATTCACCCCAAGCAAAGCAATAATGTCACTAAAACACAAGGGGTGACTTGGAGTAAAAGGAAATTAAAAGCCTTTAGAATAAACTGGAAACCCAGTGCTAAACATGAAACAATGGATACACCCCTACTCCTGTTCAAAAGACCTGGAGGAGTGTGAACCAGGCAAAAGACCAGTGGTTCCCAACTGATTTTGTGCCATGCCCCACTTTGGTATTTCTAAAATTCTAGTGCCTCTATATTTAATTCTTACATATTCAAAATTTTACTGCACTTTGTGTGAAGGAAGCAAACTGAATGCTCACACACGCTAATTGGCCAACAAAACAGGGTCTCTTCCAGTGATATGCATCACGTCCCCTCCTTTGTTGACCGAGACATGTGAGTGTGGGGAAATGAGAAATACCCTGTATGCCAATTATACATGCACTTACACACACAAAAAATATTTTTATGTATGTATACTGTATATACATCATATGTATTAACTTGTCTTAATATTAACACTAAGACTCACTAGAAAACAATTCACTGTTAATAACTCATTCTCAAATTGCCCCCTTTTTCTGTTGGTATAGTAAGTTGAAGGGTGCACATCCTACATATGCCCCCCACCAAAATATTACCATACCCGATGTTGGGAATCATTGCAATAGACAAACCTATCTAGTTTTATTAATTTTTCAGATTTTTTCTTTCTGAATGATATGTCATTTACAAAATGCTCAAATGATTGAAACAAGTGAAAATCTCTAGTTGCTAAATCTAATTAGTATGGATATAGTTGAAGATGCTCCCCCCTAATCCTAACAATCTTATTTTTTGTGGGGGTGAGGCTATTTTGCAGAATGTGCCCTTGCATTTTCTTGCTGGTGAATAACATCTTTACCCTAGCAGAATAATTCTTCACTTACCCAATGAAGCTGCTGTGATGGTCCTTCCATGTTTCTCTTTGGATTTCACCAGACACAAAGCAAAAACTCTATCTTTTATATTTTCTCTTGATATGCAAAACCCATTTTTCATCACCTGCAACAATTTAATGCAAAGGTTGGTAATTGTTTCTCTTTGGATTTCACCAGACACAAAGCAAAAACTCCATCTTTTATATTTTCTCTTGATATGCAAAACCCATTTTTCATCACCTGCAACAATTTAATGCAAAAATGCAAAGGTTGGTAATTGTGGTTAGAAGATTACTACAGATGGTAGAACATTGTGTTCATTTCTCAAGGAAATCTGAGGAACCCAAATTCTGTCTTTGCAAGCTTTCCCAATTATACACTGAAATACATTATAAACACACTGTCAGAGAGAAGAGATGAGGAACTTATTCTTGACACAGTTCCCCACAATTCAACCTTGATTTTGTTTTGGTTGGTTGAGTCCTAATTTATAGCAATAAAATAATTTCTTTCTTTCTGAACATCTTCATATATACCTGAAGTACTTAAGATTTACAATGAATGTAACAGCTCTTGTTGCTACTATCTAGCCAATAAGGATAATTCGATAATAAGACAGAAGCTAGTGTTTTAACTCAGGTAAAAATCAATGATGCTGAAAGATGATTTTCTATGTAAGAAAAACCTGCTTACATTATTTACATTATTTAGACTGGTATTCTCATCTTCATTGCCATATTCACAACATTTTGGCTGTTTTACACTCCAACCTTCTTCAGGTGATTGGAATTTTGAACCAAACCCTTTATTTCATCTTACGGGGTTCTAGTTCCACGTCTCATGCCTCTTCCAGATGTCTCAGTTATGTCTCTTTAATTCAACTCTCCAAGTTTTGGTTCACCACTGCTGTGACCTGATATTGAACGCACAACCTTTTGGGTCTAGTCACTGGATCTAACAAACATCTTTACCCACTGGTCTGAAACGTTGTGAATATGGCACTGAAGATGAGGATAACAGTCAACTAATGTAACTAATGCAAGTAATCATAATACCTCATCTCATAGCTCGGTGGATAAAGACATTAGTTAGATCCAGTGACTAGACCCAAAGAGTTGTGAGTTCAATACCAGGTCACAGC
Source organism: Acanthosepion esculentum (assembly GCA_964036315.1). Lineage (NCBI taxonomy): Eukaryota > Metazoa > Mollusca > Cephalopoda > Sepiida > Sepiidae > Acanthosepion > Acanthosepion esculentum. The sequence continues at coordinate 28,757,287 of OZ038485.1, read as the reverse complement.
AGTGGTGAACCAAATTTGGAGAGTTGAATTAAAGGGAAATCACTGAGACATCCAGAAGAGGCATGACACGTGGAAGTAGAACAATCTACCTCGGTGGACAAAATAAAGAGTTCAGTTTGAAATTCCAATCACCTGATGAAGGCCAGAGTGTACAATGGCTGAAATGTTGTGGATATGGCAATGAAGATGAGGATAACAGTCTGAATAATGTAAATAATGTAAGTAATCATAATACCTCATCTCAGAGATATAGATAGATAAAAAAAAACCTACTTGAAAGACCGATATAGCACAGTCTATCTACCAATAGCCTTGTGTCATACTAAGTTAAGTTTAGTAAATAACAGGAAAAAAGAGACAAAATAAAAGAAGAAAAGATTAAATACAGTGATTTCTGAATCAGTGTCAGTCGGTGATTGAAGAGAAAACCTTAATATTATATAATTCTGAAGAGAACCTGAATTCTTTTTGGATAATTTAATAGATTCATTTTATTGATTATATTATGTCACAAAATTCAGTGATAAAATTTTCTATCTGTAATTAAGGATTTTTTTTCTTTAATTATGACAAGAATGAAAGCATTCGAAAATAAATCCAATTAAAATATAATTTGTTTTGTCAAAGGTGAAACTGGGCAAAAGTGGGAGGTGTTTATAGATGATAATTCCCTGTAAAATATGCAAATTGGAAAATCAATCAAATTCATCTGCCATGCAGGTCCATAATTACCTGAAATGTCATAGGTTTGAAATAAAAGCATTTGGTGGTTATTTCAGCTATTCAGTTCAAGATCTAAAAAAAAACAAAAAACACATGCACAAAAATTGTATTCCTCTTTCATTAATACTGGCTCACTTAAGCTCAGTTAAATAATCTTGCAAATTCATCATAATTTGTCAGGAATGTTAGATTTTCTTGTTAAAAATAAAGAAAAACAACCAATATAACAGTAACTGCAGCCATTTTATGAAATAAGAAAAAAGATAGTGAGATTGACAATTTCTTGAGGGATATCAGCAGTTCATTCTTATTCTTCATTCTATCAGAGCTGAAAGAAAAGGATCATGGGAGTTTTTAACCTGGCTGAAAATAAATGAGCATTGTAGCCAAATTGAAGGCTTGAATCAAAATGAAGAGAGACACTAAATATGTTTGTGGCATTTTCTAAAGAATTGATCAATACTTTTCTGATAACTTTTGATTTGTAATCAGAGTTTCCATACAATGAGTTTTGTGTTGTTGATGGAATATTTTCCAGAAGAAATAAAGAACAGAAAGACATGGCTTTTCTGCTCCTTTTCATTCAAAGAATTTTTGTAATTCAGTTTATTATAAATGACAATGTATATGTTTCTTTCTGAGTTTAAGTAAATTGTCTGCCTGAATTAAGTTAAGTGAGAATTTGACAGAATGGGAAATATATATAAAATATACTTAATTGATGATCCAGCATTATCAGAAATGTAATTTCATTTCAAAAGAACAAAATTATCATCAGCAATACCAAATGTTATTCATGTTAAGCATCTGGGTGCTTGATTTTTACTGCATAAATCATTTTACAAGATCACATCACCAATCTTGAAATTGTATGGACTTGATCAGCATCAAATCACTGCTCATCAATGCATAAGTCTGGCGAACTGGCTTAATCATCTACATGAAGCATCAATGCATTCCTTGTTGTATGGAGAGCTTTTACGTTGCAGTAGACACCAAAGAAATGCTGCACTGAACTCAATCAAAGCTTATCTATACTGGTGCAAGATCAGGACCAAAGGAGTGCCCTGCTGACCAAATATATTGGTGAGCCACAGTCCACAATGACTCTGTAAACGTTTAGCATTAGAAATTTTCTCCTCAAAGGGAACAAACCCACCATGTAACTTCTTCCAGTGTTTCCACTGCTCCAGATTCTGCGTGTCCAGAGTAGGGTTAAAAATCCACCTCCAGATCCACTTCCAGATTAACACCAAATCAAAGTCTTTCTTGGATTTAGAGGTCAACTATTATACAGGAATTATGTTTTTTTTTTTTTTTTACTAATGTCCACACGGTTCAAGAGCCACTCAAGGTAGAGAGTTATTGCGTGGTGTTGTATGAGTATAAAAAGGGTAAGACATACATAAGGTTATGTAAGAAAGATAGTGGTTAAAACTAGACATGAAGATTGTAGTGATTGGAAAAACATCCTGCCAGGAATCTGCTCAACAAAGCAGCAAACCTTGGAAAGAAGCAGTTCAAGTGGAACTAAATTCTTATTAGTGAAGTACAAAGGAAATGAGAATGACCGATCCTTGTGTATATGGCATGGGAGGTCACAGCTGCTGCAAGGGTCAGAGCTGGTGGGACAAAGAAATGTGGCTTGTCAGAACATTTGCCATGGAAGTAGTAATAGAGTAGCGAGAGGATTATGATGTTTCAACTGTGAGAAAGGGGGAGTAGGGTGGAAATTCAACACCTTCATTGTCACATAGATGCAATTACAACTGGGTCAGCTCCAGATATAGCAGCAATACTCCATTTTTTTTGGTCTCGTCTGGCTTTTGTAAATACAGTGTATAGCAGGGGGAGTCAAATAGCTATACATTGAACCGACCATTTTTCCAGCATATTTTGCAATAGATTATATATATGAGTTGCTTTTGAGGTATAGGGTGAGCTTGAGTCCCAACAGACGTTCAAGACAAGCAACCTCCTCCAGAGAATACCCATCCATCATGATAAGTGAAAGTTCAGGGTCTGCTTGATGATGGTGGACAGTTACTAGTTTGAAGTTGGATGTATTTAATTTGACAAGCCAGTCCTTAATTGGAGTTTGAATAATTTCTTTTCATCATTGAAATATCCCACATTGTTTCAGAAGTAATTTAGAAGTACAGGGGATATAATGAAATAGACTGGTCATATATTAATCATAGGGAACTTATTGATCATGGCATTTTTTATGCATCTTCAGCTGAGTAAATTATATTCCCTTTTCATGAAAATAGCATTTTACAGGTAAGAATTCTCATCACAAAGAGGCTGAGGTTATACTGGTGCACTGACTATGTTGTTCAATATTAATTGCTTTTATGTTCAGATATGCTTTCCTTTAAATTTTGGGATGATTTGCCAATGTATTTTGACGAGCATTGTTTTCATTCTACTCTTACTTCTGATGGAAAAATTAATGCGACTTTTCAAAAAAAATACTAGGATGTAGACAAAGGAATTTCACCTACCACACAGACACCAGATTGGTTCTTAAAAATGATTTAGATGGTCAAAATTGCTTGAACAAAACAATAACATAACATAACATAACATGAATTTCAGAGATTTTATCCACTATTTCAAGTACAATATTCAACATCTTATTTGAAAATTGTAAAAATACAATAAAAAATTAAACAGACTGACTGTGCTGGTGCTTTTTATTTGGACTTGTTTGGATGAATACTTACTGCTTAAATATACCTTATATATATATATATATATATATTATGAAATGGACAAAGTCCGACAAATATTTTAAGACATTTTTATGTTTAAAAAGAATGTATAAACATAAAAATGTCTTAAAATAATTGTCGGACGTTGTCAGTTACATAATGTGTGACGTCATTTTTTTACATTTGATACGCCATGAGCAGATATGAATGTACGTGAGAGATTCATGGAAGATTAAAGTTTAAAGACAGTAAAATCGACCTTGCTAACAGAACGCTCCTCTGTGGCCGAAACGGTTAAGGCACACCAGGCTATATGACGGTTCCGTATAGGATACAGTTTCGATTCCTGTCGGAGGCCGAAAATTTTCTATGAAATTTTCCCGGACATTCAGGCCGGTAAATGTTGTTTAATACTGTTTATTATAAAACGGAGCATTTACTTAAATATTTGTATCTATACAAAGAATGTATAAACATAAAAATCTCTTTAAATATATATATATATATATATATATATATATATATATATATATATATATGAAGAAATAGTCTTAAGATGTGCTATATTTATGGGATAAAGTGCTCAATATTAGAGATAGAGCGTGTGTAAAAATAAAAGTGATCATAGAAGTCAATGCTTAGAGGCGACAGTCTGTTTCATGCTAGATGCAATTGTCAGGCCTGATGATTGCATCTAGCATGAAATAGACTGTCGCCTCTAAGCGTTAACTTCTATGTTCACTTTTATTTATATATATATATATATATATATATATATATATATATATATGTGTGTGTGTGTGTGTGTGTGTGTGTGTATATATATATCAAAATGAAAAGAGTGTCCTGGGTATGACAATAAACTATGTCCAACAGCAAGGCCTCTGATTAGTAGGTTTTGAGGAGCATGGAACCACCTCTTAATTGCTGGTGTTCCCAGGTCCACCCTGACTCAGAGTGGTAGCACCTGTTAGGATATCAACTATGTGCAAGTAGTTAACCCCCAAACTTGGGTTAAAACACTATGAAAGTGTAAAAATATGTTTTAATACCAGAAACCAACCAACGAAAATGAAAAGAAAGAGCAATCAGATTAATAATCCACAGTTCTTTAGCATTTATTTTTAAAAAGTGCTTGATACAAAGTAAAGCTTAATATTATAATATTATTATTTAAAAATATGTTTTCATTGCTGAAAACATATTTTTAAATAATAATATATATATATAATAACATATATATATATATATATATATATATATATATATATATATATATATATATACACACAAAATATTACTTAACTTTTAAATATCAATTTTTTTGTTGTTTTCCCCAACTTTGAAGTTTCCTGGTATACGTCCATTCTTCAGGGGTTTCTGGTTTTAAATGATATTTCCAATTTTTTCAATCTGTTCTGTGTCTTTTTCAATCCCTTTTTTACTGTTTTGCACACATGCATATTCATCAATTTAATGTTCTTTTACATGTGCATGTTCATGAAATTTTGCTTTTATTTACATCTTCGTTTTTTTTTCAGCTGTAGATTTTTCTTCCAGTTGTAAATTTTTTCTTCAAATTTAAATTTAAATTTATTTTTATGGTTTATGTTATGTTATATTATTAATTAAATTATAATATTTTATTTGATTTATTATGTTATATTATTATTAAAGTAACAAAGTTACAAACCATAAAAATAAAATTTGTTATTATGTTGGCATTAACCCATTATTTCATTCTTCTTATTTAATAATTTAATTTGATTATTAAAAGTTAATATTGATAATTCTTCTTCTTAAAACTCTACAGTTCCTATTGGTAACATTATATAGGGGTATTTTTTATAACATAAAATATTATAATTTAATTAACAAATATTACAATTTAATTAATAATATAACATAATACCTTCTAAATAAACCAGAAAAAAATCAATTTTGATGAAAAATGTAATTTTAAAGTTAAACTTTGCAACTGGAAGAAAAATCTACAGCTGAAAAAATGAAGATGTAAATAAAAGCAAAAATTGATGAACGTACGTGAATTAAATTCATGAACATGCATGTGTACAAAATTGAGTCAAAAATGGATTGAAAAAGATACGGAACAAATTGAAAAAATTGGAATTATCATTTAAAACCAGAACCCACTGAAGAACAGACATTTACCAAGAAACTTGGAAGTTGGGGAAAACAACAAATAAATTGATATTTAAAAGTTAAGTAATCTTTTTATATGATATCATTAATGCTCTATTTTTAATATTATTTTAATATTTCTTAATACTGAGCACTATATATAAAAATATCTGCTATTTCTTAAATCACATATATATATATATATATATATATATATATATATATATATATATATATATATATATATATATATATATATATATGAGGAAAAATATGGAAAAACAAAAAATCCGAATATGCAAGTTTACTGTTTTTAATATTGTTTCAATGTCGACGTTAGACGTTTCGGTCTAGTAGACCTTCTTCAGTGACGCCGAGATGATCGCATTTCAAAACGGAATGCTGATCTTAAAATTCAGTCATTTTGTTTTGATTATTCTTATGTCTATCGTCTTTTCATGTTGACTTGAATATCGTCTAATTCTAATTAACTAAGTCCTGAAGAAGGTCTACTAGACCGAAACGTCTGACGTCGACATTGAAACAACATTAAAAACAGTAAACTTGCATATTCGGATTTTTTGTTTTTCTATATTTTTCCTCATACTGTCAGATCTATATACACATATTTGCTTACATATATATATATATATATATATATATATATCAAAGTCAAGTAATACTAACCACCCATGCTACCATGGTTTCCACTGGTAAGATTTCTTCAGGCAGTGGAAGTTAATAGGGAAAAAAAAACAAAATTTGAAAAAAGAAATTGAAAATGTTTATACCTGATGACTGGAAATTTTATCAAGAAACATCAATGTCAGGGTGAAATTGAAATTTAAAATTTAAGTAATATTTTCATATGATATCATTAATGTTCTATTTTTAATATTATTTTAATATTTTAAATATTGACTGTTTCTTAAATCTTAAAAATATATATATCTATATATATGTGTGTGTGGTTCCTCTATGATTCCCCCCACCAAAAAAAAAACTTAAGCATAATTTTGAAGGTCCTAAAAAGGATTAAAAATATAATTTAATAGTCCGAAAATCCTTTGTTTATTCCTCTTACTAACAAAGATTTTGATAATAAAACTTTGTTTTTATGAAATGTGGAGCATCTTTTCATCATATTTAGTCATTTTTTAGTGAATCTTTGGGGGGGGGGGTACCTATATATATATATATATAAAACTGACTCCATTACTAAAATTATTCCTTCTCAGATGAAACATGCTATGTCCAAGTTTTTCAGTTATGACTTCTGATTATCCCTTATGCTAAATATTACATACAAAACTTTTCTCAGTATTTATAGTTTTGTGGAAAAATTTTCATTTCAAATTTAACTCTGCTTCTGTAAGGGACATTTCTCCTCACAGAAGAGACTTGAAGTAACAGATATGTGGTTCTACAGAAGGATGCTGAGAATACCATGGATAGAACAAATGATAAAGTTTTAGAGACAAATGAAGAAAAATGACACTTATACTTAACATCAGAAAGAGAAAGTTGAAATTTTTAGGACATAATGAGGAAAGAGGGCTTGGAAAATTTGATACTCACATGACACAATGATGGCGAGAGGGATAGAGGAAAGCAATGCATGACCTACTGAGCCCTAATGTACATGGCTATAAACAATTTCATATATCTTATCAGTTGTTTCATTGTACTTACTCCATTCAAATACTTTAGTAGAGGAGATAAAGAAATTGAAAAGATGATAGGTACAATAGGTTTTTTTTTGTACAACAGCACAAATTGCAACAAAACCAAAATATTAACCTAAAAACTTGAGCTATGTTCTTAAGCCGTCTTGTCAGATCAAGACGTCCACATGGATGTCATGCGTGGCACAAAACTTGTTCAGAAATATCAAAACTTTCAGCTGTATAAAACTGCTTTACAAGATCAGTAGAAGACATATTTGAGTGGATGAAGCCTGTAATTCTTAATGGGAGTAATTCTTTTTTGAACCTTGTGAACTGATGCCACAGAGCCACAAAGAAAGTACTGTACCAAATAACAGAAAGAACATTACTTGAGAACTTTCAACAGCAGCAACAACTAAAATGTATATCACATGTAATTCAAAGAGAAAATAAAGATATAATCAAGCTGTTGATGTACCACACTGCTTCATACAAAAGGTTAGAAAGGAACCCCCCATCAATGCTGGAAAGAGTGATAACAGCGAATTTGAGAAGTCTATTTTCCTGAAAAATTGTTTTAAGAGAAAGATTTTATAAATTTCAATTGGAAGTAGCAATGACTCCTCGGTCAATAAATAGCTTCCTGTAGCTAATATTGCCATTAAAATTACTAATACTGCCATCTAAGCATTATCTTGAATCACTGATACAATGTCAGACTAAAAAACCTCAGAGATAGAGAAATTTTTTGTGGGATATCTCATTAGCTATTCCAGGACAAAGATATTTCTCCTGAAACGTCGTGTCATCTCCTCTAAAGGGTTTAAAAAAACATCACCATTGTACAGAAGTTCAGTCGTGATAAATAACATAGGTAATCAAATGTCAATGGGTTACCATATTTCAAAGTGTTTAGATACAAAAGTGTCAAGAATTTAAAGGATTCAGAAAATCTTTCTATTATTTATACATTCCTCCCCTCAATACAGCCTACGGAATTCAATTAATCTAGCCTGTCTGAATACTAAAGTGGACACTTGGGTTAACCAAATGAGTTATCTAAAGAACAAAAGTAAAAAAACACAGGACACTACTCTTATCCAATGATAACACAGAACTGAGCCAACACCCTTCACATGATTAACCAATGAAAATAATCAGATGACACTGCCCAGCGAAGCAAGAATAACACATTTAATCAGTATACCCTGCATTGTTCATATGCACTTCTTTGAAGTTGATAAATAACCATTATATCATTTGGTTGACTTGCTATGCCTATTGTTCTGATATCCTACAAACTGTGTTGCGTTCATGAAATTCATGCTCAAATGAGCTGCACATCAATAGCCATATAAATAAAGAAAAAAAAATAGGGAAGAGCCAACCAGCTGTACATTATACATGCTGCTGTCGACTTTTAAGGTCTAGGCTTTGATGGTTTAGCTCCATCAATTGAGGCAGAAGGAGCAGGTTGTGAGGACAGGGCTCAGGGGGCAGGGATATTAGCATTGCCACTGCCCCAACATCAAGAGAATCCATCAGTCAAAACAGGTCCTTTGTAGCTGTTTCAATTTGTTCTTCATGTTTCCTATTCAATCAAACAATATGAAAAAGCATTGAAGTGACGAGAATGTAAATCAAAAGTCGACTGAATTGATTTCTAAGTACCATGTCCAGATAAACTCAATTGGGGTCATTAAACAAGGAAGGTGTGGAGGGGAAAAACTACTATTTCTTTTTAAATGCCTACGGTTGGAGTCTAGATTTGGTGAGGTTCTAAATTTTTTCTTTATGCTACTGTTCACCCGATACAAGGCTCAAGAGCCAATCAGTGTAGAGGGTTACTGAATAGGATTGTTTTATGGACCTAAGAATTGTAGATTATGAGGATATGAAGGATAGATAATGAACAATTGTAGAGTTTATTGTAGTGGCTGAGGAAGCTCCTTCTCAGGAGTTTGTTCCACAAAGTGGTTGATCTTGGAGAGCAGCTGTTTAGTGGGATATGAAAAGAAAGAGGATGATTCAGTTCTGTGTACATGGCATGGTAGGTTTTAGTTGTAAAGGTCTGAACTGGTGGAAGTAGAGAATATAATTTGTCGGAGTATTTTCCATAGAAATAGGAATAGAAAAGATGCTTCAAATGTTGCATCTGTGGGAAAGGCGATGATGGGCGAGAGAATATAGAACTTGGAGTTCCCTTGCCAGAAATTTAAAAGCTCTCCAGAAAATTTCAGAAAATTTTTGAGACTCTGGGAAGTGTATTAACAGAGGACAGAAAGTGCAGCAGAAATCCAAAGGCTCAGTGGGAAAGCAAAAGACACCTTCTAAGAGCTGAGCTAAGTCTTAGGAAACATAAAAATATCATTGGAGACAATGAAAAGAGTACTGAACTCTTATATAATATCAGTCTTCCTCCATGGCAGTGAATGCAGGACAATCTCCTCAAATTTGAAGAAGAGTCTTGAAGCCTGAGAAATGTAGTTGTACAGAAAGATGCTAAGAATAACATGGACCGAGCATGTGAGCAACGACGAAGTTCTAGAGGCAATGGCAACAAAAAGGACTCTTATACTTATCATCAGGAAGAGATAGTTGAAATTTCTGGTGCATATAATGAGAAAAGAAGACTTGGAAAATTTGAAACTCACAGAACAGACTGAAGATAAGAGGGCCAGAGGACAGCAGTGCACAACCGACCTGATGAGCTTCAGTAAATGGATGGTGTAGCAGGGTATGGGAGACAAAAATATATTAAGCACCACAAGGGACAGCAAATTGTGGAGAGCTATGATTGACAATGTCCTGAAGTAACATGGTACATAGAAGAAGAAGAAGAAGAAGCTGTAGCTTGTTTAGCTTGTGCCTAAATCTGGCACGGATTGAACAACAGATTAAAGTTATTTTGCTTAGTTTTTTATTTTTTCATCTTACTGTTGCTTTTTATTCCTAATTACAAGATCTGTTAGCTTCTGACCATAAAAATAAGAAACATAAAGTAGAAATAAAAGAAGTAGCATTTGAATTCTCAGTTGCTTCATTCTGGATAGATTTTTTTTTAAATCTACAAGCCATTTCTTGCCTCAGTTAACAACAGATTTGGGGTAATTTTTAAAAGCAGCCAGTTTTACTCTGACAGACCTATCAAACTTATTTATTTACAATGATTTTGACCCTGTACAAGTCCCAAAATCCATGTGGGGTAGAGGGGTTACAAAGTAAGATGCACAGTTTATCGTGATACATACATTGTAGTGAACCACCCACATTAGCTCGATATTCCATTGGTGAGAAGTAACTTCCACTCAAGCAGCTCCTTCTCGTGAAACACTGCTCTGTGTGCAACTGACTCCCAAGAAGATGCTTCTCTGATCACTACAATCTGAACCTGTTCATGTCTAGGGCTAACCATTATCTTCTCCACATATCTGCATATGCTGTGCCATTTAGTCTGTAACCTTCTACTTAGAGTGGCTCCCAGGCCTTGTACAGAGTGAACACTACTGTACAAAAAAAATAAAATGTGGAGAAGATAACAGTTGATGCTAGACATGAACAGGTTCAGATTGTAGTGATCAGGGAAGCATCTTCTTGGGAGTTACTATGAAGACAGAAATAAGTAATTGTTTGATCAGCATAAATACTGAGTTGGAAACTAATGACATTGGGAATGTCACTGATGAAGAAGAAAAGAAATGTCCAAGGAGGATCCCTGTATTAATGGGAAAGGATCAAGAATCATTTTTTTTTTAAGTGTTTCACCCCAAGCAAGGTGGGAAGCTACTAGCATGCAAGGGGTTACAGAGAGTTGGAGCTAGAGCAAATAGGAGTGATAGAGGAAAGGATGAAGAGAAGGATAGGGGAGAGATCAGGGCATCTGGTGACATCAATTGACATTACATTTGAATAGTTGGAGATTATAGCTATCAGGGAAACAGGAAGAGGGGAGGGAGTTCCACAGGCAAGATAGATAGATAGTTTGTTTGTTTAACCAGCATATCGACCTTCGTTGGGCCATTTAATGCTGAAAAGGTTTTTTTTTTTTTCCTTTTCTTTTCAAAAAAGTATAGCTGGTAATATTGTTTTCCAAAAAAGTATAGTTGGTAATATTGTTTTTCAAAAAAGTATAGCTGGTAATATTGTTTTCCAAAAAAGTATAGTTGGTAATATTGTTTTTCAAAAAAGTATAGCTGGTAATATTGTTTTCCAAAAAAGTATAGTTGGTAATATTGTTTTTCAAAAAAGTATAGTTGGTAATAATATTTTTTCAAAAAGAAATGTGCTGGAAAAGACCTGGAAGTTCACTATTTGCCCATAGCTGGGACCCCAACAAGTGCTCAAAACCTCCTGATTAGAGGCCTTGCTGTTGGATGCAGTTTAACGTCGTACCCAGGACGCACAGGCAAGAGGTGTGAAACATGAAGATATATGAGTAGAAGAGACGGCTACATTTAACAGTTTTGACAGTGAAAGGGTGTGAGTGAGATGCCAGCCTAGTAGAACAAATACTAACTTTTGACTAGTATGTCTTTCATAATTTCATTTGCTTTCTTTTCATGAATAGTCATAAAATTATCGATCTTTTTATTTGATGAATAATGGTCAACTATTATTAATATTTGACTGATATTTTGCTCTTCATCTCAGTTGCTTTCTCAGCAGTATTTGAAGTAGGAGTAATATTGAATTTGTATAAGATGAAGCATTGTTAAGCATGAATTTTGTATGAGTATTTTTTCATCTTAATTTTAATTGCTTTATTTACTCTAGTAGTATTACTAATTTACATTTCTAGGGTGCATAATAACAAAACAAGAAGGCTTGGAAAATTTGATACTCCCAGCACAGGACAGATTGAAGGCAAGCAGGAGAGAGGAAAATAATGTATAATCTACCTAGTGAGTTTGAATAAATGGATGGTGAAATGAGGTTTAGAAGAGAAATCAAAGGGACAAAATTTATTAAGAGCTACAAAAGACAGGAACTTGTGGAGAGCCATGATTGCCAACGTGCTGAAGGGGACAGGGCATTTAGAAGAAAAAGAAATATTAGTATTAAAAATATTGTCTTAAATTTATCATGAGTCGAAGTATTGCGAATATACAATTTTGAATGCGTTATACAAGTTGTCATATAAAGCAAACAAAATTAATATGAAATAAATCATTTTTGAACTTTTGTTTTTTTCTTCATCATTGTTGCTTTTTATCATAAGTTTGTTTTGGCCATTGTAAACTTATGTTCACTGCTGGTTAATATATGATAACGTTTTATTCACTATATAAATAAGAACTGTAAAACTCAGCCAATTTTGTTATTTGCTCGGCAATATCAAAGTAAACTGTTATGAACATATACTATTTCTCCTCCAACATTAATGTTATTGAAATGTCAATAAGAAATTATTGATAGCATTTTGTTTTTTCTTCAGCTTTGAACAGATGTTTTTTTTCTGGGTGCAAATAAATATTTTCGTTGGTTTAATTTGAACTGTTCAGCAACTGCATATTTGGTCACAAATATGAGATATTTAACAGAGAGCATATTAGTCTCGTCCCATGTGACTTATTTGTTTCCCAATTCAGATATCACACTTTGACTAACCCCCCCATCAGAATTTCGGTCAACTTCTTTTTCTGTGGCCATAGTTGGCACCTGCATACATCAGAGCATCGGAATCATCATCCTTCCTCCTTATTCCATTTTTCCTCTCTGGTGGTGAAGATGGCTGTGAAGGCCCAGCCTCCTCCCAGTGAGTTATGAGCTGGAGTCAGAGAGGATTGTGCTTGGTGGACATGGCTAGGCGAGTCAATCCGTCCTGTCAGCATGTCGCAGGTCCTCTTCATGTTGATGGTTGGACACAAAAGTCTCGGTGCCCCTCGAATGGTCCTATGCCAGGAAGGTCGATTTGCAGCAACATTTTCCCAGGTCTCAGGGCCAATGTGAACCAGTGTCATGGATGTTTTCAATTGATCCTTGAAGCATTGTTTTCTGCTTTTACATAGCTTCTTGCTGCTAGTGATCTCTCCAAACAGGATGACACATGGGAGTCGAGTAGGACACATTCTCAACATGTGACCACCATATATTTCTTAAGACGTACTTTTGTGAGTTCTATTGCTTTGTCATATGTTGTTATTGTTATTTTCTCAGCTTTTGTTTGTGGTCAATAAACACAATCTGATGCATCCTTGCATCCATTACGATTCATGCAGCTGTATGTAAAAGTCATATCTTCCTACTCACAATATGAATATCATAGCATTGTTAAATGGAAAACTTCTCAGTTAACTAACTACTGCACACACAAAACAGTGAAGAAAGACAAACCAAAAATGTACATGAAGGTCAAATGTAACCAAGTCTACATGGCAACACAGTGCCATCTACTGTAAACTTTTTTTTAAACTTAATAACTCAAAAACAAAGGATTTGCGGACATATGTTTATATGGACTTTTGTCCTTGTTTTGGTGTGAGGAACCCACCACCAAAGTTTGTAAAAGAGTTTTTCAAACATTGTGTGTGCATATATAGATGTGTGTGTGTGTGTGTGTGTGTGTGTGTGCATATATATATTTATATATATGTGTGTGTGTGTGTGTGTGCATATATATTTATATATGTGTGTGTGTGTGTGTGCATATATATATTTATATATGTGTGTGTGTGTGTGTGTGTGTGTGCATACATATATATGTGTGTGTGTGTGTGTGCGCGCATATATATATATATATATATATATATATATATATATATATATATATATGCACTGGGGTTGCTGTAGACCAATTCTTAGCAAGTTGTCCTGCTTGAACTTTTCACATCTGAAATTGTCTACATCATCTAATTTAATTGGGAAGCAAATTTAAATCCCACTTAGAAATGCTGAAACCCGTTTACAAAAGAAAGGAATCATAAAACTCTTACCACCTGGCTATAGACATCAGATTTAAGTCACCAAAATGATTGCACTGCTCCAGTAAGTACCTGGCTGCTTGTGTTATTCTCTACCTTTACAAGAGCCTGCCCAGGCCTACAATGGGGTACTGCTGTTATATTTGGGCGGCCCAGTCCTCACTTTCAAGTCTTGATAGAATCCAAAAGTGTCTCCACATCCTTGTGGGTGACAAACTATTTTCTGCCCTGCAACCCCTCTCCCACAGATGTGATGTCACAAGTTTCTCAGTGCTCTGTTACTACTTCTATGCAAAGTGCTCGAACAAACTACATTTCTTAGTTCCAACAGTTCTCACCTTCATGGCAAGGACCTGCCATGCTACGCACATTGTACTGAAGCATCCTCATTCTCTCTGTATTCCATTGGCGAGAAGCAAGTTCTACTGCTCTGTGGAACTGACTCCCTAGAGAATGTTTCATCTATCACTACAATATTAACCTCTTCAAATCTGGGGTTAACCATTATCTTCCTCTCCTATCCACATAAACTGCCTCTTAATGTAATCCCCTACCTTGAGTTGCTCCCAGGCCTTGAATAGGGTGGACCTTATTGTAAAAAAAAAAAAAAAATTCACAAGTCATTTCCTGGCCTACTCAACAACAGACTAAAATTAACTTACTTTATTTGTAGTGATTTTTTTTTATTAGATGTATCATTGTCAATCATTATTAATTGTTGAGTTGTATATTTTTGCCCAATTTTAATTCTCAGTTATATTTTGTCCATTAGATATATATATGCAAAAGGCAGTAAGTATCTCAAAGCATTGTGCCATACACAGTAAAGCTTTATAAATAACGATACAATTACTGATATTAACCTCTTCAAGTTTAGAGTTAACTGTTATCTTTTCCACATATCCGCATAAACGATGCCTCTTACTTTGTAACCCCCTAACTCAAATGTCTCCCAGGCATTGTAGAGGGTATATCTCAGTGTAAGAAAATGTCCAAGTGGATTAAAGTTTAGAAAATTCTGATTAAGCAAAAGAAAAACAAAAGGTAAATAAATTGGAGAGTATAAATTGATATTAAGCATAGAAAACAACACAAAAGTTAAAATACCAGAATTTCTTTCTTTTTCATCATATTTCATTCTCAGATGAAGCTTTAATTAAAGTGAAACATGTTAGATTGATAAATGTTTTCTACTTGTTCCTGATATATTCTTTATATATATATATATATATATATATATATATATATATATATATATATATATATGTTTTTTTATTTAAAAATATTTTACATTGCTACATAAAAATTTCTACGTTTTGGAACTAAAATTGTTCCATCATCAGGTGATGTTAGGTAACTTATGATGAAAATGATTTACTTTTGAAAACACACACATATATATATATATATATGTATGTATGGTGCGATGGGTAAATTGTCGTTATTTATGTTTTTAATTTCATGCATGAGCGTTATTTGTTTTAGATTTTCTTGACTGCACAGTATAGAAGTGTTAGTTGGTACACTGTCTTTGAGAAAAAAAGCACCATGACACAATTGACTCTGCACAAAAATTTGTAAATGGCATGCTGTACTGCTTGGCATTCACACCAGAAGCTCCAATACAAACATTTCAAAGTGTTTGGGTGTCAATCTGAGGACAGTGCAGAGAATTTGGAAAGAGTTGGATGAGTCTAATAGTGATTATGAAGATATGGCAGATCAGAAAACTAACTCTGATTGGTCTGATAAGGAAAGAACACCCAAAATCAGTTCATTGAAAATAGAGAGAGTTATATTATTGTAGATACAGATATATCCAGGCATATATATATATATATATATATATATATATATATATATATATATGGACCACTGATTCTTTCTCTACAGAGGCTAATAAAACTCTGAAATTTTAATTTAGCAAAAAGATTTCTAACTATTCAACCTAAATATTAATTGGCTTTCCATACAAAATGTTGAAAGTGTTATCAACAACTTCTGTTTTTTTTAATTGAGTTACACTAGCTGTAAAAATATTAATTTCATAGTGACCTCCCAAAAAGTCAGAAAGAAAATAAATTAAATGTGGAAACTCTGGGAATTAGCAGATGGGAAAAAGAATGGATTTAAGAGAATTAATAGAGGAATAAAAAGAGGGAAGGTAAGGGGAGATTAGAGGAATCAAATGAAAGGGGGTAAGAGGGAGATTAAAGTAATAAAAAAGAGGGTGTGAGGGAGATTAGAGGAATAAATAGAGGGCATGTAAGACGAAGATTAGAGAAGATGTTGACAAAAATGAAGCGACTTGCTTTTAATTTCATTAAACAAAAAAAAAATTTGTCATATTTTGTATTGTTTCAATTTTCTCAGTTTGTTTGTGGTCAGTAATTAAATGCACAACATGGTTCCGAAAGACCTTGACTTGTTCAGAATGTTTGTCTTTTCATGTGATCCAGCCAAGATTGGAAAACTTGGAAGAATATATAATTTATATCTTTCAATTTTAGCACGTCATGGCACTGTTTACAATCTTAGTATTTTTTCCAAATGTTACTCATCCTTGACCTACCTATAATTTACTGTAATTGCATGATTGTTGGAAGTTAACAGATTGTGTCCCAGACAGGGCTGGTACAGACTACCCCGAACCCCTACGGTTTCCCCTGATTAGAGGCCCCCGAGCAGTTCTTCATGACCATTGTTATCTTATCAACATTTGCTTTTTATTACCTACATTTATATATGTTAAAAATTCAACTAAGCACAACTGACTATCAAAGGGTCAAAATTTGTGAATTTGTTTTGCATATGCTAAGTCTAAAAAAAAAACATGATATAAAATTCACTATTTTTATCCATAACGTTGAATGTGTTAAATCTTAAGTTGACGTTAAAAATTGCCGCAAAACATTGTTAATTTATTTAAGATGGAATCATCTATTATAACATGTTTCTAATTTGTATTTAGATACATTGTATTTATTTTCAATTTTTCTAGTTGAATTGTTCACCTATATTCCATATGATCCATGATTGCGCATAATTAGGTTACAATAAATTTTATAACTTATATCAATACTACCTTATGAAAATTGAGATGTAGTAGATTAGGGGGAGAGGGGGAGCTTGTCCACAAGATCCTTACAGGAACCTTGTTCCTATATATACGAGCTTATTTAATATTATTACAAATTTTGATATTTAATGACAATTTTGCTTTTGTTTAAATCATTTCACCCCAAATTCACCTCAAAAAATTCAATAGGGTGCAAAATGTTGCTAAATGTTAGAGAATATAAGGAAAACTACTATTAAGGAGAAGGATAATAAAAAAAAACAAGATTTAAGAACACAGAAGATAGTGATTGACATTCCATATAAATTTTTGAAGATCAAAGTTTGCTGGAAAGCTACAAGCCAGAAGTGAGTTTCACAAGTGAGAAGTGCAAGAGAAGAAACTGTTAACATAGAACTTATGGTTACATCTAGCCATTTCAATTGTAAAATGATGAAACCTTGCTACCAAGAACTAGATGGAAAGTGCAAGAGAAGAAACTGTTAGCATAGAACTTATGGTTACATCTAGCCATTTCAATTGTAAAATGATGAAACCTTGCGGCCAAGAACTAGATGGAAAGTGCAAGAGAAGAAACTGTTAGCATAGAACTTATGGTTACATCTAGCCATTTCAATTGTAAAATGATGAAACCTTGCTGCCAAGAACTAGATGGAAAGTGCAAGAGAAGAAACTGTTAGCATAGAACTTATGGTTACATCTAGCCATTTCAATTGTAAAATGATGAGACCTTGCTGCCAAGAACTAGATGGAAAGTGCTAGAGAAGAAAGTGTTAGCATAGAACTTATGGTTACGTCTAGCCATTTCAATTGTAAAATGATGAGACCTTGCTGCCAAGAACTAGATGGAAAGTGCAAGAGAAGAAACTGTTAGCATAGAACTTATGGTTACATCTAGCCATTTCAATTGTAAAATGATGAAATCTTGATGCCAAGAACTAGATGAGAAGTGCTAGAGAAGAAACTGTTAGCATAGAACTTATGGTTACATCTAGCCATTTCAATTGTAAAATGATGAGACCTTGCTGCCAAGAACTAGATGAAAAGTGCAAGAGAAGAATCTCTTAGCATAGAACTTATGGTTACGTCTAGCCATTTCAATTGTAAAATGATGAAACCTTGCTGCCAAGAACTAGATGGAAAGTGCAAGAGAACAAACTGTGAGCATAGAACTTATGGTTATGTCTAGCCATTTCAATTGTAAAATGATGAAACCTTGCTGCCAAGAACTAGATGAAAAGTGCAAGAGAAGAAACTGTTAGCATAGAACTTATGGTTATGTCTAGCCATTTCAATTGTAAAATGATGAAACCTTGCTGCCCAGAACTAGATGAAAAGTGCTAGAGAAGAAACTGTTAGCATAGAACTTATGGTTACATCTAGTCATTTCAATTGTAAATTGATGAAACCTTGCTGCCAAGAACTAGATGGAAAGTGCAAGAGAACAAACTGTGAGCATAGAACTTATGGTTACATCTAGCCATTTCAATTGTAAAATGATGAGACCTTGCTGCCAAGAACTAGATGGAAAGTGCAAGAGAAGAAACTGTTAGCATAGAACTTATGGTTACGTCTAGCCATTTCAATTGTAAAATGATGAGACCTTGCTGCCAAGAACTAGATGAAAAGTGCAAGAGAAGAAACTGTTAGCATAGAACTTATGGTTACATCTAGCCATTTCAATTGTAAAATGATGAAACCTTGCTGACAAGAACTAGATGAGAAGTGCAAGAGAAGAAACTGTTAGCATAGAACTTATGGTTACATCTAACAATTTCAATTGTAAAATGATGAAACCTTGCTGCCAAGAACTAGATGGAAAGTGCAAGAGAAGAAACTGTTAGCATAGAACTTATGGTTACATCTAGCCATTTCAATTGTAAAATGATGAAACCTTGCTGCCCAGAACTAGATGGAAAGTGCAAGAGAAGAAACTGTTAGCATAGAACTTATGGTTACATCTAGCCTATTTCAATTGTAAAATGATGAAACCTTGCTACCAAGAACTAGATGAGAAGTGCAAGAGAAGAAACTGTGAGCATAGAACTTATGGTTACATCTAGCCATTTCAATTGTAAAATGATGAAACCTTGCTGCCAAGAACTAGATGAAAAGTGCAAGAGAAGAAACTGTTAGCATAGAACTTATGGTTACATCTAGCGATTTCAATTGTAAAATGATGAAACCTTGCTGCCAAGAACTAGATGAGAAGTGCAAGAGAAAAAACTGTGAGCATAGAACTTATGGTTACATCTAGCGATTTCAATTGTAAAATGATGAAACCTTGCTGCCAAGAACTAGATGAGAAGTGCAAGAGAAGAAACTGTGAGCATAGAACTTATGGTTACATCTAGCCATTTCAATTGTAAAATGATGAAACCTTGCTGCCAAGAAATAGATGGAAAGTGCAAGAGAAGAAACTGTTAGCATAGAAGTTATGGTTACATCTAGCCATTTCAATTGTAAAATGATGAAACCTTGCTGCCAAGAAATAGATGAGAAGTGCAAGAGAAGAAACTGTGAGCATAGAACTTATGGTTACATCTAGCCATTTCACTTGTAATATGATGAGACCTTGTCATCAATCTAGTACAGCATTTATATTCATAAAGTCGAGGTACCATAGAGGAAAGTTCATCAGAAGAATTACCATGAAAGTATTTATAGAAAAGGCACTGAGATGCTATGTTATGGCAGTGACAAAGTAACTGATGCCAAGATACCTTGTCAGTGAAACCTTTCTCACAAATCCCACAAAAAATTAATATCAACACAGGTTCTTATCCAAATGTAAACAAAGAGAATTTTTAGAATGGGTTTGTTATTAATACGACAAGGCCCAAGACCCACTCAAAGTAGAAGGTTACTGTGTGAACTTATATTAGCATAGGAAAGGACAAGTGTTAGGAGCACAGAGCTGAAGCAGACTTTAGAAGGAATCGGAAACCCAATCTTGAACAAGAAACAAGGGATAAACCTCTACTCCTATTCAAATGACTGGGAATCAAGAAGCCAGAAGATTGTTTCACAAGCAAGAAGTGCAACAGAAGAAACTGCTAGCAAAGAACTTGCGGTTGTATCTTGCCATATCAACCGTAAAATGATGAGACCTTGCCATCAATCTAGTACAGCATTTATATTCATAAAGTCGAGGTACCATCAAGGAAAGTTCATCAGAAGAATTACCGTGAAATTATTTATAGAAAAGACACAGGGAAGCTATGTTAGGGGGATGGGAAAGTGACTGAAGCTGGGATGCCATGTCAGGATTGATAACTTTGCAGATTCTTCTTTGGATTTTATCAAGAATCTCTAAATATATAGCAGGGGATGCCAGGTACTTGGGCTATAGTAATAGAGTCTGTTTTCTTGAAATTCATTTTTTATCATAATCCTTTTGATTTTGAAGCCAGTTTTGTGACAAAGTTTTTGAGTTTATTGCTGTCATTGATTATGAGTGTAATGTCAAATGTGAAATAATTTGGCATCCGATGGTGAAACCACTGCTGCATATATACTGATGTATTTTAAGACATTTTTATGTTTATACATTCTTTTTTTATAGATACAAGTATTTAAGTAAATGCTCTGTTTATAATAAACAGTATTAACAACATTTACCTGCCTGAACGTCCGAGAAATTGTCATAGAAAATATGTGTCCTCCGACAGGAATTGAACCTGTATCCTATACGAAACTGTCATATAGCCTGACATGCTTTTACTGATTTCGCCGCAGAGGAGCGTTTCAGTTAGCAAGGTCGATTTTACTGTTTTTAAACTACAATTTTCCATGATTTTTCTCACGTCCATTCATATCAGCTCGATGCGTATCCAAATGTAAACAAATGATATCACATATTATGAAATGGACAAATTTCGACAATTATTTTATGACATTTTCTGTGGCGACTTTGTCCATTTCATAATGTGTATACTGATGTATGTAAATATTTTTTAATAGTTATATTTTTTCGGTAATACTTGCATTAATTTCTGACCATTAACAATCTCTTTCATTCTGATTTTCAATAATTTTCAATGCATTCCTGTAGTAAAATCAATATATATATGATAGCCTTATCCAGTCAGTTACACTTTCTTTACTTTCTGTAATGAGTAGACAACACCGTATATCAACTTTAGATGCTTTATTCTACTAAGCTGAACTGTTAGTAACTAGATGGCTTTTATATAGAGTGATTAGTATTAAAAATGGGGAGGTCAAGATAATTCATTATCATCACACTTTCTAACCATGGGCAATCTCATTTTTTCATTGTTTTTAATGCTCAAAATACAGTGTAATTAGCAAAAACTAGTTAAAATTAAATTTTAGTCAAAAATTATAAATTTCATTTTTAATCATGAAACCTTTTTTCTCATTGCTGGAAATATTTAGGTTATTAAAGCTCACCAGGGTAATGGTGGAGGAGAGTTAAAACCAGTGGGAGGTTACAAAAATGAAACCTTGCCTGTTTATTCAGGATTTAAATGCAGTCAGTGTAAAAATACCACCATGATAATTATTTTCTTTTTTCTCTACCTCTTGAATTTGTTATTATTTGAGGCTTGTACAGAGGGTATTCAGCCATTTTGAATATTTCAGCCAATCAGAATGGACCTTACTAAACATCTCTGAACAGACACTCTCCAATGAAGGTGTTTCAACTGGCAGTAAGATGCTATTAAATGCACTTCCTTTATGTGCCATGTTTCTTCAGTTCTTCACAAATTTGTTTCTTTTGTAGCACAAATGTTGTCCTTTTACTATCACACCCAGTTCCATTCACAAATTTATTTGGTTGGTTACTCACTGTTTCCCTCTGTTTCCCCTTCTTGTCTTCAATACATCCTGTGAGTAGCAAATTCTCCAAGTCTACTTTCCTCATTATGTCTCTTAGAAAGTTCAACTGTCTTCTGATCCTAAGCAAAAATTGCTTTACATTCTCATTTCCATTTCCGATTTCAGACATATATAAATATATCTGAGTGAATTTATCCAACTATAACAGCATTATTTATCATGTAGGTAAACTGCATTGGATTAATAAAGTTTGACTCAAAGGAAAATATTGAACACAAATTTACAAAGCCAACCAGTTTCACCATCTTTCTTAAAATCTTAACAAGTCTGAAATAGACTTAAAAAATTATTTATTTTAACGCTTCATTATACTTGGTGCATTTATTGTATGAATATTCTACAGAAATGATGCTGGTCCAAATTTGACTATTTCTAAGACAAGGGCAGCCAATTTAAAGATTCCTTACCAAAAGATTAAATTGTTGTGACATCAGAGTGATTTTCCAAGCGTAGCTTAGATGTGGCACAAAGCTGAATGTATGGGGTGCCCAGTGAGGATCGAACTCACCGTGGGATGCCCATTGTTGTGACATAAGATTGGCACTTACATTTCTCTCTTGGAAGAATCAAGACTTGGTGATTTTTTTATTATACAAATAAATAAAAACTGAGTATAATGCCATTCTATTCTTAATAAATTGTTTTGTGAAACAAAATGAAGAATTCAATATAATTTTATACAACATTCAAATTTTGCCTGCTTCCTTATTATCCTGATAGAAACCAGAGAACTCATAAATATTCTAAATTTGGTCAATTTGTATAAAGACACAACTTCAAATAGTAATTAATTTTTTCTGGTTCCTTTCTAAAAAAAAACTTTATGCAGTATTGAAATATAATTTTTTATCACCAAATAAGAACTGAATTATTCTGACTTTATATCAACTATTGGCTTTATTTTTATTTTTGAATATTTATGTAACCGAAATTATTCTCAAGTGGTTGATAAGGGCCTAAAGAAAATCATAAGGCATTCTTGAGGGTCAAAATTGCAAGGTGTTTCCTGGGGTTAAAATCAAGTATTATTTACTCAATTAAATAAGAATTGCCTACTCTGCTGCTTAAATCAATATTATGGGGAGTTATCAGCAATTATTATTTAGAATATATGCTTGTTGATATCAGCTACGAAATATAAATACATATTTCTTACCTGGTTTCTTTTAAAACCATTATGATATTGGGGTAGTAATGTTAAATAGAGTTAAATAGAGAGGTAAATTGTAAATTGCAAACTGTTCAGTTTCTGAGAGGGTTCTTTGATTTTTATACAACTCAGTACCTCACTTTGTTTACAGTATATTTATCAAAGGACATCGAAAGGTAAATCATTCAGGTACTGGAATGACTCTTCACTGTTTATACTATTCAGTACCACACTTTATTTTCAGTATATTTATCATGGAAGCCAACATGAGAATTAATGATATTCCAAGTTTCACCATTTTAAACTGAAAAGGAATAAGTAAATTAAGTGGATTTTTTTCTCAAAATTCTTAAAAGGTAGGAGCAAAAGGATTTGAGCTTCTGTACCATTAACAGACAGATATGAGATAATCAAAGTTATTGTTTAACAGACTGACCACCTGACTAGCAGGCAGAACAATGGTCAAGTGAAGTAAGAGATAGTTACTGGTTTAGTGTCAGACAGAGAAGGAGAGAGAGAGAGAAAAAGATTTTATATAAATGCCTAAATAAGCAACAAAATTAGAAGTCGGGTGACCATAACAGAATGAGTGACCATCAGATTGACCAATCATGTGTTTAGCAAAAAATTTGATCTGCATAAAAAGCAATGACTAAATCAGTCCAGTCATTTTGTTAAACTGACCAAATTACTAATACACCGATATACTAACCAGTAATTTTGGAACTAAGTCATAAATCCAGTGACTTACAAACTAATCAGTCCATTAACAAGAAACTTAATGGTCAACTGAATAAACTGACCAGTGGAAAAATGACCAATAAGAGAAACTACACCACTTGACTGATAATCAAATGGCAGATTAAAAGAAATGTAAAAAGAAGTGTAAATTAGTCAGATAGTGGCCATCAGTGACTAATTTCCTAATATAGCTGCTAATAGAGATTGGCCAAGAAAAGGAATGGTCAGTTGATCTTTTGATTAATGGATTTATTTGATGCATCAGTGGACAGAAATGACCAAAAAGGGATGACTACCTGATAGATAAACAAAAAGAGAGACTGACCAATAGTAAGATAAGGAATAATTGAAAGACTGGAGGAAAAGGCTTTTGACACTGACTTCTCAAGAGATTCCCTGAACTACTGACCCAATGAATTGAATTTAATTGTTATATTAAGCATATGGTGGCAGACAAAGAAGAAACAATGAAGGTTTAAAGAAATAAACAATTGCATTGATGTAAAATGATGGTGGAAAATTTGGATTCTATTGCTTATTTTTCCTTTGAGTGTGTAAGTAAAAATGGAAGGTATGTGCAGTTGATGGAATTTTAGTTCAGTTTTGGGTGTTCAGAGTGATCCCATCCAGCCAGTGGTGGAAATTAGTGTAGCATGAATCAAGATCTGGTTTGAGAAAGAATGTAACAAACCGACTGAACTACCAATCAAAAGACAGATGAAAAAAATCAGTTGATGAATTGACCAATGATGTGAAGAACCAGCAAAAGATTAAATCCTAAGTAAATTTTTAATAAATGAGTGCAATAAAATAAAATAGCCCCAAATGATACTAAATATGAGTTGGTACGAACTGGTAATTCATTATAACCTGTGAACATGAATATGCATCAATAATCCATACTTATAACGGTATAAGTACAAACAAGAAGTTGAACTTGATAAAATATAAAACTCTGTGACACCTTAAAATTGAAAACAGAATTCCTAATCCAGGCCAGTTGATCAGATGTAGTCAACAGAAACAAAGATAGTAAATATTAGATTGTAATTTTAGCTGTCATATAGTTGGCCTCTGACAGTGATTTGAAAAAACAATTTGTAGGCCTGACCAAATAACTCCTGGAATGACTATTGATTAGTGGTTTTGCATTGGTTAGCAAATCATATGAATTGTGAACTCATAACAAATCCATTGGATGATAAGTGGGTAGGAACTGATGATCTATTATGAACTGTGCAAGTGATTTGACCATATTAGAGAAAGAAAAACACATTAATAAAGTGATTGAACCTTGAGTAACATAAGTACCAAAGACAATTGAAAAAGGTGGTCGGATAAGTTGAAAAATATAAGGATGTACAAATCAATTCAACTGTTCTATGAATGGCATTTATTTGGAAATTATTATGTTACTATTTCAACTATCAAATGCTAAAAAATATCTCTTTCTCTATTTTGTGTGTGTGTGTGTGTGCATGCGGGTGTGTATATATATATATATATATATATATATATATATATATATATATATATATATATATATATTCCCAAATTCTCGCTTGACGAGGAAGCGAGACCAAACACCTTAATTCAACTTAATTTCAAAAATTATATTAAGGGTCTCGGCTCTCGCTTTTGAAACCTGAGAACTCTTATGTAGCAAAGGAATCACATTTTTTCAAAAAATATTATAATATATATATATATATATATATATATATATATATATATATATATATATATATATATATATATAAAAGAAGGGATTATAGTTGTTCCAATGAGAAAAAAGTGTATATTTTAAAGAGAAAAGAAAAGCTGCAAACTTTTTGGGTTATAATGTGGATTTTTTAATATATATTACACTTTATTTTCCATAATTTTTGCTACACACGTTTCAGGTATTATAACGTTCATCAGGTGAAGAATGGTTATTTCCACATAGAATTTAAAGGAATTAATTTTCGTTTGCTTCAGGGATAATAAAATAATTAGGATTGTTCAGAGAAAGGGGAAGGAATGAGATCTTTGATCTTACTTTTTTATGCTGTTTGTATCATTTTCAACTTTTCTCCATTTTTGTGTATGTGCTTTTGTGTGTTTTTGTTAGTATATATATATATATATATAAACGTAAGAAAAAAAATGAATTCCAAAAACGTTTGCATATTTTCTTTTCTCTTTAATATATATATATATATATATATATATATATATATATATATATATATATATATATATATAATTGTAATGTACGGCAAGGGACTATTGAAATTGGGGGAAACATCTAACCACTTGCTCTCAACCACTACAGGAGCAGAGAGCAGAAAGAGTTTGGAGGTAACAAAAATAATGCTACCTCATAAACCATAGCAACATAGTGTCTTGCCAACTGCTGGTTTTCCACCCAGCTTTTATTGACATGAGGCAACTTACAAAGACCTGGTTCCTTACCAGTTGCAGAGAGGCTCATATCTAGACATGACAAACTGTCCCACTGCTAATGGGGAAAAAAGCTGGTTCTAACTGGTGTTGGCATACAATCCTAGGCCTCTTCTGCATCTGTACTCATGCATGTTCACCATATATATATATATATATATATATATATGGTGTAAAATCTGTACAAATTTTCTATACATCAAAGTACTTTTGGTTATACTATTCCCCATTTTCAGGGATGATTTTTGTATTTTAATTTATACATTTTGTATTTTTTTACAGGCTTTATGTCCAGAAAAGAAATCACTTACACAAACAAAAAATTAAATAAAATGCTTAATTGCAATATCTTGTCAGTTGAATTTAATGACTACTTGCATAAAAAGGGATTGCCCAAAATACACACACACACACATATATATATATATATATATATATATATATCCAAATGTAAAAGAATGAAGAATAAAATTCAAAACGTTCAAAACATTAATTTAAAACAGGGCCAATATAAGAGTAGAGCAATAAATATTTATTATACACTGTTACATTAGAACATGTAAATTACTACTACAAAATTGTACATTTTGTTTCAATGGTTAATAAACAACATCTCATCAGGTAGTTAACAATGATGGTTACCTTATTGTTGACTACCTGATGAGACGTTGTTTATTAACCATTGAAACAAAATGTACAATTTTGTAGTAGCAACTTACATGTTCTAATGTAACAGTGTATAATATATATATATATATATGGCTGAGCTTAGTTCAAATTCTGGTCAACTCTGTTTTGATCTAATGCTTTTAGAAAAGGCATGAATCCATCTTATTCCAGTCATTGGTTAAATATCAGAGCAGATAAGCCTCTCTTGCCTTGGATGGCAGCCAGTCTAGGAGAAGGAATACTTTGAATTAAAACTTGAGGAGGTCTGTTTGAAGACTTCATGGCACACTGTGCACCATTTCTCTGTTAACAATTCTTCTGAAAAGTACAGCTGACTCTACACAAGCCTCCATCTGTATAAATGGTCTAGCAGTTCAGTCACCTAACAGAACTGTCAGGAACTCATACCACATACACACATTATATATATATATATATATATATATATATATATATATATATATATATATATATATATATATATGTGTGTATATACATACACCATTGAGTTTCAAATAGATGAGCCAAAACAGTTATTCTTTTTAGGAGATAAATCCACTTTTATGAAATATTTTGGAAATTTTCTTGTGTTCTATAATTTAGGCTGCAAGAATATTTAATAAAAAGAGTGGCTACAATAAGGATGTCCCAAGTTGATTTTTCTTGAAATAAGAATAATATTCCAAGTCCATCTATTTGAGGCTCCATGACATTTACATACTGGAATGGAGATCATATTGAAATATGAAACTGACAGTTACCATGCAGTTTTGATTCCTCTGTCTACACTGTCTATGTATCTATTTATATTCTATCTCTGGTACTGAGTATGCTTTCCCTCTCAATATATCAAATTTTACACACTACACCACACATACATAAGAATGTATTTGTTTATAAATTAGGATACAGAAACCCAACAAAGTTTTTAAGAAATTTGACAAATGGAAAGTGTTTCATGGAAACTAGATTTGATTATGCATTTCCTTCAACTAGCATTTCTCCTGATTGAAGAAAAGAATGAAAATGAGTAACTTTTAAAAATGCCATTAATATTTATTCTCTATCTTTTGTTTATAATTCTTAGCTCATGTTAAAAGTTATTAATATATTTTGTCGAACTTTTTTGTATGGAAGAAATATGTAGCATGTATGTGTATATATATATATATGTGTGTGTGTCACACTTTACATATATAGATATATTAGAGCGTGAAGCTTGTATTTTATATCATAAAGAAACAATTTATACAAAGAATTAAATAGCAATATTAATGTGATTAATGGTGAAATCACTTCACTAACAAGACTTAATGAGACATTAACTTACTATCAATTCCTTGAATAATAAGATCCTCAAATTCAAGTTGTTGTCAGGTGGAAGACACTTGACAAGTACTAATTTCAAATTATTATCTTCAGGGTGCAGTTTTTTCCCCATATACAAGCAACCACTAAGACAAAATATGTGTAGACTGTTGTTTTTTTAATTATCCTATTTACTGACAGTTGAATATATGTTTTGGAGCATGCTATTTAATTCCTTGTCTAAATTGTTTCTTTATGAGATAAAATAAAAGCTGCGTACTCTAATATATTTAGAACATCAGATCTGCAGTACAGTAATAATCAGAATCTTAAATTCTGTGGACAACTACTAAGACATTTTTACTCTACTAATTGGATTATACTAAGTCCATTTCACTTCAACAGATAAATACAGACAAGAAGAAAATTTTATGGATTTATATCTTTTCTAAATTCAAACAAAAATTTCATTTGATTGATTTGAACAAGAACTCTAGCGTTGTGGCTCCAAAACAATAACTGTCAATAAATAGCATAATTTAAAAAGCATCTTTCGGTCTACACATATATTGTCTTAGTGTTTGCCTATGTATGTGAAAAAATTGCACCCTGAAGATAATAATTTGAAATTGTCAAAGTACTTGGCAAGTGTCTTCCATTTGACAACTCAAATATAAGGATCTTATTATTCAAGGAATTGATAGTAAGTTAATGTCTCATTAAGTCTTATTAGTGAAGTGATTTTGCCCTTAATCACATTAGGATTATATATATATATATATATATATGTATAACAAAATATAGATTTAAGGTATTCTATATTTATGGATTAAAGTGCTTAATATCAGGGATAGAGCATATGTAAATATAAAAGTGGACATTAGAGGCAACACCTAGAAGCGACAGTTTGTTTTATGCTAAACACAATCATCAGGCCATGTGAAACATTGCCTGATGATTGTGTTTAGCATGAAACAGACTGTCACATCTGGGTGTTTCCTTCACTGTATATATATATATATATATATATATATATATCTGTGCGAGTTAGGATCAAATATTTAATCAGATGCATTTCATTTCAGTTGAAATAATGGTTTCAAGCCTATACATCAAAAGAGAGAAAAGGAAGTCAAATGCACCAAACACAAGTGGCAGTTTACACTGAAACATTTCAGTTTATACTGAAACATTGCTGTTTTCATTGCACTATTTCAGTTTACATCAGAATCATAATTCCACAGTTCATTAATAAATGCTGTGTCAATATATCAAAAGGCATGAAAAATCTGTATCAACAACTGGCAATGAACAACTCCCTTTTTTTCACCTGGAAGAACAAGGAATGCCACTGTAATATGAAAAAGTTGTGGTTTGTTGAGCCTGGCAGGCAAGTATATTAATTACTATATTTTGAGGCTTTACTAAAATAGACCAGATTTTGTTTGTCAAAGTAAGTTTTGATTTTTTACTTTTTTTTTCATCATCACAGAGAAGATAAGGCTACAAAGTAGACAGTGTAAAAGCTAACTTGATGAAATATCTGTACAACGTTTGAACTGGTCAGTTGAAAAAGACGGATCAAGTTATCTCATGAAGAGAAGGATAAACTGACCAAATGTATGTGCTTTCAACATAAAATATTGGATCAATTGATGTCTGGACTGAACAGAGACATTTCAACATAACTTCTAATATGTAAAAGTTCTCAGGTAAGTAAAAGTTTGTTTCAAAGTCCATGGTTTATATAAGTAATATATGTGAGAATGTAACTGACAAAATGGAAAATTGTCTTGCAATGCATTTCAGTTAAAATAACGGTTTCAAGCCCATACATCAACAGAGAGAAAAGTGAGTCAAATGCACCAAACACAAGTTGCAGTTTACACTGAAACATTGCAGTTTATATTGATGTTTACATTGAAACATTATTTACATGGAAACATTGCCATTTACACTGAAATATTGTTTACATTAAAACATTGCAATTTATATTGAAACATTGAGTTTACACTGAAACATTAGATTTTACATTGAAAAGGGTGTCAAATGAACCAAACATCAGTTTCAGTTTACATTGAAGCATTTAAAATATTGAGACACTCAAATGTTTTTAATTTTAAATGGCATTTACACTTTGCATCTGGCAGTGAATGTGAGATAATTTCCTCATGGATGAAGAGGAGACTTAAAGCAACAGAAATGTGATTGTACAGAAGGATGCTGAGAATACCATGGATGGGACATGTGATTAGCAAGGAAATTTTAAGAAAAAAATGGAAACACAAAGGATACTTATATTTAGAATCAGAAAGAGATAGTTGAATTTTTTTGAACACTTAATGAGAATTTGATTCTTACAAGACAACACAGAAGGTAAACGGAATAAAGAGAAACATGGAGTTGTCTACTTAACAAGCTTGTTTAAATCAATGTCAGTGGGAAGGATAGTAAAAACATTGTTATAAACCATACCTATGAACACTAATGGGTATGTCCCAATCCTCATAAATATGTTGGACACTATTGTAAATGGGGGTAATATGCTAAGTAGTCCACCACAAGCAGTGGTTTACCTACTTCATGCTGATGGCAAGTACTGTATTTTGTTGATGATATAAAGATTACCATTTCATCTCCAACCTCTGTTTTGGTTATTCCTCATTCAGTAACCCTGTCTAGGTTACAATAAAAACAAACACTGCTAAGAGCTACAAAGAAGAGGAAGTTGTGGAGAGATGATTGTGTAGGTTCTGAAGGGGCATGATACATAAAAAATGAATAAAAAAGATCTCATTCAGTATTTTATAGCTTTTATGTTTATTATTTTTAATTATGTATTAAGAGTAATTTTGTAAGAAAACAAGATATTTGCAATGATCTTGGATGCAAGAATGCCTTGGCATGAAGTCACAGTTAGCAAGTTTTGTTCCATTGATTATTACGACTGAGTAATTTGATCTTCACTAGTTGGTCCATAGAAAATTCAACATTAAATAACCCAACAAGAGTTGACATATTGTAAATCAATCAAGTAAATCTAAAATCATTTGCAATACATTTACATAGCAAAATCATTTCCTGGTGCGTCAATGTGGAATAATTTTGAGAGAGTCCAGTTGACTCTTACTACTGAGGAGTGGGTTTGATCCTTACTAGGTGCTCAAAACAAAATTCAACATTAAATAACACAACAACAGTTGACAAGGTCATAAAATCTACTAACATAAACATTACCACTTAGTAGCAAATTTGATCCTTATTGGGTGACCGATACAAAAATTCAACATTAAATTACACATCAAAGGTTCATGTCATAAAATCAACCATCTTGGATGTCAGTTTACTGTTGAGGATATGAAAATTTGTACATTTTCAATGAGAAAATGAAAACCCACTGTTGGAAGTTTTAAATGATATATTTTCTGTGTATGTATGTTAACCCTGAAGTGTAGAGGACCATAACTTCACCACTCTAAGTGTTGCTGCTATAGGTTCTGTAGTTAGTTTTCGTGGGGTGCACTTGCTCACCCTATTCGTAAATAATTTTGGTGTTTCACTAAAATTATGAGAAGAATTTTCATAGATAGTAGTTTTAATTATAACATTTTGGCTGATGCATACTGTAACTTTGCGGACATGATCTAAAAAACCAGAGATGATAGTTTGGCATTATTCCATGAACTAATTGGATTAGTATATTCATCTTTATTGTTTTAATTTTAATTACTATATTTTGGCCAATAGACATGTCAGCCTTCCATGTATGATCTGAAATTCTGAGTGGAATCAGGAATTATGTGGACTTATATTTTCATCTTCGAAGCTTTAATCGCAACATCATATTTTAAAAGATATGAATATTTCCCAAGTAAAAGTGTAAAATTCTTTAATTTTTTTGTGATCTGATGTTTTTTTTTCTGTTTTTTATTTTGATTTTGCTTGTAAATTTTACACAAGACTTTATGAGTAGTGCACTCTCTTGTAAAGAGGTGAAGAACTACATACACTCAAGGACTACCAGAGGTAGCCTACATAAGTGAGCAAAACTGTAAAATAGATATGCAGAAAAGAAAACGTCAATTTGTAAGGAAAAGATTAGACATTTACTCTTTCACCTTTTTTGTCTTTCCACTGTGATTATTTTCCCATTATTTACTGATATTTTGATACTCAAACCAGATGGAATTAGCTTACAATCTTTACATCGACAGACATATATTAAGTATAGCTGTATATTCACACCAACTTAAATTGAGTCTTTCTTATTACTTCTATTCTTGTCTCATATTTGGCTTGAGCCAATCTAACAATTCTTTTCTAAGTTTCCAAGACAAACTGCATTTCCTAGCATAGATTGAGTTTCCCAAATTTTATTCTTCATTTTTGTTGTCTTTCTTTCAAACGTTTGGCTGCTGTATACACCTGCCCTCATTCATGTGACTAAGCAGCGTTCTTAGTATTTTACACCGATTCTCGTAAACCATTAATCCAGTAATGGCATCCTACCAGTTCATGTGAACTGATTCTTAAAATTATAAAAGATTAGGGAACCAGTTGTTGTATTATCTGAAAATAATCTTGTATATTAATAGTTGATATATAATAGCTAAGAACATAATTAATACCATTGCTGTAAGTTCCGTAGAGACTGAAAGGGGGTTTTTCTATGATTAACATAATTTATTCTGACAAAAGAAATGGTCTTGAAGTTAAAAATGTGGCAAGTCTCCTAGTTATAAATTTGATAGGTCTTCCATTGAATCTTTAGGACGGCAGCAATTCAGTTCAAATGTGGCTAAGAAACCATAACAAAGCTGATGATATTTGAGTCAAAAATATAATGAGAACAGAATTTCCGTTTGGAAATACCTTAATAAATG
This sequence comes from Acanthosepion esculentum, assembly GCA_964036315.1. NCBI lineage: Eukaryota > Metazoa > Mollusca > Cephalopoda > Sepiida > Sepiidae > Acanthosepion > Acanthosepion esculentum. The sequence continues at coordinate 28,723,977 of OZ038485.1, read as the reverse complement.
TTTTCTATTAAATTATGAAAATGGTTTAATTCTTTTTGATACTATAAAGTGATTTATTTCCATTCTCAGATTGAAAATAAAATCAGAAGAACAGTTCTCTAAAGATTACCTGCCATTATAGAACTGGTTCCCAGAAATTTTAGACACTATTATTGCTTATAAGGCTTGGGTCTCACCCATGGTATGGTATTCAGACACTTTCAAACAGTATACTGCGGTCATCTCCCCAGGAGGATATTATCCCGACATCACCTCCTTGACAAATTGACCATAGTGAGATTTGAACTGGAGTTGTATAGTAGCAATGCTAACATTATAAACACTTAGCAATAAGCCTATATATCTATATATAAGTAATGAAGTCATTCATTTTCTTATGAGTCAACTCATCATAAATATTTGAATTCCATTCAATATCTCTTTCTGTGATGACAAAAGAAATCATCTTGAAGTTAAAAATGTGGTAAATCTAGTGATAAATTTGATAGGTCTTCCATTGTCCCTTTGAGACTGCAGTGATTCATTTTGAATGTGGCTAAGAAACCATAACACAGCTGATGACACTTGAGTTAAAAAACATTATACTTCTGAAGAGAAATATAATGAGAACAAAATTTCAATCTGGAAATATCTTAATAAATTATTGTCTTCCATTATCAAAATGGTTTGATTCTTTTTGATACTATAAAGTGATTTGTTTCCATTCTCAGATTGCAAATCATCAAATCCACAATCCCTCCTCTATTCAATAAATTTGAGGTCTTAAATTCTTCAGTTGATAAGGCTGAATAATTTGCTTGGAAATTCTCATCCAATTCAACACTAGACTTCCAGAGTACCCACACCTGATTTTCCCCCTAGAACTGAGGCTCTATTGAGTTAGATGAACATAACCCCATTGACGGTTTTGTACATCTTCTCTAAATTAGACTCTCAAAAAGCAAGTGGTGATAACGGGATACCAGCTGTAATCCTAAAGAAATGTGCTCCTGAGCTGGTTCCAGTTTTCTCCAAACTATATAACTATTGCCTCGGTGACTCTTGCTTTTAGGCCTGCTGGAAGTCCTTATCTGTTGTCCCTGTTTTTAAGAACTCTGGAGACCCTTCAAACCCATCTAACTACTGTCCTATCAGTGTCCTATGACTCTTTGGCAAAGTATTCGAGGCTTTAATCAATGTCGAAGTGGTTAAGAACCTTACATCCCATGAGCTACTCTCTAACAAACAATATGTTTTCCACTTTGCTCAGTCTACCACTGATGTAACTGAATTTGTCTACCAAGCTCTTAATAATAATGGCAAAGCTTGAGCCATGGCTGTAGATATCTTTAAGGTATTTGGTAGGGTTTGGCATGCCGGCCTGCTTCGTAACCTTCAGGGATACAGTATTATAGGATGATTATTTGATTTAATCAGATCAATCGTGTAAAACCATGAAATGAAGGTTGTCCTAAACAGATTCTCCTGCAGTTCCTTTCATACAAACGCTGGCGTTCCTCAAGGCTCTATCCTGGATCCTACATTGTTTCTGATCTTCATCAATGATCTTCCTGATGTCATCAGTTCCCAAGCAGGCATCTATGCAGATGATGCTACTATTTACTCCTGTTTCAATAGTAAATCAGGCATTACTGACAAAGGTAACCTTGATCTCACGTTTTCCACTGACATGATGTGGAACATCTACATTGAATCAATAGCTTCATCTACTGTAAGGAAAATTGGTTCTCTGTGTCGTATCAGAAGGTTTATCTCACCTGAGTCCATCCTTCAAATCTACAAATCTACCATTTGTCCTTGCATTGAATACTGATGCCATCTCAGTTTATCTCAAGGTCCTAGACAAAATCCAGAGATGGATATGCAATATGATAGGTCCTGATCTAGCGTCTAGTTTACAGTCACTTTCTCACAGATGTGATGTGGCTCCCCTCTGTCTTTTCTACAAATATTTTCATGGCAACTGCTCTGATGAGCTATTTTCACTGGTGTGCAAACTGCATGAATTTAAGCATCCTACTAGGCTGGCATCTTGGTCCACCCTTTTACTGTTGAAAGAGTCAAATGTAACTGCCTCTTCAACTCCAACAGTTTCTTCTCTCACACTTCCTGTCAGTGGAACTCCCTCCTTCTTGCTTTCCTGATAGCTATAATCTTCAAATATTCAAATATAATGTCAATCGACATCTTCTGATGCCTTGATCCTGATCCCTGTCCTTCTCAATATCCTTTCCTCAAACACCCCTCTTTACTCTTGCTCTCACTCTCTGTAACCCCTTTCATGCTTGGGGTGAAATGCTTATAAAAAAACATGATTAGATTAAAGAAAGAAATGATTAAGCACATGTCACAAACTGAGTAAGCATTATGGCTAGATCTATTATGATGCCGCGTCTAATACGTATTTAATTCTGTTGTATTTATTCAAATTTTTTCTAGTTGAATTGTTCACCTGTATTGCATATGATCCATTATTGTACATAATTAGGTTACAATAAAATTTGTATTTTATATGAATACTACTTTATGAAAATTGGGATGTAGTAGAGTGTGGTAGGGGGATGCAAAATCTTTACAGTGGCCCTGCTCCCAGATATACAAAATCAGTAAATTATTTAATATGTTTATTGCAAATTTTTATATTTAATGACAGTTATGCTTTTTTTTTTTAAAAATCATTTCATCCCAAAGCAAGGCAGTAAAGCCACTAAGATGCAAAGGTGTTCCTGAATGTTAGAGAATATAACAAAAAACTACTAGTAAGGAGAGAGGACAATAAAAGAATTGAGATGACAGTAGATAATGGTTAACATTGAATTTAAATTTTTGAAGAGAAAAGTTAACTGGGAAGCACAAGTCAGAAAATAATTCCACAATTGAGAAACGCAATAGAAAATTGAGATGTAGTTGGGCTGTATCATATTTTGTGAGGGGAATGAGACCTTTGAACTGCTTGTACACATTAATAACAATCTCCCTGGAGTTTGTCTAGGTCAGTAGCACTGGCATCTAATTTACATGGCTGTTATAAAAATGAGTGACTGGCCAATCAGGGCTAATCTTATTGCTATGTAAGATGGATGCTTTAAAATACAAAAGAGTGTTCAACACTTCCTCTTTAAGCAAAGAGGAAAGCCTAGTCTGAGGAATTCAGCCCATGTGGCAGCATCTCCCAGACAAGGCTATGTGAAAGGGCAGAGTCTCATCTCGGGAAAGAGCTATCCGACCCTGTTTTATACAGGAATTTTTAGCCGAGCATACAGGCTCGGATTCCGCCACTTTAAAACTCAGCTTTGTGCCACATCTTACCTTGTGGGGAGGTTGATAAATATATCTCCTTTACTACACTAAAAACAAGATTGATAGCTACCAATGCCAGTATGACACTGGTAGTGGAGAATGTTCATCTTTTGTTCTTAGCTCATATGTGCATAGGCTCCCAGCATTAAACCACAAACGTCACATCCTACCTCTGTTATTGTGGAGTGGGGGCAGTGATGACATGGCATGTTGGCCTCCATGCAGAAATCACAGACCACCTCATTTTTTAAAATGATGGCTTGAAGGTACACCAACCAAAATGCTGTGACAAAAACAATACTGATCAAGAAAATCATCTGAAAGAATCAATGTATAATAGTAAAGATTTCATAATTGAAATGCAAGCTGGAAGGTACAACAACCAAAATGATGTGACAAAAACAACAAAGATGAAGAAAACAGTTTGAAAAACCGAATGTATAATAATTGCAAAGCTTTGTGTTAATAACAGCATTCAGAATGCAGAGAAGACAAATGAAAGGCTATGAGAAAGATTACAAAGTCTGTCTATATTTCTGAGATGAGGTATTATGTACAGTATTTACATTAGTCGGACTATTTTCCTCATCTTTGTCGCCATATTTGTCACAACGTTTCGGCCGTTGTATGCTCCAGCCTTCTTCAGGTGGTTGGAATTTCGAACCGAACCCTTTATTTTGATCACTGGGGTAGACTGTTCTAGTTCCACGAGCCATGTTTGATGGATGTCAGTTATCAGTTATCTCCTGCTAATTTTCTCTCTGAAAGTTCTCCACTGCCTGAACCGGGTATTGAACTCACTCTTTGGGTCCTGTCACTGGATCTAACCAACGCCTTTATCCACTGTGCCACAAATCTCACTTGAGAGAATCAATGTATAATAGTAACAGCTCATGTCAAGTGTACAAACAAAAAAAGATGAGGATAGCAGTTTGAATAATCTGTGAGATGGTTCAAATGTAGGAATTGGTAAAGCGACCAACAAAAAGATTACATTGTTCCAAAGCAATCCAAAGGCCAAGTCACTAAAAGGTTGACATGTTGACCACAAAGTCAAAGAGATGAACCAACAGACAGTGTGATCAATGAATAGGAAGACAGAATGATGGACATGCTGATAGGCTGATATTTTTGATAGATAAACATCCATACTTTGGTATCTGACTCATAAATGCAATCTAGTAATTAAGTAAAGAGGAAAAAAATCTAATAAAAAAAAGTGATTTTTCCATTAGTGAAAATTGTTGTCAATCATTCTTTTGTAAAGCTGGTT
>OZ038485.1:28479404-28706904 GCA_964036315.1 Acanthosepion esculentum | reverse complement strand
AGTCCCACTTTTTTTTAAGCATGAATAATAAATTTCTCTTACTTTGGGGCCAATTTTTAAAAAAATTACCATGGGTGAATTGAAACTTTTGAACTATAGTATATATATATATATATATATATATATATATATATTTATGTGAAGAAAAATTTGGTAATCCATATAGGTAGTCCCAAAGAGGATGAAATTCTGAGAGCTCAATGTAAATTCAGAGCTAATAATTTAAAGAAAAACAGACCACTTTAAGGCTCCATGTAATAATTTATTTCACCATAGTCCTTTTAAAGGACGTTGGATCATCAGACTACACTTCCAAAATATATATATATATATATATATGAATAAAGACAAAAGGAAAACTTTCCTCCTTTGATGGGATTTATTAAGGTAAATAATCATGCAAAGTTCATCGGCGTATATAACACGCTGGTAAAGAAAAAGGTTTTATTTTGCCTTTATTCATAGTGTCTTTTGTGATGTCAATGAACACTTGATGCCACTTTTGTGATGCCAATGAATACTCATTGTCACTTTCGTAAGGCTCATTGTAGTAGAGACTTTGTAATCACAGATACAACTATAATACGCCGTTGAATAATACTGGTGTCAGATGCCTTTAATTAACACCCGCACTAATAGTATTTGCTCGATAATACTTGCTTGAACAGTACTCCTTATAGTGGTCCAAATAGAGGAATAGTATAGTCAATAGAGTAGAGAATAACGGTTCGTATAGTAATAGAAGATAGACTATAAATGCAATCCAAATAGTAATAGAGGATAGAATATAAGGTAGCGATCGTTTAGATATTACGCTACTTCCTATTTATGCATTTTCTTTATGGTCATTTGTCTACTTAATTCAATAATGTGTTTGCTCACTGCCGATCTATGTTCAAACTCAAGTGTCAGTAGCAACACTTTATTCCTATATAACAGTGTCTTTCTGCAGATATATTTTATTTATGTCTGAATTTATATATATATATATATATATATATATATATGACAAAAAATGTATGAAAAATGAAAAAATTTTCATGTGATGAGTTTCATCATTTAAGACTTTGTCAGACTGAATTTGAAATGTTGATGTCATATTTAGTATGAAGTACAAAAGGATGAAATGTGTCATGCAAAAACTTTTTCTACTTTGTCATATATTTTTCTTCAATACTGTTCTTGATATATAAAAATATATCATTATCTTAATAGATAAGATGTTTAGCCATCATAAGAATCACTGAAAAACCCTTTGAGTTATCCAGCTAGAAAGAGAACAGGTTAAAATCATTTTGTGTCAGTCCCACTATATCTTCCCAACTGAGCAATGGTGAGAGGAAAAAGATCATTCAAGCCTTCAGTAATGGTACCAATATTCATGCTCTGAATTCTATCTTCAAAGTTCATTCAAGAACAATCAAGAGAACAGTGAATAAGTTTAAAAAAGAGGGAACAGTAGAGAGGAAAACTGGATCTGGAGGTCACAACAGCAAGAGGCATCATTCTTTCAACTTAGACCTAAATACATTCTTACTGTTCAAAGTAAAGTCCAGTAGTGTTATAAAAACCTGGTGGAATTCTAGTAAGATATCTTTAATCATTTCTAAGATACAACGGTTCAAAGCTTAATCTAAGAATTGGACAATTTTCCTGTTACCCTAAGTATATATATATATATATATATATAAATATAAAAGTGAACATTGAAGTCAACACTCAGAGGTGACAGGTTGTTTCATGCTAGACGCAAATGTCAGGCCTGACGATTGTGTCTAGTAAGAAAACAGCCCATTTCAAAGCGTAATCTAAGAATTGGACATTTTTCCTGTTACCCTAAGTATATATATATATATATATATATATATATATATATATATATATATATATATAAATATAAAAGTGAACATTGAAATCAACACTCAGAGGTGACAGGCTGTTTCATGCTAGACGCAATCTTTAGGCCTGATGATTGCGTCTAGCATGAAAACAGCCCATTGCCTCTGAGTGTTGACTGCAATGTTCACATTTATATTTACATACGCTCTATCTCTGATGTTGAGCACTTTATCCCATAAATATAGCACACCTTAAAACTATATTTTTTCATATATATATATATATATATATATATACACACACATATATATGTGTGTGTGTATGTGTGTGGATATGTATGTTATATATCTGTTATTGTTGCTGACAATGGAATTGACAATTTGAGTTTAAATTCCAGCCACTACATAACGTATTCAGACTTATACCATTGATAAAGGCATGGAATAATGAGAAAGTTTTAGATCTTGAGTATTCTGGAGGCCAGCCAGTCCATATGAAGGATAACACTTATTTCACCACAGCCAGCCTGGTAGATTTAGGCCCATTTATCTGCAAATGGAGGAAACTTGGGATCAGTTGTTGAAGGATATAAATAAAAATATACCTTGCATTAAACTTTACTACATCATCAGAAGATTCTGATAAATGGAAAATTTGCCTATCTCTTGAAGAAAAATTCTTCTAATAACACAGAAATTATTCTTCTGCTGATGTAGAAATCATAACTATTCAATAGAATGGGGTTTATTTAGTTTAATATTCAGGAAGTATTGACTTTCAGTATTTATCTGTTTTTATAAATATTAAGGAAGTATTGCAGTATATTGCAGGAAGTATTGAAGTATATTAAAAAAGATGTAGAACAGCACAATAATTTTGTTATTATATAAATACAATTTAATTATTTAAATATTATTATCAATTTTTGATGGCATGTGTAAACAGGTTATAACAGTCATAATAAAGTATCTCTTTACTATTTTCATCACTAATACCATCATCAAAAGAACGAAACAATGCTGTCATCAATACTAGTATTAAATCCACATAATCTTGATCATTATCCAATCATGGACATCTTTATTTTCAACCACGGTCAGCTTTTATCAAGATTTCTATAATGATGTGGACTGCAAAGAAATTTCTACTGACTCAAGGATTCTTTTGATAACGTCATTCCAATGTTTGTATGGTATGATTTATTGTACAGAAGACCGAAAGCACTACTTGTCCTCATCATTGATTCATTCAAAGTCAGCATTGCTTGAGGAAATAAATATTAAAAACTGTGAAGAATAAAATAGAATGGATAGCATAATGACATGAGCATTTCAAGAGAAAAGATGAAAGATGACAAGGAAATTGGAGACTTGAGCAAAACTGTTGCACTAAGTACTTACCACAAATAAACACACACACACACATATATATATATATATATATATATGTGATGGTTTCTCTCATTGTCTTTGACATATGAGAGTTTAACTGTTCAGCTCCAAGAACTGAACAGTCTATCTATTCTAGTAGTGAAGATGTGTACAGAACACTCCACACTTTTTAGACGAATTGTACACTAAACTTTCTGAGATTGCCACTAAGGTCTAATAAAATACTTTACCAATTACTCTAAATAAATATTCTTAAAGACTCTAGTTTCATTTTCAACTTCTTTTTCCGTTCTGAGATTGCAACTAAGGTCCAATAAAATAGAATTCTTGACACTTGAACTACTTAACATTTTGTTGTCATTAGCTACACTCACTGAAACATGACACTGTCCAATGGAGTTCACCCTAACTATTTTTATATCTTTACCCTTAGTTTCTTATATATATATATATATAATAAAAAAGACTCAAACTAATATTCCATGGTTATAATTTATTTCATTGGAATCGTAATCACAATCCAATTCATCAGACCTACAAATTCAAAAAGAAATTGTAAAATGTAACTCTGGATATAAAAAATAAAATTTTAGTGAGAGTGTATGTGTGGGAGTGGGAAACAAGTGTGAGAGGGAAATTTATGAAAGCTTTAGAGAGGGGTAACAGAAGAAAGAAGAACAGGAAGGCCTAAAGGTGAAGGTGGGAATTAAAATTTAACAGAGAGAAGTTTTAAAAAGAGGAGTTAAATAACGGTTTAAATGAGTGAGATACAGATAAATATGAATTATTTTTCAATGCATAATTCGCTACCAATTCACTGACCTAAATTAAAATTAAAAAACAAACACTGGAAATGTATTGGCCACTAATATTATCTATATATATATATATATATATATATATATATATATATATATTAGATGTATGTCTGAAAAGTAATGGGACTGATCACATTTTTTGATGTGAGGGGCATTGTCCAAAGAGATTTCTTACCACAGGGCCAGATGATCAATCAGCATGTCTACAAAGAGATCCTGTAGCATTTGGTATTTTTAGTCTAGCCAAGTTGACATTAATTTCATTGTTTAAAAATATAAATAACAGGAGAGTCAACTCGAAATTTAAATCTATTAAAAATAACATTTAAAGTAATAAGAAATATGTATGTGTGTGTGTGTATTACACCTCAGATTACTTTGATAGACATTGCACCCAGTGTCCTTCAGAGAAGCCAGGTGGATCAGTAGGTTTCTCTTAGAGATGACATCCCAGCCACCAAATACAGATCTGTGTTTCACCTAATGTTACTAACCCCAACATATAAACAGATGGCTAACCCAACTTCACCTAGGATGTGCATGTGTGGAAAAAATATGACAGATATATAAACATTCACCCAAAAGGGAAAAACAAGAAAGTCTCTCATGATCAAATGTGACATTGAATCCATTTATATATGCAGTTACCTTTGACACATGAAAGACTATGGGCCTAGCAACAATGTTCAGAAGAACTGATAACTGCGAAACGATGCACAATATGCCATATCTTAAAATAGTCATTCTTCGGGTTTTAACTAAGGCTCGAGAGCCAGGTTTTCTTTGCTCTTTAACCCATAGCTAATGGGGAGGAAAATGGATACATACTTTTCCTAAGGTTATTTGTGCAGAATTTGTACTTGGCATAGTGTTGCCACTTTCTGTACCAATAAACACTACATTACATATACAAATACATACATACATTATATATATATATATATAATCAAATCACATGTTCTGGTGTAAGGCTGTCAGTTCCTAGAAACTGAGCTGCTTGGCCCTCATACGTCGAATATGACGGGAGAGTCGAATATATATATATATATATATAAATAAAATATTATATGAAAAGATTACTTAACTTTTAAATATCAATTTTGTCCCGACTTCAAAGTTTCTTGGCAAAATTTCCAATCTTCAGGAGGTTCTGGTCTTAAACGATGTCTTCAATTTTCTTTTCAAAATATTTAATTGAAAAGAAATTTAAAAATTGAAAATATATATATATATATGTGTGTGTGTGTGTGTGTAATGTAGTGTTTATTGGTACAGCAAGTGGCAACACTATTTTGTATAATATTTTTATATAATATTATTATCACTCTATTTTTAATATTATTTTAGCATTTTTAATATTGAGCATTATATTTAAAAATATCTGGTGTTTCATATATATATATATATATATATATATATATATATATATATATACAGGGTGCCATTTTATATTTTTTTCTTTTGCACGTGCATGTTGTTTGTTTTTTGAACTTGACGGAAGAGTGAAAAAATGAAAAAGAGGTCTTAGAGTCATTGAAAAAAGAATGGAATCAATTAGCAAACTTATACTTTGAGAAACTTTTGCAACAAATGCCAAAAATCTGTGCTGCAGTAATCAAGGCTAAAGCAGGTATTTTGACGAGAGCAAATATTAATCATAAAATGCTTTTTTTCTTTTTGTCACAATAAAAATTTTCATAAAAATCATGTCTCACTTTTTTAACTATGTATAATAATTTCCTCTCATTTAAAGTACGAAACAAAACTTTTTGGGCCAATTTAAAAAATTACCAGGAGTGGCTTCAAACTTTTGAACTGTAGTGTCTGATAAAACTCTTCATGAGGAGAATGTCCATTTGTCCTAAAGAGAGCTTGTAAATTAGTTTTGAAAAAAGTACATCAATTTTATTTTGGATTGTTTGATTTTATGGCTAATAATTCTAATATTTATAGTTATTTTTTCATAGTTTATGTGATACGGTATTTTTGTGTTATTGGTAAGTATTTGTTGGTTGGTGATATGCAATTTAATTAAATTATTATCAGATAAATGGCATGTTTAATTAAGTTGCTGATTTGTTTACTATGGCTCATCAATCTTTTGCATGTTATTTAAAGCCAGAAAATATATTTTTAGATTGTAATAATAATTCAGGGATACAAGTCTTGTTAATTAACCCATAGCAGGAGGGAGAAGAGATGGATTCATACTTTTCCCAAGAATATTTGCCCATAAGTAAATATGATGAACCCAACTGGAATTGGAACTTCCAGTTTTCCAATTAACAATTCCGAGCCATTATCCATTACACCACCCACACATCCAAGCTTACAGCACCTGATATCCCTAAACATTTACCCAGTATATGTTGAATAAGTCTGGTGGGAAGACACATCCTTTTCTTACATCCCTTTCTGTTTTTGTATATTTACTGAATTCATTTTCTATCCATCTGCAGGCAGTTTGCTGCCAGTATAGGTTCTGCATTATTCTAATATCCTCCCCAAAGATGTTACAGTTACCTAACAGTTTCAACAGTTCTTTGTGACATACTTTATCAAACGCTTTAGCATAAGCTATAAAACACAGATGCACATTTTTCAGCATTTGTATTGCTCTTTCTAATATCATTCTGAGCATAAATATTGCATTCATTCTTGTATTGTTTTTAAGAAACTTGCATTGTTGTTGTCCTATTTCCAGTCTAATTCTGCTGTGTGCTCTAGTCACCAGAATTCAGATGATAAGTTTTGTTATACAGCTCATGAAGCTGATTGTCCGATGGAGTTCACCCCAAATATTAGGATTTCTTAAAGTTTATAATTAATGCACAAAAGGAAACTTGTTTTGAATTGGGGCAAATAGGGAACATGAATAATCTCCCCTTAACATTTGATCGGCCATTTGATAATTTCTTTTTAATATACCATCCTGGGGAGTTCTTCTTAGACATCATATATAGTAAGAGAGTAATAAGTCTAAGGAATACAGAATTTAAACCTGTCTAAGGTAAAATATCAACAAAAAAGGAAAATAAAAATCTCTATGTACAACACCCTTCTCCTCAGCTCTTTACAAAAGTCTGATTATACATTTCCTGTTCAAGACAAACCTGTCCAGATTGCATTTCTTCAAGTACCTTCCATGCACTTGTGATCTTATCCAATCAAATCCCAGGACAGATCATATAATTTAGCAGTTTTAAGCTTTGCCGCTGTGTTTTAGATAAGCACTCAACTGTGACCTCACCATGCATAGCAAAGACCCTAGTTTCTTGTTAATTCAGCTGTTCCCTTGGAGGCAGTTTAACTGAGTATAGAACAAGTATGCAGCTAATCCCAAAAAGTCAGAAAAGCAATCATCTCCGCTAACACCTCCAAGACGGTAAAATTCTTCCACTTTAGCAACTGCTATCTGATTCTGGTTTTCCAATATAAATTCTGTGAAAGAAAGGAGGAATTGTTTAGACATGGCTTTCTTCAGATTAAAATGATTAATGCGTGATGCGGACATTGCTCTAAGTGCAACAGAGTAGCCAATCAATAGAATCAATAGATTGATGAATCTTTGAGCAAAAATAATCCACTCTGACATTTATTTATGAATCATCACATTGGTATAAAGGGAGATTACTATCAATGGAATCACAAGCCAATCATAAGTGGAATCATGTTTGGAAATCAACCATATTCTTGTTGACCAGTTTGCATGTGTATCTTGTGCTTGATATCCAGGGAAAGCCCAACACATTTGTCTATGCAACAGACATACTTAGTAAAAATTTGATCCTCACTGGGTGCTCAGTACAACAAGCCTTGTGCCAGAATACGCTAATGTAGTGTTTATTGGTACGGAAAATGAGAGCAGCATGCTAAGTCAAACTTCTGAAAAAATAACCTTGGGAAAAATATGTATCCATTTTTTTCTCTCTGCCATCTATTGGTTAAAAAGCAAGGAAGACTTGGCTCTTTAGCCTTGGTTGGCAACCAGTCTAGGTAAATTTTTCTATTTTCTTATACTAAATGTTCATACAATATAAGATTGAAAAACCACTCAATGTAGGTTACTCAATAATTTATTTGACTTTTGAAACTTATCAACCTTTTGTATGTTGTTTAAAACCAGTAAATATTTCAGAATTTTTTTGAGATGATAATGATTTTCTGATACAAGTCCTGAAATTTAACTCATGGCTGGAGGAAAGCAGAAGTGGATTCATACCCTTTCCTCAGTATATTTGTGCATAAGTGAACCAACTGGAATTGAACTCAGCTTTCCAATTTCTCACTCCATGTATGTATACCCACCTTTTCTCCCCCCCGCTATAGGTTAATTAGTAAGGCATGTATCATTAAATTATTATTATCTTAAAAAAATAATCATACAATCAAATACTATCTTCTGTCCTGCAATTAAATCTTTCTTGTTGTCTGTTTTCAATCCAAGATGCATGAAAGAAAGGTGGCTGCCCAGATACACACCAATATATATATATATATATATATATATATGAAGAAATATAGTCTTAAAGTGTGCTATATTTATGGGATAAAGTGCTCAATATCAGAGATAGAGCGTGTGTAAATATATAAGTGGACATGGAAGTCAGCACTTAGAGGCGACAGTCTGTTTCATGCTAGTGCAATCGTCAGTCACCTGACGATTGCACTAGCATTTATATATATATATATATATATATATATATATATATATTGATTTAAATAAACATAATTTTATGTTCATTTTTTTTTTTTTTAAATATCCGGACCTAGGTTGACTTTCGGCCAACGCATCATCAGGGACCAATTGTTGACAACTTTTAAGTAATTTGGATTGATAAGAGATAGTATTGGAACATGCTTAAAATTACCAATGTTGTAAATACGTAAAATTAAGAAAAAAAAGCAAAAAAAAACCAAATAAGTTTACGATTAAAATCCGTAAATAAAGAAAATAAATTGATGCAGTGGAGCATAAAAAATAAAAAATAAATCTCACATATCTCCGAATAAATTCAAGGATCTTAAAAAATTCTCCTTCTGCTTGCATAGTACAGGCTGGAATAATTTTAAGTATAAAGCTTCCAGCCATTTTCTACCCTGGAGGACAACCCTAATTGATTTGATAATGACACTCTGGTTGGCTAGTGTGAATGCCCGAGGCCTGAGGTCAGTTTCTTGAAGGGTGAGGCTCTCTCGCGACCTTCAGCCCTTAGGGGTGAATATATGCTGTGTGCAAGAGACCCGTTTTTCCTCTTGCGATTATGAAGGCATTCTGTCTAAGGAGATTTCTCTTTATTCAGCATGTTTTGATGGACGCTCGAAGGGCGTCTCTTGGCTAGTAAGCAAGTCTTTGAAGGCTTCATGTGCTCTTGTCTTCGCAGATCCGGTGGGCAGACTTTGCGTGTTGGATGTTACCATAAAGGATAAGGCTTTGCGTCTCATTGGGGTTTATGGACCCAATATCCAGACTGAGCGGCCTGCTTTATTTCTGCGGATCAAGCTGTTTATGACGACATCACGTCGGGTAGTTTTAGCGGGGGATTGGAATGCCATCCTTGACCCCGACATAGATTGTATAGGGCCAAATTCTAATTCGGGTACTAACAACTGGGGCGTGAAACCTTTTCGCGACTTTGTCGACAGGTTTGATCTTGTCGACAAATACTGGAATGAGCACCCTCAGGGGGTAGTTTGGACTTGGACAAATAGTGGCAGCTCGGCTGTAGGCATGCGTGCTAGCTACCTCGAATTTTAGGAGAATCGATGTAGGGCTCTTGGGGTGTCCAAGTTTCCATTATATAGTTTATTCGGATCATAGGCTTGTCCGGGTCCGTGTAAACTTAGCTAAGCCTAAGGTTAGGATGGCTGGCTACTGGATAATCAACTGCTCGTTATTTGGCAAGCAGGATTTCCAGGACCAGCTGTTTACTAATGTTACAAAGGGAACTGACAGGGGCTGTGGTGGGAAATGCCTCGTGGGACAATTTAAAATCTAAACTTCGAACGTTTGCTGCCAATTTTAGTCGTCGACTCAATCTAGATAGATTAGTGATACAAACGGCTTTAGAGCAGAAAGTTGATTGGGCAGTTAAATCCCGTGATAGTGGGGAAGTAGCCTTAGATAAAACAGAGTTGGCCTCCTTGCTTATCAAGAAGGATCAAGCTCTGGTAGTTAGGGCTAGGTTAAAAAGAATGTCCTCTGAGGCGCCGAATATGGGGGCTGTGGTGGTAAATGCCTCGTGGGACAATTTAAAATCTAAACTTCGAACGTTTGCTGCCAATTTTAGTCGTCAACTCAATCTAGATAGATTAGCGACACAAACGGCTTTAGAGCAGAAAGTTGATTGGGCAGTTAAATCCTGTGATAGTGGGTAAGTAGCCTTAGCTAAAACAGAGTTGGCCTCCTTGCTTATCAAGAAAACTCAAGCTCTGGTAGTTAGGGCTAGGTTAAAAAGAATGTCCTCTGAGGCAACGAATATGGCCGCAGAATTGCGTGCAGAGGAAAGCAAGAATTCATCACGCTGGCACATCGCGTGAGTCACATTGCGAGATAAGCGGATCGTGACTACAAACTGGGGCATATGTGAGGCTTTTCGGGATTACTTTCGGGATCTTTTTACCATGGTGCCTGGTCTGAGCCCTGCTCAGTTCGACGCCTATTTAGCCGACTTTCCCTGCCTTGAGGCAGCTGAAGCGGCTGGGTGTGAGGGTCCCAGCACAGAGTCAGAAATCTGGGAAGCGTTTAAACAGGTTGGCCTGGATAAATCTCCGGGATTAGATGGTCTTCCCTACGAAGTCTACTTGAGGTAGTCGCACGTTTTTGTTCCTTTGCTGGAACTGATTTTCAACAACTGGATGAAGCAGGGGTCTATACCTCAATGCTTCACCAGGGGCGTGATCAAGTTGCTGCGTAAGGACAAAAACGGTGGGGATGGGATAGGTAATTTTCGCCCTTTAACGATGTTAAATACAGAGTTAAAGATTTTGGCAAAGATCTGAGCCAACCGTTTGCAGCTTGTCCTGCCTAGTCTGATTGGCTCCGAACAGACTTGTGCTGTGAAAGGTAGGACTATTCAGGACACCCTTCATATGGTCCGCTTGATCATAGAGATAATTGACAGTGAAGCTGCGCTGATCAATTTAGATCAGTCCAAGGCCTTTGACAGGGTTGACCACCAATCCCTGGAGGCTGTTCTTTCAGCTGCTGGTTTCGGGCCGGACTTTCGCTCATGGATCCGTCTTCTGTATGCGATTCCCGGTGCGCTGGTGGAAGTGAACGGGGTGAGATCGGAACCTTTTGTATTGTCTCGATCTATTTGCCAGGGTTGTCCGCTTTCGCCTATGCTTTACGTTCTTGCGTCGGAACCTTTCCTTCGCAAGTTAAAGGTGAATCCGGTCCTACGCGGAATTTCCCTACCTGGTGCTACCACCTCGGCCAGGTATTCTGCCTATGCTGACGACATTTCGGTTCTTGTGTCGAGCAGAGCCATGATTAACGAAATCAGAAAAGAAATCAGTGGTTATGAGATGGTGACAGGGGCCAAGATCAACCGCGATAAGTCTGTTGGCTTGCAGTTGGGTGCATGGAAAGGAGTTTCTCTTCTTGGGCCTTTCCACTGGATGGATGGGCTGGTCAAGATACTTGGCGTCTGGTTCGGTCCTGATATCCAGTTGGGAATGAATTGGTCGGAGGTACATGGGAAGGCCGAGATCGCAATTGATTTGTGGTCTCGGAGGAATCTTTCCTTGAAGGGGAGGGCGGAAGTATGTGTTTCACATATCTATCTGATTCTCCTTTACCGACTTCCGGTACTTCCACTTCCGTCTGCCACACTAATTTTATTAGTAAGGCTCTTGTTCTCTTTTTTGTGCAGAAGCAAGCCGCTAGGGTATCTCGGGAGATCTGCTGCCTTCATCCATCTGAAGGCTGTCTAGGTATGCCTAGCATTGAGATTCGTCTTGATATGCTTCACATCGGGTTCCTAGATCGTTTGTGTCCCGATTCGGATGAGGAGGGTGCCTTCTGGAAGGAAGACGCCCGTAGAAATTTCCCATCCTTGAGAAGTGTACACTCGTGCGAGGAGGAGGCCCACCGTTTACCCCGAGCCGAATCCTTCTTCTACCGGGAATGTCGTCTTGCTTTGAAACGCACATTACGGGCATCGGATGGCCTCTCCAATGTCCAGGCATTGTCTCATAGGGCGTTATATCAAGTGTTAGTCAGGGAGTCCGTTCATGATGATCTAATTGATGAGCTCGGTGTTACGAAGCAGGAGGCTCGCTCAATCTGGCCTTGGGCGCCCGGGTTGAAATGTCTCAATAACGATGAGGCATCCCTCATCTGGCTGGTGATGCGTGGGTCCCTCTGGGTCGCCAAAAAACTTTGCGCAGCAGGCTTGGAGAAATCTCCCAACTGCCAACGCTGTGATGGGGAAGTCGAGACCCTTAGTCACGTCTTCTTTCATTGCAAGTTGGTAGCCCGTTGTGTGAGTTCATTGACGGTCTCATGGTTCGCATGCTGCAGGGAAAGTTCTTTGTCCTTGAGGCCTCTTCTGTTTGTAGCAATATGACACCGCCATTGACGAAGACTGAACTTTGTGTTCCACTGCTTGCTAGGTGTTATGAGAGTCGTGATTTGGTCGACACGTCAGAAGGGATTCTATGGAGGTGAGAAGTTCACTTCTTTAAGCATCAGCTTAAAGTCAAGATTAGGACGGAAAGGTGGCGACACTCTTCATCAGAATTCGGCAAAAGGTGGGTAAATCTTGCGCGACTGTGTAGAGTGAAAGGGGCCGAACAGGAGTGGCACTTTGATGCCAGTTAGGTACAGGATTTTGTCCTTCCTGGGTTGAACAGAGGCAACCTGTTCCAATATTAGGCTAGTTTATGTTTATTTCGAATTTTTAGTTTCCTGTTAACTTAGCTAGAATATGTCTTCTCATTGGCCCCTTTTATTTCTGTCCCTATTTTTCTTTAGTTTAATTCCCCATCCCCTCCCTCGTTAGGTGGTCAGTGATGTCAGTTCTCTGGTAGTTGCGGGATGCCTTTCGTTTTGCATGTGTTTTCGTATTTGTTGTTGTGACTAAATGAGTGCGTGTTTGTGTGAGTATTTTTGGATGGATTATTGTTTTTAATTATAATCCCACAATTATTTCGTCCAGTTAACTGATGTTTCTGCCACAGTTAGGGATTGTGGTTTTTTTTTTTTATTACTAACCTTATTTTATTTGGTTTTGTTTTCATGTAAATAGTATTAATTCATATTGTAAATAATCACTGGAGATTTTTTAAATTGTTGTTTTTATTCTCCCAAACAGACTTTGAAATACATATGTACATATGGGGACTAGTTAGGATGTCATAGAGACTTTGAGGTATTATGGTGGCTGTAGTAAGAAAGGTAGGAGAGAATGTGTTGTTTTGGTGATAGGACAATTGTTGGTATGTTTGGGTCAGTGTTTGTGACTAAGTTTAGAATTAAGACCGTCCTTTCCTCCCCAATCCCCTTGTTGGCCCTGTGCCACATTTTGTACATAAGTACAAATAAATATTTATTCCAGCCTGTACTATGCAAGCAGAAGGAGAATTTTTTAAGATCCTTGAATTTATTCGGAGATATGTGAGATTTATTTTTTCCTTTCTAGGCTCCACTGCATCAATTTTTTTCTTTATTTACGTATTTTAATCGTAAACTTATTTATTTTTTTGTTTTGTTTTTTTCTTAATTTTACATATTTACAACATTGGTAATTTTAAGCGTGTTCCAATACTATCTCTTATCAATCCAAATGAGTTAAAAGTTGCCAACGATTGGTCCCTGATGATGTGTTGGCCGAAAGGCAGCCTAGGTCCGGATATTTAAAAAAAAAAAAAAATGAACATAAAATTGTTTATTTAAATCAATATTCCTCTTCTATGGCATCAGGTCTTTGTTTCAATATTTAAAATTTAGATACCATGTGATAATTATTAAGGACCTCAATAACTTGATAAAGCTTTGGTACAAATTAAATTCATTGTGTACCAACAGAAAATTTCTCTTTGTTTATCCTTTGGTGTTGTCCCTTCATTTATTCAGCAGTCTAGTTAGGGCAAAAGTCGATTACCAACTTGAAAAAGCTTTTATCAAATATGAACTTGATAAATTAACACAAATATTTCTTTCCATATCGTTCTTTGTTAAGCAGAATCAAAAGACAACATTCGTTTTTTGATTTATTTCGTATTTCGAAATACCTAGCTAAAAGTAGAGTACATTTCGAAGAGAAAACTGCTACCAAAAATAATGCCTATATCAACGCTCTAATCAAGAAGCGATTTGCTCTAGAGAATTGTTCTTTAAATAGACATATAATTAATTTGTCTAATATTAATTTGTCTGAAATAGAAAAAGTTATTCTCTCCAGAGGGTTGGATTTTTGTATTCCCCCTCGAAATGTAAATAAAGTTGAAGTTCTAGCTGAATTTGAAGTTATGTTTTCACAGTTACTTCATCTTGTTATCTCTTATCAATCCAAATGAGTTAAAAGTTATCAACAATTGGTCCCTGATGATGCGTTGGCCAAAAGGCAGCCGAAGTCCGGATATTAAAAAAAAAAATGATCATAAAATTATGTTTATTTAAATCAATATCCCTGTTCTGTGGTGTCAGTACTTTCTTTCAATATATATATATATATATATATATATATATATATGTTGCGGACCCGATAGCGGTGCAGATCTGGACTACGAAATGAGGCCTTGTGCCAGACGCTACACACTACTACCGAATCCACAAACAAAGTAAAAAATAGGAAAATATAAAGACGTGCTCTTTCCACCGTACAAACGTACAAAGTGAAAAGAAGTAGACAGGCAAAACAACGAAAGGTTAAGAACAAACATACATTTTATTAGAGTTTAACAAGTAGAGTCTTCAGTGAAGACCTTCAGTAAATGTACTGGAAAATGTAGTTGAAGAAGAGGCAAAGTAGATTGTCTTCAGTAAATGTACTAGAAATGTTGTAGAGAATGAAATTTAATTGTCTTGAGTGAAGACCTTCAGTAAATGTACTGGAAAATGTAGTTGACAAGAATAGATTTCCGCGCCAAAATTTAAATTCAAGATGGCTAGATGGCGGGAACGAGTTCTTCGAGAAGAAAGGTTCAGAAAGTCAGTTGTAATGCATAGTGAACGTACGGCAAGGAAAAAATACTCACTGCGAGAGTTTATAATTGTGAGTGTATGTAATTCTTTTTAAAGTAACAGGTTCTGAGAGTATGAGTTCGAAGAATGTGAAAAATGCTCGTTCATCAGGTTGGAAGTTTTTGGAAAGTTCCTGGAAGTTGAGCGGCTCGCTAAAAGATGTTCGCTTCTGTCATGAAGGTATGTATTAAGATAAAGCGACGAGCCATGAGGTCTAGGCAAGGTTTTGCCGAATAAAATGTCTCTGTCAGTGTATATGTGGTTACCGGCGAGAGACAATTGAGCCAGCCCAGCCGATGGTCAGACGACCACGGGGCGACTGGTTTTGAAAAGCCAAATTTGCCGTGACGTCAGCGCAAAAGCGCGCGAAAAATATGAATTCTTCCTCATCTTAGGCTAAGACAACGGTTTACTACTATAACCGGCCGAAAGTGAGAGGAAGGGGTGAAAATGTCGCGCATGCGTCAAAGTGAATGTGGGGGTAGTGACATATCCCATATATATATATATATATATATATATAAAAAACAATAAAATTCCATTTTCTTGATGTATTAATAGACACTAATAATAATACATTTACTACCTCCCAATATAAAAAGACAACTAATTCTAAACTATAAAAACACATGAACTCTAAACTATAAAAGTGAGTTACAAAATAGCTATTACACAAAATTTAATAGTGCAAAAGTTAACTCTTCCATGAAAAAAATTTCTCCACTGAATTAAAAAAAATTTCATTAATAATGACTTTCCTAATTACATCGTTGATGAACAAATTAGACGAGTCATTAGAAATATTAACGTAAACTCAAAAAAAACATAAAACTTACTCAAATAACCCTAAGCATATCAACCGACTATACCATAGACAAAATCATTCTAACTATAAACAGATGGAAAAAATCCTAAAAAATGTCATAAGTACTAATAAATTCACTGATCCCAGCAAAAAAAAATAAAACTAATTACATATTATACTAAATTTAACAGAACCAACTTAATCATATGCAATAACTCTTCTCTGTCAACTTGTTTTTTGAAAAGACCAAAATTGTATATCAGTTTAAATGTCCTTTTGGAGATTTTATTTCTGACAAAAAAGTAAGTATATATGTTGGCTTCGTGACAACAACATTATCAAGATGTCTTACACTCCATTTGTTGAATACAATTTCTATTGCACAACATTTAAAGACACATTCCTGTCCATCTTCACAATACAAGAAAATACTTGTTGACCACACCAATATACTACACTATGAAAATAATAAGAAAAACTTCAAATTCTCAAGCTCCTCCATAACAAAAGCAACCAACCAACACTGAACAAAATGTATTACATTCCTGTCCATCTTCACAATACAAGAAAATACTTGTTGACCACACCAATATACTACACTATGAAAATAATAAAAAAAACTTCAAATTCTCAAGCTCCTCTATAACAAAAGCAACCAACCAACACTGAACAAAATTTATTATGAGTGTAGCAATAAATTTTTTAAATGCATTTGAACAAAATTTAATGCTATTTTATATTTGTAACATTTCTGGTTACCTGTCTTACACCGAGATGCTTGTTTTGGAAAAAATATTATAGCTACAACTGATAAATTTAAAATTTAAAATAATTATAACAGAGTGACTTCATGCTTGTTTGAAAAAATCATCATCACAATGATCACAGTTACAATAAGTTTGTCTTTGCAATTCACCCCTGAGGATGACCTCGGAGGAGATCGAAAGTACTTGGGTAAGAAAAAACTACGTCGCATCCTTGATGAATTTCAACTAACATCAAGAAGCTAATTAGAGAACTAGAAAGGATTATTATAAAAACAGACATAATATGTCAATATCATTCAATGAAACATGTTGAAATGAAGATATGCTGCTTAAATATACATTTATATATATGATAATATACATTACAGCTGAAAAGTTTGAAGCCACCACCAGAATTAGCATAGGATGAAATTGGTAGAAGAGTGAAAAAATGAAAAAGAGCTCTTAGAGTCATTGAAAAAAAAAATGGAAATAATTAGCAAACTTATACTTTGAGAAACTTTTGCGACAAATGCCAAAAATTTGTGCTGCAGTAAACAATGCTGAAGGAGGATATTTTGACGATAGCAAAATTTATTCATAATATGCTTTTTTTCTTTTTGTCATAATAAAATTTCTAAAAAGAGAAGATCAAATTTCACTTTTTTTTAACGATGTATAATAATTTTCTCTTATGTTAAGTACAAAACAACTACTTTTCGGTCCAAATTTCAAAAATTGCCTAAAAATTAGACTGAAAAGTAGTTGTCCTCAAACTTTTAAATTCTAGTGTCTAACACTCTATCTATCTATCTATCTATCTATATAATATATTTGACATTTGGAAAAATGTTCATGAAAGTATGTTTTGAAAATAATTTATTTTAAACACACAAATGCATACATACACAACACATTTTTTGTTATCCATCTGATGAAGACATATAGGCAAAATGCATTATTGGATATTATTTTCAAAACATACTTTCATGAACATTTTTCTCCAAATGTCACTAACTTGTAACTCTTTCGAGATTACATACCTAAATTTATTATATATATATATATATATATATATATATATATATATATATATATGTGTGTGTGTGTGTGTGTGTATATATATATGTACTTTTTTCATGCAAATATTGTGTTAGACATAGTAATATGTAAATAGATACACCATAATCTAGTATTTTTTATAAATGTGGTTATTAATATATATATATATATATATATATATATCTATACATATGTATGTATATATATATATATATATATATATATATATTTTTAGGAAATGGATTAAATTCAACATATTGTTATTTTTATTTATTTTGTTTAAACGTTATTTTTTATGGATACTCATATTCAAGTAGAAGCTCTTAAACAGTATTTTTTATCAAACTATTTTTGTATTTTCCTGACAAGATTTCTCGAATATTCAGGCTGGTAGATGTAGATCGATAAAAAATACTCTTTATGTATATTTATTTTTAATATATAATTTATCACTCTGTTATTTACATTGAGCATTATTTCACTAACACTAATGTGCGATTATATATGTATAGATAGATACTCGGCTCTCCGATTACTCAATCCAAGCCATTCCAGTTGAATCCATTACATTCACTTACGTGCTAATACCCTTGGGAAAGGTGTGAATCCTCTTCTTCTCCCTCCAACTATGGGTAAATAGCAGGACAGACTGGGTTCTATAGCCTTGGATGGCAACTGGTCTAGGAGTAGGACAACTCTGAATTCAAAACCTGCGGAGGGTTGTTTGGGGACCTTGTGGCACTCACTGCACCAGGTCCCTGTATTCATCCCTTCAAAAAGTGTGGATGGCCCTGCACAAAGCCTTCACCACTATAATCAAATCTCATGTGATGGTGTCGGGCTCTCAATTTCTAGGAACTTATCTGCCTGACCCTCATATGTCGAATTCAATGGGAGAGTTGATCATAGATAGATAGTAAATGTGCAAGACGAACTCTAATGAGAAAAACCTTCTGGCAAGACACAGTGACCCAACTTTCCTTGCAGTAGATGCAGCTATTGATTCAATGTAGTTTTTCTACTTCAAGTCTTAAAAACGTGAGGCTAAGAAGGCACAGTGTATTGCTCTACAGAAGTCTAACATCAGCCATGATGATGGTGGGCAGGAAAGTTTCTCTCTGGTGGTTAAATGAGAGCCGTTTCATTTTGGGGGGCATTAAAATTTACAAGCCATTTCCTGCCCCAGTTAACCACTGATTGGAGGTCCTATTCAAGAGCAATGGCCAGGTTAACTTTGTCATTTCTGACAGATTTGCTATTGAGACAGGAGTAAATGGTAGTGTGTTGTGGAGTTATTTCGCAGTAGAGGCTTGTATTTGTACTAAAATTGTTCCTAACTAAATTCGACATACCAAACGTTAGGAACTTGATATAATAGGTAATACGCAGAGTAATATTGTTGTGGTCGCTGACTACTTTTGAATTCGACTGTCAACTACTGTCATCCAACATCAACTGACCCTCGTTCATCTTACTACTCCTGCTTATATTAGGTGGGAGAGTCTAATAACTATAGAATAGGTGTGTTTCACCATAAAATAGTGCCATCTTCATAAATGCCTACTTGGTAACTAATGACATCAGGAAGAGCATTGATGAAGATCAGAAACAGCATAGGACCTAAAATAGAGCTTTGGGGGACATCTGCATTCATGTGAAAGGATTTGGAAGTGAGCACCTTCAAAACGACCTTCATTTCATGATTTGATAGGAATGATTCGATTAAATAAAACAATTGTCCTGTAATACCATAGCCCTAGAGCTTACATAGAAGACCAGCATGCCAAACCCTGTGAAACACCTTTGATATATCAAGAGCCACAGCTTGAGTTCTGCTGTTATTATCAAGCCATATATAATTCAATGACGGCTGTGAACACATCAGTGGTAGACTAGCAAAACTGAAACCCTATTGTTTTTCAGTGAGTAGGTCATGAGAGGTCAGATATTTAATCACTTCAGCATTAAAGCCTCGAATACTTTGCTGAAAAGAGGTAGGAGACTAATAAGGTGATAGTTATAGGGGTCAAAAGGTTCTCCAAAGTTCTTAAAAACAGGAACTACAGAGGATTTTCAACAGGCTGGAAAGCACGAAGCAGTGAAGCAATAGTTGTATAGTTTGGGAGCACAATTCTTTTGGATGATGACTGGGATCCTGTAACTTCTGCTTGCCTTGTGGGAGTCTAATTTCAAAATGATGTACAAGACCAGTGATGGGGTTATGCACATATCATACAGTAGGGTCTCTGTTCTATTGGGAAAATCAGGTGTGGGTACACCAAAAGAGTTGAAAGAGATTTTCTGAGCAAAGCATTCAACCTTATCTGCTGTAGGTGTCAAGACTTTGAATTGATTGAATAGAAGAGAACTGAGGATTTGCTGTTGTTCAGCACACTCTTGCAGTGCCGCCAATAATCTTTAAAACTGAACTTGCGAGATACAATACATTGTTTCATCCTATCAGCAAACTCTAACATTGCTCCATTGTGGACACACTTGCACGCATTATGAGCAGAGACAAAGCGACATCTGTTGCAATCAAACATCTTGTTCTGGTACAGCTGGAAGAAGTGATTCCTCTGGGCTATAGCATCCAAGCATACAGGTGATAACTAAGAACATGAAGGTGATTTAACTCTGTGTTTCCTTGCTAGGAATATATAAATAATATAAAAGGCTCAAACACTAATATTCTATGGTTATAATTTATTACATTGGAATCATAATCACAATCCAAATCATCAGATCTACAAATTCAAAAGGAAATCGGAAAATATACCTCTGGGTATGAAAAACAAAATTGTAGTGAGAGTGTATGTGTAGGAGTGGGGAAACAAGTGTGAGAGGGAAATGTCTGAAAGCTCTAGAGAGAGATGTAACAGAAGAAAGAAGAACAGGAAGGCCTAAAGGTGAAGGTGGGGATTAAAATTTAACTTAGAGAAGTTTTAAAGAGAGGAGTTAAATAACGGTTTAAATGAGATATAGATAAATATGAATTATTTTCAGATGCATAAATCACTACTATATATGTAGATAAATAATTATTTGATAAGTATATCCAAAATAGGTTAAAAGTTTGGAGCCATTTTTTAGATTTAATACTATATTTGGTTTAATTAAATCCTGCTAAAACTAGGAGGCTGGAAAGCTGAATTTTTTTAGAAAGGCTTTACCTAAAATTTAAAATCCATCAGCTCTAAGATTATGATTTGCCAGTAAAGTAGATTAGGCAAAACAAGCTAAAATCTTAAGGAAAATTTATGCAGTAATCGGTTAATTTTTTTATTTTCTATTATTATTATTATTATTATTAATAATAATGATGATGATGATGAATATATAATAAAACTCTTCATGAAGAAACAGTCACTATGGTGAGTGATTTCATTTTTTAGATGATTAGTCAAAATCCAGAGGGTAGTCCCAAACTTTTTGTCTTTTTATTGAACAGCTGTCTCTGATAAGCAGTATTACTAGAAACCTATTACTAACTGTAGTACATGAAGATATTTTTATGTATGCATATACAAAATTCTATTATTTATATATGGAGGAACACACACTTCCATGTATGTGCATGGGAGAGAGGGAAAGAAAATAAAAAGGGGATAAATGAAAAGGAAAAACAATGAAATATCTTACAATAAACTTTATCAATTCCACTGACCTCAGCACAGCAGTTATCAGGATTCTTTGAATTCCTCACAGCTGTTTATGAGTTTGAAATATTTTCATTTCCAAAGAAAAGATTCCCTTAAAGAAGCTACTCAAATTAAAAGAAGAAATGTAAAAACCTAACTAATTAGTTGTAGCAAGGAGACTTTGAGTAAAGACACTTGTCTTTTACAAGTTCCTACAAAAGGATGCCATTTTGGGTGGGGGGCAAATTGTTCTTAACTATTTCTGAAATTCCTTCTGTCTGATTCACCAAATCATATAGAACAAAATAGATAATTAATTAAAATTAAATATTGGTTTATAATTTATCTTTATAAATCTATCTCACACACACACACACACATATATATATATATATATATATATATATATATATATATATATATATATAGGGAGTATCAAAATACTTTCACAAATTTTGGGGGCAGGTTCCTCACACCAAAACAAGGACAAAAGCCCATATAAAACTACTGAGTGAAAGAAAATGAAGAGACTTTAGAAAGAACTGGAAACCCAATCCTAAACAGGAAACAAGGGATAAACTTGTACTCCTGTTCAATAAATGGGAAAAGTAGTGTGAACAGGGCAATAAGCAAACCTATCTACTCTTAGTAAATAACAAGGTTGCTTTAGTGTAAGCAAGGAAAGTGTAATTTTAAACCTAAGCATAAAAAGACCTAACTATACAAAAATAAACAAACCTAATATACCTTAGAAATAAACCATAATTTATATTAAAATTTAATCTGGATTAACATATGTAAGCAGATGTTTATTTTTATGCCTACATGTAACCATCAATTCACTTCTCTTGTTTAATAAGCTAGGGTATTAAGATAACCAATTTTTCAACAAGACATAAGTTACATCTATTTCTTTTCCCATTATAAGATTTGGCTCTTGCTATAATATCCCACTGATGAAAGATCAATAGCCATCATTCTTCAATTGGCCAAAATATTTGAAGAGAGCAGTGCTGTTTTTTGTATTTTATTTTACAAAAAAAGTCATTCAATGATGGTAGAAACAAAGTTTCCAAGGATTTTCATTGGAACCAAAATAAAATTGAACATCATTAAATTATATGATTTTACACTTACAGTGTTTCTGCTTATTTTTACCTTCTTTGTTTTTTCCAAAATACTCTAAATTTTCTTTATGATTGCTTATTTGTAAAGTGCTTTATACATTTAATGTTATTATTATCAGACATTTCCTTATTGCTGGAGTCGGTAGAGCATCCAACTTGAACTGATTTATGTAAATTGTCTAGAATTTTGTGGTGGTAGTTTGATTCTTTATTGACATATCTATGGTTACGGTTTGTTTTTTGTTTTTTTGATTTTTATAAAAAAATAAAAAGAGAACAAGTAATCTCCCTTTAATAAAAAAATTAATATTCACAACTCAAAATTCAAATAAAATTTTTGTTTTTACATATATATACAAATCCCGTTTATTTTAAATGTCAAATATAATTTTTAAAATTAAAAACTGCAGTCCCAACACTGCAATAACCAATTTCCCAGAAATGCTCATACTGAGTGAATATGTTGGTCACACCATTACTTGAATATCTTGAGTGCACATGAAGCCATGATAACAGCAAGAATGGTAAATGTATAGAGTTGAAGTTGACTTTAGCAGGAACTGAAAAACCAATCCTTGACAGGAAACAAGGGATATGCAATGTACTCCTGTACAAAATACTGGGGGAGTAGTGTCAATGAGTGATATGCAAACCTATCGACTCCTATTGAAGAGAAAAAAATAATTAGTAAATAAAATTTCAGAGTTCAGATGGAGACATTAGTAGAATAGAGTTGAAGTAAACTTTAGTAGGAAGTGGAAACCCAATCCTAAACAGAGGATAAATCTCTATTCCTGTTCAGAAGACTGTGGAGAAGTGTGAACTGGGTAATAGGCAAACATATCTACTTCTATTGAAGAGAAAAAATAATTAGTTAGTACAGTTTCAATGTTCAGATAAAGATGTTAGAAGCATATTGAAGTAGATGTTAGAAGGAATAAGAAACTCAATCCTAAACAGGAAACAAGGGAATGCGTAGGGGTTTTGAGGGCTACTGTTTTGATTCCATTGTGTATTAATGCATGGTTTCATTGAAAAAGTAAACCTCCCTGTTATTTTTCTCTTCAGGATGTCTATGTGAAAAAAATAAAGAGGAATGAAACAAGAATGTGAGCAGAAATTCAGACAGTTCTTGGAATGGTAAAGTCTCATCTTAGAATTACAGAATGTGACTTTGTAGACCCAACAATGGAGAATAGATCTACCAAAATAATTGTCTATATTTTTGAGATGTGATTATTATACTATTTACATCATTCAGACTATTGTACTCATCTTTATTGTCATATTCACAACATTTCGGTCATTGTACACTTTAGCCTTCTTCAGGATCTGTCTATATTTCTGAGATCAGGTATTGCAACTATTTATATTATTCAGACTGTTGTCCTCATCTTTATTGTCATATTCACAATGTTTTGGATGTTGTACACTCCAGCCTTCTTCACGTTATTGGAATTTCTACCGAACCCTTTATTTTGTCCACCGGGGTAGATTGTTCAAGTTCCATGCCTCTTCTGGATAGCTCAGTTTCAGTTATTTCCATTTAACTCAACTCTCCAAGATTTTGTTCATCTCTGCTCTAGCTCACAATTTTTGGGGTTAAGTCACTGGATTACTTTAACCAATGCTTTTATCCACTAGGCCATGTGTCCTCAAAGACAGATGAACAAAACTTGGAGAATTGAGTTAAAGACAAATAACTGATACTGACATATCTGGAAGAGGCATGGCACATAGAACTAGAACAATCTACCCTAGTGGACGAAATAAAGGGTCTGGTTTGAAATTCCAATGACCTGAAGAAGAACAAAGTATACAATGCCTGAAACAAAGATGAGGACAACAGTCCAAACAAGGCAAATAGTGTTAAGATCTATGAAAATGTTTCAAAAGCATTAGGAAATAGGAAGGGAGATCAGCTCAAAATAACTTTTGTAATGACTATGATTATTTGAAGGTGCCGTTTGATTTTGGTATTGCATTTTCCATCCACTGTTAAAATACTTCTCAGATAATTTATGTTTGATTTCAATTTTTGTTCAATATACGAAGATAAAATCAATTTCTGATAAACAGGCTGAAACTCAAGAATACTTCATTAAATGGCTTTTCTCTCAGTTCTGTTAAGTAGACTCATAGATTTTAACAATAAAAAAAGGGGAAGCAAAGATGAGAATCATTGCCAAAATGATTTAAGGAATACTGATAATGACACGTCTTGGAATTTCAAACTATAGTTAACTGAAAACTAAGTTCTTTAAAACTTTAAAAATAGGATTTAATAATCAGAAGTTTTTAAGCACAACAAAAGTAAGCCAAAGTGGACGATATTGGAATGCTAAGTTGTCTTAAAATCCTAAAGGAATATCTAGACAGCAACATCCTCAACCTAGCATCAACATTATTGCTTTTTCTCTCTGTGTCTTTTCAGGATAAAAGGTTTCTTCTTCTTTATCAGCACATTTGCAATGACATTTGGATTAGGAATGTCCCTCCAATAAACACACTCACAGCTCCTTTTGAAATTTATTAGTATTCCCAGTTTATAGACAGGAGATTACTAGCAGAATAAAGAAAACTAAAATAGAGTAGGAGCATATTGAGTGTGTTGGAGTGGGGCTGGGTTTGGGAAATGGATTTTGGGGGGTTTTGAATCCCGGATGAGAGCAGATGATGTCAAGATGAGGATTAAGTATGACAGAATCCACAAAATTGAAAAATCCGGGGAACAACATCTGCTAAAAGATGAGATGTCAGAATTATTTGACATTTCTGTCAGTTCAGTGAGTGCTTAGTGGGGAGGTCCTTTTAGTTTACTATTATCCTGCTCGATAAGAAATTTGGATATTTCAATGTATACCTCAACATCATTTTAACCTTTCTACTGTTACATGACCCCTAGCCAAGGTCCTCCTTCATTCCCTATTGACAGGTTAAAATATAACATTGTAGTGTAGCCAGTATAAAACCACTGTTTCACCTTGTTTGAATGTTAAAAAAATGAAATTACATAAAAAAAATTTTCATATCAGTAATTATATAGTTATTTATAATGCTTTACTGTGTATGACACAATGCTTTGAGCTACTTATTGTCTTTGTATATATGCCTAATGGACAAGATATAATATAATTGAGAATTAAAATTGGGCAAAAAATACAACTCAAAAATTAATAATGACTGACCATGATACATTCAGTAAAAAATTAAAATTTAGTGCAAATAAAGATGTTAATATCAATCTGTTGCCAAGAAATGACTTTTCTAGAGTAGGGTTCACCCTATACAAGGCCCGGGAGCCACTCAAAGTAGAGGGTTAAAGTAAGAGATAGTTTATGCAGATAGGAGAGGAAGATAACAGTAAACCCTAGACTTGAACAGGTTAAGATTGTAGTGATTGGAGAAACATCCTCTTGGGATCTCAGAGCAATGGTTCACAGCAAGAAGCCGCTCAAGTGGAAATTACTTCTCACCATTGGAACCCAGAAGGAATGTGGGTGGTTTGCTACAATGTTAGTGGAATCAAGAAATGTAGTCCAAACATTTTCCATAGAAGTAGCAATAGAGCAGTGAGATTTTTGGCCCAATTTGGCTCTTGTAAAGGTCGAGGATAGCATGTAGAGTCAGGTACTTACTGAAGTGGTACAGGGAGCCAACCATTTTTCCTGCATCTTTTGCAATGGATCATATGTACAAGTTCCACAGACGTGAGTTTAAGGCCCAATAGTCTCTCAAAGCACTGAGCCGCCCTGAGAGGACATCCATTCATTGAGATTGACAGTAGTTTGGGGTACGATTGGTGATGATGGAATGTAACTAATTTAAGTTTTGAGGTATTGAATGTAAACAGCTAGTTTTTCCTCCACTAGGTCAGATGAGAGATCAGCTGCCAATTTCTGATCATCAAGTGTTTTAAAGGTGCACTTGTATATCATTGTATCATTGGCATAGATGCCTACAAATGATCCCCCAGTATATTCTTAGGCAGATCATTGATGTAAAGCTGGGGGATGCCTGCATTGACTGCCTGGGCCCTGGAGGACTGGAATGCCTCCAAAATCAAACTGATCTCCTTTAATCATCTTAGAGAAACTTTTTCCACTTCCATCACATAGCTGATGCTAACCTCCAGGAGAGAAAATCTTTGTACCTTCTAAGTCTTATCACTGAAATGATGTGGAACAATTATATTGGATCAATTGCTAGGTCTTCTGCTAGAAAAGATGCTTCCCTGTGTCGTGCCAGACAATTTTTCTTACCAGAAGCTGTTGCACACATCTATAAGTCTACCATTCGTCTGTGCATTGAATATTGCTGCTACATATGGTCTGGTGCTTTTGCAATATATCTAGAGATTTTTGTTCTGAGGTGGCTTCATGGCTTCAGTAACTTTCCCACCACTGTAACGTATCTTCTCTGTGCTTTTTCTATATTTTATTGTCCTCTCTCCTTAATGATGATTTTTCTCAAATTCTTTCATTTTCATTAACCATTCTTTCTTCGTGACTTTGTCACTTTCATTGGAGTGAAATGATTAAAAAAATAAAAATAAATGAAATTAAGATGAAAAAAATCCTACTCAAAAATGAATAATACCTGTTTTTATCCTCCCAAAAAATTAAGAAGAAAGAAAAGAGTACTGAACTGTTACATTATATCTATCCTCCTATATAGCAGTGAATGCAGGACAATTTCCTCACAGATGAAGAGACTTGATCTGACAGAAATGTAGTTCTACAGAAGTATGCTGAGAATACCACAGACCTAACATGTGAGCAAGATGAAGTCTCAGAGAAACTAGAAACAAAAAGGACAATTATACTTAGAATCTAGGGCACATAATGAGGAAAGAGGGCTTGAAAAATCTGATATTCAGAGTACAGATTGAAAACAAGTGACAGAGGAAAAACATGCATAACTTACCTAGCCAGCTTGTGTAAATGGATGACAGAACAGGTTTTAGGAGACATAACAAAAGAAAACATATATTATGAGCAACAAAGGACAGGAAAGTATGGAGATCCATGATCATCAAGATCCTGAAAGGAAATGGCACATAGAAAAAGAATGCTACTAATGTTGCAATATGTAATAGTATTATTATTATTTGTAAGTTGTTTACATTCACTACTCATGAAATTTTCTCCCACCATGACCAGTCTAGTTTAAATACAGTCTCTCATTCAGTATTTGTCTATATTTCTGAGATGAGGTATTATGTACACTATTTACGTTATTTGGACTATTGTCCTCATCTTTGTCACCATATTTATCACACCATTTCAGCTGGCTCCGGTCTTCTTCAGTTGGTTCGAATGTCAAACTGAACCTTTTATTTCGCCTACTGAGGTAGACTGTTCTCGTTCCACATGCCATGTCTAATGGATGTCAGTTATCAGTTATCTCCTGTTAATTCCCCTCTCCAAGTTCTCTTAACCAGGTATTGAACTCACATTCTTTGGGTTCTGTCACTGGATCTAACTAACGCCTTTATTCACTGTACCATGTGTCTCTCATTCATACACAAATGTTCAAACTCATTTGCATATCATTACAGTGACTATTGCCAGCCTGGAAAAAAATTAGCATAAATAGAGCAATTGAAATTAAGATGAAAGAAATACAAGTCAAAAATTAATAATGGTTGACCATGATTCCTCTAGTAAAAATTAATGATAATATTACTACTGCTAATACTTGTAGAAACAAAGCAACTGAAATAATATTACTTCTACTAATACTACCAGTGTATTTAAATAAAACAATCTGGTTGTCCACCAAAGAAACTGTCCAAATCTACAACTTAGAAACAGCAAAATCAAGCAAGTGTGAAAATTTAAATATCTAGGAAGTGTTTTAACAGACGACGGATAATGTGACATGAAAATCCAAAGGTGCCTTGCAATAGTGAAATATGTGTTCCAAAATCTAAGCAAAGTATTAAGAGACAGAAAAATTTAATTAGAAACAACAAAAAATGTACTGAACTGTTATGTAATATTTGTCCTCTGATATGGCAGTGTTTTTTGTAAGTAATTTTTATTCCCAAATAAAGTAATAATGCTACTAAGATAAAAAGGATTACTCAGTGCGAGAGAATATGAGAACAGATGAGAAAAAACAATAAAAGAATGGGAATTAAGAAAACAAAAGATGACAATTGACATTGCATTTAAGTTTTTGAAAATCAATTTTTAACTGGAAAGATAGAGGCTGGAAGCAAGAAGTGCGAGAGAAGAAACTGTCAGTATAGATAGAAATTACAATTACATCTAGTCATTTTAACTGAAAAATGATGAGAACTAACTGCTAATTTGTACTTAAATTCATGAAGACAAGGTACCGAAGGGGAAAGTTTATCAAAATAATTACCATGAAAATATTTATAGAAAATCCACAGGGAAGCTATGTTACAGTGGTCAGAAATTTACTGACACTGAGATGCCAGTTCAGGACTGATAATATTGCAGATTCTTCTTTGTATTTCAGCAAGAGCACCAGACCAGATATGGCAGCAATATTCAATGCATGGAGGAATGGTAGATTTATAAATGTCCAAATTAGATTTGGGTGAGAAAAAAATTATTTTAATTGTAAATTCATCTCCTTGTGAAACTAATTCCATCTAGATTTTGTCGACACATGACTACAGGTGTCAACCTGACCTTTACATGAATCCTTACAGGAATTATAGTTGGGTTGTTATGTTCTTTTCCACAACTGAACTATATTAGTTGTTCGGTCTCACCATGTTGCAGGTGGTATATTAGCCTGCAAACAGATATTGAATGACGGAAGACAACAACAAACAAAATAAAGACTTAAGAGGGTGAGAAAAGCATTGTTCTGAGAAAGACAGTTTTGGCAGTCACTGGAGAGTGTTGTCCAGTAAAGGACAGTTTAATGCATATAGTTGCTAGATTCTACACTTTGATCCTCATCATCTCAGCCTCAGAACACATGTTTTTTTTGTTGCTTTTGAGGTCTCTCTATGTCCTGAATCAGTCTTATAATGACACTGGTTAATCTTTTTCTTTTTTCTTTCTGTGGGAGAGCAAACATAATATGACAACCACACTAATGGTTATCTACACATCTCTTTAGGTATACTAGGCTGAGGTGGCTTGTATCCACATGTTTCTATTTGCTGGAATGGTTTCTAGATAAATCCAGAATCAAATATATCCCAGAAACTATGGAACATGTTGATTACTAGAAAGGAATAAGAGGAAAGCAAAAATCCATTTATTTTCCTTTCTTAATAACAATATGTAAACCTGTTATCATAAAAATGTTTGGCAAAGTAAAGAAAAAAGAAAAAAATTCATTTCTTTATAGACCAAACCTTCTCCAAATCATCAAAGCTAAGCATAAAAATGATATTTCCTTCATTTTTTTTTTTTTTTACAAGTGAAAGACTGGTAATCAAAGGCTGTTGGTTGTAATGCAGAAGAAATTGTTTCTGAGAAAAAAAATTGAAACAACCAGAAATATAAAACATGGAACTACTAGAAATGTATATACAAAGTAAAATGGAAACAAATATGTAGTCAAAATTTGTATGGAAATACACAATCATTTACAACTTGCACTTTTTAGCTGACACATTTTTGCACCTGCTGCAATGTTCTTGGAATTGGTGAGGTGACACATTGTAACAAATCAGCCAGAATTGAAAAAGACTGCAAAGAAGCTTTAAAAACAGGATATATTTTGGAGAGAAAGGAGAGATGCTTAAAAAGAAAAAAAGAAAAGAAAATTATATTGTTTGCTGGTGTGAAAAATTCACTAACTCATAATAGTCTCTTATTATTTTTCTCTACTTTGTAGATAACCTTTTTGTTTTGTATTTGCTTGTTTAGTTTTGTTTATTTTTATTGAATTTTTCATAGATTTTACACATTCATTTTTGTGAATTTAAAAAAAAAATTCTTTTTTTTTCCAAATTTGTTTTATACATTTTTGCTTTTATACCAATTCTATTGTTTTACACTTGTCCAATTCTAAAAGAAAAATATCTATAGTAAATTCTGATAAGTTTACATAAATATTAAAGTCTTTTTAGAATACTAAAAAAATATTAAATAGTAATTCTTCTCTCACTATTAGCTTGAGAAAGTCAAGTTACTTTGAATTTAAAAAACAAAAATAAAACAGAACAATAATAATAATAATATTGTTTAGTACTTTAACTAAATTAAAACATATATATATGTGCATGTGCGTGTATTTGTATATATGTATGCCAATGTCAGATGGTCAATGACTAAATTGACTGTCAACCTTCTAGGACCTATCAAATGGCAGATGAACTCTTGACAAATCAAAGACCAGCTAACTACAGGTGGTGTCTCAATAAAATCACAGTGGAGAAGGCAATGGGAAACTAATCCACTATCAAATACCAAGATAAGTCATGGTTTTTAACAATCAAATTATAGTTCTTTTATAATATTAATAAATATTAAATATTAATAAATGAATATAAAAGAAATAGATATTATATAATACTGAATAAATAAACATCTTTGTTGTTACTGTCACATTTCGGCTGTTGAGCTCCCTTGAACTTCTTCAGGTGTCTGCCATTTCATTTAGTGTACAACAACAACGAATTTATCAACCAATTTGTTAATCCTCTAGACCATCGTCCCATGGCACAATCCAGAAGCTACCCGCTACATTAAATATAGGGTTCAGTTCAAGGTTCTCAGAAGGTTACTCAAATAGATAAAGACTTTAAGATATTCAGAGAGCATTACAACTGAAACATTTGGATAATAACAAAAAAGATGACGATGTTAGTATGAATATCACTTATGTGCCACATGTGATACACGCTTAGGTGATACATGTATCTTTTGATACATGACTGATGAGGCATATTTTTTTCCTGCAGTAGGTTGCCATTTCTTTTCGCGGCAGACCAGTTGCCACCCAAGACTATAGAACTTGGTCTGTCCTGCTATTTACCCATATCCGGGGGGGTGGGGGGAGAAGAAGAGGATTCAAACCTTTCCCAAGGGTATTAGCATGTAAGTGAATGTAATTGACTTGACTGAAATTTGAACACGGCTCTCCAATTCCTCACTTCAAGCCACTATCCATTACTCCACCGTGCCTCCTCTATGAGGATGAAAATAAATAATCTAAATAAATATTAAAGATGTTTCCGGATATTAATAAATATACAATATTGAGAAATATTAAATATTAATAAGCATACATTAAATAGTAATAAGTATTAAAGTCTTTTCTGGATATTAAGAAATATTAATATTAATAAGCAACAATTAAATATTAATTAATATTAAACTATTTTTCAGATATTAATAAATCTTAAATATTAAGAAATAAATATTAAATAGTAATAAATACTTAAGTCTTTTCCAGATATTAAATATTCAATATTACTAAATGTTAAATATTAAATAAATAAATATTTAATAAATATAAAATATTAATAGATATTAAAATTCTTTAACAATGTAAATCAATACTGAATGTAAATAAATATATATTAACTAGCAGTATGGCCCGGCATTGCCCGTGCTTGATTAAAAAATCGTACGACTCATACAGCAATCGCTATCACTTGACTTAAAATATTTTTGCCGTTCTTTGCCTTTAAAGGTGTGCCCTTTGCTGTGCTGATGTTGCTACATGGCTTACTTCTTGCCTATCTCACACTGCAAATTTTTTCTAAGCTCTATACTAAACATTAAATCTGTTAGGAAAAAAATTAAACAAAATGAACACAAAACGATCAGCTTTAAAAAAGGACTCGTAACTGGAAAAACTGAATGAAAAAAGAATGTTAACAACAAATACTTTTTCACACCCAACCCAGTTCTGCGGAATCAGAATCAACGTTGACTTTAAGCAAGCGAATGAGCCAATTGGAGTAAAGTGCAATGCAGATTTAAATTTTTCCAACTTGTGACGAATGCAGCTATCGATTTTTTTTGCATGCTAGCATGCTAGTTAACATTTGTGTCAGTCAGCTGTTGGCTCTCATGCTGGCCAATAGAATCTTCCTGCCTATTCGTGACAGCCAGATATAGGCTTTCACTCTGGCCAGTACAAAATGGCCGCAAACTACATAAAAACTGCCGTAGAAGCATGAAAAAAATCTATTATTTCCACTATTGATGGGAGATGGGAAATGCAAAGTTGGTCTTGGCCTTGACTAAATTTTGGTGCAAATCCGTCGAAAATTGCGGCCGTGCATTCGTTACACACACACACACATCCTGCCTTTTATAGATAGAGATTATTAATATATATTAAATAAATGTAAAAAATTAGTAAAGTTGTTTCTTAATAATAAATATTAATAACTATTAAACATATAAGAGTTTAATTCTAAAATAAATTTAAGGATTAATGAATTTTGTGGTTGGAATTTTGTGATTAATCAGGACAAAAAAAATGCAACATTGAAATCTGAAGGCGCATTGAGATAGTCAAAGATGCCTTCCAAAAACTAAGCAGAGTATTGAGAAAGAGAAAAACAAAGAAAAGAGTACTGAACTGTTATGTGATATCTGTCCTCCTATATGGCAGGAAATGCTAGACAATCTCTTCAAAGATGAAAAGAGAGTAAAGAAGGATGCTGAGGATACTACCATGCACTGAACATGTGAGCAAAAACAAACTATTAGAGAAAGTGGAAACAAAAAAGAAACTCATCCTTAACATCAGAAGAGATAGTTGAAATTTCTCGGGCACATAATGAGGAAAGAGGGCTTGAAAAATCTGATACTCACAGGTCAGATTGAAGGCAAACAGAGATAGGGAAAAACAATGCATAATAATCATAGTGAGCTTGAGTAAAGGGATGGCAGAACAGGAATAATGAAAGACCAAAATTTATTAAGAGCTACAGGGGACAGGAATTTGTGGAGAGCCATGATCGCCAACACACCAAGTGATCTTCAGACTTTAGTCTCAAGATTACTTGAGACATTGAAAAAGCCTACAGTGTTGTTCCTACCTTCACAATATCTATCTATCTATCTATCTATCTATCTAGGTACCTTCTGCTTTGTGGTGGGGATGGGATAAGCATTTGGAATAGGGGAAACATCATTATATTTTATGGAATATAAACAATTCAATACAATCCATCACCTATATATATATATATATATATATATATATATATATATGTCATTCGGTGTATCACAGCTCTTCAGTGTGACTAGACAGCCAAATGCCTCAAGCCAAGATTGAAACCTAACTGATTTGGTGTCAGTGAAAGTTTCTACTACTGAGCTATCTTCATTTGACAGAATGAGGCAGCTAAATCTAGCTTATTGTTTTTACAAATGTAAACAAATGGCAGTCAGCCGGAGTGCTCCATATATATATATATATATATAATGTATGTAAATTAAAAATTATTACTCTTTCAAAAGTTCTTAAATACTGGATTTTTCTCCTCTTCAAGGTTTTTTGGGATTCTGCTTTCTTTGGAAAAATCCATTTTTTTTTTTTTTTTTTTAAAGACATTTCATTTTCCTTTATGTTGTTCTTCTTATAAGATGGAATTTTTACGATTCTCCCCCCCCCCACCAATAAAAATAAAAAACACACAAAAGACTTTAAAACAAAGACTAATAAAATGACATGAAATTATTTTTTACAATCTTAATCCAAACATTTCAGAAAAAAATTATGCAACTGTACAAGCGTGTCTGTTTTTATATTGTTTTATGTGTGCGTATGTGGCTGTACATACACTGGTTTAGAAATCTTAGAAGAGTTTCAGACACGCAATGTTTATATGATGCACACACATACACAGTCTCTTTTCCTCTGTATGTTTGTGTGTGTTTATATACATGTTATGAAATAAAATAAGACATATCTCGGCTGATTTGCAGGCAAATAAACTAACATACTCAAGAGCGAGAGTCGGATGTGAACGGGACAAGGCCCCGTCACAAAATGACCATTATCGTCGTTTACGCATAGGCCCGACGCACGAGTTCCGGTCGAAAAATAAAATAATATTTCAAAGTGCTTCTATTTTTCGACCAATAAAAATGCTTCCCTCCTAATTATACTAGCGTCGTTTTTCGAGCCCGTTAAGCCATAAAAAGGGTCACACGGGGAAGTACAAGGCAGTCAACGAGAGGCCGGGGAAGAGATCTGTCACGGTCAGTCTGGGCAGTCAGCAGCAATCAGCAGGAGGAACGCCACACCAACCAGTGGGAACTACTATGAGAGATCAACCCGGATCGGCAGCCGGATTATAAACTATACCACAAGGTAGCTGTCCCAAAACCATGCGTTCCTATTAAAATAAATCACGTAAATCTATTTCTGCTGTTGTCGTATTTCTGTCTTGCAACAATACGCTTGTCTATAACATACATACACATATATATATATATATATATATATACATACAGTGGGGTGCAAAGTATTTAACAGGTTGATTTTTTATAAATTTCACAATAACAAATTGTTCAATTTAAATGGTACTTCAAATATTTTAATGAACATTGTCTAACTAAACATAGAAGAAAATTTAGAAACATTTTTTTATGTAATTTTATTCCCAATTTTCGAATTGCAAAAGTATTTAACACCTATACATAATACAGTCAAAAGGGAATTTTAAAACTCTTTTCAGTTATTTTGATATGGTTTGTACGTCAACCAATCACATGTTGCCTTCGGTATGTTTATTAACAAATCAAATCCCTCAATCGGCACATAGTGATAACAGGTATGATACAGTACAGACGGTCGTGCTATCTAAAAATGGCTAAATCAAAGGAATTGTCAAATGATAAGTGACAGATTATAAAGCTGCACGAAGATGGTAAGGAGTATCAAAAAATTGCTCAAGATTTAAATTTGCTTGTGTGTATAGTGGGTGCTGTTGTTTGAAAGTGGAAAAAATATGATACTACTGAAAATATTCAAAGGAGTGGTCATCCATGTAAATTAAAAGAAGCTGCTGAATGGTCTGTAGCTGGGAATGTGAAGAAACAACCATTTTTGACTCGAAGAGAAATTCAGAAGGACCTGAAAAATGACAGAATTGAAGTAAGTAAAGATACAATTAAGAGATCACTGAATTGTACAGGCATGAACTCTAGATCACCAAGAAAGACTCCACTATTAAAACGTAAACATGTGCAAGACTGTTTAAAATTTGATAAAAATTATGAACTTGAATAAGATGAATTCTGGAAGAAAGTTATTCGGTCAGATGAAATGAAAATGAGCTTTTTGAGAGAAACACGTGCACCTAAGTATGGGGGGGGAAAAAAGAACTGACTCCAACCCAATAAACACTGTTCCAAGAGTCAAATGGGGGTGGTGGTGGAAGTGTAATGATTTGGGGTTGTTTTTCATATAACGGAGCAGGAAAAATGAAAGCCATCAAAGGAAGAATAAATGCAGAAAAAGACAAGCAAATCTTATCAACCCATCTATTAAAACGTGCAACTGGTTTGAGGCTTGACCAAGATTTTGTATTCCAACAGGACAACGATTCAAAGCACACGGCTAAAACAATTCAACGCTGGTTCAATGAAAATGGAATTGATGTTCTGGAAGGGTCTAGCCCGTCACTGGATCCCAATCCAATAGAAAATTCATGAAAAAAGTTGAAGCTGAGAGTACACGCAAGAGATCAAAAAAACATGAAAAAGAACTGAAGAAAGTCTGTGAAGAAGAACGAGTGAAACTGCCAAAATCTTCATGCAAAAAGCTTGTTGAAAGCTACAGAAAATGACTAGAGGCTGTAAGACAGAACAAATGACATACGACTAAATCTTAACAAATTGTGTTAAATATTTTTGCACACAGACGAATTTGAAAATTGGCATAAAAACAATGTTTCTCAATTTTCCTTTATGTTTAGTGAGACAATATTCATTGAAATATTTGAAGTATCATTCAAACTGAACAATTTTTTATTGTGAAATTTATAAAAAACTGATGTGTTAAATACTTTTGCAACCCACTGTATATATGTATATGCAAACTCCTTGGCGCAACCCACATCCCAAAATATGAACAAATGCCCAATCTATGGTGAGGGCTTCTTGGTTGGGTTGAAAACTTTTAAGCATATATATATATATATATATATATATATATATGTATACGGATGAGCTCTTTGCTATGGTATCTAGACTTTTAAAAATTTAAATGCAGTACTAGACTGGCATGAAGATCTCATCAATTTACAGTTGATCTAGCTTGATGTAGCTGTAAATTCTATGCTAACAGATTATTTCTCACACTTCTCACCTGTGGAACTCCCTTATGGCTACATGATTTCCAGCCAACTTTAATCTACAATAATTAAATGCAATGTCAATCACTATCTACACTCCTCTTGATTACTCTTTTGTCTTCATACTCATTATTAATGTTCCTGTTCCTAATTCTTCCACACACAGTAACTCCTTGTGTCTAAGTGGCTTTACTGCCTTGCAGGGGGTGATTCCAATTAATATATATATATATATATATATATATATATATATAAGAATATAGCTTTAAGGTATCCTATTATTCATAGGTTATAGGGTTAAATATCAGTGACAGAGTATATGTAAATATAAAAATGGACATTGAGGTCAACACCCAGCATATGTCCACTTAAATATATATATATATACATACATATATATATATATATATATATATATATATATATATATATATATATATATATACACATATATATATATACACATATATATATATATATACACACACACATATATATATATATATACACACACACATATATATATATATATACACACACATATATATATATATATACACACACATATATATATATATATACACACACATATATATATATATATATATATATATATATATATTATATACAGGGTGCGATGGGTAAATTTTTGTCATTTTCTATTTTTACTTTTGCATATATGATTTGTTTGTTTTTGATTTGGTTAACTGCACAGTATATTAGTGCCAGGTGAGTACTGTCTGTAAGGAAAAAAAAAGAACCATATTGTAATTCACTCCTCCAGAAATTTGGAAACAGCATAGTGTACTGATTGACATTCACTACAGAAGCTCCAATACAAACATTTCAGAGCATTTGAGTGTCAATCTGAGGACAGTTCAGAGGAAAGAGTTTGATGAGTCTAATGTTGATGACAAAGGTACAGCAGGTTGGAAAACTCACTGAAAAAAACTCATGAATTTGTTGGTGAGGGCCTACATCAAGTTCCTACTTGGGAAATGATGAAATCAGGAAATCATTGATGATGATCAGAAACAGCGTACAACCCAAGATAGAGCCTTGTGGGGACACCCACATGTGTGTGAAAGGATCTGGAAACAAGCCCATTGAAAATGACTGTAATTTCAGGATTTGGTAGGAATGATTCGATTAAATCTAACAATCATCCTTAAAGTATATTATGCATATGATATATATACATAAAATATATTATACATGATATAGATACATAAAATATATACATACATATACATGTATAATATATGCATACATATATATATACATACTCGACTCTCCCGTCAAATTCAACGTATGAGGGCCAAGCAGATCAGTTCTGAGGAACTGACAGCCCGACACCAGCACATGAGATTTGATGATAGGGGTGAAGGTTTTGTGCAGAAGCATCCACACTTTTTGAAGGGCCGAATACAGAGAATTGGTGCACTACATGCCACAGAGTCCTCAGATGACCCTCCGCTGGTTTTGAATTCAGAGTTGTCCTTCTCCTCGACCAGTTGCCATCCAAGGCTATAGAACCTAGTCTGTCCTTCTATTTCCCCATAGCTGGAGGGTAAAGAAGAGGATTCACACCTTTCCCAAAGGTATTAGCACATAAGTGAATGTAATGGATTCGACTGGAATTCGAACTCAGTTCTCCGATTCCTCAATCCAAGCTGCTATCCACTACTCCATATACATACATACATACATATATATATATATATATATATATATATATATATATATATATATGTGTGTGTGTGTGTGTGTGTGTATATAATAAATATTTATATATATATATATATATATATATATATATTGATACATAGAATGCTTATTGTGGTTGTTGGATATAAAGACTTGTCTTATTTGACTATCGTATTCCCTTTTACAACAAAGTTACTTTTAAATTCAAAAGATATTAAAAGAAGATACTTCCGTCTACCTTTAGTATGATCTGACTCAAGTTATTGTTCACCTGAAGCTATTTATAGACAAAGACGGAATCACAGAGAGTAGAAGATAAGTTGTGAAAGAAAGCAATTTCTTTGAAAATATCCCTGTAAACTAACATTACTATTCCACTAGTGCCAGCTACTCTGAACATAGTCTACACATGTCCTGATATTTACTTGAACATGTTTGGATCAAGGCCACTTTTTTTTTTTTTACAGAACTTAATACATTAGAAGTATTTTCATTTTACTCCGAAGCATATTTCATGGATACATTTGAAGATTTTCATTGCTTCATGTTGTTGTTATTAACCCTCTAGATTACTCTGTGGAGTAGAGATCCACAGCTTCACCATGCTAGCGCCACAGCCTCACTGCTCTAGGTGTTGCCGCTGTAGTTGCCATAACAAGTAAGTTTTATACTGTGGAGTTGCCAGCTCCATGCTCAGCCAGTATTTTAATTCATAGCTTGACTGGCCGACAAGCAAAGCTAGAGGACCCAGTCTGCACTGTTATTCTGAAATGGATTCTTAACTTCCTAAGAATATTTGACTGAAATTTAAACTTGACCTTCCAATCACACTTTCCTTGGTGATAACCGCTACGCTGTGTATACATGTTATAACTCCATGATATTATTATTATTTTTATTATTTTTTGCCTTTATTTTGTGTAGGCTGAGCTACCCACCTGAGTCTCAAGCAGAGGTGTCATGAGACGACATGTGTATGATTTGTTTTTAGATTAAAATATTTTAGGGTCAATGGTCAGTTTGTTTGCATCTTCTGATATAATTCCGAAAGCCCCAATATCCAAATCCTTCTCACACCTGTTGTAGGAATTCCCTCCTGATTGACCATGGCTTCATTCTGCACTCACCACATTTGACTAATTGCGATTTGGTAAGTTTATTAAACCCATAGTTAGAAGTTTTGAATTCAGAATTGTCCATCTACAGTCTATTGCCACTCAAGGCTATAGGACC
Source organism: Acanthosepion esculentum (assembly GCA_964036315.1). NCBI lineage: Eukaryota > Metazoa > Mollusca > Cephalopoda > Sepiida > Sepiidae > Acanthosepion > Acanthosepion esculentum. The sequence goes on along the minus strand of OZ038485.1, from coordinate 28,667,078 downwards.
CAGTCTGCTACTTACCCATAGCTTGGAGAAGAGATGGATTTATTCCTTTCCCAAGGGTATTTGCATGTAAGATAATGTAAACACCAATAATACAAGGGTCATTCAATAAATAAGGTGAATTTTTTGGTATAAAGACTTCTAATACAGATAGAAGCTTACTTTTTTTTTTTTCAACTTAGTCTCCCAGCACTGTCACACACTTTTCCCATCTGTGCACAAGCTTCCAAATCTTTGGACTGATGTCTCAGCAAGTCGCTCACAACACTTTTGACTTCATCGTCACTTTTAAACTTCATGCCTCTCGTGAACACTTTCAAGGGACCAAACAGGTGAAAGTCTGAAAGAGCAAGGTCTGGGCTGTAAGGGGGATGAGTGAGCAGTTCCCAGCCCAGCTCGTTGATGGCCTGCACCGTTTGGGCTGCTGTGTGAGGCCTTGCATTGTCATGATGCAAGATGACTCCTTCTGACTGATGACCCCTGTGTTTGTCCCAACAGATAGGCTCAAAGTCCTTGCAATGTCATCCACTGTCACCCTTCTGTCAGACTGAATGAGGTCATTGACTGATTCGATCACCTCAGGAGACCTCACTTCTGTAGGCCTCCCAGGCCTGTCTTCATCCTCAACACTGCTCTGTCCTTCTTTAAACAATTTAGCCCACTTGCAGACATTTTTTTGGCTGAAACATGTGGCACCATACACAGTTGATAATCTCCTATGAATTTCAAATGGTTTGCACCCTTCAGCAACCAAAAACTTGATAAAAGAAATTAAATCCATGTGAAAAAGAAGTAAAACAAAAATAAAAATAAAAAAGAGTAAGCTTCTATCTATATTAGAAGTCCTTATACCGAAAAATTCAACTTATTTATTGAATGACCCTCGTAATAGTTAATATTGTCTTGAGATGACACTTTCTACTCATTTCTAGTTCATGGTCTTTGTATTTACTTACTCTTTTTTCAAAAATGTGTTTTCGTTGGCTGGGTCTACAACTATCCTTTGCTGCTCTTAGTAATGACTCTCTTTTTACCATGACGTGTACTCCTTGTTCTGATCTCCAAATACACAAGCTTGCTCTGCAGTACTCCACAACTTCACAACCTTCATGGCTCTCAGCAACATTTGTCTTTTCAACATCACTAACACTCCTTGTTTAGGTAGGTTATTCATTGTTTCCCTTCTTGCTTTCAATATACCATGTGAGTGTCAAATTCTCCAAGCCTTATTTCTTTATTATGTGCTTGTGAAGTTTTAATTGTTTCTTTCTGATTCTAAGTAGATGTGTACTTTTTGTTTCCATTTTCCTTACAACTTCTTCTTCATTCACATGTTTAGTCTATGGGATTCTCAGCATTCCACAGGTATAACCACATAGTCTCTTCTTCATTTATGAAGATATTGTCCAACATTCACTGCCATAATGCCATCACAATTATTACATAACAGTTTAGTACTCTTTTCTTTGTTTCTAATGAAATTTTCCAACAAAATATCAAGGTCATAGGTTAATTTGAATTTTTAAAAATTGTTTAAATTTTTTTCAGTTGGAAGTAATTTTTTCTGAATTTAAGTTTGTCTAGCTCATTTTTCGTATGAACATGGATGCAAACATGCTGTTGAAGACTCAGAAATTAGTGCACTTCCTATACGTTTTTGTCATAGTAAATTACATTGTCATTTAATTAAAACAGCTTTCTAATGAAGAACAAATGATTACATAGAATTTTTTCTATTTCTTTCCATATATTCCTATCTATCTATCTATCTATCCACATCTGTTTCTCTCCACCTTTTCCTGTCTGTTCCTATCTATGTATCTGTCTCTTACCATCTCCCTCTCCCCCTCTCTCTCTCCCTATATATATATATATATATGGTGATATAAGGGAATATATGTTAAAAATATTTCCTAACCAATGATATTATATTATTTTGTTAGAATCTGTAAATTATATAAAGGCAAAAAATTTAAATAACCTTTGCACACATATATATATATATATATATATATATATATATATATATATATATATATGCGGATGGAAATATGTATGCTCCCAGGAAATCCAGTTGAGCTCACAAGAGAAAGGGGGTTTTAAAACAGTGGCTTCTACTGCTATTAATGCATTACTCTTCAAGTATGTCATATTTTGTGTAGAAAAAAAATGTTAAAATTCCCCTTTCTCTTTGCCATGCAACAATGGCTTCAGGGTAGGATCTCTGACTGATATCAAATCGGTCAGGATTTGATCCCAGCTTGATGCAATAAAATGTCTAGCCACACTGAAGATCTGTGATACAGTAAAACAGTCTGTCTGTGGATGACTACACACACACACACATATATATATATATATATATAGTTAGCTAACTTCAGAGATCCAAAGAGAGAGTATATAATTTGATGTAATCAGCAGTTGAACAAGGCCAGTACACTTAAACTCTCAGTCACAATAACTTGTGACTTTTTGACAGCACAAACCAATTCTTAAAATTATAAGCAAACTGGTTGTTGAATTATCTGAAAATAATCTTATATGTTAATAGTTGATATGTAATAGCTAAAACTATAATTAATACTATTGCTGTAAGTTCTGTGAAGACTGAAACCGGGTTTTCTATGATTAACATAATTTATTCTGACAAAAGAAATGGTCTTGAAGTTAAAAATGTGGCAAGTCTCCTAGTTATAAATTTGATAGGTCTTCCATTGAATCTTTGGGACGGCAGCAATTCAGTTCAAATGTGGCTAAGAAACCATAACAAAGCTGATGATACTTGAGTCAAAAATATAATGAGAACAGAATTTCAGTCTGGAAATACCTTAATAAATGTTTTCTATTAAGTTATGAAAATGGTTTAATTCTTTTTGATATTATAAAGTGATTTATTTCCATTCTCAGATTGAAAAGAAAATCAGCAGAACGGTTCCCTAATGATTACCTACCTTTATAGAACCGGTTCCTGGAAATTTGGGATACCATAATTACTTATAAGGCTTGGGTCTCACCCATGGCATGGTATTCAGACACTTCCAAACAGTTCCATATGCTGGGAGGATATTATCCTGACATCACCTCCTTGACAAATTGACCATAGTGAGATTTGAACTGGAGTCGTATAGTAGCAATGCTAAGATTATAAACAATTGGCAATAAGTACATACATACATACATACACACACACACACACATATATATAACAAGAATGAAGTCATTCATTTTCTTATGAGTCAACTCATAAATATCTGAATTCCATTCAATATCTCATTGGTCACTCTGTTATGATACATTTAGGCTTATTGATATGATTACTGGGCAAGGGGTGTGGACTATGGTTACTCGTAAGGAGGTAATGATCTATGTACAGATTGTGTCATGTGACAAATAATTAAATACAAATTCATTCAATAAAAGAGAAAGAAATTAATCCCCACTTAAGAGGAGATAGAATCTGAAAATCTTTCTTTTTCTTTACCTCTTTGTTCAGGGTTATTTTATTACTTTCGTTCTTTCATACTCAATGTCTTTATTTATTTATTTCCGGCTTCAACCTTTTCTTTTCTATTTCTATTTTTTCCTTTTCTTTATGTGTTCTTTGTTATTTTTCATCTTTATCATTTTTTTTCTTCTTACTTTCCTATTCTTTCTTTTATGGCTTTTTTTGTCTTTATTTTGGTCTCTTTTTGTTAATTTTTTTATTTCTATCTTTGTTCTCATATTTTTCTTTCTGTTATATACCGTACCTATCAACACTAATGGGTATGTCCAATCCTCACAAATATGTTGGACACTACTGCAAGTGGGGGTAATATGCTATCGAAGTAGTCCACTACTAGCAGTGGTTTACCTACTTCATGCCAGTGGTGAATATTGTATTCTGTTGATGTTATAAAGATTACCATTTCATTTCCAACCTCCATTTTGGTTATTCCTCATTCAGTAGCCCTTCCTAGGTCACAACAATTTCTTTGTTCATTCACTTCTTTCTTTCACTCATTCTTTCTTTCCTTTTTCAAGCACATTTATTTTCCTGTATTTTGTGAATCTTTCTTTCTTTTGTGAAAGTTTTTCTTCTTCTCAACATTGATGTATCTCTCATCTTATTTCTTCCCTTCCGCCTTCTTTCTGACTTTCCCTTTTTTTTTACGTCTTTCTTGCTTCTTTTGTTTGTGTTTTCCTTCTATTTTCTTTCTTCTGTTGTTTCTTTTTTTGTTTCTTCTTTGTCTATATGCAGCATGATGCCAGAATAAGATATTGCAGACCATCAAAGAAGCCAGGTGTAACAGCAGGTTGACCTGGGGCCACTCCTGGATGGGAAATAGAAAATCACAGGACCTCACACCTGCATCCAGTTTCACAACAGGAGCTGAACAAAATGTAATGCTAAGTAATGAAAGATTCACGTCTTCTGTTATCATTATGTATTTCATATTTCTTTCATTCATTTTTGTTTCTTTTATTTATATTACTGTACTTCACACACACATACACAAATATATATATATATATATATATATATATATATATATATATATATATATCAAGTATGTGGTGTAGTTCAATTTACATTACATGAATCATTCATACAAAAAGCAGATAGTGAAGTTAATGATATAAATGGCAAGAATTACTCTCGCAAACAATTTTTAATAAAATACATTAACCTCGAACCCGTTGATGAATGTTATGATCTCTGTTTATACATTCCAGTTGTATAAGGTCTTTTTTTACTACAAGCTTTCGATTGTTCATACAATCATCCTCAGGTATAGAAATAGACATGTCTTTTTCACATCCAGGTAATAACAGGACAACGAAAGTTAAGATGTACTCCGAAATATGTTTTTTTGGAAATGTGTTATTGTTAACTGTGAAAAAGTTTTTGGAGTATGCGGTTGCAACGCTGAGGTTGAATTTTTTTTAAATTTTGAATTTTGCATTTTTGTACTAATATAGTAATATAAGGTTTGAGGTTAATGTATTTTATTAAAAATTGTTAGCGAGAGTGATTCTTGCCATTTATATCATTAACTTCACTATCTGCTTTTTGTATGAATGATTCATGTAATATATATATATATATATATATATAAATAAACAGACTGTCACCTCTAAGTGTTGACTTCTATGTTCACTTTTATATTTATATATATATATATATATATATATATATATATATATATATATGTATATATATTTATTTATTTATATCGTTTGAAGATTGTGTGAGTGTGAAACTTGAGTAATGACTTTATCAGTCCTTTGTTAAGTGTTGACGTCTTGAAGTGTTTTTTGCTCTGTCATTGAACACTTTATTGTGTGGATAAGTGTTTGCCATTTGGATTTTATTTCTTTGAGATTTTTTTTATTGTCGAAGGTGTTAGGTTGCCTGGCAAGTTGTCTGCATAGTTTTTTTTCCTTAGTATATATATATATATATATATATATATATATATATATATATATAGATAGATAGATAAATTAATATACATATACCTACATTCATAGTGCAAATTAATGTTTTGTGGTTTTTATATATTTTTTAGCTCTGTCTAACCATATTGAGCACTGTTTTGTTTACACCAAATATTAATGTAAGTAAATATTTATTTGCTTACCTGCGTATACATGCTACTGCATATATATATACAGCTGCTAATATCTAATCATTCGGTTTATATCAACACTAGCAGCATGGCCTGGTATTGCCTGTGCTTGATTCAAAAATCGTACGACTCATACAGCAATCGCTATCACTTGACTTAAAATATTTTTGCTCATCCTTGCCTTTAAAGGTGTGCCCTTTGCTGTGCTGATGTTGCTACATGCCTTACTTCTTGTCTATCTCACACTGCAAATATTTTCTAAGCTCTATACTAAACATCAAATCTGTTACAAAAAAAGAACTAAACAAAATGAACACAAAATGATCAGCTTTAAAAAAGACTCATAACTGAAAAAACGAATGAAAAAAGAATGTTAACAACAAATAATTTTTCACACCCAACCCAGTTCTGCGGAATCAGAATCAACATTGAGTTTAAGCAAGCAAATGAGCCAATTGGAGTAAAGTGCCATGCAGATTTAAATTTTTCCCACTTGTGACAAATGCAGTTATCAATTTTTTTTGCATGCTAGCATGCTAGTTAACATTCGTGTCAGTCAGCTGTTGGCTCTCATGCTGGCCAATAGAATCTTCCTGCCTATTCGTGACAGCCAGCTATAGGCTCTCACTCTGGCCAATAGAAAATGACCGCAAACTACATGAAAACTACTATAGAAGCATGAAAAAATCTATTATTTCCACTATTGATGGGAGTTGGGAAATGCAAAGTTTGTCTTGGCCTTTTCCACTAACTTGGAGCATGTGCATGTAAATTTTGGTAAAAATCCGTCAAAAATTGCGTCCGTACATTCCTTACACACACACACACACACACTCACACACATCATGCCTTTTATAGATAGAGATTGATAGATAGCTAGCGTTGACATAGGAAGTAAGTTTGCATTGTGACTATCAGTTTCATGCCTTCATTCCTCGGTCTGAACATCATATGTCTATAAGTAATACTGAGCACTGTTTGCTAATAAATATAAAAAATAACTGTGAATTACACCACTGAGGTTTCTTCCTGGGTCTAAGCTGGTACGGTTGCTTCCATCCCTTCTCAGAAATACCAGGTATCCTCAATAAATAATAAATGTAAACTAGTCCTCAAAGGAGCTAAGTCCCTGTTTGCCCAGAAAATGAGGCACCACATTGCATCTAACAACTTTGGCTCTCATGATCATTGGCAGCTGCGTGATAGGGTGTTATATAAGTGCAAGGTCTCTATTCCTCCCCTCTCCAGTTTGAGGTGTTAACATCCTCTGCTCATGAAGCTGAAAGCTTTGCCCATAAATTCTCCTGAAACTCTACTCTTGACTCATCTGGAGTATCCCCGACTAATTTCCCACTTAGAACTGAGTCTCTGTTGAGTGATATGCATATAACCCCTTCCATGTTTTTGGCTATCATATCTAATCTTGATCCAAACAAAGCATGTGGACGTGATGGTATCCCTGTGATAGTCATTAAGAAGTGTGCTCCCGAACTGGCTCCTGTTCTCTCATAGCTGTATAATAAATGCCTCGCTGCCTCCTGTTTTCCTGCCTGCTGGAAGTCATCATCTGTTGTTCCAGTTTCTAAGAATTCTAGTGAACCATCTGACCCATCCAACTATTGACCTGTTAGCCTTCTACCTCTTTTTGGAAAATTCCTAGAGGCCCTAATCAATGCTGAATTGGTTCAACATCTCTCATCACAGGGCCTTTTTTCAGACAAGCAATATGGCTTTTGTCTCTCCAGGTCAACTGCTGATGTACTGATGATAATTGCAGAAATGTCTATCATGCTCTAGATAAAAATGCTGAAACCCAGGCTGTACCATTGATATATCTCAAAAGTCTTTGACTTGGTTTGACATTCAGGTCTTCTCCACAAGCTGAAAGGTTGTGATATCTCTGGACACATTTTTGAACTGATCCAGTTTTTTTTATCAAATCATGAAATGAAGGTTATCCTGATACTCATTTAGATCCTTTCATACTAATGTGGGTGTTCCCCAGGGCTCCATCCTTGGTCCTACCCTGTTTTTAATTTTCATTAATGGCCTTCTCGATGACGTCAGCTTTCAATTTGGTATCTATGCTGATGATACAAACATTTACTCCTGTCTTGAGTGTTATGCTGATCAGTTCGACCATATCAAAATGGCAGCCAATGTCTAAAACAATATCAAGTCCGTCTGTAAATGGGACAAAAGATGGCTTGTTAATTTTAATGCCTCCAAAACTAAACGCCTATTAATCATCTGACAGACCCCTTCTCTGACTTCTCAGCATGATGGAAGGCAGAGAAAGGAGATAAAAATGATCAAGCCCAGGCACTGGACATTTCAAAAGCCTTTAAAATACAGGTCTTCTCTACAAGTTGGAAAGTTATAGTATCTCCAGACATATTTTTGAACTGATCTAGTGTTTCCTATCAAATCATGAAATGAAAGTTATCCTGAATGGTCACTCGTCTAGATCCTTTAGTACTAATGTAGGTGTCCCCCCCCCAGAGCTCCATCCATGGTCCTACTCTGTTTTCATTAATGACCTTCCTGATGACATCATCTTTCAACTTGGCATCTATGCTGATGAAACAACCATTTACCCCTGCCTCAACAGTAAGGCTGATCAGGCAGACAAGGTTAAAATGGCTACTGGTGTGCACAGGCAAAAGTGTTGGAAAGTAAAACTGACATACACAGAAGTATACAAATGCTATGTTTAACTGCCAAATAAGAACTGACGGGAAAATGTTATGGTGAAACACACCTAGTCTATAGATAATAGACTCTCCCATCTAATATAAGTAGGAGTCAGTGAGGGTCAACTGGGAATCGAATACGAAAGTAGTCAGCTACCACAACTAGATTACTCTGCGTAATACTTATTATAACAAGTTCCTAACGTTTTGTACGTTGAACCTATTTAGGAGCGAATTTAGTCCAAATACAGTTTCCACTGCGGAAAGTAACTCTACAACAGAAAAGAAATTGAACATACCAGAAATGGCAGAAATACGAAAATGGTGACAAGCCAAAAACTGCACCAGAACATAGTGTGTTAGAAAATTAATAAAGCAATGTTCGTAACTCATCAATCAATGGGTCTGGGTTTGCCCTACAGCCAAGAAGGATCTTAATCAACCGCATTTCTTCAAAGAAAATAGATGTGAAAAGAGAGAGAGAAATCAAAGCAAAAAAAATAGAAAGGAATTGTCCTCAATGCTAATTAAAGCAGAAGTCAACTGCTACTTCCTTGATGGAGCTCCCGACAGCACATTTCATTCCAGAAAGAGAGCCTGGGGATTCACCTTGACTTCCCACAGAGCAAGGTTTTGAAACAAGGTCAGTTTTTAATGTGGGAACCTGAGTGTTTCCACTTGGGACACTGATTTAAGCTGGTCTTAGCTTCTCTAAGCTAGTCATAGCAGGTCATACCACTGCCATGGAACAGATGTTAGGCAACAGAGGGTGGGGGGCAGTTAATGCAAAGAAGGAGAGAAGTCCTCTAGCATGGAACAGATACTATCACCACAGCATCTACTCTAACAGGAAAAAACCCTTCTCCTCCTCTGCTAATCCTTCCAGAAGAATCCAGATGGAGACTGAGATTTACATTAACCCCCCACCACTGATTCAGGTTGTGACACAAAGTCAGTTTTTAATGTGGAGACCTGAGTGTATAGCCGGTCACACAACTGCTATGTAAAAGGTGTCATGCAATGGGGAGAATGCAAGGAAGGAGAGAAGTTCTCTGACATGCAACAGATACTACAACTGCAGCAACTATACTGACCGGAAAAACACCGTTCTCCATTCTCTGCCACCTCCTTCTGAAAGAATCTGGGAGTGGGGTGGAGAGTTTGACATTCACCTTAACCCCCTAACTGAGTCAGGTTGTGACACAAAGTCGATTTTTAACATGAGGTCCCAAGTGTTTCCACTTGAGCCACTGATCTAAGCTGGTCTTAGCTTGTTTGTCAAAGCTGTTCAAAGCTTGTGTAAGCTAGTCATATTCGTAAACTTAAGGAATCAGCACATATGCTAGGCCACAAAAATCTCTTGAGCTGACCAAGCATAGAAAGGAATACAATATGGGAACCAGTAATAAGGAGTGCCAGAGAAAAGCGATAACAATGAAAATTGCAATATGAGCTCTGGTAAAAACATTGGATGATAACAGCAAAAATTGCAATATGAGCACTGGTTAAAAAGGTTGCTGAAGACATTAGGTTTATAATACCCAGAAATTAATTCACAGATGTCCTCAAGGACACATGGCACAGTGGATAAAGTTATATTTTAGTTAGATCCAGTGACAGGTCCCAAAGAGTATGAGTTGCATTCTCCCCATTGCATGACACCTTTTACATTAGTTAGATCCAGTGACAGGTCCCAAAGAGTATGAGTTCAATACCTGGTTAAGGCGGTGGAGAACTTGGAGAGGGAAATTAACTGATAAGTGACATCCATTAAACATGGCACTTGGAACTAGAACAGTCTACCCCAGTGTGCGAAATAAAGGGTTCAGTTCGACATTCCAACCACCTGAAGAAACGTAATAAATATGGCAACAAAGATTAGGACAATAGTCCAAATAATGTAAATAGTGTACATAATACCTCATCTGAGAAATATAGACAGATACTGAAATTCTATTTTGTATTTCATCAACAATTTCTAAATACATTGCAGAAGCACCAGCCCAGATATAGAAGCAATATTCAATGCATGGAGAAATGAAAGACTTATAATGGAGAGAAAAACTGTCTGGCACGACTCAGTGAACCAACTTTCCTAGCAGCAGACCTAGCAGTTAATTAAATACAATTTGCTTGTGACATTTCCTCATGCCAATTGGTGCTAATTCCTTTCCCATTTATCTGCATATTTAATTAAGAAACCTTCATTTGCTACAAGCATATTGTGCCAAATGAAGGTCTCCATAGATTTATTAATCTCTGTCATGTACATTTTATATGTAGATATGTTTTTTAGCATTTGGAATTAATTATTGTCTGTTTTAAATAAATCCATACCATTTTCATTACCTTCTGTTACAGAAACTATTCCCCAAGGTTTCACCACATAAATTGAAATAACTAGATCTCTTAAGAAAATTAAACAAAGCTGAACCTACAATTGAATCCCCACGAGAATACAATACAAATAACACCTTTACTCTTCTTCTTATTCTCTTAATTCAAATTAATACTTGTTTAAAATTAACTGCCTACCATGAGTTGACAAATAGAAATGACCTCATAAATTTTTATTCGTATCAAAATCTCAAATAATTATATTTAAAAACTATTTGAATTTGCTGCCATGAATATTTATGAAGATTTAAGAAAAAAATTACAAATATGTCTTTTTTATTTTGCTAAGCAAACCATCACCATTATTTTGCAATGTTATCTTTCTGCTCATCCACAAGTTATGTTCTCAAACAATGTTGAAATCTGTTTGCAACAACAGGCTGCCTACCTTCAAAACAAGTTTCGTTATTGTTATGGGAACTTACCCATAATAGATAATGAACTATTCCGTACACCATAAATACTGCTCCTCAAGAGGAAGCAGCAGAGTGAGTCAGACACAGAGGCAGTGAGTCAGTCACAGACAGAGTCGCATCAGATGATTACCGTAAGACATTGGAATAGTGATACTTCGAGATAACATAGTTCTCTCTAGCCTAACCTGATTGTTATTACTAACACTTTCTACTTCTTTGTATATCTTCCTATTTGTAATATATCTGTGTTATTCCATACCTGTGTTCGAGTTATTCTTCATTGGTTCTACCTTGGACCATCACCATGGTACAAGGAACCTGGGCCATAACAGTGGCGACGAGGAAACCCCCAAGGAAATACAAAATCTATACCCGGAGAACATACTTTTTTGCTATACGTCGCACATAACAATGGCAATGAGGAAACCCCCAAGGAAATACAAACTCTATTCATGGAGAACATAATTTTTTTGCTATACGTTGCAAATAACAGTGGCGATGAGGTAACCCAAGGGACTAACAGAAACTCTATGCGGAGGACATACCTTTTTGTTGCTATCCGTTGCACATAACAGTGGTTGACGAGTAAACTCTAAAAAAAACAAGTTCTATGCGAGATTCTAAAAAAAAAAAAAACTTTTTCTACGTGAACACACAAAGAAAAAAAAAAAGAAAAGAATTTTCTTTTTGTATATCAAATTTCACTGGCAACAAAGGAAATTTTTTTTATGTACACAGATTACAGAATATTAGGTTACACAAAATTACGTCAACATGGAAGATTTCAAGTCAACCATTATGGAGCTTATCAAAACCCAATTTCAACAGCAGCAAAAAAACGAACAGAAATATCTGGAATTGCAAGAATTATTGCTACGTGTAAAGTCAAATAAGGAGCAAAAATCCGAGAACGAAACAGTTCTCTCACAAGATGCTATTTGGAGTACTATCGAAGCGCACCTGACGAAGATAAAACTTTTGCAAACTACTTCCGAAGGTACGAAGATTTATATGAATTTGACTGCAAAGATTGGTCAGATGCACGTAAAGTATGTCTATTACTAAGGAAATTAGGCACATGCGAATATACCAAATTCATAGATTATATCCTTCCAAGAAAAACAAGTGAGCTAATGTTCAAAGAAGCCATTAATCTGCTAACGGAAGTTTTCAGCCATAATACTTCACTATTCCACAAAAGATGGAAATGCATGAACCTTACAAAAAAGGACAACGAAGATTACATAACTTTCGCGTCCATTGTCAACAAATATTGTGACAACTTCAAATTATCAGAACTCAGCGCAGACAATTTCAAATGCTTAATTTACGTCCAAGGCTGGGTCTCAACCAAAGATGCGGAAATGAGATGCAGAATCCTTACTAAATTGGAGAATGAAACTGATTGACACTTCAAAAGCTAGCCGAAGACTGCCAGAGATGCATCAGTGTGAAGAAAGACTCAAAAGTCATAGAAGAAGTTGGCATAGCACACATACATAAAGTACGAAGACAAACCAACTTACCCTCCTCACAAACAAACCAAACCGATTTTCCCCACTCAAGAACAGGTAAAACAAAATTTTCTAACTCTAAAAATCAATATAAAAAAAATTACCACCCAGTCCATGCTATTGCTGTTGGACTTGGCATTGGTTTAAAGACTGTACTTATCATTTTAAAACCAGTCTATCATGTAAAAAAATAGGCCGCAAAAGTCTCATTGTTGGTCTAGAAGAGAAAACAAAAGCAAAATAAGAATTATGAGGACTGACCAAGCAGATGAGACTAACATAAGAAAATACGTACAAGTTGAAATGCAAAACAGAAAAGTTAGGCTACAGCTGGATTCTGGCTCAGACTTAATGATTATAAACCTACAAACATGGAGAAAACTGAACAAACCTGCCATGTTAAAAACTGATAAAATTGCTAGATCAGTTACGGGGAGAAAGATAAAATTCAAGGGTGAAGTAATTACAAACGTAACATTTAATGGAATGATGAAAAAACTAAAAATGTACGTCTTAAGAAATACTGAAAACCTATTCGGAACAGACTGGATGCAAAAATTCGAACTGTGGGATCTACCTATAAGTACGTACTGCCAAAATGTAAAAAGATTACCAACCGAGGCAGACAAATTAAAAGAAAAACTAAAAACGAGTTTTCCCAAAGTATTTTCAGCAGGCCTAGGAAGATGTAAGAAAATGGCAGCTAATATCAAAATTAAGGAAAATGTTCAGCCTGTTTTCAAGAAAAAAAGGAGTGTACTGTTTGCATCAATTGAAAAAAATTGATCAAGAATTAACTAGACTCGCAAACACTGGCATATTGACAAAAGTAGAATACAGTAAATGGGCTGCACTGATGGTCTACGTCAAAAAGAAATCAGGCAAAATTCGAGTTTGCACTGATTTTTCTACAGGTTTGAAAGCAGCAATAAAGGGCTACCACTATCCTCTACCCAGTCCAGAAGAAGTATTAACTAAATTAAATGGCGGAAAATATTTTCCAAAAATTGATTTAAGTGAGGGGTACCTGCAAATTCCAGTCGATGAAGAAAGTTCAAAACTACTATGCATAAACACACACAAAGGACTGTACAGATACCAAAGATTACCTTTTGGAATTAAGGTTGCACCGGTTATATTCCAACAGACAATGGATACGATGCTTGCCGGACTAGAGTACACAATTGCATACCTGGATGACGTATTGATTAATAGCGAAAGCGTTGAACAACACAGAGAACATGTACAGGAAGTATTTAAAAGAATACAAAGCTATGGATTCAAAGTAAAAGAAAATAAGTGCACTTTTTTCATGAAGGAAATCAAATACCTTAACCATATAATAGATCAAGAAGGTAGACGACCAGACCCTGAAAGGTCAACAGCAATTAAAAAAATGCCAGTTCCTAAAAACATAACAGAACTACAAAGTTTTCTAGGATTAGTAAGTTACTACCAGGAATTCATACCTCAAATGCATAAACTTTGCGCATCACTGAACGAGCTGCTAAAGAAAGAAAAAGTTTAGCAGTGGACAGATCACTGCCAAAAAGCATTTGACGAAATAATCAAAATGTTAACTTCAGATTTATTTTTGGCACACTACAATCCCAAACTAGAAATTATTGTAGCAAGTGACGCTAGCGCCTATGGAGTCGGAGCGTGTATATTACATAAAATGCCAGATGGGACAATAAAACCCATTTCACATGCTTCTCGAACCCTAATACCAGCGGAGAAAAATTATTCACAAATAGAGAAAGAAGCTCTAGGAATTATCTTCGTAGTCACGAGGTTTCATAGGTAAACTATGGCAGACATTTTACTCTTCAGATGAATCACAAACCATTACTAACAATTTTTGGTTTGAAAAAAAGGTCTACCGGTTTACACTGCAAATAGGTTACTTAGATGGGGAACAATTCTTCTGAACTATAATTTCACAATGGAATATTTACCAATGAAAAGATCGGGCATGTGGATGGTCTGTTGAGACTTATAGCAACAAAGACAGAGCCATTTGAAGATACGGTAATCGCAGCCTTAAGAAACGAAGAAGACATCAGGACAGTACTATGTTGTACAGTTAGAAACCTCCCAGTTACATTGCAAGACATAAAAAATGAAGCCAAAAACGACGAATTTATTATTGAAACAAAAGAAAAAATAGCAGAAAAAATGAGCAAATATTGGACAGCTTTTCTCTATGCGACAATGTGTTACTTTACAACGAAAGAGTTGTAATTCACAAAACATTACAAAAGCGGATCTTAAAGGATTTCCATAGGGGCCATCCTGGTAAAAATAGAATGAAGTTTCTAATGCGAAGCTATGTATATTGGAAGAATATGGACCAGGATATTACTCAGATGGTGGAAATGTGCAAGGGTTGTAATTTAGCAACCAAAGCACCGCCAATCATACATAAGCCATGGCCAGAGACTGATCGTCTGTGGTCAAGAATACATGCAGATTATGCAGGACCAATTGATGGCTTCTACTATTTAATCATAGTGGATAGCTATAATAAATGGCCGGAGGTGTTTCGTTGCAAAAATCCTACTTCAGAAACGACCATAAATTGCCTCCACGTGCTATTCTCTCGGTTTGGTGTAGTGGATTGCCAAGTCACAGATAATGGAATGCAATTCACGTCAGCAGATTTCCAAGAGTTTTGTGAAATTTATCAAGTAAAACATATAAAATCCCTGCCTTATCACCCAAGATCAAATGGGCAGGTGGAGAGATTTGTTGATACACTCAAAAGAGCGCTACGAAAAGCCTATGATGTGCCTACCGAAAAAGCACTACAGCAATTTATTCAGGTATATCGAATAACGCCAAATAATGCTATGCCATCAACATTATCACCAGCAGAAGTGATGTTTGCTAGAAAGATCAGATCAGCATTTGATAAATTGCTACCAAGTAAAACAAAACAAGTAACACAGTCCTATGCACCAAAAAGAAAATTTCTCCCAGGAGAAAAAGTTTTTTTTAAAGCCTATAAAAATAACATATGGGAGCAAGGCACAATTGAGAAAAGAATTGGAAAGATGGTTTACACAGTTCAGGGACAAAAATCCTCACACAGAAGACACGTAAACCAAATAAGGAAAAGACTCTTACAGGATGCTAACGGTCCACCTCAAGAAGAGGTAATGGACACGATTTTCGATACGTTTTATATAAAAAGACCACGAACAATGCCAGAACCAAGAAAATCGTCTCGAAAAAGAAAATTTACAGAACCTTTGGAAATAGATCCAAAGAAAAAAAGATATTAAAAACCCATGCTACGCAAAAGCTTTGGAAGGGGGGATGTTATAGAAACTTACCCATAATAGATAATGAACTATTCCGTACACCATAAATACTGCTCCTCAAGAGGAAGCAGCAGTGTGAGTCAGACACAGAGGCAGTGAGTCAGTCAGAGAGAGAGTCGCGTCAGACGATTACTGTAAGACATTGGAATAGTGATACTTCGAGACAACATAGTCCTCTCTAACCTAACCTGATTGTTATTACTAACACTTCTACTTCTTTTGTACATATTCTGTTTGTAATATATCTGTGTTATTCCATACCTGTGTTCGAGTTATTCTTCATTGGTTCTACCTTGGACCATCACCATGGTACAAGTAACCTGGACCATAACAGTTATTTATTCTTTTTAAACGTCAGAACAGAGCTGACTATATGGATATGCATAACTTGACTTCTGGAGAGGAGAATTTCCAAGCATATTCCAGCATCTATTAAGAGATGTCAGTCAAGTAATAACTTGTATAAGTTTGTTGCTTCAGGGTCATGCTATTGTGGAGCACCTGATAAAAATTGTCAGCAAGCTCTGGCATACTGGGAGAACATGTTCTCTGTTTTTTGCAGATTCCATTTGCTGTTTCATCTCAAAGTGCTTGAGATAATTTTTCTTAAGTCTAGACAGCCTTTCCTGTATAAACATAACGAATGTCACAAAAAAAAAAACTGTTGGAACTGCTCGGTAACATTGACCTATTTGGGAAGGAACTTAGAATTATCCAGAACCTATACTAACAGTGAACCACATGTATACAGACAGGAAATGAGTTTAGTCAATACCCAAAAATAAAAATGGGTAAAAGACAAGAATGCATTTCCTCACCAGACCTTTTCAACCTATACAGTAAGGTCATTTTGAGAGAATTAGAAGTCCTGAGAGAATTCATTCTTGGCAGCTGCAATCTTAGAAACTTAAGATATGCAGATGACACAGTGTTGATAGCAGTCATAGAAAGGAAACTGCAAGAAGGTAGTGAAGTGAGAAGAAAGGACTAAACATCAATTGTAAAAAGATAGTCTGGTTTGTATACATTACTTCAAATCTCTTGGCAGGGACGAGTCTAATGTTTATTTTATGTGTAAGAAACTGATTCAGATCAGATTAATTTGAAAACTTAATTCTGCTGCAGTATTCAGCTGTCCAAGTTACATGTTGCCAGACACTTGGATTTCATAGCTGTAATTAAACATGGTTTATGAGCCAGTTTGAATATTTTCACACCAGTTTCAAATCTCAAATGTGAACCTGTAATAGAATTGTCATTTGTACCATTTGAAAGCACAACAGGATATATCTTCTTCCAAGAACTTTTTGGGAATCATTTTGCAATGTGCTTCATCAAATGGTCATCTCTACTCCTGGTTTTGCTTGGACATCCTCTTCTCTCCTTGTTACTAAATGTCCCTGAATTTTGGAAATTCATGATATGAAACAAGGTTATGCAAAAATGAAAATAACCTTATTACAGTTGTTTGGTTTGGTTTGTTTTGTTTTATGGCACATCAACCTCAATGGGTCATTTAATGCCAACAACTTTTTTTTTTTTTCCTGGTAATATTTTTGTTTTGTCAAAAATCTATTTCTGTTAATATTTTTTTCCTCAAAAATGTATAGCTGGTAATATTATTTTTTCAAAAATGTATAGCTGGTAATATTTTTTTTTCAAAAAACATATAGCTGGTAATATTATTTTTTCAAAAACATATAGCCGGCAATACTATTCTTTCAAAAAAAAAACGTATAGCTGGTAATATTTTTTCAAAAACGTACAGCTGGCAACATTATTTTTTCAAAAATGTATTATCAGAGGCCTTGCTGTTGGACGTAGTTTATCGTCATACCCAGAATGTGGATGTAGTTTATCGTCATACTCAGGATGTTTATTACAGTTGTCTTAAACTTTCATTAATAACTGTACATAACAATGACTGTACGTAATATTACACTTACGGTATGCATCATTTTAATAGACACTAAACTTGTGATTCACTTAATTGTGCCACAAAATATTGTCACAGCATACATATATGTGTGTGTGTGTGTGTGTGTGGAAGTATTAATGGTACAGTGTTAGTATCTGAATAAGTATTAAACTTTTGATCCCACATTAGCTAAAAAACGTTTTATCAGTTTTATTGCAATTTTCTACTTCTTATTTATTTGAATGAGGCTTTTCAATCCTAAATAGCATGAAAAATAATAAGCAAGAAAGACTACACGCAACTGAAGAAGAAATAAGAGGCCAATTATCGAACATTCAACCAAGCATTGAAGAAAACACGGAAAACACCAGTTTTCACACTAAATAAGCTGCATAAATAGTCGAATGGAAAAATTAAAATAAAGTTCATATTTGTGTGTGTATTTTTTTTTTAAATCGATGGTTTTATTTCATAACATTTAAATGTATACCTTTTAAAAATTTGCTAAGTGTGCCATTGCTTAAAAAGGTTGAGAAACAGTACTCTGAGGTATCATTTGTTTGATGCAATTTTATTGGAAACATAAGAGTTATTGATATGAAACAGCTTAGGGACAAAAATAGTGAAGTTCTACAAGTCACTTGAAATAGATTAACATATAAGAAAACCTATGAAAAATGCTAAGATGTACTGAGGGAATATTTTATATCATAGAGAGGTGAAAAAGTTAACAAAATATTACATTATCTAAACATCTTGACCTTTGATATTTGATCATAAAGCTATTTTAATTTGGCTTTGGATTTGTGGATATTGTTTTTTTTTTAGAACTTGAACCTGTATTGGCAGCAGCAGTAGATCTACAGTCATTTCAACACCAGTCACAGGTTTCACACTAAATAAGCTGCACAAATAGTTCAATAGTAACATTGAAATAAAGTATTTTGTGTGTGTATATTTTTTAAATCTATTGTTTTATTTCATAACATTTAAATGTATACCCTTTAAAAATTCCACTAAGCCTGCCATGATGTTTTCATTTGCTCCTAGGTGTGCTGTTGCTTAAAAAGGTTGAGAAACACTGCTCTGAAATTTTCAAAAATGAAACATGCACATAGATACCCTTTAAAAATTCCACTAAGCCTGCCATGATGTTTTCATTTATTTCTAGGTGTGCTGTTGCTTAAAAAAGGTTGAGAAACACTGCTCTGAAATTTTCAAAAATGAAACATGCACATAGATACCCTTTAAATTTAAATGTATACCCTTTAAAAATTCCACTAAGCATGCCATGATGTTTTCATTTGCTTCTAGGTGTGCTGTTGCTTAAAAAGGGTGAGAAACACTGCTCTGAAATTTTCAAAAATGAAACATGCAAATAGATACCCTTTAAATTTAAATGTATACCCTTTAAAAATTCCACTAAGCCTGCCATGATGTTTTCATTTGCTTCTAGGTGTGCTGTTGCTTAAAAAGGGTGAGAAACACTGCTCTGAAATTTTCAAAAATGAAACATGCACATAGATACCCTTTAAATTTAAATGTATACCCTTTAAAAATTCCACTAAGCCTGCCATGATGTTTTCATTTGCTTCTAGGTGTGCTGTTGCTTAAAAAGGTTGAGAAACACTGCTCTGAAATTTTCAAAAATGAAACATGCAAATAGATACCCTTTAAATTTAAATGTATACCCTTTAAAAATTCCACTAAGCGTGCCATGATGTTTTCATTTGCTTCTAGGTGTGCTGTTGCTTAAAAAGGGTGAGAAACACTGCTCTGAAATTTTCAAAAATGAAACATGCAAATAGATACCCTTTAAATTTAAATGTATACCCTTTAAAAATTCCACTAAGCCTGCCATGATGTTTTCATTTGCTTCTAGGTGTGCTGTTGCTTAAAAAGGTTGAGAAACACTGCTCTGAAATTTTCAAAAATGAAACATGCAAATAGATACCCTTTAAATTTAAATGTATACCCTTTAAAAATTCCACTAAGCGTGCCATGATGTTTTCATTTGCTTCTAGGTGTGCTGTTGCTTAAAAAGGGTGAGAAACACTGCTCTGAAATTTTCAAAAATGAAACATGCAAATAGATACCCTTTAAATTTAAATGTATACCCTTTAAAAATTCCACTAAGCCTGCCATGATGTTTTCATTTGCTTCTAGGTGTGCTGTTGCTTAAAAAGGTTGAGAAACACTGCTCTGAAATTTTCAAAAATGAAACATGCAAATAGATACCCTTTAAATTTAAATGTATACCCTTTAAAAATTCCACTAAGCGTGCCATGATGTTTTCATTTGCTTCTAGGTGTGCTGTTGCTTAAAAAGGTTGAGAAACACTGCTCTGAAATTTTCAAAAATGAAACATGCACATTGATACTATGAGATATGCATGTAATGTTCCGCACAACCAATGAAAACATAAAATTTAAAATTAGATACAGACATATATGATGACTACTTCTATGTTTTCGTGTCCCTTCAGAATGTTGGCAATCATGGTTCTCCACAGCTTTCTGTCCTTTCTACTTCTTAATAACTTCTGTTTTTTTGTTAACTTTTCTAGACCCTGATCTGCCATAGAGTTAATCAATCTCATTAGATATGTTATGCATTGTTTTCCTCTATACTTCTTGTATTCAATATGTCCTGTGAGTATCACATTTTCCAAGCCATCTTTCTTTATGTGTGCTAGAAATATCAACTATCTCTTCCTGATGTCAACTATAAGTCTCCTTTTTGTTTGCTGTAGTTTGAATAATTTTAGACCAAATTCAAATTTCAGATGATATCAAAATTATCATCAACTGACATCTGTACCATTTTCAAGCAGAGTATTTTATTAGAAGAACTTGTTACAAATTGTATGGCAACACATTTCATCAAATGGTTATCGCTTGCACTAGTTTTCCTTGGTCTTCCTCTTCTTCCCTTGTTGCTAAATGTCCCCAATTTTTTAAACTTCACAATAGCAGTGTGGACAGCTGTTTTTCTACAACCTGTTCTTATATTAATTTTATTTTCAGAATAGATTTACTCATGTAAAACCACAACTTTCTTCATGTAAAAGCACAATTTGGATGCTTCATGTAGGTGAAAGTGAGGATATTTTGCACTTATTCTAAGCCTATTTTCCAACACAAATACTAACAGAATGGCTGCTAATTTAGCAATGACAAGAATTATTTGACCTTAAATCATGTGTGAATAATGGCTGATGCAATAAATAGTAAAAGGCATTGCATCATGCAATCTCATATGGTACAAAGTAATATAAAAATGAAAGTAACCGTGTGACAAGTAAGTGGTCTTAAACTTTCATTAATGACTGTATATAAATTAAGAATAATTGTCATGTGCATGAAAGGTGAGGAAAAAATGTATATTTATTATTAATACAAATTTTATCTTCTTATTCTACACTGTGCAATGTTTTATTGCCATCAGCAATATTTTATATATTATTTGTGTGTGTATGTGTATATATATATATATATATATATATATATATATATATATATATATACACATACACACATACATACACACACACACAGACTGATGACCTGACAGTTGCATTTAAAGATGAAACAGACTGTTGTCACTGGGTGTCCACTTTATATACACTTTGTCCCTGATATTAAGCACTTTAATACCTTGACTGAGCATACCTTAAAACTATATTTTTATCACACACACACACACACATATATATATAGGTTTCCCTGATGATCCGCTTAGGTGAAACATTGGTAGGTTTATCTGGCTCTCTAGGTTTGAGTAGGTCCGCTCTACTTTTGTATTGATCACTTTTTTAGTTAGTTGATTACTCGTATTGGGGTTTTTTTCTTTGGGCTTTGGACCGGTATGTTGTACGATTAATTTCGACAGACGTTCATGTTCATAGCTCTTTCTTTTTTTAAAACCTTTTTTTCCATCGATATTGATTTGATCATTGGCAAATCAAGAAACCTAAGATTTTCTGAGATGAGTGTAGTTACCTATATATATATATATATATATATATATATATATAAAAGTGGACATGGAAGTCAGCACTTAGAGGCGACAGTCTGTTTCATGCTAGTGCAATCGTCAGGCAACTAGTGCTGTTATTTTTCTCGGCTATTTATATATAAGGGTCAGTGGTGCATTATGGGTAGTCTATTTTGGCAGTTACTTTTACAGGAAGTCGCTTATTTGTTTATTTATTTATGTCAAATTATTTTGCTTGTTTTTTTGTTTGTTTGTTTTTTAATTTTATTTTTATTTTTTATCTTATATATTTATTTTTTATTTTGATCGATGTTTTTTATTAATGTAGTGGAAATTTGTTTATATAGCTTATTGTTGGTAGTCTATAATGGCCATCATTTACCGGAAGTCGGATGTTTGCTTATTTATTTGGGTCAAATTGTTTTGCTTGTTTTTATTTATTTTCATTTTTATTTTTTATCTTATATATTTGTTTATTTGTCGTTGATTAAATCTATTTGTTGAATTTTGGGGTGGGATGTTGTGGTTTGTTCTTACTATTATTTTGGTCGGAACAGTTTTTAATTTATCTATTTGGGTTGATTATCTTTATTTGTTTTTTCTAAACGGCTAGTTTATCGTAATCGGTTGTTAGTTTATTTATATATTTGGATGTATTTAGATCAATTTATTATACTTGTTGTTATTTATTTGTTACACTATATATTTTTGGCTTTCAATTTTTAAGTAACATAGTATATTATCTTTTATTAATTTTTTTATTTTTTAATGTTATATAACAGTTATAACTTTCGTCCGTTCTTTTGTTTTGATTTTATTTCGCATATTCTAACAGGTGTGGTTTTGTAATTTGTTTGGAGTAATTTATTTTGATTATTTTATCGTTGTTTTGTTTCTTTATGTATTTATTTATTTTTCTATTTTCAGTTACATAGTAAAAATTTGTTTTCATGTCTGCATTTTGAGATTAGCTCAGATCTTTTATTTAATAATTTATTTTGATCTGGGAAGGTAATGATAGCTATTTTTTCCTACAAGCAAAGTTTGCAAGTTTTTGATAGGTTGTTGTAGGCTGATGATTTTTTCCTTATTTTCCAAGATATTTTTGGTGTGGTGTGTGTTTTGTTTTTTATTTCCCAGATATACTTAGAAAGCATTGTGCTGTTCGCATATTTACTATTTGTCAAAGATGTTTTGTGTACATAATTTCTTTGTTTCCATGGTCCTTCGGTTACTCCTATGTATACTTTTTCTTCATTATCTGCTGATTTTATCGTGGCTTGGTAGATTACGTTGTTTTGTAAACAATTACCATTTAAGGGACATTCATTTTTTATTCTGCAGTTGCACGTGGGTTTAATTTGTTCGTGTGGTTTGTTAATAATTTTCCTGTTGTGCTTTTTTATTATTTGTGCCATGTTCTCGGTGCAACTGTAGCTGATTTTTACTGTGTTTTTGTTGAATATTTTGTGTAGGGTGCGTGATTCCGGAAAGTGTTTGTGTAAAAGTTTGAAGAATATTTTTCCTATGTGTGTTTTTACGTTTTTGCAGTACGGTGGGTTGAATCATATGATATTTCTTTTCCTGTTGGTCTTTTTCATGTTCTGTGGTGAGTATGTGAGTGTTGCTGGGAATCTGCTATCTTTTAGGGCTGTTTCGTAGTCTTTCTTAGCTTTGTTAAATATAGATTCATCGGACGAATTGTCGGAAAGCCTGTGGTTAATCGATTTTGGTATCTGTTTGATTATAGAAGGCGGGTGGTTGGAGTATATGTGTATGTACTGTGGTTTATCATTCGGTTTTCTGTATGGTTTGTGTGTGCCTTTTCTTAGGTTGAAGGTAACATCTAGAAAATCTACTTCGTTTAGGTTAGTTTTTATATCTATCTCGAATCCGTTATTTTTGAAAATTTTAATTATTGCTTTTCTAGTTTTATCTGTGTTTTGTTTGTTGCAGTTTCTTAAGATTATGAGTCCATCATCCCTGTAGAGCCCTGTGTCATTTCTATATTATTTTGCTTAGTTCGTGTAGTAAGTAAATACCTACGATTTCGGATGTCTCTGCACCGTCAAAGCTTCCCATTGTAGTGTCAAATATCCCATCTTTCTTTATCCATGCTTCTTCATGGTGAAATAATAATGATTTATGGGAGTGCTTAATGATGTAGATTTCGTTTGGTTTTATTATTATTTGTTCCTGAGCTAAGTTGATGGCCTTATCTAACGTACGTTCTGTTATGGATGGGTAAAATTCTTTTATGTCTAATTGTAGGAAGTGGCAATTTTGTTTGTTATTTATGCTGTTGAACCAGTCAATGGTTGCTTTTGTGTTTTTCCACTGGTTTACTCCTAACTTCTTCCTAAGTTCAGAATTAATTCTTTCTAGTATTGTTTTACTTATTTTACCTAGTTCGCTTTTGGCTGGGTTTACTTAAAAATCGAAAGCCAAAAAGAGAAAACATACAGTGTAACAAATAAATAACAACAAGTATAATAAATTGATCTAAATACATCCAAATATATAAATAAACTAACAACCGATAATGATAAACTAGCCGTTTAGAAAAAACAAATAAACCACCGATCAAAATAAAAAATAAATAAATAAATATATATGATAAAAAAAATAAAATAAAAATTAAATTAAAAAACAAACAAACAAACAAACAAAAAAACAAGCAAAATAATTTGACATAAATAAATAAACAAATAAGTGACTTCCGGTAAAAGTAACCACCAAAATAGACTACCCATAATCCACCACTGACCCATATATATAAATAGCCGAGAAAAATAACAGCACTAGTTGCCTGACGATTGCACTAGCATGAAACAGACTGTCGCCTCTAAGTGCTGACTTCCATGTCCACTTTTATATTTACACACGCTCTATCTCTGATATTGAGCACTTTATCCCATAAATACAGCACACTTTAAGACTATATTTCTTTATATATATATATATATATATATATATACAGAGAGAATGATAGATAGTTAAATAGAATATATATATATATATACATTAATGTATATTTGGGCAACAACCTTACTTTTAAACATCTTTCATTATGTATATATATATATATGTATATGAAGAAATATAGTTCAAAGGTGTGCTATATTTATGGGATAAAGTGGTCAAGATCAGAAATAGTATATGTAAATATAAAAGTGAACACTGAAGTCAACACTCAGAAGAAACAGACTGTTTCATGCTAGACGCAATCATCACACCATAATTGTGTCTAGCAAAAATCAGCCTGTCGCCTCTGAGTGTTGACTTCAATGTTCACATTTATATATATATATATATATATATATGTACCTTTTGTTAAGATGGACAAGGAAAATTTGATTAATTTTTTTATTTAATTTCCAGCATTCTTTTCCATTTGGTGGGAGTGGTGGAGTACAATAACTGAATGGTATGGACAGCTTTCGTACTCCTCACTCACCAAATGGAAATGCTGAAAAAAAAGTCAAATAAAAAAATTAATAAAATTTTCCTTGTCCATCATATTTAGCAAAAGCTATGTGAACGGTGTGATGGGTAAACTGTCACCATTTTATATTTTTAATTTTGCATATAAGCATTGCAGGTTTTTGATTTTGCTGACTGCATAGTATAGTAGGGCCAGTTGGGCACCTTCTGTAAGAAAAAGTGCACCATGATGCAATTCAGAAATTTGGAAATGGCATGCTGTACTGCTTGGCATTTGCGCCGGAAGCTGCAATATGAACATTTCAGAGTGTTTGGGTGTCAATCTGAGGACAGTGCAGAGGATTCAGAAAGAGTTGGATGAGTTTAATGGTGATTACGAAGGTACAGCAGCTCGGAAAACTCATTCTGATAAGAAAAGAACTCTTGAATTTATAAGTGAGGGCCTCAGACTCAACATGGATGCCTACATCAATTTTGTGTAATTGTAATGATCGACTCTTCCAAGTTATGAATAATTCCTCTAGAACAAAGAGCAAATATAGTAGTTGGAGAAGCACGAAAACTTACCAAACTCCATCTGAAACATACTAGCAGAAAATACAATGCATAACAGCAGCAGCCACATGTAAAAAACAAGATTAAAAATAATGGAAGCACTAATAATAAAAAAGGAAAAGCGAACACTCAATAACATTAATTATGAACACGGCCACAATGTGCTGGCCGTGTTTGGAAAATTAAATATTCTGATAACTTCAGACATACATAAAAACCCACACCTTCAGTGAAAAATGAAAAATAAAAATCTTCCTTGAAAGCGTGCTCAGACATGCAGAACGTTTGAACAGTTTTTACACACTTTGTGTCCAGAAAAGAAAACACTTGTACGGACACAAGAAAAATTAAATAGAAAGCGTAATTGCAGTAACTTGTCAGTCATGTTTAATGAAACTTGTATAAAAGAGTGACTGCTGCCCAAATACACAATATATATATATATATATATATATGTGTTTGTGTGTGTGTGAAAGTAAGAATGGCAAATGAGAAGTAAAGAATCAAAATACTTTTTATGGAAAATAATCAGAGTTAATTCACTGACAAATCAAAAACAAAACCTGAACCAAAAGTGCACCTCCCCCTACCACCCAGACAAAAAGAAATGAAAAATGTAGTGACTTTCAATATGGCTACGGTCAACCCAAATTAGACATAAAGGAAAAAAGAAATAATAATGTGATTAAATATCATTTTTTTTTATGTTACTCAAATAAATCAGCATTATTTTTCATGAATTTATGTGACATCAACAAATTTCCTTCATGTTTTCTTCCTTTTTTATTTTTTGTTCTTTAGAAGTTATTGATTTCAATGATTGATCTTTCCGAAATAGATCTGTCATTTATGGAGAGCAACTCACATTTTCAACCCTACTCTTCCTCCTCCTCCTCCTTCTCAGTATTTCTTTTTCCCTCTTTTTTTCTCCTATTCCCTCCCTAGCCCTCTCATCTTTACTTCATTCCATCTCTATTGTATATATCACTCTAGTTATTTTTTCTTTGACTTTCTTTCTTTCAGATGTTTTCTCTTTTGCCTCCTCCTTAGTTTTCCTCTCTCAGATTTCATTTTACATCGGTTTCTGGCATCATTTACTTGTTTTTCCTTTTTGCCTGACTGTGTTTTTTATATCTTTTTTGCTATTATCTGAATATGTACTTCCTAATCTATCTATTTCAATCTGTTCATATGTATATATCTCATTCTATTCATACGAGTCTGTCTGTTAAAGTCTCTTCATATCTGCTTACTGTTCATATCTATTTATCTATCTCATTCCCTTCCTATTTATCTATTTGTTGCATTCTGTCGATATCTATTTATCTCTCTCATTCACTTCCTATTTATCTGTTGCACTCTGTCTTCCTCGGCTGCTCTGATCAACAGTTGTATAATATTGGGGTGTCTGTAGTGCCATGTCACACATGGAAAGGTGTCCCTGCAGTCACCTCCGGTGGGCAACCCTGAGGCCACATTATGATGCAGGCTGTGCCCAATTCCCTCTGCCTACGTCACGGCCAATAACTGTCGGCTTCTTTTACCTCAGGCCTTCTCATCTTCCAACCATAATTCCACATGATGACTTACAAAGATTGAAAAAGTAAACATAAACCAGCACTTCAAAAATCACCTAAACCCCCCAACATCTCGTTCTCCAACATCTGTGGCATTAGAACCAATTTCTACAGTGTGGAATCTTTCCTCACTGCAAACTGCCCGGACATACTGGCTCTGTATGAGACCAATCTTGACTCATCTATCCCCTCTTCTGAACTCTCGATCCCTGGCTACCTCCCTCTCCTCAGAAAAGACTCTCTAACTCACATGCATGGCCTTGGTGTCTACGTCAAGGACCATCTCCCTCTGTCTAGAGAGTTCTCCCTCGAATTGCCGGACCATTTGTACATGTGTCTCCGGCTATCTCTTCTCAATGCTGTAAGCTGTCTCTTCTTCATTTATCGCTCTCCATCCTCTCAGGACTGTGGAATGCTTGATATCATTTCTGACAGCATAGACAAGGCTCTCTCTCTCCACCCGTACGCTCACATATTTGTGTTTGGTGATTTTAACGCCCACCATAACAAGTGGCTTCAGAATGCTACTACTAACCTTGCAGGCATACACACAATTAACTTTTCAGTTTCTCAATCCCTCACGCAGATAATTGACTTCCCCACGCGTTTTGCCTACAACCAGGATGGTAAGGCCTCTCTTCTCGATCTGTGTTTTACCTCCATCCCTGAGTCTTGTAGTACCATGCAGCTCTGCCCTCTTGATAACTCTGATCATGTGGTAGTGTCTATTAACATCTCCTTCAACTCCACCCCATGCAAAGAGCCTGCTACCACCCAAACCTCGTTCTGCTACCAACAAGATGACTGGGACTCATTCCGTGATTTCCTCCGCGATGTCCCCTGGGATGCTGTATTTAAGCTCCCCATTCAAGAATGTGCTTCAGAGGTCTCATCCTGGGTTAAAGCGGGAATTGACTCTTTCATCCCCTCAAGGAAATTCAAGGTCAAATCGTGCTCCTCCCCATGGTTCTCTGCTGCTTGTTCAGCCGCCATTGCCCATAGGAACCACTTCTTCCACCTATTTTGTAGCGATATGTCTGACTGCAATAGATGCCTCTTTGCCTCCACCCATAATGAGTGTAAGCATGTCCTCAATGAAGCTAAGTCTCTATTTGCTGCTCGGATGAAGGAACGCATCACATCTCACAAATTCGGCTCCAAGGATTACTGGCGTCTCTGCAAGAGTGTTCTGAACAATTGCAAACCCTCTATAACTCCTCTGTTCAACCAGTTTGAGGTCCTGACCACGTCTGCCGACAACGCTGAATGCTTTGCTCAGAAATTTTCATTCAATTCAATGCTTGACTCTTCCGGTGTACCTATACCTGATTTCCCTCTCAGAACTGAGGCCCTTTTGAACAGGTTAAACATAACCCCATCATTGGTATTGGGCATTATCTCTAATTTAGAACCTCACGAGGCTAGTGGTGGAGATGGGATACCAGCCATTGTCTTGAAGAAATGCATGCCTGAATTGGCACCCGCCCTCTCTAAATTATACAACTACTGCCTCAAGGAATCCTGTTTTCCTGACTGCTGGAAGCCCTTATCAATTGTTCCTATCTTTAAGAACTCTGGTGACCCCTCTGACCCTTCTAATTACCGTCCTATCAGTCTCCTACCCCTCTTTGGCAAAGTCTTCGACGCCCTTATCAACACCAAAGTGGTTAACCGCCTTACATCACATGATCTGCTCTGACAAGCAATATGGATTCCGCTTTGCCCGATCTACAGCTGATGTGCTTACGGCCATCACTGAATTTGTCTACCAAGCTCTTCATAATAACGGAGAAGCTCGTGCCGTGGCCCTTGATATCTCCAAGGCATTTGATAGGGTTTGGCATGCCGGCCTTCTTCGCAAGCTTCAGAGCTATGGTATTACAGGCTGATTGTTTGACCTACTACAATCATTCCTGTCAAACCGTGAATTGAAGGTCGTTCTCAATGGATTCTCCTCCAGCTCCTATCCCACGAACGCAGATGTTCCGCAAGGCTCCATCCTAGGCCCTACCCTGTTCCTTATATTCATAAATGATCTTCCAAATGCCATAGATTCCCAAGTTGGCATCTACACAGATGACACCACAATTTACTCCTGCCTCAGAAACAAATCTAGTGCCGCTGACAAAATTAACCTGGCCGTTATCTCGAAAAGGACCTTCAATCAGTTGTGAACTGGGGCAGGAATTGGCTGGTTAACTTTAATGCCTCCAAAACAAAACTGCTCTCCATTAATCACCACAGGGATCCTTCCCTGCATCCCATTAGAATGTCTGAAGCTCAACTTCTCAAGAGCTCCTCTCTGTGGCTGCTCGCTCTCACGCTGTCTGCTGACCTGAGATGGAACAAATACATTGAGTCAATTGCTTCATCCACCACAAGGAAAGTTGGCTCCCTGTGCCGGGCCAGGAAATTTTTCTCCCCGGAATCGATCCTCCAAATTTACAAATCAACCATCTGCCCTTGCATGGAGTATTGCTGCCATATATGATCTGGAGCCCCTTCTGTTTGCCTCGGAGTTCTTGATAAGATCCAGAGACGGGTATGCAATGTAATTGGCCCTGATCTGGCTTCTCCTCTGCAGTCTCTCTCTCACAGATGCACCGTCGCCTCTCTCTGTCTCTTTTACAAATACTTTCATGGTAATTGCTCCGATGAGCTGCTATTGCTGGTTCCCAGGCTCCATGAATTCAAGTGTCATATGAGACTGGCATCCCGTTCCCACCCTTTCACTGTTGAAACTGTTAAATGTAGACATCTCTTCTACTCCAATAGCTTCATATCTCGCACCTCTCACCTGTGGAACTCCCTTCCCTATTCCTGTTTCTCTGACAAATATAATCTCCAAGTATTCAAATGTAACGTCAATCAACATCTCCAGTTGCATCGATCTATCCACTATCCTTCTCCACGTCCTTTCCTCTATCACTTTTTTCTGCTCTTTCTTCAAATCTTCTGTAACCCCTTGCGTGCTAGTGGCTTTCAGCCTTGCCTGGGGTGAAAAGCTTAAAAAAAAAAAATGAATTCCCTTCCTATTTTTATCTACCTGTTGCACTCTGTCCATATCTATTTATCTATCTCATCCTCTTCCTGTTTATCTATCTCATCCTCTTCCTGTTTATCTGTCTGTTGCACTCTGTACATATCTATTTATCTATTTCCTTGTTTTCTAATTTAATTACTTTGTCTAACATCATTTAATTTCAATCAATCTAGCTAACTTGCTCCTCATGCAGTTAGTCTCTGAGAGAGCAATCTGAAGAAATTAAAAAGAGAAAATGAAATACTAACAACACAAGTGTAGATAACAAAATAAGGATACAAACTATTAAAAAAAAAAGAACGAAAAAGGTTATCCATTTGTTATTTTTGTAAAAATATATAATCATTGGGAATTGTTATTTAATTCTAAATTTTCTATCTATTAAGTTTGATAATGTTATAGACAAGTGTATGGTTGCAAGACAGAAATACGACAACAGCAGAAATAGATTTACGTGATTTATTTTAATAGGAACATCTGGTTTTGGGACAGCTACCTTGTGGTATAGTTCATAAGCCGCCTGATCTATCGTAGTAGTTCCCACTGGTTGGCGTGGTGTTCCTCCTGCTGACTTCTCAGACTGACCGTGACAGATCTCTTCCCCGACCTCCCATTGACTGCGTTGTACTTCTCCGTTTGACCCTTTTTATGGCGTTTTTTATGGCTTAACGGGCTCTAAAAATGACGTGAGTATAATTAGGAGGGAAGCAGTTTTATTGGTCGAAAAATAGAAGCACTTTGAAATATTATTTTATTTTTCAACCGGAACTTGTGCGTCAGGCTTATGCATAAACAACGATAATGGTCATTTTGTGACAGGGCCTTGTCCTGTTCACATCCGACTGTCGCTCTTGAGTATGTTAGATCAAGGCCAGCACGCTCAAGCCCTCGGGCACGATGACTTGTGACTTTGTGCTAGCACAGCTATTGAGGGCACCCAAGGGTTCTGTCTACCTAATTTTACTCAGAAGGCTTGGGTCAACCCATGGTATGGTTTTTAGGCACTTTCCAGAATATATATATATATATATATATATATATATATATATATGTGTGTGTGTGTGCGTGTATATATATATATATATATATATATATACACGCACACACACATTTTATATATAAAATAACATTAACAGCCTATTTTATGCTTAGTGATTTTTTTCATATACATATATATATATATATATATATATAATTGTTTATTTAAAAATTATAACATAAATATGTTATAAAATCACTACAAAAATAGCCATTTTGTTTCAACACCTCCTGTGTCTTATCAAGTGATGATGTTGAACCTATATATATATATATATATATATATAGGCAGATAGATAGATAAGGACAGACTGAGATAATGAAAAGTAAGATTGATTGATAGATAGATATGAAAAAACTGAAATAGGAAAATATTGAATATATATAATGACATAGATATACACAGATATGAATAGCCTGAGACAAAAAGAATTAATCTCTCTCACACACACACATATATATATATATATATATATATATATATATATATATATAAAACAAACTGATACAGGAAAATCTTTTGATATATAGGTTGGTTGGTTGAATGAGAAAAGCATTGGCAGGTAAAAATTGAAAATCATAGCCATAATTCTGTTATATATTAATAAACAAAAATAAATAAAATTAAAAAACAATCTCTAAAATCTCCTGTAGCATTAAGTTTTGTACTTGGAAGTGTTTCCATCTCCAGTCAATAAGTCTCTGAATGAATTTTATGAATAGAATTGATGAGGTACTAGACCAGAACCTTTGTAATGCTAAAAGCTTTGATGGTAACTAATTCACCAAAATTGTTGCTACAGCTGACAACTCCTTGAATATGCTTTCAATTCATATAATGACTGAAGATATTCAAGAGTCCCTGAGAAAATAAGCAGGGGTTTGTTTTTTGGGGAGGTTTTATGGTGTCAAGAATTTTACTATCTTGGGTCAGAACTATAATAAGACTGTGATAACTCTAAGTTAAAAATGGAAAAATATTTACAGATCTTATATTTATTCTCAGCATCTTTCATTCTCACTAATTTGCATCAAGATTCTTTTTATAAAAAGTATTTGTCTTACATAACACTTATTTTTCGACATAACCTCCTTCTTTGTCAAATAACCTACAGGTTATCTACCATATTGCTGTAATTGGCTTGTCATGCTGACTAATTTTTTTACACTATTTACATTATTCGGACTAGTGTCCTCATCTTTGTCGCCATGTTTATCACAACATTTTGACCGTTGTTTGCTCCGGCCTTCTTCAGATAGTTGGAATGTTGAACTGAACTCTTTATTTCACTCACTGGGGTAGACTGTTCTAGTTCCATGTGCCATGTCTAATGGATGTCAGTTATCTCCTGCTAATTCCCCTCTGAAAGTTCTCCACCGCCTTAACCAGGTATTGAACTCACACTCTTTGGGTCCTGTCACTGGATCTAACTAACACCTTTATCCACTGTGCCATTTGTCCTTGGAGCATACAACGGCCGAAACATGATAAACATGCAACAAAGATGAGGACAATAGTCCGAATAATATAAATAGTGTACTTAATACCTCATCTCAGAAATATAGACAGATAATTTTCTTTAGTTTTGTGAGTTTAATCCTTACTGAGTGTCACCAGTTCTGATGCCTAAATCAAGCTGTGTAAATAACTATTAGTTTGAATCATAATTTATTTGTTTCTAGGAAATAAATGGAAGGATATCATTATTATAGATGCTTATGGTTGCATGAGAGAACAAGCAAAACAGTAAAGTACTACTGGTAAAGCAGAAAGAAAAGAAGGAATTGTTAATATAAATTTCTTGGCATTGCCAATATAGAATGTAAGTGAAATGTCTTTGCAGGTGAGGGAAGTGACCTGGAGGATGGGGAGAGTAGGTAGGACCTAGTGCTGATTCTAGTGTCAGGTTGGTAGACTGAGGTGTTTGGAGGTGGTAAAAGCTGGCTTGCTCATCTGTAACTGATCTTTAGTGTTAGGCGTGGCATCCTTTTAAGTAGGCAAGGTGGATACATGACTCGACAATTTTTGCCATGCTTCTGCTCTAACAGCAACATTTGTGACTGGCGCCTTTTAATTTGTATTTTATATTTTTGGAGGGATTGGTTTTGCAAGCTGAATGTGATGCTTGAAGCCCCTGTGCAAAGTGTGACTTTTTAATCATTTCACCCAAAGCAAGGCAATAAAGCCACTAAGACACAAGGGGGTTACTGAGTGTGAAAGAATGAGAAAAAGAAAAACACTATTAAGGAGAGAGAACAATAAAAGAAGAGGAATCAAGAAAACAATAGATAATGGCTGACATTGCATTTAAATTTTTGAAGATCACGGTTGGCTGGAAAGCAAGAAGCTGTAAAAGAGTTCCACAAACGAGAAGTGCAAGAAAAGAAACTGTTAGCATTGAACTTCTGGTTACATCTATCCAATTCAACTATAAAATGATGAGACCTCTGCACTTAAGTTCATAAAGTCTGAAAGTATTTATAGAAAAGGTTCAGGGAAGCTACATTATGGTGGTGTGAAAGATGCCAGCTCAGGACCACTAATATTGAAGATTCTTCTTTGGATTTTATCAAGAATCTCTAAATATATAGCAGGAGCATCAGAGCAGATGTGGCAGCAATATTCAGTGCATGGAGGAATCGTTTAAATGTCATGATTTAACAAACAACTAACATATATACTTGATGCCACACATTGACATAGTCAATGGAAATTCTGTTCTTGGGGCATGGTACCAGGAAGACTTCTCACAACTTAAGAAGGTTTTAAAGAATCTACATAGAATAAATAATGGAAGTTTTTTGGAGGTCTACAATCTTGGTTTCTGTTTCAATTTCCTTTTTCTCCATGGTGTTCCAAGTACACCAATTAATGCAGGTGTAGAGTAAGTGGTCATAGTTAAATGTAAAATAAATGACAGCAATGTCCACAGAAACAGAATTGACAAAGTATGCAATAAGCAATAACAAGAAAAAGAAGAGAAGCAGGCAAAATATAATATAAAGCAAACAATATATGCCAGGCAAATTAACTGTAATTAGGCAAAGCAGCAGTAATAAGGCAAAAAGTTCACAAACTAAGAATTGGCATTGATACAGAAGAGCTAATTTGGATAAATGAACAAAGCATTCTGACTTCAAAACAAGACAGACTGGGACTGAGTTAGATAAAACCAAGAACCGGTCTATTTTATTGGCTAGGAAGAAATACCAGTATATATTTGTGTGCTTCTGCCTATAATTTGGGGAGTGATAGTGTTTTGCAGTCATTCCTATCTGATTGGGACTAGCATTACTTCAACAGTAATGTTCCATTGCTTTTTAACTCCCTAGCAAGATCCTGGTATTTTTCAATCTCTTCAGTTTCTTTGGAGTCCAGTCATGTATCATATGGAACATTATTTTTATTATTATTATTATTATTATTATTATTATTATATATAGATATTTCAATTTTCTCTCAACCCAAATATATATTAATGTTGGTGAAAATGATTGCAGTGTATTCTTTTAAGCACTCTGTTTTGTTTTACTTATTTTTTTTTCTTGTGAAAACGTCTTTGGGGTCTTTTGTGTTCTGGCTCTGGCTAAAAAAAACAACAACAACAACAAAAAAAAAAAAAAAAAAGATGGAAGCATTTCTTCCATTTCCCTAGCAAAATAGACCTGATGTTACCTTTGTATGGGAGCAGAAGATGATATTAATGACTGTTGTACAAACATAAACGACGGCAACGGTGAAGTGATCTATCACCTTTAGGCTGTTTTGAGTGTATTGAATGGAAAAGTATCCAGAGGCAATTTTTAGGGAGAAAATTATTTATTGTAACCTAAATCAGAGTTAGGTAATGCACTGTGTGCAACTAAATAATAACGACAAGCAAACAGACAAATATGAACGCACATGGATATGAATACATATAAAAGCAGTAAGATCATCAACTCTTCCTTTTCCCCGTTGTGATACCGATATAAGAAAATAGATCTATATATTCAGAAACAAATGCAGACCTAGACATATGCATTAATACAGTTCTTTTCAGGCCCTGTCAAGGTTAATTAGGGGTGATGGATATTTGTTACTACTACCAGGGGAGGTAAAATACAATTTTTAATATACTGTATAAACCTCCCACTTCATATTGGCATTACATTTAATATTATGGTATGCAATATTTAATATAATATGTAACTAGGAAAGAAATGCACAAAAATAGAAGGAGGAGTAAGACAAGGATACATTTTTGAACTGGATTTATATATTTTATTATTTAACCTAAACAGAGAAATGGTCTTAAAAAAACATGAAAACTGACAAGGATTTCTTATTAACAACATAAGATATGCAAATGATATTGTGCTGATAGTAGACTCGATAAAAACTAAAAGAACTCTTGAAGAAGGTAGTAAAAGAAAGCAAGAAAAAAAAGACTAAACTATAAGCAGATAGAAGATAGTAAAAGAAAGCAAGAAAAAAAGACTGTTAACTATAAGCAGATAGAAGACAGTAAAAGAAAGCAAGAAAAAAAGACTGTTAACTATAAGCAGATAGAAGGTAGTAAAAGAAAGCAAGAAAAAAAGACTTAACTATAAGCAGATAGAAGGTAGTAAAAGAAAGCAAGAAAAAAAGACTGTTAATTATAAGCAGATAGAAGACAGTAAAAGAAAGCAAGAAAAAAAGACTGTTAACTATAAGCAGATAGAAGGTAGTAAAAGAAAGCAAGAAAAAAAGACTGTTAACTATAAGCAGATAGAAGACAGTAAAAGAAAGCAAGAAAAAAAGACTTAACTATAAGCAGATAGAAGATAGTAAAAGAAAGCAAGAAAAAAAGACTGTTAATTATAAGCAGATAGAAGACAGTAAAAGAAAGCAAGAAAAAAAGACTGTTAACTATAAGCAGATAGAAGACAGTAAAAGAAAGCAAGAAAAAAAGACTTAACTATAAGCAGATAGAAGATAGTAAAAGAAAGCAAGAAAAAAAGACTGTTAATTATAAGCAGATAGAAGACAGTAAAAGAAAGTAAGAAAAAAAGACTGTTAACTATAAGCAGATAGAAGACAGTAAAAGAAAGCAAGAAAAAAAGACTGTTAACTATAAGCAGATAGAAGACAGTAAAAGAAAGCAAGAAAAAAAAGACTTAACTATAAGCAGATAGAAGATAGTAAAAGAAAGCAAGAAAAAAAGACTGTTAACTATAAGCAGATAGAAGACAGTAAAAGAAAGCAAGAAAAAAAGACTTAACTATAAGCAGATAGAAGACAGTAAAAGAAAGCAAGAAAAAAAGACTTAACTATAAGCAGATAGAAGACAGTAAAAAAAAGCAAGAAAAAAAGACTGTTAACTATAAGCAGATAGAAGATAGTAAAAGAAAGCAAGAAAAAAAGACTGTTAATTATAAGCAGATAGAAGATAGTAAAAGAAAGCAAGAAAAAAAGACTTAACTATAAGCAGATAGAAGACAGTAAAAGAAAGCAAGAAAAAAAGACTGTTAACTATAAGCAGATAGAATGTATGGTCATTAGGCAAGAGAGACAGACAAAGGTATGAGCTTTGAACTGGAGATATTAAAATCAAGCATATGCAGAAATTTACTACTCTGGGAATTGTTAGAACACAACGTAAAACCTGACACCAAAATCCGAAGGCGCATCAGAATAGAAACCAAAATGCCCTTCAAGTCCTGAACATAGAATTAAGAAGCTGGAAAATGTTAGCAGAAACAAAGAAAAGAGAACTGAACTGCTGTCATTTCTATCCTTTTATATCCCAGTGAATATTGGACAGAAGAATATGTAGGGAATGAAGGTGATTTAACTCTGTGGATGTAGCAAAGCAGGTTTGGGGTGGAGATGACTGAGCTTGTGTCATTAAAGAATGGAGCTCATCTTTACATTAGACATGGAAATAGTGATAGACTTGCAACTTTGCATCTGTGGGATAATAACAATGGTTAGTCATTTGTTTCCAATTATACCTGTCTGCTACGATAGCAAACACCTGTTCAAGCATATTTGTGTTTCCTCAACACCTAGAGCCAAACTATGGTATATACTGCAACTAAGCTGAGCAGACAGTTTTTCACATTCTAGCATAATCATTTAAACCTCTAGGCTACTGTCCTTGAGGGTTACTTGAATTAATAGACACCTGAAGAAGGCCTGAGGATACAGTGGTTGAAACATCATGATAATAACAACAAAGATTAGTGTTGTTTGTGAAATCTAAAAATTTCTTTTTTTATTTAGAGAGAACAGTAACTGACACCATGGATAGATTGTAAAAGAGTGAATAAGTTGGAGATGGTAGGGAATTGCAGTTATAGTTCAACATAAATTCTCACCAGTCATAATGAATGGATGAGATCTTAATAAGGATCCTTGCTTTGAGTGTCTTTTGGGATTCAACTTCTCCAAAGACCTCAAGTTGAACTCATATATATGATACATTGCTAAAGGCATTGGAAAAATGGCCAACTCATTAAACCTGTCCAGAAATTATCTGATACCACCTGCAATGCTATACCTTTAAAAGAATTAGGACCAAAATAAAATTACAGTATTGGTGCCACATCTGGGCTGGAGCTGCTTGTCTCTTTCCAGCCTTGACAGTGTTTCAAAGTATTTATGTTGATTTGTAGTTGGATTATTTTCCACCCTGCAACATCTTTCCAACAGATACAGCTTCACAAGCCTCTCACGAATGTTTGCTATTTCCACAGAAAATGAGCGGCATTCCTTAGTTCTACCTGTTCAGACATTTACAGCTAAGATTCACTACTTTATATACACAGGGGTGAACCATCCACATTCCCTTTGTATTGCACTGGTAAGAAGAAAGTTCCATTTGGGTATCTTTCCAAGTTCCACTACTTTATGTAACACTAGCAGCATTGCCCGTGCTTGATTAAAAAATCGTACGACTCATACAGAAATCGCTATCACTTAAAATATTTTTTCCCTTACTTGCCTTTAAAGGAGTGCCCTTTGCCGTGCTGATGTTGCTACATGCCTTACTTCTTGCCTATCTCACACTGCAAATTTTTTCTAAGCTCTATACTAAACATAAAATCTGTTACAAAAAAAAACTAAACAAAATGAACACAAAACGATCAGCTTTAAAAAAGGACTCGTAACTGGAAAAATGAATGAAAAAAGAATGGTAACAAAAAATACTTTTTCACACCCAACCCAGTTCTGCGGAATCAGAATCAACATTGAGTTTAAGCAAGCAAATGAGCCAATTGGAGTAAAGTGCCATGCAGATTTAAATTTTTCCCACTTGTGACGAATGCAGCTATCGATTTTTTTTGCATGCTAGCATGCTAGTTAACATTCATGTCAGTCAGCTGTTGGCTCTCACGCTGGCCAATAGAATCTTCCTGCCTATTCGTGGCAGCCAGCTATAGGCTCTCACTCGGGCCAGTATAAAATGGCCCCAAACTACATGAAAACTGCTGGAGAAGCATGAAAAAATTGATTATTTCCACTATTGATGGGAGTTGGTCTTGGCTTTTTGAATAACTTGGAGCATGTGCATGTAAATTTTGGTGCAAATCCATTGAAAATTGCGGCCGTGCATTCGTTACACACACACACACACACACACACATCCTACCTTTTATAGATAGAGATACTTCCATAAGCATGCCACAATCTTAACCTTTTCAAGTCTAGGGTCAACCTTTACCTCTCCTACATAATCCACACTTACTTCATCCTGCAATGTCCATGAAATAACTTCACTGTGTAACTCTCTAGTTTGAGTGTCTTGGGCATTGTATTAGGTGATCGTTTAGCCTTTTGTAACCTCAAGAAACCAGAGTATTTCTTTTATTCAAAAAGGATTTAATATATTTGTGTCAGAGAATAGATTCTTCAATGGAGGCTGTTAGGAGGATGTCGGAATATGGACTGTTGGCCAGCATGGTAAATAGGCATTAAACGGATTCTTCTGATGTAAGAGAAGCCTTGCTGTTTCAAAAGACAATAATCATTTGTAATGGAATTGAACTTGTTGGGCTTAAGATACAAATTAGAAAAAATTCTGGAAACCAGATGACTTAGCAATTTATGATGGCTGAAGATTATATCACTGAAACTGTCACAAATAAATATATTTTCCATGAACTATTTAATTGTTGAGATGATATGACAGGTAATTCTTCTTCATGACATCTCTCAACACGACAGGTTTATTTGGCAGTTCCCATTTTGTCTCCCAGTAGCACGTGACAGGTTATAATAGGTTACAAGGGATGAGTTGTAAGCAACAACCCTTGATTTGAATTCTTATGGAATGCCTGGGGTTTCTTCAGAAACGCACAAATAATCATTTTTTTTTTCAATTCTTTATGGTATTGCTATCAAATAAGCACTACAGATCAAAATATAAGAATAATTTTTAAAATATTTTCTAAATTTTAAGAAGGGGTTCAATTTGATATGTAAATTCATTGTAAATTGATCCTCCCCCATATAAATCCAAAAAGAAAAGAAGTTAGGGAATTAATTAATAATAATAATAATAAAGTTAATCAAGAATATTCTTTAAATAATATAAATATTTTGTTAATTTTAACTTGAAATTATTTGAAATTTTTAAGCTAAGTAGTTTTTCTGTCTATATTTCTGAGATGAGGTATTGTAACTATTTAGATTATTTACATTGTTCAGACTATTGTCCTTATCTTCATTGTCCTATTCACGATGTTTTGGCTGTTGTACTCTTTGGCCTTCTTCAATATCTGTCTATATTTCTGAGATGAGGTATTGTTACTATTTAGACTATTTACATTGTTCAGACTATTGTCCTCATCTTCATTGTCCTATTCACAATGTTTTGGCTGTTGTATTCTTTGGCCTTCTTCAATATCTGTCTATATTTTCGAGATGAGGTATTGTAATTATTTAGATTATTTACATTGTCCTAGAAAAATAAGACATAGCTGACCATATATGAAGGGAAAAGGGAGATTACCATCGTCTGTGGGATGAGGTTGAAATAATAGACTGAGAACATCATTAGAAAATACAAAAACTTAAATAATCAGCACATATTCTATGCCACAATAATCTCCTAAGCCAGTCAAGTATAGACATGAATACAATATGTTCACCTGTAATATGGAGTGCTAAAGAAAAACAATAATAATAACAAATTGTAATCCTCAGCTAAAAAAAAATTCAAATACTGATGTCCCTAAGGACTCAGTGGTTAAAAGTATTTATTAAAGTAATCCAGTAACTCAACACAACTCAATACCTTGCCACAGAAGAGGGGAAGAAAAACTTGGAGAGTTGAGTTACTAAAGTGAAATAAATGAAACTGAGATATATGGAAGAGGCATGGCACATGGAACTAGAACATTCTACCACAGTGGATGAAATAAAGGGTTTGGTTCATAATTGCAGTTGTTCAGCAGACTATTATGTTTAGTGGGGAAAGTATTGCTGCTCTGAATACCTGAGGTTAACCTTTGAGGTCAGATGGAAGACAAAACAAGAAAGTCAATTTTAATTGGCTGAGTCAGCATGAGAATGATAGACAGACAATGGGTTTTCAGGGAGTTGAGTCTTAACTGTCGAACAATTTAGACATGTTTTCTTTCGTGTCTGAAATGGCTCCACAATTGCAGAGAGCAAGCCTACTGAATAACTAGAAGTTGCGTACATTGACATAAATAAAATAGCTAAGTAAAAATTTCCTGTGATGAAGTTCTTTTCATCTCTGAACCCAAAACAACTAGTGATCATTGGCTGAGAGAGAAGAATAAAACAGTTATTATCAAATTGATATTGCTGCTCAAGACAACCCCCACCAGGGAGAGTATACAACACAATCACTTGAAGAAGGCTGGAGTATACAATGATCAAAACATATTGAATATGACAACAAAGATGAACACAACAGTCTGAACAATGTAAATAGTGTAAATATGCTTTTGCCACTTATTACGGGCGTATTTTTTTTGTAGTTTATAAAATCTCTCATAAAATAATTTTTCAGGAAAATAGTTTTCTCAAGTCCTGTAACAGTTATGGCTCTTTCCAGTATTTATGGAGATTTCCTTCCTAACATTGTCATCAAAACACAAAAATATCTTGAAATAGTAAAGAGTAAATTTATTCAGTAAAATCACCATTGACTTCAACTATGCCCTCCAGATGTCTCTTGCATCTCTTCTGGATGGTCCCCTTATTTACATTGGTGAATGCTGCCATAATCCTTACCATCAGTTTATCTTTGGTGTTACAAGGAGTTTTGTTGGTCTCTTAGTCAACTGTGCCCCACACATAATAAGCAAAGGGGGTTGCAGTCTGGGGAGTTAGGTGGCCAAATGTAAGGGGTGATGTGGTTGCAGAAATTGTCTGATAGCCATGACTGAGTTCTACTGCTTGTGTGACATAGTGCAGAGTCTTGTTGCCAGACATAGGGTCTTCAAGCAGTCACCCTCTTGACCCAGGGTAGCACTAACTACCTCCTCAAGGCACTTGATGTAGGTCTCCATGTTGAGTCTGAGGCCCTCACCAACAAATTTAGGAGTTCTTCTCTTATCAAAATGATCTGAATGAGTTTTTCAAGTTGCTGTGCCTTTGTAATCACCATCAGATTTGAGCCAACTTGTTTTGAATCCTCTGCACTGTCTTCAGATTGATACGCAAACACTCTGAAACGTTTATATTGGAACTTCTGGTGTGAATGTCAAGCAATACAGCATGCTGTTTCCAAATTTCTGGTGAAGTAAACTGTGTCATGGTGTTCTTTTTCTTGTAGACGGTGCCCAACTGACCCTACTATACTGTGCAGTCAAAATAAAAAACAAACACGCATGCACAAAATTAAAAATATAAAACAGTGACAATTTACCCATCGTGCCCTGTATCTCTTTTTTAACACAAGAAAATATCCCAGTTAAACAAAAGTAAACCTTTTTATGACCCCCATGTGTAATGGCCACTGTAAAAAAAAAAACTCCAAGGTGGAAGTATATAACAGATATTCCAAACACCAAATTATTATTTAAAATGATTGTAAAGATGGGAATGTGTCTGATAAAAGTTAAGTTGGTAAAGAATAAACAGATTCATTGTAAGTTATAAAAGTCCCAATTGTTTCACATGTGAGTTATTTTTAATACCCCTACCACCACTGAATAAGCACTGTCCTCAAATAAGCACCATAGTTCATATTATAGAGTATACAAAAGAAACCAAAATGTGTCCCTTGACTCTGTAGAAGTGGAGCAAACAATAAGTCAGTAGTACTAAAAATAAGAAACACT
Organism: Acanthosepion esculentum; assembly: GCA_964036315.1. Taxonomy (NCBI): domain Eukaryota; kingdom Metazoa; phylum Mollusca; class Cephalopoda; order Sepiida; family Sepiidae; genus Acanthosepion; species Acanthosepion esculentum. Next base: position 28,624,269 of record OZ038485.1, on the reverse strand, counting down.
GGCAGTGGATCCCAGATCAACCTATACTTGACAAAGGCCAGATGGAAAAATGGTCAGAACATAATAACAACAATAAAGATGAGGACAATAGTCTGCATGTAAATAACATAAATAATTAAACTTGTATTTATGTCAGCTTACTCTACAAGTGCTACTGGTTCCATACACATGGCCAAGTTGTTACTAAATTGTTTCTGTGGTGAACAATTATGTAGAAGCAAGCAAGTCAGAGTGGCTTGCATCTGATGCAAAGCAAAGTAAGATCCTTACCTCAACACATGACATGTAGCTTCAGAATTTTTTTTCCTTGAAAATGGCAGGAATCTCCCCTCTTCATGTTGGATTATTCCAACAGTGTGTGTTCTGTAATGGTGGCTTTTGTACAGCTTAGTGTGGTTCAACCAATAGCAAATCTTGTGCTGATTAGTCGGACTGGAGGAGGCCATTTACCTGGTTAACTGAGGACAAAAGTGAAGAATGTTAAGTGGTTAGTTGGCCATAGTGTTGGTATATTAAAAGAGGGCTAAAGCAGTGAGAAGGGAGGATTTTTTATGTTGATGATGTTTGCAAAACTCAAGAATGGTTGATTGAACAAGAGGTATTTAGTATTGTATAAACAACATCGGAGGAATAGAAACTCATTTAACTACAGTTTCCCCCACCAGACTTTTTGGGTGATGAGAGCAATAAACTTCCACCAAAATTAAAAACAAGACCTGTTAAAGGGTGGATGTTGTGAGGTCAGTGGCCAGATAGTACATATATATGTAACCAGTGTAAGTGGAGTGCTTCCTCAAATGAAATCAAAAGCTAGGGTGGAGGGTTCCCCCAATCGAATCAATGACCAAGACATGCCTTCATGTTGGAGGGCTATGTTTAGACTTGAAAAGGGGTGAGATCTACCAGATCTACTTGCATGAATGAATATGTCTCTGCCTTTCAACCCAGCTTTGTGGAGAGAACTGATCAAGTGCTCAACTTTGTAACAACCACAAGCAGTCATGGGACTGATCACGTGACTGAAGAGGATGATGAAGAAGAAAGGAATGATAACCTTGGATAAAAAAAATTTTTTTTAAATTAATGAATTCTGTTTTAATCTTTATTTCTTTTAGATAATGGTGCTAATTGTGTATTAATTATATAAGAATTATATAATTAATACACAATTCAAGCTATTCAGTAGTCTACATATAAGAATGTAGACTACTGAATAGCTTACCATTTTGGAGAGATTGAGGCTAACTGCAGAATAAACATTTCTTTTCCAGAAATTGCTGAGTTCTACTAAAAATATTAACCCCTTTTCAGATAAGAAACAACTTCAACAGAAATAGCTGCAAAAGAATACAATCAAAGTTTAAAAATAAAAAAAAAACTTCTTGACTGGTGTTCTACTAAAGTAAAATGGCTCACCAATTCCAAATCCAAGAACCTAGAAAAGTAAGAGAGCCGCAGGCAACAATCTAAAAGAATTTGTTGAGAAATCCTGCCGTGTGCTTTTGTGCATAGAAAATGCTATGTTTAGCAATTCTTTCTGCCCTTTGTGACTTCATAGTAACAATGCTGACTACACAGTACTCATAAACAATGGTACTTCTGCTGCTCTTTATGATTTCTAGTTGTTTTGCTACCAAATTGACCAATTTGATCAACTAGTTAAACTTTGGGAGGCATGGTGGAGTAATGGATAATGGCTCGGATTGAGGAATTGGAGAGCTGATTTCGAATTCTAGTTGAATCAATTACATTCACTTACCTGCTAATGCCCTTGGGACAGGTATGAATCCTCTTCTCTCCCACCTAGCTATGGGTAAATAGCAGGACAGGCCGGGTTCTATAGCCTTGGATGGAAATTGGTCTACTGCAGAAAGGAATAGCAACCTACTGTGGGGAAAAAAAAATCTACCTCGTCAGTCATGTATTGAAACATACATGATTGCCTAAGCATGTATCACACATGACACATAGCTGTGTTGAACTTATGAAAGCAAATATATATATATATACGTATTTTTTAATCATTTCACCCCAACCAAGGCAATAAAGCCACTAAGATGCAAGGAGTTACAGAGTACACTATTTACACTGCTTGGACTATCATCCTCATCTTTGTTGCCATATATATGGCAACAAAGATGAGGATGATAGTCCAAGCAGTGTAAATAGTACACATAATACCTCATCTCAGAAATATAGACAGATACTGTTATGGTGAAACACACCTATTCTATAGTTATTAGACTCTCCCACCTAATATAAGTAGGAGTAGTAAGAGGAATGAGGGTCAGTCGATGTCGGACAACAGTAGTCGACAGTTAGTTGAATACGAAAGTAGTCAGCGACCACAACAAGATTACTCTGCGTAATACCTATTATATCAAGTTCCTAATGTTTGGTACGTTGAACTTATTTAGGACCGATTTAGTACAAATACAAGCCTCCACTGCAAAATAACTCCACAACAACTTTGGCGACGAGGATTCGCACTCATACGGAGGAAGAAAAAATTCGCTCGCCACAATAACTTCAGCGACAAAGTCTCAGTTTCACACTTAAAAGAAAAAAAAAAAAAACTTGGCAAAGTTTGTCACAAGACGTCAACTTAGTGACAAAAAATCTGTCAAGAAAAGAAATCTTTTTCTCGATAATACTGTTTGCTCAAATAGGTCACGAATTGCAAATTCGTAGCCCCCCCCCTCTACAGGATTTAGACATTGTGTAAACTTTTTGCGAAGATGGAGGAATGCAAAAGTCTATTCCAGGAATTCTTTATGATCCAGTCGGAACAACAGACAAAAATATTAGACATTCCAGATGCAGCTACAGGAGGAAATTTTCAATAGACAAATGCAATTCCAACAAAAAATGGAACAGATGCATAGGGAGTTTCAAAACAAAATTCTGGAAATAACTGAGGAAAGGAAAAATCTACAAAATGATTCTTTCCCAGAGAATACAATATGGAATTCAATTGAAATATTCACGTACAGTCCAGATGAAGAAATAACTTTTGCGCAGTATTATAAAAAATATACAGATGTGTATAATGATGACTGCCACTCATGGTCTGAAGGAAAGAAGGTGAAGATTCTTTTAAGCAAATTAGGAACTGCTGAGCATAACAAATTGGTAAACTACATTTTACCGAAAAAAAACTAGCGAGTTGACATTTACCGAGGCGGTAAATATATTAAGTGAATTATTTAGTAAAATGACATCTCTGTTCCACAAGAGGAGGAAATGCTTGAATCTGATGAAAGATGATGAACAAGACTATATAACGTACACAGCCAACGTGAATAAGCATTGTGTAGAATTCAAGCTGGCAGAGTTAAGCGCAGACAATTTTAAGTGCTTGGTGTTTGTTCAGCGGCTGGTATCAGAAAGAGATGCAGAGTTGAGAAAATAAGTACGGGCAAAATTTGAAATTGATCCAAGTATTACGGTACAATAATTGGCAGAAGACTGCACAAGATATGTTAGCGTAAAGAAAGATGCAAAAAAGATAGAATAGTCTGGCGTTTCGCATGTAAGGAAAATATGCTACAAAGAAGAAAGTCAGTCTACCAAAAAGAATTCTAAAATTGCCGATTATCAAGTAAAAAGTGAAATACCAGAGAAAAATAAACAAAAACTCCTGAAGCCATGTTTTGCTTGCGATGAACTACACTGGTACAGATATTGCGATTTTAGGAATAAAAAATGTTTCAACTGTAAAAGAGTGGGACATAAAAGCATGCATTGCAGGTCAAAAAATAAAGACAATAAAATAAGAAAATTAAAGTCCAACAAGGTAAAAGATGGAATAACCAGAAAATTTGTTACCATCGAAATAAGTAATAAGAATATAAAAATGTAACTTGACACTGGTTCAGATCTATCTAAATTTGCATACGTGGAAGAAGTTGGGGAAACCAACTTTAATGAAGACAAAGAAAATCGCGAGGTCAGTGACGGGAGAAAAAATACAATTTATTGGAGAATTTGTTCCAAACATCACATTAAATAAAAAAACGCGAAAAGCTAAACTATTTGTCATAGAAAATACCACAAACTTACTGGGTACGATTGGATAACAGAATTCCAGTTATGGGATCTACCAATGAATTCTTTCTGTTACAAGGTATTAAGTTTAAACACCGAAGCCCAAAAATTAATAAAGAAACTTAAGGAAACATTTCATACTGTTTTTTCTCCAGGGTTGGGAACGTGTACCAAGATGGAGGCAAAATTCCAGCTAAAAGAAAACGCTCAGGCAGTATTCAAAAAGAAAAGGAATGTGCCGTTTGCCTCAACTGAACAGATAGATAAAGAATTGAACAGATTAGAGAAAACCGGTGTACTTAAAAAAGTTGAGTATAGTGAATGGGCAACACTTACGGTATACGTGAAAAAAAAGTCTAAAGAAATTTGTGTTTGTGCTGATTTCTCGACAGGTTTAAACACGGCACTCAAATACTATAATTATCCTCTACCAACAGCAGAAGAAATATTTGCAAATCTTAATGGAGGCACAATATTTTCAAAGATAGACCACAGTGACACATATCAGCAAATACTGGTAGAAAAAGAAACATCAAAACTTGTCTGTATAAACACACATCGGAGTCTGTATAAATTTAACAGACTACCTTTTGGGATTAAGGTCGCGCCCGCCATTTCCCAACAAGTAATGGATTCGATGTTGGGTAGTCTAAATTTTGCCATAGCGTATCTGGACAACATCCTCATGAGAAGTACAAGTATAGCAGAACACATGGAACATGTAAATGCAGTAGTTTCAAGAATACAGGATTTGGGATTTAAACTCAAGGAAAGTAAATGCGAGTTTTTATGGAGAAAGTGAAATATCTGGGGCAGATCATCAATAAGAATGGTAGAAGGCCAAACCAAGAGCGAGCAGTGGCTATAAAAGACATGCCGGCTCCGCATGATATTACCGCATTACAAAGTTTTTTGGGATTAGCTAATTATTACCAAATATACATCCCTAAAATATATGATCTGCGGGCACCATTAAATGAACTATTAAAGAAAGGAAAACCCTGGAAATGGACTAAGGAATGCCAGAAAGCATTTGAAAAGATAAAGGAAGTGTTAACCTCGGAATTATTTTTAACTCATTACAACCCGGAATTAGAGATCATAGTAGCTTGTGACGCAAGTGCGTATGGAGTAGGAGCATGCATCTTACACAAAATAACAGATGGTCAAGTAAAACCAATTGCTCATGTTTCTAGAACACTACTTCTGGCTGAGAAGAATTACTCTCAAATAGAGAAAGAGGCACTAGGAATAATATTTTCAGTAGCGAAATTTCAACGTTTTGTCCACGGTTGACATTTTAAGCTACAAACTGATCATAAGCATCTAATTTTGATTTTTGGATTGAAAAAAGGTTTGCTGACGCATACAGCCAACCGACTACAGAGATGGGGTATAATACTGCTAAATTATAACTTCAGCATGGAGTACATACCACTGAATAAATTTGCCTACGCTGATGGGCTGTCCAGGTTAATTCCTAAAATGAGCGAACCATTAGAAGACACGGTAATTGCCTCACTGAAGTCAGAAGAAGAACTGAAATTTACTGTGTGTAATGCAGTTTAGGAATTTCTGGTAACTCTAGAAAAAATAAAAGAAGAAGCCACCAGGGACAAGTATATCTTGAAAATAAAATAAAAAATAGCCGAGAGTGACCTGTACACAACAAATGTTTTTTTCGCTTTGCGATACTTTATTGTTATACAGAGAACATGTGGTGATTCCATACACACTGCAAAAGCAAATACTAAAGGATTTTCATACTGGTCATCCGGGCAGCACTAGGATGAAGAGCCTAATGCGAAGTTTTGTATATTGGCCAAATATGGACAGGGACATTGAGAACACAGTGGCAAAATGTAAAGGCTATGCTTTAGCTGCAAAGGCACAACCAATAAAATTTAATCCCTGGCCAAAAACAGACCTACCATGGTCTAGGTTACATGTGAAAAAACTTCCTGCTGGAATTGTTCGCAAGGTTTGGTGTAGTAGACAAAATTGTGACGGACAATGGAAGTCAATTTACGTCGGAACATTTTAAAGATTTCTGCAAGGAATACAACGTCGAACATGTTACCACAGCTCCATATCACCCAAGATTGAACGGGATAGCTGAAAAATTTGTGGACACCCTAAAAAGAGCTCTAAAGAAAGCTAGGGAAATAGCTGCAGATGAAGCCCTACAGAAGTTTCTACAGGTATACAGAATTACCCCAAATAACGGAACACCAGCCTCACAATCGCCAGCCGAGGTGATGTTTGCACGTCGGGTAAGATCTGTCTTCGACAAATTACTACCAAAAAAGACAAAGCCAGGTAGAGAAAAATCTAGTCAAGTAAAAAAATACAATCCTTCTGGGAGATTGGAAAAATAGAAAAGCGGATTGGCAACATGATGTACTTGGTGAAAGGCGGAAAATTCACGTGAAGACGGCACATTAAAGAGATCAGATGACGCTCTTCAGATGTGGTTGACAGTGATCCCGTAGAAGAAATGCCTATAGAGGTGATTTTCAATATGTTTGATCTAACAATGCCAGTAACAATTTTACCTGAGGTATGCTGATCCAGGAGAAAAAGAAAGGCAACTGATCATTTAAAAGTGGATCCAAAACGTAGGAGATACGCTACGATGTTGCTAAAAAAAATGAAGTTTTTTTTTTGTTTTTTCTTCATATTTCCTGTAAAAAATAAAAAATAAAGAAAACTGTTTTACTCCTATGGAGTAAAGTTTAAGGAGGTGGGTGTTATAGTGAAACACACCTATTCTATAGTTATTAGACTCTCCCACCTAATATAAGTAGGAGTAGTATGAGGAACGAGGGTCAGTCGATGTCAGTCGACAGTCGAATACGAAAGTAGTCAGTGACCACAACAAGATTACTCTGCGTAATACCTATTATATCAAGTTCATAACGTTTGGTACGTCGAACTTATTTAGGACAGATTTAGTACAAATACAAGCCTCCACTGCAAAATAATTCCACAACAGATACTGAGTTACAGAGTGTTTGAAAATATAAGAAAAATATACTAGCAAGGAGAGAAGACAATAAAAGAAAAAGAATTAAGCCATTAAATTATGCCACTTAGCGTCCTCCATAATTTACCTTGAATTTTTAGTTAACCTGATGAATATTTATGAGCATCTCTCAAATTTCAAACTTTTAAAAAACTAACATTTTTACTTTCGTTTATAAATACTTGTTGCAAAATAAGATTTACCTTGATAAAGTCCATCAGAGGATGAAATGTGTCAGCTAAGATAAGTTTTGTTTTTGTCTTTATTTATATATACAGTGGGGAGAAACAAATATTCGTGCACATACACATTTTTAAATATGTTTATTGTTTTATACAAATTGGTTGGTTAATAGCAGTTTGGGAAAACAACATTTATAGAGTAATACATTTACTTTATAAAGTAATTCACAAAGCTGCCGAACTGAAGGAAACACAGAAAAATGATCTACAGAAATAAAAAATTGTCCCTGCAAACAGAGAAGCCAGCCACTCGTATCATTTAACAACAGAAAAAAATGGAAAGAAGTAAAACCAAAATGATGCAATCTTTGCCTCAAGGAGAAAATAGTGATAATTACCTTCCCAGAAACAGATAAATGCCTCAACAAAAGAATCCTTTAAAAATTCACACATGGAAAAAAATTCCTTCAACCCAACCCATATCATGAGCAAAAAAAAAAATCTCTTGTAACCTAATTCTTTTTCATTTATGATACCAAAATGTAGAAAGAAAACTACATGAAAAAAATACACAGTACAAATAAATGATGGATATAAATGTATAAGACAATAAATAAATAATATACATATAAGTAAGATACCGAGACACCCTACCAGCTAAATAAGCAAGTTTTAGTAGCCCTTAACAAAAGAAAATAGTAAGGGCCAGGTTCCTCTTCCAAACTTCCACTAATCCGTTAGTGACCTATATACACAAACTGCTATATGTAAGCAAATATGTGGATATAGATCCGACAGTATGAGGAAAAATATGGAAAAACAAAAAAATCCGAATATGCAAGTTTACTGTTTTTAATGTTGTTTCAATGTCGACATCAGACGTTTCGGTCTAGTAGACCTTCTTCAGGACTTAGTTATTAAAACATAGTTAAAATTATCTTAAAATTCAGTCATTTTGTTTTGATTATTCTTATGTCTATCGTTTTTTCATGTTCACTTGAATATCGTCTAATTTTAATTATGTTTTAATAACTATGTCCTGAAGAAGGTCTACTAGACCGAAACGTCTGACGTCGACATTGAAACAACATTAAAAACAGTAAACTTGCATATTCGGATTTTTTTGTTTTTCCATATTTTTCTTCAAACTGCTATATATAGAACCCACTAAAAGAGTTGTGGTACAGTGTAACCCGGATGTAAGAGAGATTTTCTCTGGTCCCAAATTAGAACCATACTTACCTAAACAAAATAGACTAAACCCGGATATAAAAGACTTCTTCTCTGGTCCCGACAACTCTCTTATATCCGGGTTACATTGTACTTAATCTGGAGATCATACTGAGGTATAAAACTGACAGTCACTTTGTACTGTTGATTTCTATGTCTACACTGTCTGTATCTATAGCTATTTATATCTATGTATATATATATATATATATATATATATATATATATATATATATATACAAATGTAAAAAATGAAAAGAATATAAATTCAAACATTCATATCCTTAATTTAAAAAGGGCTCAATGCAAGAAGTAGAGCAATAAATATTTATTATAAACTGTTACAATGGAAAACACAAAGTACTGCAACAAAAATGCATATTTGTTCTGCTGTCCAAAATATGCATTTTTGCCGCAGTAGGTTACATGTACCATTGTAACAGTTTATAATAAATAAATATATATATGTGTGTGTGTGTGTATGTGCGTGAGTATAAGTATGTTTCTCTCAAATCTTAAACATCCAATACAGACTATGAAGTTTAGCTGACAAAATTCGAAGAGGAGTCTGCAATGTAATTGATCCTGACCTGGCATTTTGACATCAGTCACTTTCTAACTGATGTGATGTGGCTTTCTTCTGCCTTTTCTACAAATATTTTCATGGCAATTATTCTGATGAGTTTTCCTTCTTGGTGCCTCAACAGCATGAGTTTAAATGTGCTACTAGATTGGCAATTAGGTCTCACTGTTCTACTGTTGAACTAATTAGATGCAACTATCTATTCTAATAGTTTCTTTTCTCACACTTCTCACCTCTGGAGCTCCCTTCCGATATCTTTCTTCCCTACCACGTATAATGTTCAAAAATTTAAATGCAACATCAAGCACCATCTTCTTGAAACTGTTTCTTTCTCCTCATTTCTCTTCATTAAAGTTTTCTCATCCACTTACATAGTAACTCCTTGTTTCCTCGTGGCATTATTACCTTGGTTGGTGTAAAATGATTAAAAAGAGATGTAAATGACATTAGAATAGAATCTCAGTTACATAAGCATGTAGAATCAATGTGTTATCTGTGAAAAAAGGCATACAAAACATTAGTAATCTTTCTATATTTCTGAGATGAGGTATTGTAATTATTTACACTATTTACATTGTTTGGACTGTTGTCCTCATTTTCATTACCATATTCACAACATTTCGGCCACTGTACACCCTGGCCTTCTTCAGGTGATCGGAGTTTTGAACTGAAACCTTTATTTCATCAATCAATGTTTCAATGTGATATGGCTGTAAACCTGGCCATCCAGTAGTTTAAAATAAGAAAATCAACTTAGTAAAGTTGTCCAATCAGTACAGTGAAGCTCATTAAAAAAAAATTGTGTCCATGTTAGTCAGTCGAGTAATTTGAACAAACTGAAGACGGTCTCTCATGAAGAATGGTTCAAAATACAAGCAGGAGAGAAGCCATTGTTGTGACCAAAGGTTATTTTTCAAATTACCAGGCTCTGATTCTGCTTTGTGGAGGGTCTGAATACTTTCTTCTGTTCTATCTTTATACAACAGATCTTTTATAAATTTTATATAAATATATTTTTTCAAATTTTTATAAAGACTCAAAACAGTATATGGTGTCATTTTGATGTAAATATTTAATATACGTGAGTTTCAGGAAGATGGACTGAAACTGGAATTTAATTTTCGAACTGGACCCTTTATTTCATCCACTGTCCTCAAGGACACATGGCTCAGTAGATAAAAGCAGTGGTTGAATCCAATGACATGACCAAAAGAGTTTTGAGTTCAATACCTGACTATAGCTGAGGTGAACAAAAACTTTAAGAGTTGAGTTAAAGGGAGGTAACTGATACTGAGACACCTGGAAGAAGCATGGCATATAGAACTAGAACAATCTACCCTGGGGGATGAAATCAAGGCTTCAGTGTGAATTTCCAATCATCTGAAAAAGGCTGAATATGGCAACAGAGATGAGGAAAACAGTCTGAACAATGTAAATAGAGAAAACATTTGTTTATAAGTAGATTATAAAAAATTTATTATGGTTCAAAGTGGCCTTTGACTGTTGCACAGTAAAATGCATATATAATTTTTGAGAAAAATAATGGGCATTTTATATTACCCTAGTATCTCTTTGCATCAGTCAGTTGTGCCATGCATGATACATGCTTAGGCGATCATGTATCTTTTGATACATGACTGACGAGACAGATTTTTTCCAGCAGTGGGTTGCCATTTCTTTCTGTGGTAGACCAGTTGTCATCCAAGGCAATAGAACCCGGTCTGTACTGCTATTTACCCATAGCTGGGGGGAGAAGAAGAAGATTCATACCTTTCCCAAGGGCATTAGGACGTAAGTGTATGTAATGGATACAAATGGAATTCGAACTCGGCTCTCTGATTCCTCAATCTGAGCTGCTATCCACTACTCCAACAATGGGCGTGGGTGGCATTATTTTAGAACACATTTGCATATAATTGCAATGTTCAGTTAGGTAATAATGAAGGCCAGTGAATGCAAACAAAGCTATTATTGGTTAAATGGCACATCACAGAGGAGATACCCATTTGTAGCAGTTGTTCTTCTTATGCTTGTTATATATAAATACACATCCATGTCTATCTTTACAGGTAAATAAGGCAATCAAATAAACACCTGGATTGTTGTATCAGGTGGCAGTGAATATGAGTTGACACCTCTTCAAGCATAATGAACACAACGCATAAAGTGATTAAGACAATAAAATAATATGGATATATATCTCAGCAGAAAATCCTTTTGAGCTTACAAAAGAGATGGAGAACTAAGGATAAAATATTCTCCAATGTTTTACATTTTTAAACACAATTAAATATAGTCTTCTGGTGTTGTTAAGCTTTGGGAGACTATTCAACATATTGCTTATATAATACACCTAAATTCAAATTTGAAGTGCAGCATTCCAAAAATTCCAGAATGAATCTAAAAATCTTTTCTCTGGGAACATTAATTTCCTGATTAGAACCAAGACAGATGAAAGTACGAGAACAAAAATGGGAATACTAAATTTAATCCAGTAATTTTTTTTTTCATTTCACCCCAAACAAGGCAGTAAAATCATTAAGACACAAAGAGTTGCTAGGTGTGGAAGAATTAGAAAACAGAAACATTATTAAGGAGTGAGAACAAAAAAAGAGTAACCAAGAGGGCAGTAGATAGCGACTGACATTGCATTTAAATTCTTTAAGATTAACATTGGCTGGAAAGCATGGTGCTAGAAGAGAGTTCCTCAAACAAGATTTTACATAACACACTCAGTACATCAGCTGCTCACCACCTAACCATAGTTTTGATTCAAAAAAATACTATTTTAATTAAAAGAGAAAGCAATTCACTAAGATGAAATTATATAGAAAGTGCTTTAATCGCTAGATCATCCACAGTAAATTTGCATCCAGGTTCTTACAACATTTTACCCTTGTTGGCAGATCTTCTGTTATCACAATATGGGATACTAATAACATTAACTTAAAGTTTAAAATTTGACCATCCCCCTTTGTGTACAGATATAGTTTTATGAACGTAAACATCACTTTAGTCTCAAGACATCAAGAATGAAAAATGTTGTACAAATTTTTTTTACACTTTATCATTGATTTTACTAATATTCTTCTAGTGTATACAGATTTTTATATATCCTTTTTTCCTATATATATATATATATATATGTATAGATAAATTGATAATATTAGTGGTAAATATACACATACATATGCAATCATATATCTAAAATATAAATATATATACATACATACACACACACACATACATATATGTATAAAAAATATTTCCAAGAGGATAGAATCCAGGTAGAACTCAATGTCCAGGACAAAGTAAGGATATATATATATATATATACTGTATGGAAATGAATTAAAATCAATAAATAAAACAATAATAATAATAATAAAAGTATACAAAATACATTTTCCTATGATGCTAGTAATAAAGGAACCAGAAATTTTATTACCCAATATGGCTTCTCCAAATACTCATTAGGTGGTGCTGTTTATGTTCTATAAAAAGATAAATATTTCATTCTTCTTAATCTTTTTCTTCCTCATACTCAAAGATGTAGCAGAATGCAGATGAAGATGTTTCCATAGGGAAATATCTCCCTTCCCCAGTTGACTGACTGATGTAGTAATTACAAACTTTATTTTGGTTGTTCCATCTCAGTGCAAGGTTGAATTGAGCTCAACCCTTAACCATACTTATCATTACTTACTCTAACTTCTGGTATATTTCATTTCCGAAAAAAGTTCATGAAATATGGCCCAAACTTTCTTGAGTCATCATCATGGTAAGTAGAGACAATTGGTGAATTTTGCAAAATTTTGAAATGGTCTAACAACACTTTAAAAAAAAAAAAAGCTGTTAGAAGTATATGATGAAAGCACTTGGAGCACATTTTGGGATCTAACATCATAGAACTAATGAGTGTTGTGATGCAACCAAAGTGTGTTGTGATGTCAGTGAGGTGTTGTGATGTATGTGTTTTTGTTTATCTTTTTTATATATTTTCTCGGCTGAGAAGGATTATTCGTAACTTGAAGTTCACTATTATTTGCCTTAGATTTTCTATCTAAATACATTATATATAGATATATACAAGCTGAAGTACTTGGCGTTGCCTGGGTGTATGTGGCTGTAATTGTATAACTACACCCACCTGTCTAGAAATGTCTACCTGCATCCCCACTTGCATGCATCATCCATTGGCATACTAAAGCTACTACCCTTTACTTCATCTTTTTTACAGTATGTCCTTCGCAAGTGTTTGTTCTTATTAAAGGAATTGCATCAATAAAACCTTCTTGGTTGTTTGGGGTTGAATTATTTCAATGTTTTACATATTCAGTAAATTTCCTTTGGCTGTAATCACTTTCAAATAGTATGGCATGACCAAATCTAATAATCAAACAAAAACAGGGATGAAACTTCAGAGCTTGATTCAACTGCAAGTGCAAATGCATGACCCCCCCTTTCTTTTCACATTAACTATAAAGCTGGGGTTAATACGAGGTTCTCTCGGAAATTTTTTATCCCTTTTAACGCTTCAATAATCCTTCTTAAACAATATTTGCATCAAAGGTTGCTCGAATGCCAATTCAGGATGGAATCATATGAAGAATCAATTGGTAAAATGGCACAAGCTGAATTGGAACCTAGCTTGTTGCAGATTTCGTCCACTTAAATGAAATAATATAAACCAAACATTCAAGCAAGACAATTTGTGTGCCATATGTAATGTACATGGCAGATTTGGAAAGTATCAAATGAAAAACCAGGGTGTTATGGCTGAAAAAATGGCCTTTTTTTTTGGACAGTTTTTCCTGTTTTTTCATTATACGTGGGGAAGTGAGCAGGACTAAAATTTTATTGCTAGCATGATGGTAAGTATTTTGCGACATGTTTGAAGAAAACTGGATAAAAAATGAGAAAGTTATTCAAGTTTTTATTTTAAGTAATATGAAAAACCCGATTTTTTGCAATTTTTTGTGTGAAGCCAATGTCACAGGAAAACTATCAAGCACTCTACATCAACCTTGTAACATGGGCTATGTTTTGCATTAAGAGCAAAGAATATCAGATACAATATAAAAAATACAATAAAAAAAATTTTGTTTGCGTGTAACTTTGTCCGGGTTTTTGCAAAAAGTCATAGCTGCCTTCAGTTCTATGAATTTTTCTGCCAAACACGGAGGGCTGGAGATTGAAAAGTTGATCTTGACATAGCTTGATAAAGTTGCAACCTGTGTGTATAATTTCATTGAAATCAGTCACGAAATGTGGACGTGCATAAATAGCAAACACACACACATACACAGATCTGTTTTATAGATATAAAGCAGCCATACCAACTGGTCAATCAGAAAAAGCATTCAATTAGAACAGAGCAAAAACAGCATCATGTTTAGAGTCTATCTTCTTCAATTTCTTTAAAGTACTTCCATTAAAAAATATTTTGAATTAATGCAGTTACTGATATAACAGAAGTCGTCTATATTTTTTCAATTGAAGTTAGCCGAGGACATGAAGGGGTAAAACAGGCAACATGAAGACCACAATTATTTTGGAGTTTTTGAAATTCAATTTGTCAGTGTGCTACCAGGGATGTAAAAGAGGATACATTTATAAAGCAATTGTTAAGTTCGATGAAAATTGGTTGAAAGATCAACAATAAATAAGAAAGAAACCAGTAGAAATTGCCAGTTTTTGCTATTTACACAGGTTTTCACTATATGAGTGGACTCAATTATCAAGTTAAATAACTTTTAAACAACTTATTGTTGTGAAGTTTGTATTAGATTGCTTGAAAATTGAGGGAGTTTTAGTTTAAAATTTGTGTTGAAATTGATTTGTGTTGAAATCAGTTTTTCGTTTCTCGCAGTTTTTTGCTAAATGCTGTGGTGTAGAAATAAAAATGTGGTATTGTTGAGCATGTTATGATGTAAGTAACCTACATACTAAGATTGAATGAAAGTGGAGAAAAAAAGTTGAATTCATCAATATTTGATTGGCTTTATCAATTATTAATTGTTTTTTAAATTATTGATTTTTTACACTAAGAACGTATCTCTTATATTGTACAAAGAATGTGCCAAGTTTGGTCAAAATCAGTTGGATGGATCTTGAGTGAAAAGGTATGACACAGACAGCCACACAGACATTCTCTGTATTATATATAGATATATATTGTAAACATATTTTTGTCACTAAAAATGCAAACAAAATTATCAATTATCTACTTAATTAAATAAATCATGATTTTAATGAATATTTATTTTATATGAATTATATTATTGACTTTCATCTGTGAGAAAGTAGTTGTAGGGTGGAAAATAATTAATCAAATACATGGCTGCATAGATAATTTTGAACTCTATCAAGAAAAACAAGTGTGGTTTGTACACTATTTACATTATTCAGACTATTGTCCTCATCTTTGTCGTCATGTTTATCACAACATTTCAGCCGTTGTACACTCAGGCCTTCTTCAGGAGGTTGGAATGTTGAACTGAACTCTTTATTTTGCTCACTGGGGTAGACTGTTCTAGTTCCACGTGCCATGTCTAATGGATGTCAGTTATCTCCTGTTAATTCCCCTCTGAAAGTTCTCCACTGCCTTAACTAGATATTGAACTCACACTCTTTGGGTCCTGTCACTGGATCTAACTAATGCCTTTATCCACTGTGCCATGTGTCAGTTTAACATTCCAACCATCTGAAGAAGGCCGGAGCATACAACGGTTGAAACGTTGTGATAAATATGGCGACAAAGATGAGGACAATAGTCTGAATGATGTAAATAGTGTACATAATACCGCATCACAGAAATATAGACAGATACTGAAGTGTGCTTTGATATGGCTCTTGTAAAGGTAGAGTATGGTATGGAGAGTCAGATACTTATGTTAGTGGTACAATGAACTGACCATTTTTCCAGCATCTCTAGCAATAGAGTGGATATAAGAGTTCCATTTGAGGTCTGGAGAGAGCTTGAGTCCTAATAGATGTGCAAGACAAGTAGCCTCCTTGAGAGAAGACTCATCCATTATGATAGGTGAAAATTCAGGGTCTGCTTGACAATGAAGGAACATTACTAGTTCGGTTTTGGCTGTATTGAATTTTATAAGCCAGTCCTTCTCACATTGAGCCACTTGGGCTAGGTCAGAGGAAAGATGAGCTACTAAGTTCTGGACTTCTCGATCTTTGGAGGTGTACTTATAAATTGTTATATCATCTGCATAAATACTCAGTACTGACTGGAATATACTCTTAGGTAGATCATTAATACACAGGAGAAAGAAGGTGGGGCCAAAGTGAGAACCCTTAGGCACACTGGCATTGATCTTCTGATGACAGGGCATTAACAACGAACTTCAGGGACCTACACGTTAGGAAGGATTTCATAAATGAGAGAGCATTTCCAGAGATTATCATCAGCTACTTTCTGAAATAAGTTTTATATATATATATATATATATATATATATATATATATATATATATATATAGTGTACACAATTTAACATTTCATTCTTTATATAACCCCAATTTAATGTCATAAGGGTTTAATGTTATAAAACTTCTTGCCTTTAAGAATAATACCTTCCACCCTCCCCTGATCACTGTATCATGCCTTTTGTCTGACTGAAACATTGAAATGGATAAATTCTGTATTAGTTTTTCAAGGTTTTTTTTTTGTAGAAACTATCACAGTTAAATTCTGACATGAACTCAGTCTATACTGGGTTTGAATAAGACTGATAAAGTTTTCGTTGGTTGAAATAGGTCTATTCCCCATATAAGGTAATTTTGGATTTTATTGTGTACTAATTATTTGCTCTGTAATAATAAATACATTGAGTTCTTTTTGTGGATCAGTTTTAATATTTTTATATTCCTAGGATACACTTGCATTATATGCCAACATATTTATTACCTTTACCCATTACTATATATATATATATATATATATATATATATATAAGGAACAAATGTTTATAAATTTAACATGATTTATTTTATATTTAGTTTCTGATGTGGATTTATGATATAAAATGCCATCAAGTCAGAAAAGCTCCACAGGTAAAACATCTAGAAATCTAAAGGAGCACATCTAGAAACATCAGGTTTCGAACTTGTTCATAACACACAGAAATGAAACAGGCCATAGATTAGACTTAATAAATGATACCCTAATTATAAAAGACCATAATTTATGATGTAGAAGATACTTTAACTCTCACAAAAACAACTCCCCAAAATATGCTAACTACCAGACATAAATGAAAATGCCCACTAAGATGCTCAAATTATCTAAGATCTGATTATTACATCCCTGATATGGTCACCACCACAAAGAAAACATGTCTGACATTATGTGGGCCCACTGTGAACAAAAGAGATATCAGATACCTGTAGGAAACAGCAAAATTTTAGATAATATGTTGAACTCTTGTATATCAGTTATGTAATAAATGTACTTAGTACACTATGTTATTTTATAATTCAAGATACTTGCATTTAAAATGTGTCTCATCATTATAGGACACGCTACAATGTGTATATATATATATATATATATATATATATATATATATATATATATATATGAAATCCTAGTGAGCCATGATATTTTATACTCTGCTCTACTTAATGTATTGAGAACTTTACGTTTTTTCTTATTTTACTCAATTGGGTTTTTTTTCTTTCCGCTCGGCATTACAGCTTTTGGGCGATTTTTTTTCTACCTACTCAGATGTTTACAGTCTTTTTTTTTTCTAAATTTTTTCCCCCCATATACCACTTTGTTTAAATATATTTTTATTTGCAAATTATATTATCTGTTTTTTTTTATACCAGTTGAGTATAGGTATTGAAATAAACATTATATATATATATATATATATATATATATATATATATGTGTGTGTGTGTGTGTGTGTCTTAAGTTTTCAAAATGTTTTGATGGAAAATCTTACATATTTTTTCAGTGTATCAAAGATGAACAACAAAATTAAAATACCAGATTGTATAACAAGGAGAAAAGAACCACTTAGAAAAATGCTTGCACCAAAAATCAAAACCAAAGTCACTAAAACTGAGCTGCATTGGAGAAAGAAAATCTGTGATAGATACTGAACCAGTAGAGATGTCTGCATGGAAACATCAGTTTTTTTTGTTCTGGTATGTATTTAGAGAATCTTGATAAAATACATAGAAGAATCTGCATTGTTATTGGTCTTGGCCTGACATCTCAGTTTCAGTCATAAATATTTTATATGGTAATTGTTCTGATGAGCTTTCCTCTTTGGTACCTAGACTTTACAAATTTAAGTGCAATACTAGATTGGCATCAAGGTGTCATAAATTTAAAGTTGAATTGGCTAGATGTAACAATAAGTTCTATGCTACCAGGTTTTTTCTTGCTCTTCTTGCTTGTTGGACTCTCTTTTTGCTTCTTGCTTTTCAGTTGAGTCTGATCTTCAAAAGTTTAAATGTAATGTCAATCGTTCTCTCACATTTCTTACTTGTGGAACTCTCAACAACTTCTTGATATCCAGTCAACTTTGATCTTCAAAAATTTAAATGCAGTATTAATCATTATCTTCTATCTTCTTAACTCCTGTTCTTTTACTGTGCTCTCTCCTTAATAGCAGTTTTTCTCATATTCTCTAACACTCAGTAACCCCTTGCATCATAGTGGCTTTATTGCCTTGCTTGGGGTGAAATTATTAAATAATGGTGATTGCTGCAAAAAATGAGACTGGCATGTTAAGTTCAAATTTCAGCCAAAGTTTTTCTTCATTCTCTTTCACACAAATTGCCTTACAATGAAAAGGTATAAATTTGTGTTTTCTCTCCCTAGGGTTCAGTTTGGCATTCTAACCACCTGAAGAAGGCCAGAGTGCACGATGGCCGAAACATTGTGATAAATATGGCAACAAAGATGAGGACAATAGTCTGAATAATGTAAATAGATTATGCACTGTTTCCGCCCTTCTTCTTTTGACTTCAGTATGCCCAGTGAGTGTTAAAAATGTTGTCTCTTTCTGATTGTAAGTATAAGTTTCTTTGAAGTTCAGATTCTTTTTATGAGACTTTAATGTTTGATCACATGTTCAGTGCATGGTATTCTTAATGTTCAGCCAAAGAACTCCATCCCTGTTGCTTCAAATCTCTTCTTCATCTGTGAAAAGATTTCCAGTGTTCACTGATATATAGGAGAGTAGATATTACACAGCAGTTCAGTACACTCTTCATTGTTTTCTCATAAGATTTTCTTGTCAAAAGATAAAAAGAAGGAATAACATAAGAAAGAGAAAAAAGGAAAAGATAATAAATAGTAAAAGAAAAAGAGAACGAAAGGAAAGAAAAAGTAAGAATTAAATAGGAAGAAAGAAAGGAGAAAAAATATGGAAAGGGATAAACAAGAAAACAGAAGAAATAAAAGCGGGAATATAAAGAAGAGAAAACAAAGAAAGATAAAGAAGGAATAAAATGAGAAATAGAAAGAAAAGAAAAAGAAGGAATAAGATGGGAAACATAAAAAAGAGAAGAGAATGGAAAGAAAAAGTAGGAATAAAATGAGAAATATAAAGAAGAGAAGAGAAAGAAAAGAAAGAAAAAGAAGGAATAAAATAGAAAATAGAAAGAAGAGAAGAGAAGGGAAAGAAAGAAAAAGAAGGAATAAGATGGGAAACATAAAAAAGAGAAGAGAAAGGAAAGAAAAAGTAGGAATAAAATGAGAAATATAAAGAAGAGAAGAGAAAGAAAAGAAAGAAAAAGAAGGAATAAAATAGAAAATAGAAAGAAGAGAAGGGAAAGAAAGAAAAAGAAGGAATACAAGAATAATACGGAGGAAATAAAAAAAAGGGTTAAGAGAAAAAAAGAAAAGTTAAAAGAATAAATTAAAAGAGAAAAAGAGATTAGTAAAGAAAAAGGTAAATAGAAAAGGAAAGAAAAAATAGAAAGAGAAAAGAAATAAAAATTGAAAGAGCAAAAGCCCGCCACAATGAAAAGAGAAGTAACAAAGTTAAAAAGAGGAATAGAAGAAGATAAAATAAAAAGGAAAAGAGAAAATAACAAAATACTGAAAAGAGAAATAAAAAAAATAAAAAAAGGTAATGTAAAAGTAAAACAAAGAAATTTAAGTACAATATAAATAAAGACTTAGAAGAAACAAAGTTGATAAAAAATGTATACAAGTCATGAAAGCGAGACAATAAAAACATAAAAAGAAAGAAATCTATAAATGATACAAAAAAGTAAAAGCATGAAAAACAAAGGGAAAACCTTCACTAAAATGTAACAGAAAAACAAAGCTACAAAAATTCCCCACTCCACAAAAAAAAAACACTTTATTATCATCAATAGCAACAACATTAAAGGTATAAAAACCTTTTACCTACAAGCCAATTAAATCTATGTGACCAATAAGAATGATAATAAAAAGCAAACTTCTCACCAGCCACCTTTTCCCTCTCCCTAGACCTGGACACACATCTAAGCATCTCAACTGTTTCAAGCTAACCAACAAAGAACAAGTTGTTTTTTTGTTTTGGTTTTAGTTCATTTTTATTTGGTGTGCAAAGGAAGCATAAAACGAAGATGATATGAACTTAATGTATTCAGGCTATTCTGTACAGGATACAATTACAGGGATATTGATTAGGCATAAATAGTGTTGATTGTCACCAGGTAAACAATTAATAGGCATGGAGAAAAGGAAATCAAGGTTGATTGGAGCAGAAATACAAATAAATATACTTCCCCCAACCCTTGTCATTTCCACTTCTTTTGCTTCCCATATTTGACCTTTAGGGTTTTTACTAGTCTCCATGTTCTCTCTCTGGAAAACCATTCAAACATTGCTTTTTTACATTTTTTTATTTTCTTTATCTCTGGCCATATATATATATATATATATATATATATATACATATGTATACAAAACATATATGTGTTGCTAATAATTAGATTAAATGTTTTATAAACATCTAACATTTATCAGCTACTATAAAAAGTTTAAAACATCCAATCTAATTATTACTAACAGCACAGGACTTCAAAAAATCCCCCCCCCCCCGCGTAAAATAATATTATCTATCAATTCTCATTCTTATCTGGGAGATTGCGTCTCCAACAATAATATTTTAAAAAAACAGTATTAAATTCTTACATCATGACATGCACCACACTATATTGCAGATGAACCTGTCATCTGTCGAAACTCAGTGCAATCCGTGCACATATTGACCAGCACATCATGAACGACCAATATACAACTATCAACATAAGATAAATAATACCAAAAACATATATATATATATATATATATATATATATATATATATGTGGGAAAATAAGTATTCAATGCACATCACAAAACCCACTTTGTATTATTATTTACTTAGACAAACAGTAAATTCTTACTTTACCTTTCATCTTTACAAACGTAGCTCTGGACAAAAATTTTAATAAATATGTTTATATAAAATAACAAAAGATACCTTTGTTTTTTGAGAGTAGTGATTGCCAATATAATTTAATTATTTCAAACTATTATTTGCATCTTGGTATTAGCAAGCATATGTGAATTGGTTAAATGTGAGTTATTGTCATCTAGTGGTTATGAGTTCAATCCCAGGATTATATAGTAAAACACTGGTTCAGCAGGAATGAACAATATCTGGTATCATAGGGAGAAAATAATATAATATTCAACAGATATCTCATGCCAACCAAAACAATGCACACCTGATGCCTAATGATAACCAGAGGGTACTTGACTGAAATGTTGTGTCTATAATAACATCTATAGATGAGAACAATAATTTATGTATATAAAATATATATTTTTAAAAGACGACGCAAATGAGAATTCATTCAATATCCATTCATAATGTTATACAGCCAGAGAATTTAAATTTCTATATTTTTGGTTCTAAATAGCTGTACGTTATTCATGAATAGCAGGCATTGTGGAGTAATGGATAGCGGCTCGGATTGAGGAATCAGAGAGCTGAGTTCGAATTCCAGTCGAATCCATTATATTCACTTCCGTGCTAATACCTTTGGGAGTAATACCTTTCATAAGTATGAATCCTCCTCTTCTCCCTCCAACTATGAATAAATAGCAGGACAGTCTATAGCCTTGGGTAGCAACCAGTCTAGGAGAGGGAAAACCACTGAATTCAAGCCTGGAGAAAGTTGGGCTCTGTCAGGCTGGCTTACTCAAGAAATACCACTTCTACGGCGTCTTCAGCACATGTGGTGCCCTTACGACCCTATGAGTCAAGGGATAAAAAAAACAAAATTCATGAATATTTTAAGAAGTAGTTAATGTTCTTAGGTTCAGCATATCGGTTGGCCATTACTGCAAGGAAAGTTGGGTCACCATGTCGTGCCAGACAATTCTTCTCATCAGAATCCATCTTGCACATTTACAAATCTAACATTCATCTGTGCATTGAATTACTGTTGTCATATCTGGTCTGGCGCCCCTACTGTACATCTGGAGCTTCTTGATAAAATCCCAAGAAAGAATCTGTAATGTAACTGATCCTGACCAGGCATCTTGACTTCAGTCACTTTCTTATCAACATGATGTGGCTTCCCTTTGTCTTTTCTAGAAATGTTTTTATGGCATTTCTCTGACAAGCTTTTTTCCATGGTGACTCCCAAGGTTCTACCCTGGTCCTATGCTGTTCCTGATCTTCATCAATGATCTTCCTGATTTCATCATTTCCCAAGTAGGCATTTATGCAGATGACACTACCATTTACTCTTGTCTCAATAGCAAGTCTGTCCGAGCTGACAAAGTTAACCTGGCAACTGCTCTTGAAAAGGACCTCCAATCAGTGGTTAACTGGCGCCGGAAATGGCTTGTAAATTTTAATGCCTCCAAAACGAAAATGCTCTCATTTAACCACCACAGGGAACTTCCCTGCCCTCCATTAGCATGGCTGATGCTACACTCCTGGAGAATGTCTCACTGCACCTTCTTGGTCTTACGTTTTCAACTGACTTGAAGTGGAACAACTACATTGAATCAATAGCTGCATCTACTGCAATGAAAGTTGACTCATTCTGTCATGCCAGAATGTTTTTCTTATCAGAGTCCATCTTGCACATTTACAAATCTACCATTCGGCTGTGCATTGAATATTGGTGCCCTGCTATTCATCTCTAGGTTCTTAACAACATCCAAACAAGGATCTGCAATGTAACTGATCCGGACTTGGCATCTTGACTTTAGTCACTTTCGCACCGAAACTGATTTTCTTTCAGAGAGTAACTTAAGAAACTAGACATAACATATTTAACATTAAGGATTTTCATCACTGCCGATCAGACCCCCGAACTAATGTCAGTCACAATGAACAGATGTTACCTTGAGGAGGCACCATGCCCTGAGAAGATATTGGGCCTCAAACTCACATCTGACCTTCAGTGGAATTCCTATATACGATCCATCATGAAAGATGCAGGTGAAATGATTGGCTCCCTGTACTGCTTCAATAATTACCTGACTCCTCATGCTATCCTCTACCTTTATAAGATCTAGATCAGGTTGAAAACGGTGTACTATTGCCATATCTGGGAAGGAGCTGCCCAGACCTCACTTGATAGAGTTCAAAAGCATCTCTGAGTCTTTGTTGGAGAATTATTTTTTACTCTCCAACCTTTCTCTCACAGGTGGGATAGGACAAGTCTCTTACTGCTCTATCGCTACTACCATGGAAAATGATCAGATGAACTGTATCCCCTGTTCCCACAAGGTCTGACCTTCATGGCTAGGACTTGCCATGCCACTTACATATTAACAACCCACCCCCATCCCCTCTGTATCCCATTGGTAAGAAGTAAGTTCCACTCAAACAGCTTCTTCCCATGAACCACAGTCCTATGGAACAGACTCCCCAGAGAATGTTTCCCCCGATCACTACAATCTTAACCTGTTCAATTCTAGAGTCAACCATTATCTTCCCCTCCTATCCATATAAACTACTGCTTAATGTAACTCTCTACCTCAAGTGATCTCTGTGCCTTGTACAGAGTGAACCTTACTGTAAAAAAAAAATCAGTAATTTAAAATGTTTTATATCTAGAATGTAAAAGCCATGATTATCCACTTCCCGAACTATGGAGCCAATAAAATAAACTAACCTATTGAAGGGGTTAAGTTAGTTTAATGAGATGAACATAATTGAAAATTAGTGTTCATGTCTATCAGTAATAGTTTAAATAAACTGATGAAAATCAGCCATTGAATGATAATTGTAGCATCATTTGCCATCCATTGACCAAGCAGCCAGTATTGCTTTTAATTAAAATTTATAAAACCTTTCAGGAAAATAGGTTTCTGAAGTCCAGTAGATGTTATTGCTCTTTCTAGTATTGATGGAGGGTTTCCTTTCTAAATTTTTACTTGAAGTAGAGTGGCATATCAACATCGTGGTTATGTCATTATTTCTGCTTTGAGTTAGATGTGATATCCATTTTAGTTGTTGCTGATGTTGGTAGTCCTCAAGTGATGTGATTTTTGTTATTTGGTACAGTTCTTTATTTGTGAATCTATAGCACCAGTCCATAATGTTCAAAGAAGGATGATCTTTGCCAAGAACCTCAGGTTTCACTCGCTCAAAGCCTTCTATAAGCCTTGACATCCATATGAAACTCTTGATCTGACAAGGCTATTTAAGAACATGGTTCATGTTTTTAGGTTGATGATTTGGCTTTGTAGGTATTTGTGGTGTTGGGCAAAACTACCTGTGGCTCAGCCTATTCTATGTTCAATTTCCTTTTCTCCTGTAATAAATTTATGACTGATTCATACACCACAGTATTTGGAGTGTTTAATATGGAATGGTAGTATTAACCGTTTTCATACAAGCAAACATTTGGCATTCGTTGACCGAGAAGATAGTACACTTTTCAGTTCAAATTCTAAAATCTTGCTCATAAAACATTTTTTCAGAAGAATAGGTTTATCAAGTCCAGTAGTTGTTATTGCTCTTTCCAGTATTGATTGGAGTTTCCTTCCTAACTTTTTATTTGAAGTAGTGTGGAATGTCAGAAGCTTTGAGTTACATATGATATCCATTTTATTTGTTGATAGTTCTCATTTTATTTATTTGGTAGTGTTCTTTGTTTGTGAATCTCTAGCACCAGTCCAGAATGTTCAAAGAAGGATGATCTTTGCCAAGATCCTCAGTCTTCAACCACTGATCTTAGAAAGCAGTTGTATACAGTCGACAGTTTAGATATTTCTGAACAGATTTGGTCCTATAGATGACATCCATATGAAAATCTTGATCTGATGAGGCTATTTAAGAACATGATTCAAGTTGATATTTTGGTTTTGTAGCAATTTGTAGTGTTGGGCAAATCTATCTCTGGTGTAGCATATTCAAATGTTCAATTTCCTTTTCTTCTTTGTTACGGCATTTAAAAGAGATAGAGATGGATGGATTTACTTTTCTTCTTTGTTACAGCATTTAAAAGAAATAGAGATGGATGGATTGACTTTACAAGTCTGACCCGTTCCAACTATCTTGTTATTTTCCCAAGAGCATGAGTGTAACATAAACTGTTACTTTTTGTGGTGTTGAAGGAGAAAACAAAGTCTTATCTCAAAAATGAATTCATGTTCTCTGTGCTATCTGTTGAAAAAAAAATCTGAATCAAGATTATACTGGATTTAGTAAGCCTCAAAATATGGTAATTGTTTGCACTTTCCCCGCCAGTCTTGACCAATCACAGCCTTTGTAACCCCAAATAATGGAATGCTACTTTGTACAACTGGCTGTCTTTCTTCTTCATGAGTGAAGAAGGTAGTCATGTAATGAGAGTTTTGGATACAGATTTTTTCACCCTTTATGATTTATGGCTGGGTATTTGTTTATTTATTTTGGAATTGTGAGGCTCATTTATGACCCTTGGAATTATGACCTCTGAACTAAGACCCTGAACATTTAATTTTAATCTGAACCTCCCCAATGCAATTTTCTCTCACAGGTTTGAACTCTGTTTGACAATCCCATTCTTTGTGCCATTAACAATTAAGCAACCTGTAAATGCATCTACACCTGCCCACTTCCATGGACATTAACAAAAAACTGACTTGTTTGTGATAATGCAGCTGGAGAAGGATATATTTGGTAAATATGATTTTGCTATCAAAGACAAACAAGAACATTTTGCTATGATAAATATGGTTTGGAAGTGAAACATAATACCCAAAGAATAATTACAGAATTCGGAATTCTTTAAACATCTGCAAGTCAGATTCATGGCAGTCAAAATGGTTTATTGACTGTCATTTTAAAGTAAAGTTAAAAAATGAAATAGTGCCAATAATTCAGAGAATAGCAAAAGAACCTTGTTAATTAATAGTTTTATGAAATAAGAAAGACAAACTCATTAATAATTTGTCAACATAAGAAGCATTAGAATTTAATTTCCATTTAATCTGTAAATTTATAGCAAAAAAAATGGTGACTTATCTTGTCAAACCAAGTGAGAGCACGTCGCATGTATCCTACACCGGAAAATGTGTCGGAAAAGAAAATTACTTACCAAATAAAAAAGGCACGTATTCCGTATAACATGCTGAAGACAAAATATTTAAATTAAAAAACAAGTCTGTCGCAGGAGTCGCTATAAAAGTATTTTGATATGCAAAAATTGGGCGTCATCTCCCAGCTCCCGACGAATGGAAAAAATGCTTTGCTGTTAAAAGCAGTTGGTGTTCTTGAATCAGGGAGAAATTTGTGTATTTTGGCTACTCCGTTCGTTGGAGAGTGAGTAATTTTTCTAACTGGTTACATGCATTGTGATTTGTGCGATAGTACCTGCGAATTGAGTTTTCGGCATTTCTTTCTGCCCCCGATATTCGAGTCTGTACTTACAGTGATTTGTTCTTTGTGTTGTGGAAGTAATCTGTGACAAATACTTCCTTTGTTTTCAGAACACTTACAAAATTCAGGACACTTTTCTTTTCTTCACAAATCTGTAAAGAGTTTATTGCATTCAATGCTTGTACTCTTATCAGTAATATCTAAGTAACATTGGATTTGGTCAGTACCTAGATGGGTGACTGCTTGGGAATACCAGGTACTGTAAGATTAGATGTGCATACTGGTGTGATAGATAATAGCTCAGAATGAGAAATCAGAGATCTGAGTTTGAATTCCAGTCAGGTTCACTGTTCACAATCATGAATCCCATGACCCACTAGTGTGGTAGGGGCACCATATATACTGTAGCCACGGTAGAAGTGGTGCTTCTCAGGCAAGATAGCCTGACAGAACCCAACTCTCTCCAGGCTGATTTTGAATTCATAGTTTTTCCTCCTCCTAGACCAGTTTCCACCCAAGGCTATAGAACCCAGTCTGTCCTGCTATTTACCCATAGCTGGGGGGAGAAGAAGAGGATTCATACCTTTCTCAAGGGTATCAGCATGTAAGTGAATGCAATGGATCTGACTGGAATTTGAACTCAGCTCCCTGATTCCTCAATCCAAGCCATTATCCATTACTCGACCCTGCCTAATCACTTTCAACTACTTGCCTACTTTGTGTTTTATTATCTCCTGAGCTAACTGAATGTATTTGTAAAGTTGTTGTTTGAAATGAGGTTTTTTAAGTTAAGTAAAAATTTCTGAAAATGTGTACTTGCGTATAAAACAACCCCTCTTTTTTGCCTTTAATTTTTGCTAAAGATTTCTCATATTATACACAAAAAAATACAGTATTTAAATTACACTAACAATCACTGAGGCTTTTGAACAATGATTTAGCTTAAAGATTTACACACATATCAATGAGTTCATCATGTAAGTGAATTTCAGTGTTATCCAAAAGGATGCTAAAAATTTCACAACATTTTCTAAAATCTACTCTCTACTCTGCAGCCTCTTTCCCCACAGGCTATCAGCTACTTCAATGCTACTTCTATGTCAAATGTTCAGATTAGCTTCATTCTTTAGTTCTACATCCATGAGGTCAATAATCCTCATTACTCTTGTATTCCATTTGTAATGAGAAAGTTCCACTAACAGAGGTTTTTTGCAATAATTTACTTCTTGGAGCAGATTTCTTCACAGATGCTTTACTGAGCACTAAAATCTTAACATCTTCAAGTCAAGGTCCATTCATTATCAATCTTCCACATCATCCTTACTTTCTCTTTTACTCATATCACACCTCATTTATTATAACAATTTTAACAATAACCCTCTATCTTAAGTTACTCTTAAGTCTTGTGAACTATAGTAAAAAAAAAATATGGCCAAATATCAGAATTTTTTTTAAAGAGCTTCTTGGCCAGGTTGAGAACTTTTCAGTGCCCTTTTTATAGGTAAATATATCACAAGTCTATAGACTAACGATGGAAAAGTACTTATTTTACATGGCAAATTTATTTTTTGCTCATAATCTACTTCTTCATCAATGATCATAAAGAGAAGAAATATTTTAATGTGAAAATTTCTGATTAAAATTCAGCTAATACTTACATATCAGAATACAAACTTACTAATCTACACTGCTAATGACAAACGCTTATCTTAGAACCACAGACGAATATAAAAACCAGCAAATATGATGAATGAATGAAACACTGTAAAAAAAATCCCATAAAGATGATATTCTAAAGATTTATGCATATCAAAAGTATTTTTTGTCTTTTACAGACCTTTATACCAAAGCTTATTTCCTATTCACATTCAAAGAGTATTTACAAGACCATTATAGTATTTTTATTATCATCATTATGATAATATCATATCAACATCAGTACTATCTGGCTGTACATTTGTAATGGCAGATACTGTGGCATTATTTTATACTAATGTTCACCCAATACAAGGCCCAAGAGCCATTTAAGGTAGAGGGTTATTGTGTGATATTGTATGAACATAAAAATGGCAAGAAGTAAAGTGCATATTGGAAAGATAATATTTATCTCTTGACTTGAAAAGGTCAAGATTGTAGTGATTGGGAAAATATCCTGCTGGGAGTTTGTTCCACAAAGCAACAGTCCTTGGGAAGAAGCTGTTCAAATGAAACTTCCTCCATACTAATGAAATACACAGAGAATAAGGATGAAGGGCTGGTGAAACTAAGAAATGTTGATTGTATTTTTTCGAATATAAGACATACCGATATGTAAGACTTTCCCTTATTTTGAAAATAAAGTTTTGGGGAAAAAAGCTACTCTCATATGTGAAGGATTTTAATTGGATACTATCTATATTTTTCTAAACACAAAAGA
This sequence comes from Acanthosepion esculentum, assembly GCA_964036315.1. Lineage (NCBI taxonomy): Eukaryota > Metazoa > Mollusca > Cephalopoda > Sepiida > Sepiidae > Acanthosepion > Acanthosepion esculentum. Next base: position 28,594,935 of record OZ038485.1, on the reverse strand, counting down.
ACTCAAAATAAGAAAATACAATAAATAATAAATAAATTATGTTATTTAGTTTGGTTCAAAACCTATAAAATCCTCATTGCCTTCACTACTGCTTGGAAAAACATCAGGCATTTTATCGTTGGATCCAGTATTATGATTAAAGAGAATCCTCAATCCCATTCTTCTTCTTACTGATACCATATTTCTTAAATGACATGATCACTATATCAATTGTTATTTTCTCCCATGGATTCTTCACCCACATGTATACATGAGGAAATATAAGTCTTTTCCTTTGTCCAATAGGAGTTATAGCAATATCTTCCTATTCTTAATTGCATTAAGCACTCTTTAAAACATAGGCGATCATGGCTCTCCACAATTTCCACTTTGCAGTGTTTGTCTTTTTGCTGTCTCTCCTAATCCCTATTCTGTCAATCATTTACATAAGCTCATTATGTACGCTATTTGTTGCTTTCCTCTCTCCCTCTTGCCTTCAACATGCCCTGTGAGTAAAAATTTTACAGGCCCTCTTTCCTCATAATGTGTCCTAGAAATTTCACCTATCTCTTTCTGATCTTAAGTGTTAGTGTCCTTTTCGTTTCCATTTTCTCTAAAATTTTATTGTTGTTCACATGTTCAATTCATGGTATTCTCAGCATCGTCGAGTAGAACAAAATGTCTGTTGTCTCAGTTTTCTTATTCATTTGCAAGGGGGATCGTCTAGCATTCACTGGCATATAGGATTCGCAAATGATGCAATAATGGATTTGAAAGAAAGTTTTTATTTTATTGTCAAGCAATAAATACAAAAGCACACCAAAGAAACTTTTAGCATTTGACAAAGTTATTGGCCCTCTTGCCTCAGTAATCAATTATGTAACCTTTATTCTTGATTATTGTCTTTAATTATTTTGGTAGTTCCTTACATGATCACTACACACACTGATAGGTATTTTTGCTCCATTCGTCTTTGGCAACAGCTTCTAGTTCTAACTTCTTTCTCTAATTTTTTTCTTCAAATATGCCCATAAATTTTCAATCAGGGCTTTTTGCAGGGAATGTCAATACCATAATGTGCTTCAGGTCATGTTCATATTAGAATATCCAGTGACACCCCAAAGACACCTTTCATACACTTTGTTTTATATTATTTTTCACAATAGCCAAATACTGCTCTTTACCCATGATACCATGTACTCTCACCAGCAAAACATCCCCAGAGCAGAATGCTTCCACCACCATGCATAATTGTTGGAAGGATATTTTTTTGGTTCGTAAGCTTATTTCACTTTCCTCTAAAACATAACGGAAATTCATGCCATGTGTTTCGGGTCATTGTAATGTTTGAAGATCCAGTGACACCCCAAAGACACCTTTCATCCACTTTGGTTTATATTATTTTTAAGAATCGCCAAATACTGCTCTTTACCCATGACACCCTGAACTCTCACCATTTCTTCCTCCATCATGCATAATTGCAGTGAAGGTATTTCATGGTTTTTTAGCTTCATTCACTTTCCTCCATACATAATGGGAGTTCATGTGACCAATTAATTCTAATTTGGTTTCATCTGAACATAAAACAGAATTCCAATATTTACTCCTATGTTCTAGATGGCGTCTAGCACAAGCTAATCTGCATTTTAGGTCTTTAGTCTTAAGCAAGTGAGTTTTCCTTGGGCAACAAACTCGTGCTCGATGAAAGCATCTCATGAATGTCTTTGTCTATACAGTTAACACTGATGTTTTTACATCATTGATAATGTCCTTTGTTGTTAAGTGAGAATTCTTTGAGACATTTCTAATAATTTCCTTTGCATTCTCTCAGAAATTAACCATTCTCTGCCAGTCCTTAATTTATTATCAACATAACGTGTCTTGTTGTACTTCTTGAAAATGGCATGAATTCTTGATCTAGCTTTTGGTAAGTGTTGTATATTCATCACATTGTCTGTATGCATCAGCTATGTTCATTCAGAGATTCTAGTCAAGTTCAGCCATCTTCACCATGGTTGCTGAACAAATGTGTTATTGCAGTACATGGCACTAACATATTGTCTTCTTCATTACCTTTTATACTGTTATAGAATCAGGTCAATACTATTTCATTTTCAAAGGGTGTTTGTATTAAATTTCAAATTAAGAAAACATTACATTTGCCATAGAGCAATATTATTTCATAATTTCCATAAGTTAGGGAACAATAATTTTGGACTGCACCAAATTGTAAAAAAATCTATAACTATGAATGTAATAGATCAAGACTTCTAAAAATTTCACAAATTATTCAAAGCTAAATATGGAATCAAATATTTATGGTAAATTCAATAAGTACTTGCAAATATTCACATTTCTTAGAACACATGCAAATATTCACTGTGGGAGAAAATATATATATATATATATATATATAATTATTTATTTGAATATTACAACATAAATATGTTATAAAATCACGACAAAAGTAGCCATTTTGTTTCAACACTTCTAGTGTCTTATCAAGTGACGATGTAGAATATAGAATAAATGGTTTTAAAAGTTTCAAATTAATCAACGATCCTTAGCCAGGAGTAAACGCTGTTACATAAGCTAGAGTGACCAATCAAAATACAAGTATAGGATGATTCGAAAAATTTAACAACTAAGCAAGGTTATCATATATATTAAAAGATTTATAAAATTTGAAATTAAAATTAAAAGTAAAAAATTAAAATTACCTATTTAGAAAACTAAATCAAATCTCTATTAAGTTTTAAATTGTAGAATTACCAAGGAGAAAAAATGTAAAAATATAAAAATAAAAATAAAAGATATATATGCTATTTAATTTGTATTTTCATTGAAATTATGTAGAAAGGGATGTTCAGAATCCCAGACATAAATGTATACATTTTAGTTTCATTTCAACATGTTAGTCGCCTCTCACCGAAATCATTCGAACGCACGCATGTTAAGCGCTCAGACGTATTTAGATATATACACACACATATAAAAAATCAGACCACACATAGGCAAATGCACTTTACTTACATATACACATCAATACACACAGGCACATACATCTACATTCAATATGATCTAGACGGTCAGATGTCAAAGCTATTCGTGGCTTTATATGTTATTAAACGAATTTTAACTTGAAATATAACTAAACCGGTCAAATATACATAGATAAAATTTAAACAAATAAAAATATGTAAAAATATACACACATACATAAATATATATATATATATACATATACATATATATATATACATATACATTTTTAAAAACATATGGTTTTCGACACATTACAGACAAAAGTAAATAACCACCTCCACATATAATTGTACACTCACACATCCGCATATAAACCAATACATGCACCCGCATACACACATATATGCATAATAGGTACGCATATACAGACATACGTACATAAACATACACATAGATAAGCACATATAAATATATTGACCCATACGTCGACGCAGAAAAGTAAATAAAGCAAGTGAAGAAATATATATAAAGATGCAACTATATACAAGCACACACATACATACATACACATACACATCTAGATGTACATACATAAGCACGTATACATATATGCATATAAACTAAATATATACATAGACATTTACAAATACAAGTATATATATGAAAAATTAAACAAACGTAAATTAAAATGATATGAATATAAAAATGCATAAACACATCCGCTTGTACATATATATACACACATACATACGCAACTACACATAGATATACATATATATATAAAACATTCATACCTTTGTTGAATAGGATGTACAGGCAGATTATGATATGGACTATCAGGGTAAAATGTGTATCTAATACACTGAAACAGTATCAGCTCATCCTACCCAAAATTAGTTTTAATCATTTTAAGGGTGATAATTGTTTTTCCTTAAAAGAAAACTAACAATTGGACGATCATTAATTTTTTTTTTATACCATTGTTCCTTCAATACAAGCCACTCAAGGTAGAAGGTTACTAGATTAGGTTATTCTAAAGGGTGTACAAAGGAGGGAGTAAGTAGTACTTATTATGAGGATATGTAGGACAGATAATGGCTGACCCTACACTTGAAGACAGTAAGCTCACAGTGATTAGGAAGCATCCTCTCAGGAGTCTGTTCTAAAAAGTAAAAGAAAGAAGCTGTCTGCATGGAACTTCCTGTTTATGATTGGAAAACAAAGGAAATGTGGATCAGTCGACTCAATGTATGTGGTATCGCTGTGAAGGTCTGAACCAGGTATATAGCTATCTTCATTTGTTATTCATTATCAAAAATCACAAAGAGAACTCAACAACTAGCACATGAGAATTTCTCAGACGAGCACAGATCATCAAAAGATAGCAATTGTAAGCATTACTTACAGGATCCCCTAAGAGGATTAAAAACAAAAACATTTTTGGTACAGCCCAATAATTCATGATAAAATGATAGAACTTCTGACAATTGTTGAAAAGCCTAAAATGTTCAAAACGATAAAACGGAAGAATAAATAATTCAAAGAATATAAACTATTTACATCATTTATAGTCAGACTAATGTCTTCATCTTTGTTGCTATTATTGTCATGTTCCGTGTCATCTCTGCCTTCAGTTCTTCAGACCCAATGCTGCATCATAGATGGCATCAATGAAAAACAATTTCTTTTTTTTATCTCACTTTATTATACAAAGGACAGTAGTGATAACATCATTTCTTGTAGAAATAGGAAGGAGATGATCAGAGAAATGCATATAGACTCCTTGGCTAGAAATTCACCACATGCTGGCTAGCTTCACTAAGGAGTTCTTACAGCCATCTCCCTTAATTCATACTATTTTGACCTTATATCCAAAAATTTAAATTAAGGCAATCCCACACTGTCAGAATGCCATACCATGGATCTTATAACCAGTAATTAGCCATTCTGGGCCAGCCTCTGCTTTCTGGAACACTTACATTTTGGCTGTTCTGTTCTCTGACTTTCTTCAGGAATCTGTTAATCTGTATAACCTTCATAAAATTTCAAAATGAAACCTTTTGTCTTGATGATTTTACCCCAAGGCAATAAAGCTACTAGCATGCAGGAGATCACTGTGTTAGAGAACATGAGAAAGAACTACTATTAAGGAGAGCGGACAATAAAAGAACAAGAAGTAAGAAGATAATGACTGACATTGATCTTCAAAAATTTAAATACAAAGTTGCCTGGGAAGCAAGAAGCCAGGAGAGAGTTCCACAAGCAAGAAGTGCAAGAGAAGAAACTGCTAACATAGAACTTATGGTAACATCTAGCCATTTCAACTGTGTCGAATATTGGTTAGCTTGCAGGCGGTCTGACACACAAGTAGACTGGTGTAGCCACCAAGTTAAGACTCACCCTGAGTCATTTAATGGAGAGAGATATGGGTGAATAGAGACCACTCATGCAAATGTGTTGGGCAGGTCCATTGCAGCAAAATGGACCACCCCCACATGCAGAATTAGGTACTCTCCTATAAATGAGGTAAAATTAGCTGGCCTGCCTTTATCAGAAGACACAGAAGGCAGCCATGTTAGCAGATAAGTCATTTGACTTCTACATCTCCCTCCTCTCCCTATTGTGGAAGCATAGTGGCCAGGTGTAGTCACCAAGTTAAGACTCATCCTGGGTGTCAGAAGTGGGATGCAAACCTACGCGAGCACTGCCCATTGGATTTCAAAAATGCAAAATGATGAGCTTTATTTAATATATGGGTATGGATTGTTCTTGTTTTGCTGTCCATTTCTAGGGATAATAGCATAGTGGTTATTGGTGTGGAATGTGAGCCTGGCATGTCGTGTTCAAATCCCAGCCAAGGCTGTGTTGCATTCACTTATACAAGGATGAACTCATTTCTTATTACCCCAGATTAAATAAGTCTAGGAGAGGGATAACTTTGAATTTTCTAGAAAGAGCGCAATGACCTAAATGCGTAGCTAGCAGAATGGCAGCTGAAGACCTTCAAATTTTAAAGAAAGAGCTGCTTTAAACTGTATTCTCCATTTTCACCAAATATCTTTTTCAAGGCTGTTTCCATGTTTGTAAACTGCTCTTGAGTAGCCATAAATGAAGTTAAAGCTATGGATGCTGAGGCTTCAGCTTAGTATTGTTCGATAATTTAAATTCCAGCCATTTATTCAATTCATGAATCATATCCCACCTGTTCAAATTTTAATGGATTCTTATTTGCTGATAACATTCTTTTTTTCAACCAATATAGCTCTAACTATTCTAGAAAAATTATCCCAAACATAAAATCATGGTTTGTCTATATAGCATAGAGAAAATGAATAAGTTCAATAATTAGGTCAATAGCAAGTTGTTACAGTATATGCAGGCTGGCCTAGAATGGCAAACTACTTGTCAGAAGACATGGAAACCTGACAGTGATTGATTGCCTTTGTCTAACAGTGTGGAGACATGGAAATGGTTACAAGAATTTGAAGAGTTAGCACACCTCCAACACCCAGATTTTTTAGAGATCGTCTCTTTCTCCTGACTTCCTTCTAGAAATGATACTACAACTACTGTCCCTCATAAAATAAAGTGAGGTAAAAGAAAAGAAAATTGTTGTTGATGTAGTCAGTGATGTAGCACTGCAGAATTGAAAGCTAGAAACGGCATGAAATTTAATGGCCAACTTTATTGAATCATCATAATTTCTTTTTTACTATTTTCCCATACCAATTATCTGACACTGATATTACACTGCTTTTATTTATACCAAGAAAACAGTACTGAGTTGTTATAAATATCAGCCCTCTTATATCGCCAGGAATGCTAGACAATGTCCTCACAAATGAAGAAGAGACTTGAATCAACAGAAATGTGGTTCTGCAAAAGGATGCTGAGAGTATGTGGACTGAACAGGAGTGTAATGTGAAATTTTAAGAAAAAGGGAAAAAAAAACAAAAAAGCAACAGATGTTTATGCTTAGAAAGAAATAGTTAAAATTTCAAAGGCACATAATGAAGAAAGACAGCTTGGAAAATTTGGCACTCACAGGAAATTTGAAGGCAAGAGGAAAGCAATGAGTAACCTAACCTAATGCACTTCAGTATCTGTCTATATTTCTGAGATGAGGTATTATGTACACTATTTACATTGCAATGACAACAGCAAAAATTGCAATATGAGCACTGGTAAAAATGGTTGCTGAAGGTTTATAAGTCCCAGAAATTCATACAAGGACACATGGCACAGTAGATAAAGGCATTACTTAGATCCAGTGACAGGACCCAAATAGTGTGAGTTCAATACCTGGTTAAGGTGGTGGAGAATTTGGAAAGGGGAATTAACAGGAGATAACTGACATCCATTAGACATGGCACGTGTAACTAGAACAGTCTACCCCAGCAAGTCAAACAAAGGGTTCAGTTTGACATTCCAACCATCTGAAGAAGGCCAGAACGTAGAATAGCCAAAACATTGTGATAAATATGGCAACAAAGATGAGCATGATAGTCTGAACAGTGTAAATAGTCTAATGCACTGCTGTAAATGGATGGCAGAAAAGGTATTGGGAGAGATAGTGAAAAACAAACTTTACTAAGAGTTATAAAGAAAGGGGATGTTGTGGAGAGCCAAGATCGACCACATCCTAAAGAAACATGGCACATAAAAGAAGAAGAGAAAATGTTTACCTAATACAAGGCCCAAGAGCCACTTGTGGTAGAGGTTTACTGAATGTAAGAGTTGATAGATGGAAGGGAACATGTATAGATAGTAAATGACTGTTGACTTGAAGAGGTTATAGTTTTAATGCTCAGAGAAGTAGCTACGTGGAAGTTTGTGAAAAAGCTGTGGGAGTGGAACTTCCTCCTTACAAATGGTATGCAGACAAATTGCTTCTCTTCAGAAATCATTGCCACAGTATGAGAGACTGCTGAGACTTTATAATTTTTCTTTTTCATTTGTGTGCCTGGGTCAATAAAACTATCCATTGACCATTTGCTTTTATTGTCTGTCTGTCTGTCTTTTTTTCTCTCTCTCATTCTGTCTCTCGTCTTTGTTCTCGTTGTTGGTGTTTTGGTTCAGTTCTATTTCTTTTCTTGTCCACTTTTATTCCCCCCCCCCCAACCACTATAAGATGAGAAAAATTGCAGTTCTTAATGGCGATTTTCTAAGAATTTTCAGGGTTAACAATAAATCAAGCATAAAAGATTATATGTCATCATAAATCCTTGCCCTGTGACAAAACTGTGGAATTAACCATCATGGAACAACGCGAGGAAAATAAATGGCTTTAATATTGAGATAATATATTTGCAATACTTATTTAGCGTTGCAAATCAAGGGTACAAGATTTAAGACCATAGCCTGGATTGGTAGGGGTGAGGGCAGGGATTATAAATCTGTAGTTGTGTCCCGAATTCATTTGTTTCCATTATCTGACACAGTATTCTCCAAACACATTAATTCTGCCAAAACTAAGCTTACATAATGTTTTTGGAATTTATTCTCATTCAATGTTAGTAGTATGGAGGAAACTGAAAGACTTGTTCAAGACCAGAATCTGTTCACTTTCTTCCTGATAATCTTTTAGCATATTGTGTTTGAATTTAAACTAACGTTTTTACAGGGCTACAGCCAAAATGTCATAAGCTTCTCACTACTCCATCACTATTTCCAGGGCAAATCTTGTACCTTTATAAATCTACCATTCATCCATCCATTGAATATTACTGCAATATCTGGTGCACTGGCTATATATATCGAGATTCTTGGCAAAACCTAAAGAATTGTCTGTTATATTATCAGTCCTGACCTGGCATCTCAACTTCAGTCAGTTTTCAACCACTGGGACATGACCTCCCTCTTCCTTTCTATAAATATAAATAGCAGCTGTTCTAATGAGCTCTCCTATTTAGTTTGTTTTGTTTTGTTTTACGGCATATCAACCTCAATGGGTTATTTAATGTCGACAACTTTTTCCAGGTAATATTTTTGTTTTGTCAAAAATCTATTTCTGGTAATATTTTTTTCCTCAAAAATCTATAGCTGGTAATATTATTTTAAAAAATGTATTGCTGGTAATATTTTTTTTCAAAAACGTATTGCTGGTAATATTTTTTTTTCTTCAAAAATTTATTTCTGGTAATAATTTTTTACAAAGTATTTCTGGTTTTAAAACCTATTTTTACACTCTCATAATGCTTTTTACCTCAGTTTCGGGGTTAACTATTTGCCCATAGCTGAGACTCTAACAGGTGCTACAACCCTGGGTTAGGGTGGACCTGGGAACACCAGCAATTAAGAGGTGGTTCCATGCTCCACAAAACCTCCTGATCAGATGCCTTGCTGTTGGACGTAGTTTATCGTCTTACCCAAGACACGGATATAGTTTATCATCATACCCAGGACGCTCTCCCATTTGGTACCTCAATGGCATGAATTTATGGGTGTTACTAGATTGGCAACTAGGTCTCACCATTTTACTGTTGAAACAGCTAGATATAACTATAAGTTGTATTCTAATAATTGCACTTCTCATCTGTATAATTATTTTCCAATTTCTTACCTCCCTGCTACCTACAATCTTTGAAAATTTAAATGCAATGTTTTCCTGAATTCTGTTCTTTAATTATCCTTTTTCTTCACTAAAGTCTTCTCATTCTCTTACACTCCAGTTAACCCCTTGTGTCTTAGTCCCATTATCACCTTGTTTGGAGTGAAATTATTAAAAAAAACAAAGTTTTCTGATGAACTACATTCACTAGTCTCACCAGATCAAATATTTACAGCTAAGACCTACCATGGCATGTACACTGGGACAAATTCTCCCTATTCTTTTATATTCCATTAATAAAGAAGAAGTTTCATTTGGACAGCTTCTTCTCTAGAACTGTCACTATGTGGGACAGACTTCCAAGAGGTTGCTTCTCCAATCACTATATTTCCCCCATTATAGGCATTATTATATCTATGATATAACAACACCATATGCAGAAAGAGTTTTAAAATGCTATGTCATACACAAAATTATATATGCATATATACACATGTCCCATGCAGAAAAATTATAACACATATGCAACCACAAAAAGTGTGTAATGAAGGGGAACCTTAATTGTAATATTTCATGAACAGAAAACTGGAGTTATAGTGGTTTCTCTATGAACCTAGTGAGACCATGTGGTTTTTCCTCTAAGAAAATATATCTAACATTTGAATATTGCATTCTGAGATGGTCACCAACATGAAGAATACATGCACATAAGCAATTTCTTTTGGATTCTGCAACATTATGATGGTCTACCATCAGCAAAAGATATAGGAAATGGCTAAACCTTAGATAATACGTCAAACTCTTGTATATCAGTTATGTAATAAATATATTAGGTACTTAATATCATTTTTATAATCCAAGATTCTTGTGTTTCTAGCACACCTAGCAACCTTCTATATTGAGTGGCTCTTGGGTCTTGCATTGGGTGATTAATAGCTTTAAAAATTACTTTAGTAGATAGATATGTTTGGGTCAGCACACCCTTTTTTTCCCTTCAGTTTTGTATTTATTCAGATGCACATTTCTTAAATAAAGTGGGTACTGAGCCTTGATTTGCTATAGGGACCTGGTTAAAGGTGGTTTACCAGGATTAAAAAGAAAGAGATAGGTACATCTTTTGAAATATAACTTTCTGTGTCTAGGGTGCTGGACATTAATTTCACTGAATGAAAAAAGAGTGTGCCTACTCAAACATGCATATCCACTAAAATAATGTTCTTTTAAGCTATTGTTCACTTAAGAAAAGACCCAAGAGCCACTCAGTGTAGACGGTTACTGAATGGGGTTATTTTATGGACCTAAAAATTGTAGATTTTGAGGATATTTAGGATAGATAACAGTAGACCCAAGACCTGAGGTTAAGATTTTAGTGTTCAGGGAAGTGTTCTCTCCAGTTGATATATAATGGCAACAATATGTAATGGGCTCAACTTTAGGCAAAACAAAGTAGAACAACTTCACTCCACTTCTACTCTAAGAGTTTCTTTTCTCACACTTCTTGCTTGTGGAACTCCATCATATTTACTTGCTTCTCTGATAACTAAACTCTTCAAAAATTTAAATGCAACATCAATCACCATGTTCTGTCTTCTTGAATCCCATTTAGCTTTTCCTCAATCTTTGCTATTCTCAGTTTTCTCTTTCACTTTCCTTCCTTCTAGCCCCCTGTGTACTAGTGGCATTCCTCCCATGCTTGGAGTGAAGTGATTAAAAAAAATGTTGTATTTAAAGTTTTGAAAATTGTAGTTGACAGAGAAGCAAAAAATCAGAAGGGAGATCAACTGTGAGAAAAGAAACTTTTAGAATAGAAGCAGCAGTTGCATGTAGCTAGTATCCAATCCAATTTAGCATGCATAAATTCATGTAGTCGAGGCACTGTAACTGCCCTGATGAGCTTTTTTCCTTAGCACCTCGACTACATGAATTTAAGTATGCTACTAGATTAGCAGCGAGTGAGAAAGTGACTCAAGTCAAGATGCAAGCTCAGGATTGATTACATTACAGACCCTTTTTTGAATTTTGTGAAGAATTTTCAAGATTGTGAGCACAAGATCAAATATGATAGCAGTATTCAACTCATAGATGAATTGGAGATTTATAAATGCATGATGGATTCTGATGGATGGTGGAACAGTATTTGGGAGAGATAACAAAAAAAAACAAAATTTCTTAAGAGCTACAAAGGACAGGAAATTGTGGAGTGCCATGATTATCAACATCCAGAAGGACCATGGCATATAGAAGATTAGTCTTTGCAATGATAACATTACAATATGACAGCATCTATTTATTCTCATTTTCTGGGAAACCAAGAACCAGGATAAAATGATATCTGGCCTGCAAGAAACCATGAAGGACTATTCTCCAATTATTTCTGAATATTTAGAATAAAATAATGTTTAGCATTTAATGCTGGATTCCCCAAGAATTGTCTTGATTTTGCAAACAGCTAATTCTGGAAATGATATCTGACTTCAACATCTTTATACAAAATGAGATAAGAGAAAAAGAATATGATTTCATTCAAAAAAAAAAAATGAGGTTTTGGGTTTTATAAAGCATTAATTCTTCTTGCATGGTCAAATAATGGAAAGGCTATTTTTTAGTCAATGATTAATAATTTTAAGTTGTCAGCAGCTACTTCAGATTCAAGATGGCTGACCACACAGAACAAATAATGCAATCTATAAAAATAGAAACTTTTTTTGTCTTTTGCTTCTAAAAAAACAGAAAAAAAATACTGTATTTTTTAAAGACAGCTATTTGATATTTGTAAACTTTGTGTTCATAAAATTCCCATGCATTTGTAGCCTTTCAAGAAATTAATATGAATTATTAAATTTTCAGAACAAGAATGGTTTCTTTGTTTTACTTCTTCCCCCTCTACTTTTTCCATTTCTATTTTTTTACCCTAGAAATAATTTTGAACTGATAGATAATTTAAATGGATTTCCAGTACTGACTCTTTAAGTATCAGTGCTTGTATTCTCTCTTTCTGTTTCTGCCTTTCTAAAAACCTCCCTCATTCTATGTTGCAAAAGAATTTGCATAAAATTATGGTGGTTAGCTGGAAAGAATTATTGATCAAGTTTTTCCATTTGAATGCAAAGATATGTGGCCTGTCACTTATGAATTACTGCTGACCTTAAATGTTTAGCAATTAAATGTTCATATATATATATATATATATATATATATATATATATATATATATATATGGGCATGTCTGCTTATAATTATGGTGTATTTTGATACATGAGTATATATGCTTGTGTATTAGAAAAATCAATTATTAATGTCATCAAAAATGTAATTTTGTAATTGCATTGTCCTCATAAAATATCAAAGACTTTTTGATGTTCTTCTGTAATATTAAGCTAAACAAATAATATTCTTTTCACTATTGAATAATTATGATTTATACATCAGAAGAAGAATAATTTCTGTCATTAGATGAGTTCATTACATAAAGACGGACAAATACTGATGTTCAATACTTGCTGAATATTAAAATAAACAAATCCCATTCTATTCCCCATTAAATAATTGTGATTTTTATAATACCAGGAGAATAAAAGAGACTGTTTTCATTTTGATACCCAGGATAATTGTTTTTAACTCAACCATTTATTTATTTATTTGTCTTTGTTATATTCCGTTCTAAGGGAATAGATACTTAAATCCAGGTGGATTATAGAAGAAGGTTTATTTTACACAACCAGTACAATATGAAGAAATATGCTACAGTTATACACACAGGTCAATCTAATAGTCAGTGCCACTAATTGGAAGGTCAGACGTGCTTTCGTCTTCTCTCTCTCACTCTTCCCCGAGTCTCTCATAGACAGTTGACTTTATAGGTACTTACTACCTATAGTGTAATCATTCCTGGGGCTGACTGGTTATTCCATTACATCAGTCTTCTGGTGAGAATTTTCAACTATTGGTGAATCTTTTGAACTCTAGAAACTTTCAAAACTTTATATATCATATGTCAGAAACACAATGAATTTCCAACAATTTGTGGGGTTTTCATTTTGAAGTTTTTTTCCTTCTAACCATAATCTTTAAAATTATTTTCTTTTACTTCATACATACAACGTCTCACATGGAGATGGGTAATTTTCCCATCTCTGTAGAACAGATTCTCTTGGTAACAGAGAAAAGTATTTAAAACACATACTGATACACTATTATTAAAATGCATGTAGAGCACATTGTTATCAGAATAGAAATTAGGATCAGTGTATTGAGTTCAAACTCCAGCTAAGTTTCAGTTAATTCCCCTTGGTAACTCAACTCTCCAAGTTTATGTCCCCTCTACTGTGACCCAGTGGATAAAAGCTTTGGTTGAGTTATCAAAAGAGTCGAGAGTCCAATACATAGCAGAGGGAATAAAAACTTGGAGAATTGAGTTACCAAGAGGAATGAACTAAAGATGAGATATCCAAAGGCACGGCGTGTTGAATTAGAACAATCTACCCCCCACCCCCACCTCATGGACTATATAAAGAGTTTGCTTCGAAATTCCAACAAATATCACCTGAAGATGGCTGGAGTTTACAAAAGCAGAAATGTCATGAATATGGCAATAAAGATGAGGACAACAGTCTGAACAAAGTAAATAGTGTAAAAATTAAACTTATGTAAGTATTTAGTCTTTATATTTTTTGTCCTCAAGGACATGTGGCACAGTGGTTAAAGGCGTTGGTTAGATCCAGTGACAGGATCCAAAGAGTGTGAGTTCAATACTCGGTTAAGGCAGTGGAGAACTTTCAGAGGGAAAATTAACAGGAGATAACTGATGACTGACATCCATTAAACATGGCACGTGGAACTAGAACAGTCTACCCCAGTGAGCAAAAATAAAGGGTTCAGTTCGACATTCCAACCACCTGAAAAAGGCCGGAGCGTACAACAGCCGAAACATTGTAATAAATATGGCAACAAAGATGAGGATAATAGTTCAAATAATGATCTCTTTTTGTTAGCTTTGTTTCTTATATTTGTTGCTGAGACTTGGATCCTTTGAGGAAATATACTCAACTGCCATTTTGGTTTGTGATTTTTAATAAAGAGCATAAAATAAACAAAAATACTGTATCTTTTTTTTTTATATTGTTATTTACATGAATGACTGAATCCAGTCAATATGGACAAAATTATTGGGAAATTTATCCAAAGTCTATAAAAGCATAAAATCTTATGTTAAGGGAAAAAAAGAATTAAATTTATTCCAAATTTTCCGAAAAAATTAGTATAATCAGAAAATCCATATTCTTATTTTTTAAAGATCTCTATTCGTAGAACAATTTATGTTTAGAAAAAAGACTAAATCTCCACTGTGTATTTATTTTAAAATTTTATATGACCAGTTAATGTATGTATGAAAAGTACTGACAAGGTGTGTTGGTTGAGTTTTTATATAATTTCTCATGTGTTTGTATAATTTTTTTCTTTTCAGCACATAAATAATATAAAAATTGACTAAATGTTTTCCAAGCATTTTCAACTATACTTTTATACTCTTGGTCCATGCTTCCTTATTTATTACATGTTCCACAAAGAAAAGAAAGTTTTTTAAAAAAAGTTACTAAATGAAAAATATATGTCTGCTACGTATATGATATTTTTTTTATTTTTACTGAGTACAAAAAGGAAATTCGAAGAAATTCTGTCCTCAACTTTACTTATAAACTTAGCCAAAGGAGTAAACTCCTATTCTTGGATATTCTTGTGGAGTCTAGTAATAATACATTCAATACTTCGTTATGTAAAAAACCCACAAGTAAATACTCTTGCCATCTTAATTTTACTAGTCAATGTCAGTATCTTCTCCGATATAAAATAGGTGTTATTAAAACTTTCCTTATGAGAGTGCACGAGAATTCATCCTCTTGTCTGCTTTTCTTTGAAGAACTTAATAATGTGAAACAAATGCTTGTTAATAACAGTTTTCCAAACCCTCTTACAGATTACCATATTAGACCTTTTCTTCCTAAGGTAACCGATAGCAACACTAACCACACAGAAAAAACAATAACATTAATACTTTCCACAAAAATCAAATGCATAATAACTATAAGCATGACAAATTTTTACTTAGAAACATCATAAAGAAATATACAACTCCAGTTGGCAAAAATAAGAAAATTAAATTTACTATATATTATAAAAAATTTAAAACTGCTAACCTTATCATCAAAATTTTAATTCACTTGCAAGATCTACATAACAGAGAACCGATATTATTTACAAATTTACATGTCTCTTAAGGAGCTGTGTTCCTGACCAATTTTGTAAATAATTATATTGGACAAACTACAACATGTTTAACAAGAAGAGTCACATTACATCTCTCTGACCATAGCTCAATTAGGGCTCATTTAAATACACATTGAGACCTACCAAACCCTATCCGCAACATACTCGTTGATAATACAAATATAACAATATATATCCTCGTTTACAAAAACACTAAAAATAATGGAAGCATTATTAATAAAAAACAAAAAAGCCAACACTCAATAATATCAACTTTGAACACGGCCACAATTTGCTGACCCTGTTTGGAAAATAAAACATTCCTATAACTCCAGATACATACATAAAACAATTCATATATTCAGTTAAAAGTGAAATGGAATTCACCTATGATAATGGATAAAAGTATAGCTGAAAGCACTTGGAAAACAAACGGACAATTTTTATATAACTTATATCCTGAAAAAAAAAAAAATGAACACAAGAGAAATTATATAAAAACTCAACCACTGCATCTTGTCACTTGTTTTCAATGAAACTTGCATAAAAGAGGGATTGCTATCCAAATACACAATATATATATATATATATATATATATATATATATATATATATATATATATAATCATTTATTTGAATATTACAACATAAATATGTTATAAAATCACTACAAAAATAGCCATTTTGTTTCAACACTTCTGGTGTCTTATCAAGTGATGATGTAGAATATAGAATAAATGGTTTTAAAAGTTTCAAATTAATTAACGATCCTTAGCTAGGAGTAAACGCTGTTACATAAGCTAGAATGACCAATCAAAATACAAGTATAGGGTAATTCGAAAAATTTAACAACTAAGCAAGGTTATCATAGATATTAAAAGATTTATAAAATTTGAAATTAAAATTAAAAGTAAAAAATTAAAATAACCTATTTAGAAATCTAAATCAAATCTCTATTCAGTTTTAAATTGTAGAATTACCGAGCAGAAAAAATATAAAAATAAAAATAAAAGATATATATGCTATTTAATTTATATTTTCATTGAAATTATGTTAAAAAGGATGTTCAGAGCCCCAGACAAAAATGTATACATTTTTAGTTTCATTTCAACATGTTAGTCGCCTCTCACGCGAAATCATTCGAACATACGCAGGTTATAATACATAAGCGCTCAGACGTATTTAGATATATACACACACATAAAATACGGTGACGAGACACGACCCTTGATAAAAAAAAAATTAAAAAAAACCTGCTCTACTCTGTATTGAGCACTCTTTAAAGAAAAATAATTGTTGGTTATTGAAATTTACTCCGTATATACCAATCCCAAACTTGGGTATATATATATATATATATATATATATATATATATATATATATATATATATATATAGAGGTGTGTGTGAGGTGGGGGTCAATTTCCCTCACTAATTTATATTAGACACATTGCCACAAAATAATAACAAAAAGAGACAAGAGAATTGTACAAATAAATAAATTTTTGTACAACAAATATACAAAATAATAGTTATGAATGTTGTTTAAAATGGTGAAATAAACTTGTTTTTTAGATTTTTGTGTGAGGTAATGTTCCAGTTTGATAGACTGCAAGTTGTAGGGTAATTTATGTGAATTTGCAAAAATTCAGTTCAATGTAATATTATTTGTATTCAAAATAAACAGTTCAAAGTTTGTGTGTGGATGTGACTTAGGTTGTGTTTGACAGTTGAATGTCTGTCACTTCGTTGTTTGCCAATGTGAGTTTAGTTTGCATTGAATGAAGGAAATAAACTGTGGTTATGTTAAAAAGGATTTTTAACTTATAGTCCAGACATCAGTTGAAAGTTATTTTATGATGAGTGTCGTCACATAGCATGTAGACTTTTTGGCTGATTTTTCCCCACTCTCTGTTTCTTAATTGTTTGTTGTTTATATAAGTAATATAAGTCATGTGATAGGTCCCAGAAAATGTTTTAAAATTTTGGTGCAACTGTACCTTTGATCAGGTGAAATTAAGGTCAGACGTGCAGACATAGTTAATGACATACCATGTGATATTCTTGGACCAATCAAATTATGTTAGTTCTGTAATTTGGAGCCTATGTTTTGTTTACTTTTTGAAGTTTTGAGAACAATATAGGATCTGGATCCTATATATATTTACTAAATAGGAATATTCTTGAGAGTGCTGCTATCGAGTTTTATCAAAATATAAATCTACACCCTGGTTTCTTTCCAATCTCACCTTTCCTGAAAGAATTACTACTTTCCCAAGCCAACATACATGACCACAAAAATGTTAAAAATCAAAAGAAAATGGTTAAATCCATTACCTCATGTTTTTGAAGATGTACAGTACATATGACCATCCCAAACCATAACAATCTGATCACAATCTAAACAATATTCATTTATTAAATAAAAAAAAATATATTTCTTGAATATTACTTGTCTTAAAAGACTTTGAATCATGACACTTTGTGTAATCCACATGTTTTGAGTTTTGAGTGACCTTTCAACCACCTGATGAATATTCATGAACATTCTCAGTTTAAAAAAAAAAACAATCACACCCTTGCTCTTGTACATAAACATGTGCAACAAAATAAATCCTTACATTTAACTTGGTAAAGTTCCTTAGAGAATGAAACATGTCAGCTAAGAATACTTTCTCCTTTTGTTTTTCTATTCATATATATATATAGGTAAATGTCTATATTTCTGAGATGAGGTATTATTAACATTATTTGGACTATTGTCCTCATCTTTGTCGCCATATTTATTACAACGTTTCAGCCATTTTACACTCCGGCCTACTTCAGGTGGTTTGAATATCAAACTGAACCCTTTATTTCACTCATGTGGAACTAGAACAGTCTACCCCAGTGAGTGAAATAAAGGGTTCAGTTCGACATTCCAACCACCTGAAGAAGGCTGGAGTATACAACAGCCGAATTTTGTAATAATTATGGTAACAAAGAAGAAGACAATAGTCCAAATAATGTAAATAATGTATATAGGTAAATATATTTGATAAGATTCAACCATGTATGTATATAAATATATATATATATATATATGTCTCTTTCTGATTCTGAATATAAGTGTTCCTTTTGTTACCATTAAGCACCTTTAAAATTGTAAAAATTTTGATTTAATAATAATAATACAAATGTGCTAATAAAAATTAAGTTTTCACTAATTTCTGGATAATTTTAGTAAATCTCAGAATTGCTTTGATCACAATTATCTGTGGTGGCTGACTGACCTAAGCTATGGCATCACTAATCATGGAAACAAATATATGTTTGAATATGTATTTAGTAGTATATAATGTCCTGTTCAAACATACTTTGTGTCAATTTCCTGTGTGACAATATTCAGTAATCATATTTGTTCATCATGTGTATTATGTCCACGTTACATATGAATCATGAATCAGAATGTGTTTCAAACAGAACTTTTTATCCAAGCGAATAATGATTCATTTGGTAATGTGAAACTTTGCCAGAATAAAGCCTGAAAGATCATTTAACTTTTTTTATTTTTTATTTTTTTTGCATGACATCAATGCAAGGTTTGGTCAGATTGATTGATTTTAAGATTATGTAAATTCTTGTTGAGTTATTAAATGTTGAATTTTGAATGGGGCACTCAGTGAGAATTAAAATCACTACTTAGGCTGGTTAACCCATGGGTTATTAAATGGTGAATTTTGTCTGGGGCACTCAGTGAGGATCAAAGTGTGAGAAAATAGCAAGATAAAAAATTAAAAATCTACAATCATAATTCAGTCTTGAAATCCCAATGTCTAAAATACTGGGGATGTAATTCAAAAAGGGTAAAAAAATCCCGATCCACAACTTACAACATAGAACTACCTACTTCACACACACACACACACTACAGACAATCCTCCCATCATCGAAAGTAGCATTCTTTTCTTGGGGTAGAGAAGGCTGTGATTGGTTTAAACTGGCAGGCAAGTGTATATATTGCCATATTTCAAGGCCCACAAAAGACACAATCTTGATTTTGATTTTTGTAGGAAAACAAGGCAAGGGTGTGTTGAGGTTGTGGGGAAATATTTAATGGACAAAAGATTGTTCTCTTCACAATTAAGAGGGAGAAGCCAGAGAAGGAAGGAAATAAAGAACTGAATCATGACGAGTGAAGCTATTGCCTCAAAAACCACAGCATACAACTTCTGGAACAAAATGTGTCAAGGGGACATCTTTACAAGACACTGAACCTTTGACCATATCAAAGCAAGTCTAACCTAAAGCAGACAACCTAGTGCTGATTTTCTCATCGCTTTTATTGATGTGAAATGGTTGACAAAACCTTGGATCTGGACAAGTTACAGAGAGGCCAATATCTGGATATGTCAAGCTGTTCTGCTGTTAATGGAGAAACCTGGATGTGACTAACTAGCTGCAACAAACATATCCACACTCAACTCAGGGTCTTTCTTGCTTCTGAACTGACACACATTCACCACAAGTTTCCTTTGCAGCAAACAGCACCAGGAACATAAATTCTTTTTTGAAGTCGAACTTTGTTTTCTCTCTCATTGCCACACAAACTCACTCTTCAATAGTAATAGTTTTTTTTTAATCAGTATCATCCCATACAAAGCAGTAGGTCCACTAAGACACAAGGGGTTACAGGTTGTGGAAGAATTTGGAAGAGAAGCATTAATAATGAGCAAGAAAAGGAAAGAATAATCAGGTTTGGTTTGTTTTGTCTTGTTTTGTTTTATGGCTTATCAACCTCAATTGGTTATTTAATGCCAACAAGATTTTTATTGCTGGTAATATTCTTGTTCAAAAATGTATTGCTGGTAATATTTTTTTCTCAAAAATGTACTGCTGGTATTAAAACCCATTTTTATACTTTCATAGTGTTTTAACCCCTATTTTGAGGGGGATAACTATTTTCCCATAGCTGGGACCCTGACAGGTGCTGCCACCCCGGGTCAGAGTGGAACTGGGAACACTAGCAATTAAGAGGTGGTTTCATGCTCCTCAAGACCTCCTGATCAGAGGCCCTGTGGTCGGATGTAGTTTATCATCTTACCCATGACGTGGATGTAGTTTATCATCATACCCAGGATGGTAGTAATCAAGAGGACACCAGATAGCAATTGACATTGCGTTTAAATTTTTGCAAATTAAAGTTAGCTGGAAAGCATAGAGCCAGAAGTGAGTTCCATAAGCAAGAAAAGAAACTTTTAGCATAGAATTTAGGGTTACATCTAGCCAGTTCAACTGTAAATTGATGAGATCTCAATGCCAGTCTATTACTGTGTTTCAATTCAAAAAGTCTAGGTTTGGATTACAGATAAACCAAAAAATTTCTTCCTGGACAGATATGGAAAAGTGGACAGAATGTTTGGAAAACTGTGTTAAACTAAATTTTGCCAGTATTGGAAAAAATTTTACTGGATTTTGATATGGAAGATATGATACACCAATCTATATATCAAATGAATAAAGATAAGAATAATAATTAAGTATAATAATTAAATAATCTGGTAATTTTTTTTTGTCACCAGTTTTTATATATGAGAAGAAGGTTGTAATAAACTGTTCATGAAATTATTTATGTTCGATTCTATATTTATACTGTAACAAAACCATCAGGTTGCTGTTCAACTGTAAATATTGTCTTTCATGATGTCTCACCCATGATTCAATTTGATACAACAAATAGAATATGACTGATGTCACCCAACTATTGATCATTTATATAACCTGGCTATAAATCAAACAGAAGATGACATTACAGTCAGCAGTAGAAATAGTCTTTATTCAACGGTCCAGCATAAACATGACTTTCATAATCAGAAGAGGAAAACATGATGTTGAGATGAGAAAAGGCACAAACCTGAATATCCCTGTGCAAGTTGTTACTTATTTTATCCTTGTATTGTCTGTCCTTAACAGTATTTTCCGCTGATCAATATCGAAACTGTCAGCAGTGTACAACCACTTCCTAAGATCAATTGTGAAGAAATTCTTTGAGCAAGTAAAATCTGAGAGTCTTGGCAAAGATCATCCTTCTTTGAACATTGTAGATTGGTGCATCAGAAAACAAGAACTGTATCAAATAACAGAAACCACATTCCTTGAGGACTACCATCAGCAGCAACAACTAAAACAGATAGCACTTGTAACTATGAGAAAATAATGACATTATCAAGATGTTAACATTCCACACCACTTCAAATAAAAAGGTTAGGAAGGAAACGCCATCAATATTGCAGAGAGTGATAACAGCTACTGGACTTGAGAAACCTGTTTTCTTAAAATGTGTTTGTAGAGAAAGATTTTAACAATTTCAACTGAAACAGTACTGGCTGCATAGTCAATGAATGCCAAATGTTTCCTAATAGGGAATCGATTAATATTACCATAATACTAGGAAGAAATTATTTTCTAGAATTATGAAAATGATGAAGAACCTCTCTGAAAACAATTTTCCCCAAAAATAAAACGGAAGAATGTTCAAAGGGAAATAAACTAGTGAAGGTCATCTATGGAAACACTATCTGCTATTCACTTCAATATTAAAATGAACTAAAAAAGCAAATTGTTATTTGCATCTGCTGCCAGCAATCAGAGTTCAAATCCTGTAAAAGATAACACTGTGAATAGTCAGTATAATGATATTAAAACTGTAATGAAGAGAAAGAAAATAGGAATCTATTTCATACTGCCTTGTATCAAATCTTGGCTGAACCAAGATGTAGCAACAATCTTTATAATTAATTAATGTTTTGAAGTATCTCAGATACAATGGCATCATTTTTTCTAATTGGATAGAATCTAAGTGTACTTAATATTACTTATCTTTTATACAATTAACTGTCAGTTTTTCTTTGATCCATTCCAAAGAGATTTGAAAGAAAAATCTACTTTTGTTTGCAGAACTAATTCATTATGGACATGAATATAAGCTAATGCTAAATCTCTCTCTCTCTCTCTCTCTATATATATATATATATATATATATATATGTAGCACAGCCATTTGTATCCAAGGATACTAGGCTGCTAGCTAATAACTGTTGCAGAAGTCTTCACAGGCACATTTGAGTCTGTTCAACACCCACAGAACCCACCTGCAGTTTATGCTACAACTATGCTGAACAGACCTTAGTTACAGTTTCTGGGAGAGAGCATGTTATCTAGAATGATCAACAATCTTAACACCACCATCACACTCAAACCCTCGGTCACAATGACTTGTGACTTCATGCTAGCACAGCTATTGAAGCGTCAAGTGTCCCATCTACACAATTTCACTCGCAAGGCTTGGGTCAACCCGTGGTATGGTTTTCAGGCACTTTCCAAAGGTACTGCATGCTGGGATCATCCCTGCACCACACAAATTGACCATGGTGAGATTCAAACCCGGGTTTATGGTCATAAAGTGAACGTTCTATACATACATTTGTGTGTGTGTGTATATATATATATATATATATATATATATATATATATATATATATATATATATACCCAAGTTTAGGATTTCGTATATACGGATTGAATTCCAATAACCAACAATTACTATTCTTTAAAGAGTGCTCAATACAGAGTAGAGCAGATATAATTATAATTAAGTATTGATTTTATGTTAAAATTAAAAATAAAAATATTCCAAGCCGGAACTGAGCATTGGATTTAACATATTACAAAGTAATTAAAAAAAAAACAAGAAGAAAAACCTATAAACATAGATACAAGCACCTAGAAAATACCCCCATATAAAACAGAAGTAGAAACAAATATGCATACTAAAATAACCACAATAAATTCAGAGTCTATGCAAGATTAATTCATGGAGAATTACAACGATTCAATATTAACTTAATAATCCCTGTTATGTTAAATACTCAGCAAATCAGAGTAGATAATAATTAAAATAGAAAATTATGAACCATTAAAAAAAAAATGAATACAGGCTTACAGAATCATTCCATCATCACACATAATAGTATAACTGGCCAGATAGCAAGTTAAACGAGGAGCTATACCTGCAGTTAACAGTAAGCTCATTCCTTTGATTTAAAGGTTAATCTTGTTCTTAAATTTAATGATTTCCAGCTTTTCATTGAGACAAAGATAACATGGTGCATATAAAGAATTACAGGTACAAGCTCTCTAATTAATTTCCATTTAACAGTAGTAGTTTTGTTTCTCTCTTTTAAACTTAAATGGTACTTGGACAGTAATGTATCACGTTTATGAGAACTATTTTTGACGGAAAAAACTTGTCGATACCAACAGATTTTAAATGGATTTTTTTCTTTTTTTTTTTCAGGTTTCCAAGTGTAGAAATAGTACTAAAATAAACTGTGGAACTAGTTTGGCAATTGTTTTGTAATGGACAGTCATTGAAGTTCCTACAATTACATCTGCTGGTGTTGTATTATTATATTTATTATTCTTTAGTGCATTGCTACAATACGCCATGCCCTTTGAATTTTTATACTTGTTGAATACTTTGTTATTATGCCATATATATTATGTTATATATATCAAGAAATTAATAAAAACATGGTAGTTTTCATTAGCACATTTGTATTATATATATATATATATATATATATATATATATATATATATATATATATATATATATATATATATATATATATATATTATAATGAATCATTCAGACAAAAAGTAAATTAGTAAAGTTAATGATATAAAATGTCAAAATCCTTTCACTAACAAAATTTTTAAGATGCATTAACCTTCCAATCACTCAATGAATGTTATGATCCTTGGTTTTTAGAATTATAATCTGTATGTCTTTCTTAAATACGCAAGTACTTTCAACTAAAATTCTAAAAAACAAGGATGATAACATTCATCAAGTGATTGGAAGGTTAATGTATCTTTAAAATTTTGTTAGCAAGGAATTTCCCAATTTTATATCCTTAACTTTGCTAATTTACTTTTTGTATGAATGATTCATTGTAATATAAATTGAACTGCACCACATATTTGATATATATATATATATATATATATATATATATATATATATATATATATATGTATGTATGTGCGTGAATGTGAATGTAGTGTTATTGGAATCAGTAAGCCATATTCAAATTCTGGTCTAGTCTGTTACATTCACACAAATACTCTTGGCAAATCCATTTCATCTGTATTTAGTGATATAGGGTAGAAGGGGCTCTCTAGGGTTGGATACAAACCAGTGTTGATTCATGTCATATATATATATATATATATATATATATATATATATATATATATATATATATATATATATATATATGTGTCTGATTGAATAAATTACAGACATTATGTCTGTTAATTTTTAAGTCCATTCATACTCATGAATAAAGACACTAAATATATCTACTATATTGTAACTAGATGCATGCTAATTACAAACAGGATGAAAAAATCATAAAGAATCTCATTCATACTAACATACCTTCAATGGATTCTGATAAAAAATAAAATTAATCATATAATATAAAAAATACAATACAACCAACTTAATTATTCACAATAAATCCTCCCCACTAACCGATGTCTTATGTAAAACCAACATTATATACCAATTTAAATGTCCCTTTGGAGAATGTATCTCTGACAAAAAAAATATATATGTTAGGTATACAACAAATACACTAACAAGAAGGTTTACATTACACATGTCTGATCCTTCATCCCTTGCAAGACATATATATATATATATATATATATATATATATATATATATATATATATATATATAAATGAAGAGGCAATGAAAACTTCCCAGTTCAAAATATTTCCCAAATTCTAACAAAATAAAATATATTGAATTTTGGGTGGGAAATCCTTCTTAGATTGACCTCTTTTCTCTTTCTCTCACACATACACACACAAACACATTCACGAACCTGTATGCGTGTGTGCAATATGATCAATTAAAGTTCCATTTAACTATCCTCATGCCGTTTATAGTCACAATATTAAGGAAATGTTTGATATGTATGCAGTCTGTTGGTCTGATCATGTAGCACTGATGATTGGTTTTTCCGCTCAAATGTTTAAATAAAAGCTGAATTTGCAATCCAATTATTAAAGAACGGCTTCAGCAGAATTTTGCGTCCACAGAATACCATGGTGAGTGGAAGATGACCAGAGGCCATATCTACTTTATCTCTTCTGATGTGCAGGGTCAGTAAAAAAAAAAAGTCATATCAGTATCGGTTCAATGAAAATGACCAGGAGATAGAGAAAATGTTATCCAGAAAGAGAGAGATTCAAAATTGTCTAAAGAAGGGAAATCAACCAAAATAACAAGTGGATAAAACACTTGCTTTACACAACAGGAAAAAAAACAAATCTGAAGTCCAAATAGCTGAGCATAATATTAAGGATCAACGGTAGAATAACATGGAAAGAGTTACCCAAGTAGTTGCAAATATTTAGCAGGTATACAATCTCCTAAAAACATTAAGAAAGCAATTTTAGATAAAAACATCAGCAGTAGCTTTTCTCCTTTTTCTATGTGCCATGTCCCTTCAGGACATTGGTGATCATAGCTCTTCACAATTTCCTGTCCTTTCTAGCTCTTAATAAATTTTGCTTTTTGTTGTCTCTCCTAAACCTTGTCCTGCCATCCATTTACTCAAGCTCACTAGGTAGCTTATGCATTGTTTTCTTCTATCCCTTTTACCTTCAGTCTATCCTGTGAGTATTAAATTTTCCAAGCCCTCTTTCCTCATTATATATCCTAGAAATTTCAACTCTCTCTTTCTGATGTTAATTATGAGCATCCTTTTTGTTTCCATTTTCTCTAAAGCTTCATCGTTGCTCACATGTTCAGCCGATCGTATTTCAGCATCCAAAATTTTTCAGTAAGCAATTTTGCCTTGATAGGAACACATAGGTTGGCAACTGCTAGGATTTCAGAGTTTCTCACACTCACTATTTCCTCTCCATCACCGACAACTTGTTGGCAAACCTGAGAGTGAAACTCAGTGGACAGAACTGTTTGAAAGCCAGGGATGATTGTGCTATGCAAAATTACAAGTTATCGTAACCAAGGGTTTCATCATGGTGGTCTTATTTAACTGTTGGTCATACTAGATTATGTGGTCTCTCCTGAAAAACTGCAGATGTAGAAGAACGTATGTATATGAAATTTACATGGATGTGTTTACAGTATATGATAGAGCAAGATCCCTAATATTACATTCAAATATCACTCCATATTAACTTAAAACTAAATTTTAAGTAAGAGAAATTACCAATCTAAAAATAGTCGCTAATTGAACTCGTGAATAAAATTCAAACCGATAGAGATATCACCTTAATAATCAATTACAACTAGAAGTAAACTTATATTTGAAAATAAAATTTTTAGTGTTTTAATGTAAATTCTATGAATATTTTTCTAATCGACTATTTCATATTAAATCCCCAAATTTTTGTAATAAAGTTTTAAAAAAAACTTTAACTAACATATAATTAAATTCCTTAGACCATTTAAACATTCAAACTTATATAAAAAATTATAATATTTATGAACTCTCAAATAAAGCAAAAAACAGCGTCCATTCCAAAGAAAACTAATGACACTTTATCACAACTTCTTTCTCTCTCTTTCTCTTTATGCCTTTTTGACCTATCCCCCTCCCATATCAATATATAACTTCCGTTAACAGATTTAATGTGTCAATGTCTGGTTTTCCTCCAAAAATTTAAAGTTGAAAGAATACAAATGTTACATCTAACTCAATCATGTCTCTCTACCCCCTTCACTCCCTCACTTCGTTATTCACTTATTACTGCCAGTCATAAATGTGTAAATTTCTTTTCATTTTTCATTTCAACCTTTGGAAATAAAATCTGATGATCCGCTGTCCTTTAAAAGGGCTGTGGTGAAATAATTTATTATATGGAACCTTAAAGTGGTCTGTTTTTATTTAAATTATTAGCTCTGATTTACATTGAGCTCTCTAGATTTTATCCTCCTTGGATCTACCCATACGGATTACCTAGTTTTTTGTAAACTAAATATATATATATATATATATATATATATATATATATATATATATATATATGCATAAATTATTATATGCATAGTGATATTTAATAAGGTTATCTTCTATGTGCTGTGTCCTTTCAGGACAGGGGCGATTGTGGCTCTCTATAACTTCTTATCTCTTGTTGACCTTAGCAGTTTTTCTACTTTTTCCAAGGTTCCTGCCTCTCATCATTCCACCATACATTCAGTTCCTCAGGTAGGTTATTCACTATCTACCCCTATCTCTCCTGCCCCCAATATGACCTGTGAGGGTTAAGTTTTCCAAGCCCTCCTTCCTCATTATGTGTCCAAGTAATTTCAGCTGTCTCTTCCTGATTCTGAACATAAGTGTTCTTTTTAAGAAGAGAGAAAGAGGAAGAAGAAATTTATTAAGAATACATTATATATATATATATATATATATATATATATATATATATATATATAGAGAGAGAGAGAGAGAGAGAGAGAGAGAGAGAGATAAAAGTGAACATTTAAGACAACACTCGGAGACAACAGGCTGTTTCATGCTAGACACAATCATCAGGCCACCAGTGTTGGATTTTTCACAACTATTTATATATATGGGTCAGTGGTACATTGTGGGTAATCCATTCTGGTGATTATTTTGACAGGAGTGGCTTGTTTATTTATTTATTTGGGTTAATTTGTTTTACTTGTTTTTTATTTTCATTTTTTATTTTATATTCATTTATTCTTTTTTTTAAATTTGTTTATTATTTTATTTTTTTATTTGGATTGATTATTTTTACTTGTTTTTGATTATTTATGTTTATTTTTAATAGTTCTAACAGTTATCTTAGTGGGAACGATTTGTTAATTTGTTCATTTATTTATTTATTAGGATTCATTTTTTCTTATTTATTTGCTTATTTTTTATTTTATATATTTTTATTTACTTTATTCAGTTTTCGTTTTTTTTTTCATTATACCATAGTTATAGCTATTTTCTCTTCCAATTTTTGGATTGATTGTTGTAACTGTTATTGGTTTGTTAATTTGTTTATTGTTTACTTTATTTATTTGGATGATTATTTTTATTTGTATTTTATGTATTTTTTATTTTTTTATTTGTTCTATTTCATCTATTCTAATGTGAGTGGTTTGTTAATTTGTTTATTATTTGCTTTGGTTAATTTATTTTACTTGTTTTCATATTATTTTGTTTATTTTTATTTATTCTTTTCAGTTTTCATAAAAATTTGTTTTCATGTCTGCATTTTGAGATGAGCTCAGATCATTTATTTAGTAATTTATTTTGGTCTGGGAAGGTAATAATAGTTATTTTTTCCTCCAGGCAAAATTTGCAGGTTTTGGATTGATTGTTGTTGGCTGATGATCTTTTCCTTATTTTCCAGGAAGAAAAAATAGCTATTATTACCTTCACAGACCAAAATAAATGACTAAATAAACGATCTGAGCTCATCTCAAAATGCAGATATGAAAACAAATTTTTACTACTTTACTTAAAAATCGAAAACTATATATATATATATATATATATATATATATATATACCTTCAACAAAGAAAAAATTTTTAAAAAATCCAGTAATAAATTTATTTCGGTAAGTAAGTTTTTTAATACCTGTCTCATCAGACCAAAATTAGAAAATGATTTAAATTTAACCAGACAATATTTTAAAAATAAAAAATAAATAAATCACAAAAGAACAAGAAGTAAATCTAAACTGCTTGATATATATATATATATATATATATATATATATATATATATATATATATATATATATATAGTTGGCACATGTATTTAAGTAGACATCTCTGTTTCTTTACAAACAGTAAAAATTTCTGTACTGATAGCAGACATGGATAAGAAATTACAAAAACTCCTACAGAAGGTAGCAAGGGAGAGCAAGAAGAAGTGACTAAGCATAAAGTACAAGAAGACAGAATGCATGGTCATCAGTAAATGGATGAGCCTGAAATACAATTTGCAAAATTAAGCAAGTGCGGAATTTTAAATATCTGGGAAATGTTTTGACAAAGGATGGCAAATTTGACACTGAGATCTGTAGACGTATTGGGATGGCCAAGGATGCATTCCAAAAACCAGGCAGAGTATTGCAAGACAAGAGGATCTCTTTGGTAACAAAGGAAAGAGTATTGAGCTGTTACATGACATCTGTCCTCCTTCATGACAAAGACAAAGTGAGACTCGAGGCGACGGAGATGTCGTTCTACAGAAGAATGCTGAGGATATCATGGACTAAGCATGTAAGCAACGATGAGGTCTTGAGAGGATGCAAACAAGGAGGAGGTTTATACTTAACATCAGGAAGAGGCAGATGAAATTTCTGGGACACATAATGAGAAAAGAGGGCCTGGAGAATCTGATACTCACAGGGTGAAAAGAGGGAAAGAGAGACAAGGGAAAGCAATGCATGACATACCTAGTAGGCTTAAGCAAGTGGATGACAGAACATGTTCTGAGGGAAGTGGCAGAGGGATAAACTTATTTAAAGCTAAATGGGATAGGGAGAAGTGGAGAGCCATGATTGCCTATGTCCTGAAAGGACATGGTACATGAAAAGAAGAATTTCTGAGGGACTTCATTAAGGCAATGTCGGATTTATTATACTGCACATATATAAAAGAAATTGCCAAAAATAGTCCTGCAATAAATTGGGGAAACATGCAGAAATAATATTTCTTGACAAAATCCAACTTCTTTGGATTTTATCAAGAAACTCCCAATATATAGCAGGAGCACTAGATGATGTGATTGTTTCTCAGATGCAACACGTCATTTTATTTCTTGCCAAGAAAGAATTCGAAAGGGTCACTAATTAGTCTTTTTTAACTTTTGAAATCTTTAAATATAATGTTAGAAACACAAAGGACAATATAACAATGAGGAAGTTCCTTAAAATTTGGTTAATTTCAAGTTTTTGTTTTGGCTTCCTACAATTGCCAACTGTGTTTTGAGAAAATGCCTTGGTTTTAAAAGTTAGTTATTTAGAAAATTATAATTGATGCCAAATAATTTGAGTGTTAAAGATGCAAATTAAATTCTTTTTAAAAAAACATTGAAGAAATTTGATTACAAAATAATTCAAAAAGCAGGCAATGGTTCTTGCTGAAAATCATGATTCTAGCCAAAAATGAGAAAGGAATACATATGATTCTCACATTCATTGTTTTTGGCTGTGGAAGAATATTCATGTTCAATTAGAGCCGGCTTTCTCATGAATAGGCTAATCTTGTTGATTGATTGATTTTCTCCAGTTTATCAATGCTTTGCAGATCATTTTAAAGTCAGAAAGTATCGTGTTAGATTCTAAGAAAGTTTTTACAAATAATAATGATTTTAGGGATACAACTCTTACTAATTAATCCATAGCTCGAGGAGAATAGGTGGATTCATACTTTTCCTCAAGGGTATTTATGCTTAAGTGAATATAATGAACCCAACCAGAATTGGAACACAGTTCTCCAATTAACAATTCTGAGCCATTATCCATTACTCCAACCACAGATCCAAGCTTACAGCACCTGATATTCTCAAACGGTCATCCATCTAGGTACTGACCAGATTCAACGTTTCTTAACTTTGATGATAATATGGGAGCCGATATTTCAACATGACATGGCAATATGCTTAAATCTTGTCAAGTCTTGTGATACTGAAACACAATGTATTGTGTATTTAGGCAGTAATCCTTCATTTATACATGTTTCATTAAAGATGACAAACAAGGTACTATGATTAAGCTTTTTATTTAATTTTTCTTGTGTTCAAACAAGTGTTTTCTTTTTTGGATATAGAGTGTGTAGAAACTGTCCAAGTTCATCCTCTCACCTACTGTTCCTTAAAGAACTCAATAATGTAAAACAGATACTAATTAACAATGGCTTCCCTAACCACCTTTATAGCCCACCAAATTAGACTATTTCTCCCCAAAGTAAATAACAAAGATAGTGAACATACAGTTAAAAATTACATAAATATTTTCTACAAAAGCCAAATGCACATCAACTGCAAACAAGAAGAATCTTCATATTATAAAGAAATACATTACCCCAATTGACCCAAACAAAAACATCAAATTAATTACCTACTACAAAAAAATTTAAAACAGCCAACCTTATCCTCAAAACTGTGTTCCTGATCAAACTGAACTCATAAATAATTACATCAGTCACACTACTACATGCCTATCTGGACACCTTACGTTACATTTATCAGACCACAGCTCATTTAGAATCTATTTAAACACACACACAAACTTACTGGACTCCACCTGAAACATACTAGTAGAAAATACAAACAAAATAACCTCAACCACATGTAAAAAAAGATTAAAAATAATGGAAGCCTTAATAATAAAAAGCAAAAAACCAACACATAATAATATTAACTATGAACACAATGTGCTGTGCTCGAAAAATAAAACATCCCTATAACTCTAAAAACATACACACAACCCATACACCCAATTAAAAAGCAAAAATAAAACATTGATAATGGGTAAAAGTATAGCCGAAAACACATGCAAGTATAGAACATTTGAACAGTTTCTACACACTCCTCTGTGTCCCAAAAAAGAAAGCACTTGTTCAAACACAAGAAAAATTAAATAAAAAGCTTAACCGTAGTACCTTGTCTGTCATCTTTAATGAAACATATATATATATATATATATAGCATCATCATCATGGCTTGGCTTTGCAAAACAAAGATCATGAGGGAATCTGTACATATCGCTTGCAGGCACATTTGTGACTGATAAGTCTGATGTGGGACTGGCATACATGGTCATAGCAGTTGCAGTTCTGGCCAGGGCTTGATGGCATAGCACTGCAGTATACTTCCTCCTCTGCCTCTTATCCCTGAGAGTGACCCTGCAGGTATTTTCAGAAATGGAGACAGCATGGTTAGTGGTAAAACACCAGACATCACGGTTCTGGAATCTCACAACCAACTGTGCTACTCCATCATATATATATATATATATATATATATATATATATGTTATGAAATGGACAAAGTCCGACAATTTTTTAAAGACATTTTTATGTTTTTATATATATATATATATACATGAAGAAATATAGTCTTAAAGTGTGCTATATTTATGGGATGAAGTGCTCAATATCAGAGATAGAGCATGTGTAAATATAAAAGTGAACATAGAATCAACACTTAGAGGCGACAGTCTGTTTCATGCTAGAGGCAATCCTCAGGCAACTAGTGCTGTTATTTTTCTTGGCTATTTATATAAACGGGTCAGTGGTGCATTGTGGGTAGTCTATTTTGGCGCTTATTTTTACCAGAAGTCATTTATTTGTTTATTTATTTGTGTCAAATTATTTTGCTTGTTTTTATTTAATTTTAATTTTTTATCTTATATATTTATTTATTTATTATTTTTTTTATTTTGGTTGGTGTTTTTATTAACGTAATAAAAATTTGTTTATATAGCTTATTTAATAGTTTTGTTTTTATTTGTTTATATAGCTTATTTAATAGTTTTGTTTATATATATATATATATTGTGACCATCACTTCCCTATTAAGAAAGTCTTTAGAGACATCAGGAAATGGTTATCAATCAAAATCAAAAACATTTTAAAGCATATTAACAGTAGTATCTGAAAGATTGTCATTTGATAACATATGTGATTTTGAATGAGAAATAGAAGGATCCATCTTAGAGATACCAAATCTTGAGTCCACCATATCTAAGTGTAAGAAAAGATTTGTAATATCTCCAATTATACAGCTAAAATTTACAACCAGTTTGTCTCTCATGAAAGAAGTGGCCTGTAAATGTATAAAAAGTTGGTCGATTGATTTTGTTTAGCAGCACATCAGCCTCCATTTAATGATGAAATCTAAATATTTGAACACAATTTTATGGCTTCAACTAAATATATTTTGAATGCAGTTGTATGCCTTTGACTACAGATAAAATGTATTGTTGGTCATTTTGCTATAAAATATATTGAAAAATTATTGTTGGTAATCTTACTATAAATAGTTATTGTTGGTAATGTTTTTTATATAAAAATGTATTGCTGGTATTTTTACTATAAAAATGTATTTTTATACTTTCATAGCATTTTCCCAAGTACTTTCCATCTCCTTCTAAGATTATCTTCAGGGGTGAAAGTAGTAATACAAAACTGTATGCTGTTCAGGGGTGCAACTAGTAATACAACACTGTCTGTTGCTATCCATTACTGAAATTGTTTTCTTTTTGCTTTTAAATGCAACAGTTGACAATCATGCTTAGCATTCATTAGTATGTGCAAAAAAATTATTGACTATTATTATGTTTTGCTTAGGGGTTCACTATTTGTCAGTAGTTGGGATCCTGATATGTACTACCACCCTAGGTCAGGGTGGACCTGGGAACGACAACAATTAAGAGGTGGTTCCATGTTTCTCAAAAACTCCAGTCTCCTGATTAGAAGGTTTGCTGCAGGATGCAGTTTGTCATCCTACCCAGGACTTAAATATGTAAATGAATGTATAAAGTAAGTCTAGAAAGAAAGCATCTCCCTAATATTAACATAAAATGTCCTAACTAACATTTCTAACACTTTCGTCCCAGCCCCTCAACCTTCGACATCTTACTCTCTGGGTTGAGGTGTCTACTCGGTCCTAACCGAACTTAAGGGAGTGGCTGTGGGTCCCCTGAGCATCTGTAGATCATTCGACTGGCCCACTGGTTTAATCCTGTTTCCTGCCCAATTGTGATTGGTTTGATCCAGAAAGCAGAAGTGATGTTCATCCATTCACAGTCAACTGAAGCAGAGGGTACTTATATCAACAGTACATGTTAGCGGACGCTTTGTTCCAATCTCTGACGTCACTTCCTCTCCTCCTCGAGTCTCCACTGTCTCTAGACCAACTCTTGCTCAGGCCAATTCTCTTCTCCAGTCTCACCAAGAATTTTCTCCCATCTTTCACTTTCTCAGCATAACTAAGTGTTTATATAGAAAAACCCAGCTGGTCATAACTGACCCTTGGCCCAACTACTTTGCACGCAATTATTACGGGGTTCTGGCTGCTTCAACCAAAATCATGTGAATTCCAAAGTTCCTTATAGCTTACAAAGCTCTATTTCGATTTTTAACAGATTAAAATTATTTCGACCATTCACATTGTCTTCTAATGACCCAGATTCCATTGGGTACAACTTCTGCCCTAGATCAGATTTCCCATCAGTAAACAAAATGCTCTGATCTAATTTCGCTACTCAGATCTACTCCAATTTCAATAAAAAAAATATACGTGTGTCTGTGCATTTCCCAGACTCTCTCTCTGTCACACATTAAGATGCTTTATTCCCCTTCAAAGTATTGTCATTGAGTCTTCCCACACATTGCAGTAGGACTTTCATGTTTCAAAACAGAATACAATGTCCTTTTTCTGGTAATATTGATATTAGCTGATTCTTATAAAGGAAACATTTGGCATTCGTTGATAGAACAGTCAGTGCTAATTCTGGTTTAGTTTGTTTGTTTGTTTGTTTGATGACATATCATCTCCTTATTGGTCATTTCATGCCAGAAATTTTATTTTGTAAGCATTGATATTTTTTTTCAAAAAATATATTGCAGGTAATTTTTTATTCTTTTACTATGAAAATGTATTGCTGGTATTTTCTCTAATGTATTCTTATATTTTCATGTCTTGACCCCAGTTTGGCTTCACTATTTGCCCATAGCTGAAACCCTAAAAGGTGCTGTCACTCAACTAATTCTGGTTGAAATTTATAAAAGATTTCCAGGAAAATAGGTATCTCAAGTCCAGTAACTGTTATTGCTCTTTCTAGTATTGACAGGGGGTTTCCTTCCCAACTTTTTGTTTGAAATGCAAACATCTGGATTTCATTATTTTCTCTTTGGGTTCTATGGACTGTACATTTTAGTTGACATCATGACACTGGATCAAGGAAAATAGCTCAGGGGTAGCGATGTGTACAAGTAACATTCTGTTCCCATATACACAACCAGCCACATCCAGGAATGGCTGTCCCAACACTTCCACAATCATGTTGCCCCTAATATTTGGCCTTCTAGCTCTGTCGATTTAAACCTCTATAGACTAATGCATCCAGAGAAGTGATGAGAGGAAGACCAACAAGCATAGGCACACATTTGCTGAAGGCTGTAAATAAGGATGTTATGGGCAACATAAATAAAGAACACCTGATCAACAAATATAATCATTTTAAAACCCACATCAAGCTGTAATCAAAGATGAAGGTGGTTATATTAAACAGATTTATGTTTTGTGTACACACGTAAAAACGTGTACTGAATTCAGTAGAAAGTATATTGTTTTATCTTCTAAATATGATTAACTCAAATTAAAATTTGTTCTTAAATACCTGACACAATATATATCTATTATTACTTCAGAGACTATTTTTAGTGGATACTTGTGTTTGAAATAGATACTCCATTATTTTATCAAACATCTATTACATCTATTCGCCTATGCATGAGAGAAAAATTAATAAAGAAAATGTGTTTTTCATCAGACAGCTCAGCCACAGAGAGTGTCACAGTCTAGCAAGGTTCATTTTACCCTTTTAAGGAATATGCACTTACTTGTTCAGTTATTTGCCAAAGTCTGTATCTGCTCAGTTTCATAATTTTGGATTAAAAATAAATCCATTAATTCTTTAGATAATGTTTACATTACAGATTGCAATAATCATAATAATAACAGTGTTTCTGATCAGAAACACGTGACATCAGATTTTTCCATTTTGCCATTCAATTATCCACAATATATATATGTGTGTGTGTGTATATATATATATATATATATATATACATACACACACACACACCTGCGCGCGTGCACATACACATATATATATATACACACACATAGAAGAAAAAATTCCATAGTCAATAATTTTTTTGCACATACTAATGAACGCTAACCATGATTGTCAACTGTTGCATTTAAAAGCAAAAAGAAAACAATTTCAGTAATGGATAGCAACAGACAGTTTTGTATTACTAGTTGCACCCCTGAACAGCACACAGTTTTGTATTACTACTTTCACCCCTGAAGATGATCTCAGAAGGAGATGAAAAGTACT
The DNA here is from genome assembly GCA_964036315.1 of Acanthosepion esculentum. NCBI lineage: Eukaryota > Metazoa > Mollusca > Cephalopoda > Sepiida > Sepiidae > Acanthosepion > Acanthosepion esculentum. The sequence continues at coordinate 28,557,970 of OZ038485.1, read as the reverse complement.
TGGGAAATAAAAGCAATTATTACAGTTATAGTGCATTTCTCACATCATTTGATGGCAATACATGGTAGATAATCTGAGACCATGAACGGATTATGTTAAAAATAAGCAGATATAATGTCTGTAATTTATTTAATCAGAGATGCCTAAAAGAGAATTTTCTGCCGAAATAAAGAAAATATATAAATACAAATATATATATATATATATATATATATATATATATATATATATATATATATAAAATCTGAAAACTTAAGTAAGTGAGAAAACTCCTGTTGAGCTATAAGAATAAATGCAAGCAAAACCTAAATTCTATTGACCTTCCTCTATTATCGTATGAGAAAGTGATTTCTGAGGAGTATGTGCAAAAAGACATTACAAACTTTTGAGAGTTCACACATTGAATATATAGAATGCTGTGTGGGTCTTAAGCTGACCTTAAAAGTTATTGAAGGCACAAACACAATTAGGGCATCAAGGGTGAAACATACTGTTGAATCATCATATACTGAGTTCATCATATATATATATATATATATATATATATATATATATATATATATATATATATATGTGTGTGTGTTTGTATATATTTATGTTTATGATGGGCTCTCCCATCATCTTTGACATATAACAGCATCAGTTCTTAGAACTGAACAGCCACACCACCCACATATATGTTTTGATTATAGGGGTGAAAGCTTGTGCAGAACTATGGACATTTTTTGGAAGAACCAAATACACAAAACTGGTATATATACTGTACCACAAGGTCTCCAAACAACCCTCCACAAATTTTCAATTTGTCCTTCTTCTTCACTGGTTATGAACCAATGCTAAATATCCAGTCTGCCTAATTATTTAACCCATAGCTAAGGGGAGACAAAAGATGTGTTCATACATTTCCCAAGGGTATTTCTGCATAAGTGGTGAATGTAATGAACTCAACAGGAATTCAATAATTTTGGCTACAAGTGAATACTTTGTTTTTATTTATTGCTATTATCTTAAGTTTTTTGTTTTCTTTGTCTCTTTGTTTCTCTTTCTCTCCTTTCCTTAGATTTTCTCTCACTCTCATTTCCTCCACTGACACTCTTTTTCTCACTTTGTTTCTTTTTCTCTGTTGCTTTCTCTTTCTTCCTCTCTCTTTCAACTATGTGGGTTATAGCTGACTGACCACCTAACAATCAATTCAGTTAATATCCGTAATAATCTGTTGTTCAAGTCACATTTACATTCTTCATACATTAGTATAGATAATTATTAGAGATGTACTCATTGACCCAGATTTAATTAATTAGTGACATCTTAACTAGTTAATTTCCAATTATATAATATAAGCAAATATATTAATATTATTAGAATGATTAGTAGTGATTTAATATATGGAAAGAAATTGGAGACAAGATTATAATGTATTAATTATATTTGCATAGAATTTGCATCAGTTTTCTTTTCAAGAGAATTATAATGCTTAAAGAAGAATAACCAAAGCTTTTTTATTTTCAAGAAGCACATCTTGAAAGATTTTTGGAGCTATTTTCGTCTACTCTTATTGAAGGAGTTTTGAAACTATCTTCCCTAAAAACACATCTTGAAGTAATTTTAGAGCTGTGACTGTGCAAGAGTATACTACAATCATTTATGAATATCTATGATTATGATACAACAGTATATGGATGCACCTCCAAAACTCTCAATGACCAGAAATTGGCAGCTGATCTCTCCTCTGATCAAGCTCTCACAGCTCAAACTGGCTGATCTTGATACCTAAACTAGTAACATTCCATTATCACCAATCAAACCCAGAAATATTACCAATCATGATGAACAAATGTTCCCTCAGGGAGGACCCATGTCTTGAGAATCTATGGCGACTTACTCACAACCCAGACTCAAGTTCTATGTTAATAACTTCTTCTCTTCCACTTCTCATTTGTTGGACTCTCTTCTGGCTTCTTGCTTCCCAGTCAAATTTGATCTTCAAAAATTTAAATGCAATGTCAAGCGTTATATTGTTTTCTTAATTCCTGTTCTTTTATTGTTTCTCTCATTAGTAGTATTTTTTTTTCATATTCTCTAACACTCAGTAGCCCCTTGCATCTTAGCGGCTTTATTGTCTTGCTTGGGTTAAAATGATTTTTTTTAAAAAGTGAAACTCATACATACCGTCTACCATTAAAAAGCCTGGAAAAATGATTGGTTCTCTGTACCACTCTAGTAAATACCTGACTCCTCCTCCTATCCTCTACATTTACAAGAGCCAGATCAGGATGAAAATAGAGTAATGCTGCTATATATGGGCAGGAATTACGCAGTCTTCACTTTCCAGTGTTAAAGCTTCTTTGCATCCTTGTGGGTGACAGATTATTTTCCACCCTGTTTCTCACAAACAAAATGTTGCAAGCTTCTCACTGCTCTGTTGCTACTTCCATGGAAAGTGTTCAGATGAACTACATTCCTTAGTTGCACCAGTTCTAACCTTCGCAGCTAAGATCTGCCATGCACTGTTTATAGTTGTGAATCAATCTCATTTCCTTCGTATTCCCTTGTGAGATCTAGGTTCCACTCTAGCAGCTTCCTCCCATGAACCATAATTCTGCTGAACCAAATCCCAAGCAGATTTTAACCTACACAAATCTAGGCTTAACTATTATCTTCCCTACATATCCCCATAAACTATGCATCTCACTCTGTAACTCTCTAACTTGAGTGAATCCCAGTCCAGGGTAAACATCATTGTAAAAAAAAAAGATTTTTAACTGAAAACACATTTTGAATGAGTTTTGGTGTTATTACGGTTCATTTTCTCTTAAAACACATCTTGATTGAGTTTTGGAGCTATTCTGGTCTATTCACATTGGAAACACATCTTAAAGGGTTTTTTTAGACGATTTACATTGTTTGGACTATTGACCTCATCATTCACATTTTGGCTTTTATACACTCTGACCTTCTTCAGATGACTAAAATTTTGAGCCAAACTCTTTATTTTGTCCACTGGGGTAAACTGTTCTAGTTCTATGTTCCATACCTCTTCCGGATATTTTAGTTTCAGTTATTTCCTTTAGTAACTCAACTCTCCAAGTTTTTGTTCACCTCTGCTGTGGTCAAGTCACTGCATTATTTCAACCAGAACGTTTATCCACTAGGCTAACAAATATGAGGACAACAGTCCAAACAATGTAAACAGTGTAAATGATTACAATACCTCATCTCAGAAATATAGACAGATATTGAAGAAGGCCGAAGAGTACAACAGCCAAAACATTGTGAATAGGACAATGAAGATGAGGACAATAGTCCGAACCATGTAAACAGTGTAAATAGTTACAATACCTCATCTCAGAAATATAGACAGATATTGAAGAAGGCCGAAGAGTACAACAGCCAAAACATTGTGAATAGGACAATGAAGATGAGGACAATGAAGATGAGGACAATAGTCCGAACCATGTAAACAGTTTAAATGATTGCAATACCTCATCTCAGAAATATAGACAGATATTGAAGAAGGCCGAAGAGTACAACAGCCAAAACATTGTAAATAGGACAATGAAGATGAGGACAATGAAGATGAGGACAATAGTCCGAACCATGTAAACAGTTTAAATGATTGCAATACCTCATCTCAGAAATATAGACAGATATTGAAGAAGGCCGAAGAGTACATCAGCCAAAACATTGTGAATAGGACAATGAAGATGAAGACAACAGTCTAAACAATGTAAACAGTGTAAATGATTACAATACCTCATCTCTGAAATATAGACAGATATTGAAGAAGGCCGAAGAGTACAACAGCCAAAACATTGTGAATAGGACAATGAAGATGAGGACAATAATCTGAATAATGTAAATATTCTAAATAGTTAAAATACCTCATCTCTGAAATATAGACAGATATTGGAGAAGGCCGAAGAGTACAATAGCCAAAACATTGTAAATAGGACAATGAAGATGAGGACAATAATCTGAATAATGTAAATATTCTAAATAGTTACAATACCTCATCTCTGAAATATAGACATATATTGGAGAAGGCCGAAGAGTACAATAGCCAAAACATTGTGAATAGGACAATGAAGATGAGGACAATAGTCCAAACCATGTAAACAGTGTAAATGATTACAATACCTCATCTCAGAAATATAAACAGATATTGAAGAAGGCCGAAGAGTACAACAGCCAAAACATTGTGAATAGGACAATGAAGATGAGGACAATTGTCTGCATAATGTAAATAGTCTAAATAGTTACAATACCTCATCTCAGAAATATAGACAGATATTGGAGAAGGCCAAAGAGTACAACAGCCAAAACATTGTGAATAGGACAATGAAGATGAGGACAACAGTCTAAACAATGTAAACAGTGTAAATGATTACAATACCTCATCTCAGAAATATAGACAGATATTGAAGAAGGCCGAAGAGTACATCAGCCAAAACATTGTAAATAGGACAATGAAGATGACGACAACAGTCTAAACAATGTAAACAGTGTAAATGATTACAATACCTCATCTCTGAAATATAGACAGATATTGAAGAAGGCCGAATAGTACAACAGCCAAAACATTGTAAATAGGACAATGAAGATGAGGACAATAGTCCGAACCATGTAAACAGTTTAAATGATTGCAATACCTCATCTCAGAAATATAGACAGATATTGAAGAAGGCCGAAGAGTACAACAGCCAAAACATTGTAAATAGGACAATGAAGATGAGGACAATGAAGATGAGGACAATAGTCCGAACCATGTAAACAGTTTAAATGATTGCAATACCTCATCTCAGAAATATAGACAGATATTGAAGAAGGCCGAAGAGTACATCAGCCAAAACATTGTGAATAGGACAATGAAGATGAGGACAACAGTCTAAACAATGTAAACAGTGTAAATGATTACAATACCTCATCTCTGAAATATAGACAGATATTGAAGAAGGCCGAAGAGTACATCAGCCAAAACATTGTAAATAGGACAATGAAGATGAGGACAATAATCTGAATAATGTAAATATTCTAAATAGTTACAATACCTCATCTCTGAAATATAGACAGATATTGGAGAAGGCCGAAGAGTACAATAGCCAAAACATTGTGAATAGGACAATGAAGATGAGGACAACAGTCTAAACAATGTGAACAGTGTAAATGATTACAATACCTCATCTCTGAAATATAGACAGATATTGAAGAAGGCCAAAGAGTACATCAGCCAAAACATTGTGAATAGGACAATGAAGATGAGGACAATAATCTGAATAATGTAAATATTCTAAATAGTTAAAATACCTCATCTCTGAAATATAGACAGATATTGGAGAAGGCCGAAGAGTACAATAGCCAAAACATTGTAAATAGGACAATGAAGATGAGGACAATAATCTGAATAATGTAAATATTCTAAATAGTTACAATACCTCATCTCTGAAATATAGACATATATTGGAGAAGGCCGAAGAGTACAATAGCCAAAACATTGTGAATAGGACAATGAAGATGAGGACAATAGTCCAAACCATGTAAACAGTGTAAATGATTACAATACCTCATCTCAGAAATATAAACAGATATTGAAGAAGGCCGAAGAGTACAACAGCCAAAACATTGTGAATAGGACAATGAAGATGAGGACAATTGTCTGCATAATGTAAATAGTCTAAATAGTTACAATACCTCATCTCAGAAATATAGACAGATATTGGAGAAGGCCAAAGAGTACAACAGCCAAAACATTGTGAATAGGACAATGAAGATGAGGACAACAGTCTAAACAATGTAAACAGTGTAAATGATTACAATACCTCATCTCTGAAATATAGACAGATATTGAAGAAGGCCGAAGAGTACATCAGCCAAAACATTGTAAATAGGACAATGAAGATGAGGACAATAATCTGAATAATGTAAATATTCTAAATAGTTACAATACCTCATCTCTGAAATATAGACAGATATTGGAGAAGGCCGAAGAGTACAATAGCCAAAACATTGTGAATAGGACAATGAAGATGAGGACAACAGTCTAAACAATGTAAACAGTGTAAATGATTACAATACCTCATCTCTGATATATAGACAGATATTGAAGAAGGCCAAAGAGTACATCAGCCAAAACATTGTGAATAGGACAATGAAGATGAGGACAATAATCTGAATAATGTAAATATTCTAAATAGTTAAAATACCTCATCTCTGAAATATAGACAGATATTGGAGAAGGCCGAAGAGTACAATAGCCAAAACATTGTAAATAGGACAATGAAGATGAGGACAATAATCTGAATAATGTAAATATTCTAAATAGTTACAATACCTCATCTCTGAAATATAGACATATATTGGAGAAGGCCGAAGAGTACAATAGCCAAAACATTGTGAATAGGACAATGAAGATGAGGACAATAGTCCAAACCATGTAAACAGTGTAAATGATTACAATACCTCATCTCAGAAATATAGACAGATATTGAAGAAGGCCGAAGAGTACATCAGCCAAAACATTGTAAATAGGACAATGAAGATGACGACAACAGTCTAAACAATGTAAACAGTGTAAATGATTACAATACCTCATCTCTGAAATATAGACAGATATTGAAGAAGGCCGAATAGTACAACAGCCAAAACATTGTAAATAGGACAATGAAGATGAGGACAATAGTCCGAACCATGTAAACAGTTTAAATGATTGCAATACCTCATCTCAGAAATATAGACAGATATTGAAGAAGGCCGAAGAGTACAACAGCCAAAACATTGTAAATAGGACAATGAAGATGAGGACAATGAAGATGAGGACAATAGTCCGAACCATGTAAACAGTTTAAATGATTGCAATACCTCATCTCAGAAATATAGACAGATATTGAAGAAGGCCGAAGAGTACATCAGCCAAAACATTGTGAATAGGACAATGAAGATGAGGACAACAGTCTAAACAATGTAAACAGTGTAAATGATTACAATACCTCATCTCTGAAATATAGACAGATATTGAAGAAGGCCGAAGAGTACATCAGCCAAAACATTGTAAATAGGACAATGAAGATGAGGACAATAATCTGAATAATGTAAATATTCTAAATAGTTACAATACCTCATCTCTGAAATATAGACAGATATTGGAGAAGGCCGAAGAGTACAATAGCCAAAACATTGTGAATAGGACAATGAAGATGAGGACAACAGTCTAAACAATGTGAACAGTGTAAATGATTACAATACCTCATCTCTGAAATATAGACAGATATTGAAGAAGGCCAAAGAGTACATCAGCCAAAACATTGTGAATAGGACAATGAAGATGAGGACAATAATCTGAATAATGTAAATATTCTAAATAGTTAAAATACCTCATCTCTGAAATATAGACAGATATTGGAGAAGGCCGAAGAGTACAATAGCCAAAACATTGTAAATAGGACAATGAAGATGAGGACAATAATCTGAATAATGTAAATATTCTAAATAGTTACAATACCTCATCTCTGAAATATAGACATATATTGGAGAAGGCCGAAGAGTACAATAGCCAAAACATTGTGAATAGGACAATGAAGATGAGGACAATAGTCCAAACCATGTAAACAGTGTAAATGATTACAATACCTCATCTCAGAAATATAAACAGATATTGAAGAAGGCCGAAGAGTACAACAGCCAAAACATTGTGAATAGGACAATGAAGATGAGGACAATTGTCTGCATAATGTAAATAGTCTAAATAGTTACAATACCTCATCTCAGAAATATAGACAGATATTGGAGAAGGCCAAAGAGTACAACAGCCAAAACATTGTGAATAGGACAATGAAGATGAGGACAACAGTCTAAACAATGTAAACAGTGTAAATGATTACAATACCTCATCTCTGAAATATAGACAGATATTGAAGAAGGCCGAAGAGTACATCAGCCAAAACATTGTAAATAGGACAATGAAGATGAGGACAATAATCTGAATAATGTAAATATTCTAAATAGTTACAATACCTCATCTCTGAAATATAGACAGATATTGGAGAAGGCCGAAGAGTACAATAGCCAAAACATTGTGAATAGGACAATGAAGATGAGGACAACAGTCTAAACAATGTAAACAGTGTAAATGATTACAATACCTCATCTCTGAAATATAGACAGATATTGAAGAAGGCCAAAGAGTACATCAGCCAAAACATTGTGAATAGGACAATGAAGATGAGGACAATAATCTGAATAATGTAAATATTCTAAATAGTTAAAATACCTCATCTCTGAAATATAGACAGATATTGGAGAAGGCCGAAGAGTACAATAGCCAAAACATTGTAAATAGGACAATGAAGATGAGGACAATAATCTGAATAATGTAAATATTCTAAATAGTTACAATACCTCATCTCTGAAATATAGACATATATTGGAGAAGGCCGAAGAGTACAATAGCCAAAACATTGTGAATAGGACAATGAAGATGAGGACAATAGTCCAAACCATGTAAACAGTGTAAATGATTACAATACCTCATCTCAGAAATATAAACAGATATTGAAGAAGGCCGAAGAGTACAACAGCCAAAACATTGTGAATAGGACAATGAAGATGAGGACAATTGTCTGCATAATGTAAATAGTCTAAATAGTTACAATACCTCATCTCAGAAATATAGACAGATATTGGAGAAGGCCAAAGAGTACAACAGCCAAAACATTGTGAATAGGACAATGAAGATGAGGACAACAGTCTAAACAATGTAAACAGTGTAAATGATTACAATACCTCATCTCTGAAATATAGACAGATATTGAAGAAGGCCGAAGAGTACATCAGCCAAAACATTGTAAATAGGACAATGAAGATGAGGACAATAATCTGAATAATGTAAATATTCTAAATAGTTACAATACCTCATCTCTGAAATATAGACAGATATTGGAGAAGGCCGAAGAGTACAATAGCCAAAACATTGTGAATAGGACAATGAAGATGAGGACAACAGTCTAAACAATGTAAACAGTGTAAATGATTACAATACCTCATCTCTGAAATATAGACAGATATTGAAGAAGGCCAAAGAGTACATCAGCCAAAACATTGTGAATAGGACAATGAAGATGAGGACAATAATCTGAATAATGTAAATATTCTAAATAGTTAAAATACCTCATCTCTGAAATATAGACAGATATTGGAGAAGGCCGAAGAGTACAATAGCCAAAACATTGTAAATAGGACAATGAAGATGAGGACAATAATCTGAATAATGTAAATATTCTAAATAGTTACAATACCTCATCTCTGAAATATAGACATATATTGGAGAAGGCCGAAGAGTACAATAGCCAAAACATTGTGAATAGGACAATGAAGATGAGGACAATAGTCCAAACCATGTAAACAGTGTAAATGATTACAATACCTCATCTCAGAAATATAAACAGATATTGAAGAAGGCCGAAGAGTACAACAGCCAAAACATTGTGAATAGGACAATGAAGATGAGGACAATTGTCTGCATAATGTAAATAGTCTAAATAGTTACAATACCTCATCTCAGAAATATAGACAGATATTGGAGAAGGCCAAAGAGTACAACAGCCAAAACATTGTGAATAGGACAATGAAGATGAGGACAATTGTCTGCATAATGTAAATAGTCTAAATAGTTACAATACCTCATCTCAGAAATATAGACAGATATTGAAAGATTTTTGTAGTCTACATTAACTTTCCTAAGAGCTCTTTTCAACTTTAAATGTTCAAACCTTTGACCTGAAAGCAAAATTTCAACCATCACAAACTAGCTTTCTCCAACCTGATCTATTCTCTCTCTTTTGCCCAGTGATAATACTACTACTACTACTTGGTTATAAATAAACAGTATGGCGGCTTGAATAACCATAAAAAAGCACTAAGAATTTGATTATGGATTTTTGCTCCATTTAATCCTATTGATAAATTAAAGCATTTGCCATGTAAAAAAAGCTTCCAAGATATAGGAAGTAAATTTGAGTTGTTTAGTTATTGCAGTTCTATGTTACTTTATTTTAATGGACAGAGAAGATTTAACTCTCATTTGAATAAAAACAATGATAAGATAAAAAAGACTAGTAAAATATTTTTAAAAATCTACAGATTCGAACAAGTAGAAGAAAACATCTTTGTGATTTGAGCAGATATGCACCAAAAACAGATGAAGAAAAAGAGTTTTTTTTTTCTTTTAAATAAAACATTGAATAAGGCAGTACAAAGTAGAGAAGTAAAAAAATTCTGAATTATTTCAATTTGCATGTTTTTTGCAGATACTCACAATTTTGAATGAGCAAATGGACAAAATGGATGCAATAAATATTTGCCACTTTTGTAAATTCATTCATCTCTGGCAAATTTTACCTGCCAGAAAAGGAACAACTAGATGCAGACAAGAAATGAAAGATTTTGGCTTACAAACAGCAAGATTGAAAATGAAGTCCAGAACCCCATTCATCATATTTTCCTGTCAGATTATCTCCCTTCTTTATTCAATATACACAAACCTTTTCCTTTTCATTTTCTTCAAGGTTCCATGGCTGCTGGCATATTTCCACAGAGATGTAAATCACAGTGTCATGTGATGTGCAGAGGAAGAGAAAATTGGTAATAACTAGGAGGTTGTATTACCTGCATAATCTAAGTTTATCCTTTATATATTATTCAAGTTGACTTGCAGATCCTTTGTCAAGAATGATTATGGTCTTAAAAATCTCAGTGGATAAATACTGAGTTATGCTCAAACCAAACAAAGGCTGACATAACCCTTATGCAGACATTTAAAATTTACACTTGCCTACGTTAATGTTCAATGTTTTTAGATCTGCGAAAATGCAAAACTCACAATGTAGTAAAAATAGGATGAAGAAAAGACTAACCATTGACTGAAAGTTTGATTTGGTTTGTTTTATGGCATATCAACACCTCAATGGGTTATTTAATGCTGACATAATTTTTATTGTTGGTAATATATTTTCTTGTCAAATAATCTATTTCTGGCAATATTTTTTTCTAGAAATAATCTATTTCTGGCAATATTTTTTTCTTCAAATATGTATCACAGGTAATATTTTTTTTCAAAAATGTATTGCTGGTAATAATTTTTTCAATGTATTTCTTTTGTTTTTTTTTAAAAGTATTGCTGGTAATATCTTTTTTTTTTACAAAATATTTCTCGTATTAAAACCTATTTTTAAACTTTCATATGGTTTTGACACCAGTTTGGAGGTTAACTATTTATCCATAGTTGGGACCCTAACAGGTGCTACCACCCCGAGTCAGGGTGGAGCTGGGAACACCAACAATTAAGAGGTGGTTCCATGCTCCTCAAAACCTCCTGATCAGAGGCCTTGCTGTTGGACATATTTTATTGTCTTATCCAGGATGCGGATGAAGTTTATCGTCATACCCAGGACTGCCACTGACTGAAAGAAAACAGAATGTATTTTTTACAGTAGTGTTCACCCTGTACAAGGTCTGAGAGATACTCAAGGTAGAGAGTTACAGACTAAGAAGTAGAGCTTATGCATATATATGTTGATTGATTGATTGATTATTTAACCAGCATATCGACCTTCGTTGGGCCATTCAATGCTGAAAAAGTTTTTTTCCAAAAAGTGTAGTTGGTAATATTATTTTTCAAAAACGTATATCTGGTAATAATATTTTTCCAAAAATGTATAGCTGGTAATAATATTTTTTCAAAAACGTAGAACTGGTAATAATATTTTTTCAAAAACGTAGAGCTGGTAATAATATTTTTCCAAAAACGTAGAGCTGGTAATAATGTTTTTTCCAAAAACGTAGAGCTGGTAATGTTTTTTTCAAAAACGTAGAGCTGGTAATAATATTTTTCAAAAACGTAGAGCTGGCAATAATATTTTTCAAAAACGTAGAGCTGGTAATAATATTTTTTCATTTTCACTCTGGTTTTTCAAAAACGTATAGCTGGTAATAACATTTTTCCAAAAACGTAGAGCTGGTAATAATATTTTTTCAAAAACGTAGAGCTGGTAATAATATTTTTCCAAAAACGTAGAGCTGGTAATAATATTTTTCCAAAAACGTAGAGCTGGTAATAATATTTTTCCAAAAACGTAGAGCTGGTAATAATATTTTTCCAAAAACGTAGAGCTGGTAATAATATTTTTCAAAAACGTAGAGCTGGTAATAATGTTTTTTCAAAAACGTATAGCTGGTAATAATATTTTTCAAAAACGTAGAGCTGGTAATAATATTTTTTCATTTTCATTCTGGTCTTTTGTGATCTTTATAAAAAAGCAATCATTTTGTTGATAAAATTTAATTGCTTAGCTACTCAAATAATGTTCAAATATGCGGATGTAGTTTGTCGTCATACCCAGGACGCGGATGTAGTTTGTCGTCATACCCCGGACGCGGATGTAGTTTGTCATCATATCCCGGATGCGGATGTAGTTTGTCGTCATACCTCAGATGCGGATGTAGTTTGTCGTCATACCCAGGACGCAGATGTAGTTTGTCGTCATACCCAGGACGCGGATGTAGTTTGTCGTCATACCCAGGACGCGGATGTAGTTTGTCGTCATACCCAGGACGCGGATGTAGTTTGTCGTCATACTCAGGACATGGTAAAAACATGGAAGTTCACTATCTGCCCATAGCTGGGACCCCAACAGGTGCTACCACCCCGGGTCTGGGTGGACCTGGGAACACCAGCAATTAAGAGGTGGTTCCATGCTTCCTCAAAACCTCTTGATCAGAGGCCTTGCTGTTGGATGCAGTTTAACGTCATACCCAGGACGCCATATATATGTGAAAGATTACAGTGAACACTAGACTTGAGCAGGTTAAGATTGTAGTTATTAAGGAAGTAGTTGGTTCTACAAGGTAATGGTTCATTGAAAGAAGCTGTTTGAGTGGAACTTACATCACACCAAGAGGGATATAAAGGGAATGAAGGTGGTTCATGACAATGTGAGTGGCATGGCAGGTCTTAGCCATGAAGGTTAGGACTGGTGTAACTATGGAGTGTAGTTCATCTGAACACATACCGTGGAAACAGTGATAGTGCAGCAAGAGACTTTGAATGTCTTCTGTGTGTGTGAAAGGGGTTGCAGAGTGGAAAATAATTTATCACCTACAAGGATGTGGAAACACTTTTGGGCTCTATCAAGGGTGGAAAGTAAGACCAGGAAGCCCTCCACCCATATATGCAGCAGTACTCCATTTTTGGCCTGGTCTAGCTCTTGTAAAGGTAAAAAATAGCAGGAAGAGTTATGTACTTACTGGAACAGTACAGGGAACCAACTGTTTTCCCAGCATCTTTAGTGATGGATTGTATGTATGAGTTCCACTTGAGGTCTGGGCTGAGTTTAAGACACAAGAGGCACTCAAGGCATGGGCCACCTGAGGGATCATCCATTCATCGTGATTGGTGAAAGGTCATTATGAGGCACTGAGTGTGACCATGTATGATCATCAGCAAAAGAGGCAGGCCAACATGTGAGGTACAAAGTGGCAAATGAAAGAGTGAAGAAAGGACTAACCATCAACTGAAATAAAATGTATGGTTGTCAGCAAAAAGGTATTAGCTACAAGATGGTAGAGGAAAGAGAAAAGAAAGGACTAAACGTTAACTGAAAGGAAACAGAATGTATATTTTTCACCAAAAGAAGCAGCCAAAGCTGTGAGCTTTGAATTAGAGGCACCAGAATCATGCAGGTACAGACATTTAACTACTTCGGTGACAGATGACAGAAAGCGTGGCACAGAAATCATCTGAAGGTGCATCAGGAAGATGAAAGATGTTCTCCAGAAATTAATCAAGGTGTTAAAACAAAAGATTCTATTATAAACAAAGGCAAAAATTTTGAACTTCTATGTCATATCTGTATGGCAGTGAGTGCTGGACAATTTGTTACAGGTGAAGAAGAGGCTCAAAATGCGAGAGACATAACTTTAGATGCTGCAAATACCACTAAACATTTGAGCAATGAGGAAGTTCAAAGAAAAATGAAAACTATAAGCACATATACCTCTATGTAAAAAAGAAGGAAAAAGCAGTGGATACATCAGAATTGAAGACTGTGTTCAAATAACAATAATTATATACAACAATGCACCAAAAATACAATAAAAATGTTTAAAACTGCAAAAAGAAATTAAAAATGACAAACAAAGGTGAAGTGAAGAATGCAACAAGGAAAGAAAGCTGCAAAAGACAAAACCTGGAGAATCAGAAATATTACAGATGAAATATCATGGACATGGCTCTGCAGAGGACATGTAAAAAAAGAAAACAAAACTCTCAGCCTTACAGTAAAAAAACAAATGCATCAGGGAAAATTACAGGAAAATGAAGGCTGACAAAACCTCCCCAGTATTAAAATGGCTGACTCTCTTATAGTGTCTTTTATTATATAATTAATTATCTTGTATTATCTACCCAGTATTATATTTATTTCACCTGTGGACATAGTCAACTATACAATCAGTGAATGTTACAATCTGGCTCAAAGAAATCCCAAAATAGACATGACTGAGTAGCAAAGCTCATACATCTTGAACTCTGCAAGCAGACTTAGTTTGAATATGTAAAAAAAATTGTATCAGATACTGTGCACGAAATCCCAAAATATCTAAGCAAGAAATCCAGATCTGATAAGGGTGAATAAAGGAAAAGGAACCTGGACATGGCTTTGTCCTTGACCTGTAGTGTGAATATGAAGCAAAGTAATTGGAAAAATACCAGGATTTTGCCTGAGAGCTGAGAAAAGCATTGAACTTATAGGTCGGAATTATGCCCCTCATCATAGGGACACTTGAGCCATACCAAAATTACTGTAATTAACAGTGGAGGAATTGCTAGATGTAATGATACATTCTACTTTAATAGTTTCTTTTCTCACACTGGAAGTCTCATCTAGTTTGTTATTTCCCTGCCACCTCCAATCTTCAAAAATTTAAATGCAACATCAATTGCCATCTTCCTTCTTTCTGAACCCAGTTCTCTTGTCGTCCTTTCACCTCGTCACTAAAGTCTTCTCATTTTCTTTCACTCTCAGCAACCACTTGTGTCTTAGTGGCATTATCACCTTGCTTGGGGTTAAATGATTAAAAAGAAAAAATTCTAAATCTGAGAAAAGGCTGAGACTGTACAAACCATGATGTTGGTGGTTTTAGCCAAGATACTGAGAAAAGTCCTAAAGATTTGAGGAGATTTGTTCTAACTCCATCTGTAATGTAATCAATCCTGACCAGGCATCTCACTTTCTACCCAATGTGACATGGCTTCCCTCTGCCTTTTCTAGAAATATTTTCATGGCAACTGCTCTGACGAGCTTTTTTCCCTGGTGCCCTGACTACCTGTTTTTTAGCGTCCTACTGGATTGGTATCTAGGTCTCACCCTTTTATTGTTGAAATAGTTAAATGCAACTGCCACTTTTACTTCAACAGTTTCTTTTCTCACACTTCCCACCTGTGGAAATATTTTCCATTTACTTGCTTCCCTGATAACTACAATCTTCTAAAATTTAAATACAACATCAATTGCCATCTTGAATATCGTTTATCTTTTGTTCTTTCCTCAATCCTGCCTATTCTCAGTCTTCTCTTTCACTTTCACTCCCTGTGACCTCTGTGCACTGTAGTGTTATCACCCTGCTTGATGTTAAATGATTTAAAAAAATCTTCAATAATAACTACCTGGTATCAATGCAATAGAAAAAAAACAAAATATGTAGCGGATACTCTTGAATTTGGAGATCCATATTATCTGTATCACTCCAAGTAAGAAAACTAGATATGTATGATTATCATATAGAGACGGCCATACACATACATATGGGCTAAGAACAAAAATTACCCAGTCTCCCATGACCAGTGTCATACTGGAACTGATATCCACCAACCTTCCCTCTTAATGCAGTAAAGGAGATGCTGCCACAGAGTTGGAATCACCAGGGCTAGGCATCCAACAACTTCCATAAACTGTCTGATGACAGAAAAATGACAAAGAGAAGAACAGATACTACACTTTGATCCTAGCCTAATAGCTGGGTTTATTTACATTAGGCATTCCTCAAAGCTTGTTTTGTGAACTACGTGAAGACAGAAAAATGGCAGAGAGGTGAAGAATAGATACTTCACTTGGTATTTAAGTGTCCCTCCTTGGTGACAGGATACGGCACAAGGCCAATTTAAAGTGGGGAGACCAAGCATGTGGAGCAGGGTTAAAGTCAAAAATTGCCCAGCCCAAACTCTAGTGTCAATATATTTTACCAATCCTCCTGCTTTGGTGCAATGAGCAAAGTGCTGCTGCAGGGTTGGAATCCCAGGGACCAGGCATCTTTCATTTATTTGCTGTATTCTCTCGGAAGACAGAAACCTAGTTGAGAGATAAAATGTAGTTTATTCACTCGAATGGCAGACACTAAACTTTGATCCTAGTTAGATGACCAGGCATCCCTTATTTTTTTGCCGTACTCTGTCTGAATACAAGAACACAATGAGAGATAAAATGTAGTTTATTTGCCCGAAGGCAGATACTACACTTTGATCCTAGGTAGATGACCAGGCATCCCTCATTTTTTGCTGTATTTTGAAGATAGAAACATAATTGAGAGATAAAATGTAGTTTGTCCTCACAAAGGCAGATACTACACTTTGATCCCATTCTGAAGGCCGGGTAATATTTATTCTAGAGACCTGCACTGTTAAGCAGATGTGCTGGGGAGTGATCTTTTGAGTGCAGAGGCTTTCTGAAGATAGGCAGAAGTGCTTATCCATATATAAATATTCAATTATTTGTTTCCTGGTATGATAATAACAATGATGGCAAACAGAATAAAATTATATTGATGATAAAAATCAAAGAAAAATGATTACTTCTGTTTCATTGTTCTTTTTTCTTTCATTTGGTTCATCAATTCTTTGGTTCTTGTATTATTTGATTCTCTTAATCCTTAGTACTTGTATTCTTTTATTCTTTGATTCTATTATTTTCTTATTCTTTTGTTCTTTCATTTTTGTTAATTTTTTTCCATGACACCAACAATAATTATAATTCTAAAATAATGATGATGACAGTGAAGTTTAAATTACAGCAAATATGATTACAAACAAAAAAGAGGATGATGAATGAGAGGCAAATGACTTCTTGCTTGTTTACCGAACATGAGTCAGAGAAACAGATTGACAAAGAGCATCATGGGAAAAAAGCCTAGGACCAAAGAATGAGAGAGCTTACTAATCAATAGTACAAGTATTTGACAGGCAAACACAGGAGTTTTATTGAATTTCATCAGAGGGAGTCATGACTTCTCTCATTTGTTACACTTTAATAAAGCAGAAAAAGCTTTGAATTTTTATCAGCTCTAATAATTGGTTGGCGAGTTTGAATTATGGACATAAAACTGATTTGCAATGCTTTTCATTCATTAAGAAACACCAATGTGTGTTGTTTTAATTTCAGGGTCTGCATTTTGTTTTTAAGGCTGGGGGCTTTTTTTTTATTTAAGAGAGAAAATTTTACATTACATTTTCTGGCATTTGCCTTTTCATCTTTTTTTATTTTTATTTTGTGATTTTCAGGGTGAAGGGAGAGAATGTCAGAGCTAACATCTGAAGATGCCTTCATAAATTTTTTTCCAATCTTTTTTTTCTGTTTTGAATGCTTAATTTTTGTTAATGTATTTTTTTTTTACTAATTCAGATATTTTCACATTTAATCATTCTAACATTTTGAGAGTGCTTCCATTTTTTTTCTTCTTTTATTTAACATATCTACCAGCATTTCATTTTTCTTGTCTTCCATTCAATACCTTCTTTATTTGCTTACTTACATTACTATTATTGCCAATGATTTACCATAATTATTTTAACCCTTTGCCTATCCAGGGCATTTTCATGCATATTATCCAAACGGTCACACTTGTTTTCAGATTTATAATCATTGCAAGGCAACTCAGCTTATTTGGCAAATAGATTTTGCTGGTATATAGTGTTTCACATCATAAAAACCAGTGCATTACATGTGATGCACAGAACATACAAATCATAAGTTATTTACACTATGCTCTGTGCATCACATGTGATGCAAAGGTTATAATCATTTCAATAAAGTTGAAAAATAGATGTCTTTCATTTGAGACCTTACATTATCAGTCAAGCATCCTATGGTCACATATGATGCACAAAATATTAGATAAGGTTTTTCCTCAGACATCCTGCTCAATAGTAGACTGTTTTTCTTAAGTATTGTATCCTTAAAGAGGTTACGAACAGACAAAAGTGGTACTCGAGTGAAGGAACAGCAACATGTGCGTAGATGAAAGAAAGAGAGGTTTATTGTGAAAGAGAATACACTACTGAAACACAGGGCATCAGGTAGCAGGCTACTAATTTCCAAAGCAAGCTGCCAGGTATATCCTGTGCTCACTATATATAGTTACTGTTACAGTCAGTCCACATTGAAGATAGGGAGTGTGGATCATACCATTACAACATTAAGTGTCTTTAGTTTTACCACTCTTTTAAAATCATGGCTCGTGTGCACCACATGTGATGATCACACATGGAAATCACATGTCTTGTACATCACATATGATGCGCAGGACAGGTAAAGGGTTAAACACTGACCATCATGAATTTCACATACAAAGTATGACACTGAACTCCAAAGATGCATTGG
This sequence comes from Acanthosepion esculentum, assembly GCA_964036315.1. Taxonomy (NCBI): domain Eukaryota; kingdom Metazoa; phylum Mollusca; class Cephalopoda; order Sepiida; family Sepiidae; genus Acanthosepion; species Acanthosepion esculentum. Next base: position 28,539,272 of record OZ038485.1, on the reverse strand, counting down.
GATAGTGAAAGATGCCTTCCAAAACTAAGCAAAGTATTGATTGATTGATTCATTCATTCATTTTCTATGGCTTACTAAAAATTTGAAGTTTATTTAAAGTCAGAAATTTTATTTTATATTGTAAGAATTTGGAGGTGGGTGATAATAATAGTTCAGTGATACAAGTCTTACTAATTAACCCACAGCTGGGGGGAAGAAGAGGTGGATTCCTACCTTTCCCAAGGTTGTTTGCACAGAAATGAATATAACAAACACAACAGGAACTGGAACTCAGCACTCCAATTAACAATTCTTAGCCATTATCATTACGCCACCCAAGCTAACAGCACTTGAAAGTCCAAAGTGGGTACTAATCGGGTTTAACATTGCTTAACTTTGGTGATCATGCAGGAATAAGTTTTTCAATGTGACGTAGCTGTAAGCCCAAGCAATGTATTAAGAAACAGAAAAATGTCGTTAGACACACAATGAAAAAGACTACTGAACTGTTATGTAATAGCAGTCCTCCGGCAGAGCAGTGAATGCTGGACAATCTCCTCACAGATGAAGAAGAGACTTAAAGCAACAGAAATGTGGTTCTACAGATGGATTTTGAGAATACCATGGATCGAACATGTGAGCAATGATAAAGTTTTAGAGAAAATGGAAACAAAAAGGAAACTTTAGTAATTATTTATTTTTTGCATCAAGTTTCACTATATACAAGGCCCAGAGGCCACTCAAGTTAGAGGGTTACATTAGGAGGCAATTTGTGTGGAAGATAATGGTTAACCCTAGCCTTGAACAGGTTAAAATTGTAGTGATTGGGAAAGCATCTTCTTAGGAGTCAGTTCTACAGAGCAGTGTTTTGCAGGAAGAAACTATTCAAGTGGAACTTACATCGCATCAATGGAATATGGAGGGAATGTGAGTGGTTTGTTACTATGTAAGTGGCATGACGTGTCCTTGTTATGAAGGTCTGAACTGGCAGGAGCAGTGAATGTAGTTCATCCAAGCACTTTCTGTGGGAGTAGCGATAGAGCAGCAAGAGGTTTGCCACATCCTGCCTGTGGGAAAGAGGGCGGAGAATAATTTGTCACCCACAAGACCCAGAGAAACTTATGGACTCTATCATAGCTGGAGAGTGAAGTCTGGGCATTTCCTTCCCAAATATGACATCAGTATTCCATTTTTGGCCTGATCTGGTTCATCAAAAAGAGACAGTTGAAATTTCTAGGGCACATGATGAGGAAAGAAGGCTTAGAAGGTTTGATACTTGCAGGATATACTGAAAGCAAGAGGGATAGAGGAAAACAACATATAACCTACCCAACGAGCTTCAGTAAACAGATGGTGGAAAAGGGTTCAGGAGACATCACAAAAAGACAAAATTTATCAAGAGCTACAAAGGACAGAAAGTGTGGAGAGCCATGATCACTTACAGAATGGATATGGCACATAGAAGAATGGCTGGATGCTTCAAGTTGCAGAAAATCAACTCAAACCTTCAATATCATTCATTACTTTATATTTTAATCATTTTAACTCAAGCAAGGTGATAAAGCCACTAAGACACAAGAGATTACTGAAGATGAAGGAAACTGGGAAAAGGACAATAAAATGAATAGGATTCAAAGAAAGAGAAGATGATTGATGATTGCCATTGCATTTAAATTTTTGGAGATCATAGTTGACAAGAAAGCAAGAAGATGAAAGAAAGTTCCATCTTTGGTAATTTGGTACTAATTATAAGAATTAAAGTAATATCTGGTATTACTTTCTAAAAAAAGAAATATAGTGTCATAGTTAAATGTAACTGGTTGAAATACCCAATAATCAGGACTGATAAAGTTTCCAGTAAACAATAAACAATAAGAAAAGGAAGAAAAGAACAGGGCAAATATTAAGCAGACAATATATATACACAGTGCGGTTTGATAAAAGTGACTCACCTGATTATTTTACAAAATGTTCTCTTCTCCGATGAAATGAAAGTTGAGCTAAATTCAAAGGATAAGCGATCTAAAATCCGAAGAAGCAGCTTTGAAAGCTCTTTGAATTTAGCAGTAAGTACTGTCAAGCATCCGTTCAGTATAATGTTCTGGGGATGCTTTTCTTTTTATGAAACTGGTTTCTTAAAACCTATTGAAAAGACCCTCAGGAGCGAGCAGTACAAGAGAATTTTAGAGTCTTGTCTGCTCCCTTCTGCTGAAAGGTTGCAAATCGACCCCACCAAGCTCATTTTTATGCAGGATAATGCTCCCTGTCACAAATCAAAATTGATGAAGGACTACTTTGATGAGAAGCAGGTGAGTGTTATGACGTGGCCGCCCCAATCTCCTGACCTCAACCCCATAGAAAACTTATGGAGCATTATAAAGTACAGGCTCTCGAGAAAGCAGTTGAGCAACAAAGAGGATTCGATTGTGAATTTCATATCTGAATGGAATTCAATACTTGGAGATGAGATTTGCCAGAACCTAATCAAGTAAATGCCAAAAAGGGTTGAAAAGGTTATTCAAAATAAAGGAGGATCCATAGATTATTAAATATTCTGAATTCTATTACCTATTATAAATAAATTATATATACATTATTCTTTATTTAAAGCTGTTCGGTTATGTTTCTATTGATTACTAGTTGCAGGGAATACGTGAGTCACTTTTTTTGCACAGAGTTTTTCCCTAAATCTCATTTATATCCAAAATTATAATTATCAATAGAATACCTTAGGGTGAGTAAACTTTTTTACTAGGTGGTCGGGAATGGGTCTTTATATTAGTAAGATTAAAAATTATTTTGATTCCAAAAACAATAGGCGAAAAAAATTTTAAGTAAAAAATCAGGTGAGTCACTTTTATCAAACAGCACTGTATATATATATATATATATATATATATATATATGTATGTATTTAAAGACATTTATGATATGTTTAATGTTCTTTTTATAGAAACAAGTATTAAATAAGTATGTCCAATTCAAAAATATATGACGTCATTTGTTTACATTTGATACGCTAGAGCACATATGAATAGAAGAGATTCATGGAAGATTTAAATTTAAAGATAGTAAAATCGACCTTGCTAACCAGACGCTGCTCTGTGGCCGATCGGTTAAGGCACATCACGCGAAATGATGGTTCCGTATAGGATACAGGTTCGATTCATTCAGGCCGGTAAATGTTATTTAATACTGTTTATTATAAAACAGAGCATTTGCTTAAATACTTGTATCTATAAAAAGAACGTTGAACATATTATAAATGTCTTTAAATAAATTGTCGGACTATGTCCAATTCAAAAATATATATATATTTTAATATATATAATATATATATTTATTATATATTTATTATATATAATATATATATTTATCATATATATTTATAATATATATAATATATTTTTAAATAAAGACAACATCATTATATATACCTTGAAGGATTCCCTTTCAGCCATCACTTTTTCAAAAGGTAGACATTGGTGCAATTAAACAAAACTACAGATTCATTTACAAAACTAGCAAATGATGAGTAGAAATTGGAACTTAATTAGAACTAATTTTAATTGTAAATAATTGATGGTTAAAAAACTGATATTAAAAGGTTTCAAAAGAGTATAAAATAGAAAATGTTTACTCATACTCCACCAAACAAACACAAGGAATGAATGAAATGATCCTTTTGTTTACATAGTCTGAGCTAATATAATTTGATATATACAGCTTCAAGAACTCTAAGGTTGAGGGCATAGTGAGCTCTATGTAATACAGAAAATACTCTGTCATCATATTTGGTGGAACTGTCTGGGTTGTCCAATATGTGTTGTCCAATGGATGAGTTGTGCACAGATTTGGGGGTCCTCAATGAATGACTCTGACTCCTGGATAGTAGAGAGGCAGGCACATATGGCACAATACAGGTTTCCAATCTTTCATTGGTCCATCCTATGTGTACTGCATCACACCAGCATTTATATTTGTATACAACAGAACTATTTTGAAAAATAGGACAAGTGATTTTTATTAAAGGATGGAAAAACAGCTCTAGTCTGAAAGACAGTACACAACAGTGTTATAACACAAAGTAATGCAAGCCAAAACCCCATCAGCAAGCAACGGAAACTTCCTACCTAAGTATGGCAATTTAAGGTAAATTGGGCATCAACTGGGTCCTAACTTTTTCTATTTTATACTCTTTTGGAACATTTGAATATCTGTTTTTTACACTATTGCATTATTCAGACTATTGTCCCTCATCTTTGTTGCCTAATTAATTCTCAATTATTTACAATTAAAATTTGTTTTAATTATGTTCCAAATTCTCATCCTCATTTGCTATTTTTGTAATTCTGTCTGTGGTTTTATTTCTACATGCCCATACCAGCAAAGTTCAGAATAAGGTTGAGATACTCAAGACCAAGCCACGACAACAACTCACTTGATCGTACAGGGGCTACATCCTCTGGCTTGATGGTAGAGATCCATCTAATCATGGTTCTGTCATTACGCTTGGCCTGGTCATGCACCAGATCTCACTTGCATGGAGCATTACACTCCGAATGAAAGTGCCATAAATGCAGCCATGCATTCTGCATGAGAGGTGGGAAAAAGAGAGGACCAGGAGCAGTTTTTTTAAATTCTTCCAGGCATTTTTTTACCCATAGTATGGTTGCAAGGAGAGCATGTCCCCCAGATAGCAGAAGGAGGCTACTACATCCAACTCATCAGGTCCAACCAAGACACTAGTTCTAAATCTTTCACCAGGTGTCTGAGCCCACTGCATTTCTTGTGCACCCAGAACTTGCAGTCATTGCAGACAATGCTGCCTTCACCAGTATGGCAAACAGTGTACAGGAACCTGCCTGAGCTTTGCAAGAGGTCAAGCCCCAGATCACTATCTTTGTCTTCCCGACATTTACTTTTAGCCCCTTCCTCTCCAAAGCATCTTTCCAAGCCAGGACCTCCGGACATACTCATCAAGTGAATCAGTGGTGATCACAAGGTCATCGGTGTAGCGGTCCTCCCGGGGGATGCCAATATGGAACTCGCAATACAGAGCCTCAAGCATAACAATGAAAAGCAGTGGACTGAGTACCAAGCCCTTATAGACACCAACCTTCACTTCAAACTCCTGACTGTAGCCTCCACTGACAAAGACATGACTCTGAGCATCAGAATTCATGCTCATAACCAGTGGCACAATCCACTCGTCAACACCAAGTTTTCTCAATGTCCATCAGATAACTTTCCAAAGGACATGGTGAAACACCTTTTCTAGATCCAAAAAAGCCATTAAGAATCACCTGTCCACTGCTAGGTATTACAGCTGCTGAGCAATGAACATTGCATCTGTTGTGCCTCTGCTCAGCATGAAGTGAAACAGGCAGTCATCAATCAATACCAGCTGATTGATGAGGCTGTCCACAATCATCTCCAGAACCTTCATGACCTGCTCCATCACTAGTTGCCCCTGTTCAAAGCATCACCCTTGCTCTAGTGGAGGCAGACAATGAATCTCTGTTCCCAGTCAATGGGGATCCTGCCATCATGAATGATTGCAGTGGCAAGATCACGGATCATGTTGACACCTGTTTCACCCACTGCTCTGATCATCTCTGCTGCTATGCCTGATGTGTCTTCACAATCATATTAGTGATGATTGGGATCGGCATACCTCCCATTGGTGGTTCAGCAGACAGGTGCTCAGGGTCCCAGTCAAATTCCACATTGAGCAGTCTTTCATCAATGTTCTATCCATTAATTAAGTCATGGACATCTCACCTACATCATTCCTTACTGGCTTGTCTCCAACAACATCCAAATTTTCCCACAGTATCTGGTTGGAGAGGTGGAAGACTTAGGGTCAATGTTATCATGGACCACTTTGTCAGATTCGTGGCAAGAACAATGCACTGCCTGTCTAGCAATGCCCTTTGCTAGGTCATAATCCAACCTAATGCCCTTGCCAGCCTTCCATGCCTTGAAAGCTTGCCTCTTGGCTCTAACTGAAGTTTTTACAAGGTTGTTCCACCACCATGTTTCCTTTTGCCATTGGTAAGGCTTAGTTGTACCACAGACATCCTCAGGTATCTTGAGTAAGCCAGACTTAAGGCTAGCCCAGATTTCCTCAGTGTTGTGTGTGTACATATATATGTATGCATACACACATAAACAAATTTATGATGAAAAGTTCTCAATCCAACCAACATGTCCTCAAAATAAAATTCTGATCTTTGGTCATTTGTTTTCAGGAAGTCGATGAGTCTAAAAACTTTTCAGCACGTGCACATAATGAGTAATTTCTCATTAAGATGTTTCATAAGTGGATTCTGCGTGTCTCATTCTATATGTGCCACAGAGGAAGGTTATGAAATTAAGTGTGTGGGTCACTTCCTGGCAAGTTGATGTCCATCTTAAACAAAATTCACACCATCGGTACTTTCTTCTACTCTGATTTTCTTTCACTTCCAACCAACTCTTGCAAAGCTAAATGACAATAGGGAATGAATGATGGGACCAGGTTTTGGTTAAACTGTAAGCTTTTAGTCTTGCACCTGCCTGTTGGTGGTGAATTTAGTCATCAATGCCATTATCATAAAGGAAGAAATTAAATTCTTGGATATGAGGTAAAGCCAATGACAATGATACCATGACTGACCCAACCATTCTACAAATGGTGCACAATTTACATACAAAACAATTATAAGGGGAGAGAAATATGGAAGAAAGGCTTATTCTTCCATTTGCATTCCCCCAAATTATGGACATTATTATATTCATGTCAGTTGTTTTTTTAATGAAACTTGTATAAAAGAAGGATTGCTGCCCAATTGCACAATTATGATATATACATATATATGCAAGAGAGAATTAGATAAAGCAACATTAATAAGGCAACAGTTTCACAAAGTAAGAATGGTGTTAACACACTAAAGCAGTACAGACAAGTGATCGCAGTGTTCGGACTTCAAGACAAGAAAGAACAAAAATAAGGTTGATGAGACCAAGGAATTGCCTATCTTACTGGCTGGGAAGAAATCCCAGCATGCATCTGCATGATTTGTCTATTAATTTGGGGAGGGGGACATTTACAATCATTCCACTAGTATTAGAACCAACAAAAAGTCTGATGTTAATTCTAAGTCTATAAAAATTTGGTACTGATTATAAGTTTCTGTCTCTATCCCATTAATGCCCACTGTCCCAAATAATGAGGAAGGAGGACTTAGAGAATCTGACACTCACAGGGCATATCAAGGGTAAAAGGAACATGGGAAGACAGCGGACCACCTACCTGACTAGCTTGTGTAAATGGATGAAGTAGGGGACAGGATGCTTGGCAAAGGGACAAATGTTCCTATGGGCTACAAGGGATCAAAGGTTTGGGAGAGTCAGGATCATCTACAATCTGAATAGATAGAGGATATAAAAGTAGAAGAATATATGTAAACTATACATTGCTATGCTTGTTCTTGAAAAAAATCATGAAGTAGTCTGTATTGTTTTGAATTCAGTGTTTTACTCTGTTTAGGCTGGTTCCCTATCAAGGCTAGCATTTACAGTCAGCCTTACTATTTAACTGTTAGCTTAGAGGAGAAGAGATGTATTCATCCCTTTCTGAAAGGCATAAATGCAAAATGAACACAGTGTCTCAGCTTGAATTTGAACTTGACATCCCAATTCTATTTTCTACTTTGATAACTGTTGGTCAGCCTGCAGTTCCTTTTAGAGCTTAGTATAAAGAAAGAGACACAGTTTCTTTATTATATGAAGATTATTACTCTTATTTATTGTGTACACAATTTTTCTGCCGCCTTAAACTTTTTTCCTTTGCAGTTATTCAAATATGAACATCAAGGCTTAGAATTTAGTGATACATAAATTGGTCAGATAGGAGTTTATTTATTGACAGCCATATTCTCTGATAATTTTCATTTTGTTTCATATTTCTTTGATGTCAGAGCAAATACATCTTTTTGAAGTCCTCTGTGAATGCCTTGTTCCCAAAATCTACACTCGCTGTGATAATTGGTGTGATTTCAATTTACGTGCCGCTTTGATTTTTATCTGATTGGTTGTCTTTCATACTTGATACATACCTCAAATATATTTGATGTTCTTCACTCAACGTTTTTCAGCTGTCTTTGTTTGTTGGTGTCAAGTTTTGAACATTCTAAGAACTGGTTCTTCTATGCTGATTCCAGAGTAGATGTTTTATTTATATCGGCACCATATCTCTTTTTTTGTGATTGGTTGTTGATGCAAGGGTTCTGTTCCAGTTGCTATAACTCTGTAAGAGTATTGTTGTTTTTTTTCACCTACCTGACTATTTTTAACTTTAAAGTCAAGAATGCAAACACAGGGCTTTTCTTAAATGTTTTGTAATTTTATTATTGCAATCACTCAACGATTCCCTTTCCATTATTTTCCTCAAGATTTGGGATATATTTTTATAATGTTTTAACTAGTCTATTCACTAGCCCTCTACAGATGAATGTGATATCCAGAGTGTTTAATCCATGAAATTGTCCAGAGGCAAATGAATCTTTCAATATTTATTCTTGTAATTTAACAAGAAATGTGGCACAAGGCCAAATTGGGGATGGGGGATACAGAATGATCTTTATCAGTATTATATTAAAACTTAGCTAGCCACAATCATTGACCCAAACTTACTACAATCTTCCTTACACCAAAACAACACATTCTTACTTACCATTCTTTCTACAGTCACCATAATATCACAGTGTCTCTATGAATTCCTAAATAGTCCCCATATGTACAATTTGTCTGTTGGTGGGTCGGGAATAAAATCAACAACTTTAAAAAAAATAAACCCCACTGCATATTTACAATTAAGAAATCCTATTTACAAAGCTAAACAATAGTGTTAGTAATAAAAACTCATACAATCCTAAATTGTGGCAGAAACACCAGTTAACCAGATGAAATTGATGTGGGACGGAATATAATAATTGCAACAATCACTCTACCTAATATCAATTCAGCCATGCACTATTCCAGACACAAAAACAAATACAACCGAACATGTGAAAAAATGAAAAGCATCTCCCAGAGAACTGACGTTTCTGTCACATAACGGTGGAGCAGAATGCGCGTAATTCCGAGTAAGGAGAAGAACACATAGTATTCAGCCTTCATCAGTGGCAGTGCCACATTGCTACAGAGAGCACTTGGGGCCAATCAGACTAGACAGGGAAGATCTTGGCCAAAAATCTAACTCTGTGCTTAACATTGTTAAGGACCAAAGGTTACCAATTCCCACTGTTTTTGTCCTTGCGGAGCAACTTGATCACACCCCTGGTGAAACATTGTGGTATAGACCTCTGCTTCATCCAGTTGTTGAAAATCGGTTCCAGCATGGAAACAAAAACAGGCAACTGTCTTATGTTAGTTTTTAAAGACCATCGAATCCGAGAGATCTGTCCCAGTCAACAAGTTACAGCACTTCCCAGATCTCAAACACTGTAATGGGACCCTTGCACCCAGCCAAGTCAGCTGCCTCAAAGTGAGGAAAGTCTGTTAAATAGGTGCCGAACTATACTCAGCAGCAAATGACCTAACATTAAATTTTAAAAGATCCCCACTTATCCCTAAACACAGTCCACGTCAATTCCCACTGTAGTATTAGCAGCAACTATTCCTGGAAATCTCTGTCACTAAATAATGTTTAGTTTAGATGAACCAGGGCATGTTTCTATGCAAATGTGAACTACCTAAGAGCTTTACATTGACTCGCTTAACTAGAACTTGGTTGATGTAGCTAGAACACATCACTGAAATTGAGCTGACCCTATTAGTCCAAGTCAATACTACATCCCAGAGATGCTCATTATGGTACTTATCAACAAGATCAAACTTGCTGATAAAGTCCCAAAATGACTTCACATCAAGGTTTTTAGCAGATCATCTTTTCCCTATATGATCTAAATCAGGGTCAAGGATGGCATTCTAATCCACCACTAAGACTACCCAACAAGACATTATCAAAAACGGCTCAATCCACTAAAACAAATCAGGCTGCTCTGCATTTTCATTGGGCACATAAACCCCAATGAGATGAAGAGCCTTATCATTTATTTTGACATGCAGCAAAGTCTGCCTTCCGGATTTGTGAATAAAAGAGCACACTCCAAAGTCAAAGACTTGCTCACCAAGATACACACATCAAGCAACCATTGAAACATTCACAGTGGAGAACAAACGTCTTAGACATAAATTCATGGTTGCAAAATGATGTAAAAAAAGCTTAAAAATACGTCTGCTGCACACAACAGACACCCACCCAAAGGTGCTAAAGATCATGAAAGAGCCTCGCCCTGTGAAACTCTGACCTCAGGCCTGGTACACTAGTTAACCAGAGAGACACTGTTAGTCCTTATTGTCAACCTGTTTAATGTTTAACAGGAGTTTTAAGACCTTGATCTTCCTGGACTAAGACAGGTATTTCTCCACTTGCTCTTGGTATATGCAGTAGACCTCTTCCCGAGTCCATAAGGAGGTTTGAATTTTTTGTTATTTTCTGGGCTTCTTTGCCTTTTTCCACTGTCAGTTTTTTAGGGTGATTGGAAGGTGTGGGTACGGGAGTCAAAACAGGTGTTGTATTGGCCAGAGTAGAAAGGTAAAGCTGACTGAGTTGTTTTTTTAAGGGCTTAGTTTTAGAAAGTGTAACAGTCAATTAGTCAGTCACCCGAGGAGAGTCTTTATAATATGTATACTTACTAGTATAGCATTTTTTGGGCATACGACCAACTGATTAGAATATTAGTATGTTTGTTTTCTGATCATATGTCCCAGTTTCTAATCTGACCATAGTCGATATGTCAGGATGATGACTTTTTGATGTTATCAGCCTAGGGAGGTGATCACAGTATGTTTACCGAAGACTTATGAGTGGAATTGGGGGTAGATAGAACTATATGGGAGCCATCAATGGTTGTTCTATCATGAAATCTCAAGTCAGTTATGACTGAGGGTTTCAGTATACTGGCTTTTTGTTGAGTTGACTGTTGAGCATACCACAAACTGTAATTAAGGTCTACTCAGTATCGTTGCTGGTGGACTCTGTGGGAGTTGAACAAACGCAAATGTGCTTGAACAGAAAGGTATACTCAGATACATGTGACAAGCCATTATGCTTACCAAAAGACTATGCTTCTCAGTCGGGGGTAATGATCAGTGAGAATAAATCAGGCTGACCATTAATACTGAGTAGCCTGTATGATGCACAGTGGGTACCACATACAAAGATTCAATATTAAATCATAACAAACAAAGATTAGCATGCTGTAAAATCAACCAGAATCAATAAACTAATCGGAAGACTGAAAAATTCTTCCAGTTCTTTACAAGTGTTCTTTAGCGCATCCTCAAGCCAAAAGTCACCTACCAAATTTAATAATTAGTAATTTTTATACCTTCCTTTTTTTAACAAGCTCTAAGTAAGGGGGCTGAAACTGTTTAACCCATCAGTGTATCTATCCGCCCTAATATTACCAATAGCCAGCAAAGTAGAAAGAGCTGGAAATTTAAGCATATAAAAACTTTAAGGAAGAGAAAGTCCTTAAATGAGTGAGTAAATCAGTTTTGAAAAAGGTATACAACCTTGAATTTTTAGGTGGTTCTTCAAAATGGAAGTATTCACCAATTTATAAAGCTTTCTTTTCCATAATGGGAGAATGAATCTTTCTTCCCTAGTTCTGCTCTCATTACATCATTAAATTACTCAACAGGATCAATAGCTTGAATATAGATACAGTCTTCGGTTGTATACCAATATGGCGAATGCTGAAGCAAGAAAAGCATCTACTATAAAAAACCCATCAGACACCTTAGATACCAAAATCCTATATACAGACCTGAAACCAACAATCAATAAATTTATTAGAGGTAAGTGTGAGAACCTATGGAACTCCTGCTGAAACAATAAATTGTTAAAAATTAAACCAACTATAGGAGATTGGCATCAAAAACGTCAAACTAGAAGCGAAGAAGTGATTATGTCCAGACTCCATATTGGACATACTACCATAACCCATTTGTATGCTAAGAAAGGAAGATCCTCTGGTATGTGTGGCATGCCAGGAGTCATTCACGATGAAACACATACTGACAAACTGCAGTAATTTTAATTCAATCTGCTTAAAATACTACCAAACAAGAAACTTTAAAAAATACTGATTCATTTTACATATTTCAGTTACTAGCAGAAATTAAACTTATTTCGAAAACATAATGAAAAAATATATATAGCCATAACAAACAGTAGTGATTTTCCAAGCATAGCTTAGATGTGGCACAAAGCCAAAAGTAGGGGACACCCAGTGAGGATTGAACTCACTACTCAGTCATAATTGTTCTAGCAAGGCAAGCTACATTACACCACCTCAAGGAGCCCAAGCCATAACAAACAGTAACTATTTAAAATAATATTTTTTGACTGTTTAAATACAAGTCTTTATTTTTAAAAAACATTAAATTTTGGCATTAAATAATCCAATGGGTTGATATGCTGTAAAACAAACCAAACCAAACCAAACCAAAAAGTAAGGAATTCTGCACCTTATGAAGTGTTACTCACTTTTTATGAAGTGCATTTTAAATGTGGTTAATTCTGGCAAGCGGTTTGAGGCATTTATTAAAGAATTTAATGTGAGAAATATTTGTTTAGATTTCTAAAATTTCTAATACTTTAAGCTAAAGCAGTGTTTCTCAACCTTTTTCACTTCAGGGTGCACTTGTCAAATAACTAAAACTCTGGGCCACACATTAAATTTAAAAAAAGGAAAAGTCATCAAATTTGAAAATAGATAATATAAATAATAAAGGAGACTCCTGAAATAAGCATTTATTTTTAAGACATTGTATATTTAAGTATTTTTGTGCAAAACTTGTACGTTTTTTGTAAATATAAAAATAATTCTTAAATTACTTTTCTGTTAACTTGGGGTGCAATCTTTCAAGGTGCATTCGTGTGGCCGAATGCACCAGTTGAGAAATGCTTGTTGAATTCTTATTTCCTGATCTATGTTGGTCTGGCAAAATTTGCCTTATAATGTTGGTTACATAGATTGTTTTCATAATATTTGAGCATTTCAATATTTTCAGAAATTGATGTATTTTATTGTTACTGAATTTTTGACTTTTGAACAGATTGTACCGCAGAGAATTTATGATAGCATGCAAAAATGCTGATTATAGATGGAGTAAAATTATATATCCTTTCAAAATTGATGATAATGCCAAGATAAATGCAGTGAATTATTACAAGTTCTTCAGTAAGATTTGTTTTTGATTGGTATGCAGTACAACCAAGAAGCTTTATGCAGAAGTGTATATTCATTCCCACTTTGCTAAAAAAAAGTTTTTAAAGACACCAACTTAACAGAATAGCCACCAGTCATATTTAAATACAATAGAAAAGTTAACAATATTGATTGATGAAGTTTGTAGAATGTCAAAGAGTCAATATTGCAAAGTAATAAAATAATATTTTATTCAGGTATATAGGATTTTAAATAGATGCTTTTTTAGCCTATATCTTATGTATTTATTGATGAATAAATGCCAAATTAAATGAATGACTGCCAATCATGTTAAAGGTCAATATAATAGGGAAGTTCAAAGGTCAATATAATAAGTTAACCAAATTAATGAAGTTTATAGAATTTCAAAGAACCAATATTAACTTGTAAAATAATAAAATAATATTTTATTCAGGTATATAGGATCTTATATGAATTAAATATATAAGGTCTGATTAAAAAGTAACCGGGCTGGTGCTATAAAAAGAAAACTACAATATATATCAATTTGGCATTTAATCTTCTATGAAGTAGTCACCCTTCTTAAGAAACATGCTTTAGCCAGCATCATTTCCGTTGATGGAAGCATTCCTGGAACTCCTTTTTTGGGACAGTGAACAGCTACCTTGTTGCATTCTTGTGGATTTCCTACACATTTGTTCCTTTCAAATGGGATTTGATATTCGGAAAGAGGAAAAAGTTGCTAGATCTGAAGAATATGGTGTTTGTCAAACCTGAGGGATGTTATGCTTTGCCAAAAACTGCTGCACCGTCCATGGTCACTGAAGGGATATCTGTAATTTGGTGACGACAGTTTACTAAATTTCCGTCCAAGCACTGCTATAAACAACACGAATGAGCAAGAAAATTATAACTTTGTGAGCATGCATGACAGAGTTCAAGATCTATCTGTGTCAAGTAGCTTCATTCTGCAGACTTTAACTCTATTACCATAACAACAGTCCTGACACTTTTTGATCAGGCCTTGTATATTATTTTAGACTATACTTTTTGTATTCATTTATAAATAAACATTTATATTGTAGAAATATATTATGTGGCAAACACACATTGTTACAGATTCAAAAGAAGCCCTGGATCATGTGCTGACATGTTTGTCAACACCAGTTATATTGAGGTTTTCCACATTAGCAGCAGGACAACTTGGCATGTCTAAATAGAGGCCTCTCTGCAACTGGTCAAGATCCGGGTCTTTCTAAGATGCTTCATGGCAATAAAAACAACAGGAATACCAGCAGTCAGCAGTTGGTAAGAGAGTGTTTTGTGAAGTTGGTCCCATGGGCATTTTGTTCCTTAATTTCCTGTGATTTCTGAGGCAGTGTTATTTTTGTTACCTCCCGTCTCTTTCCCCTCTCTGCTTATTACACCCTGTAGTTGCTGGGAGAGCAATTGGTTGAGTGTTTCGCACCCAATCTCAACAGATATTGCTGTGCATTACAACAAAGTACAATATAAATGTTTATTCATGAATTTGTATCATAAAACCTAACACCTCTAAAAGAAGCTATTATTACTATTTTTGATATTCAGGATAGGCATTATAAGCTGAAATTTTATTACATATTAATCAGATAAATAAAAATATATCCTAAAACATAAAAAATCAACATAAATAATCAATACCAGTTTTATTGAAATCTAAAACCATAAAATGAACACGTGATATATACCTGAGCAATGAAAAAAAAACATCATATTATTCCACTTCCAAAATTTCTGATGACTCTAAATAAATAATGAAACATTTTAAATTTATAAAGGTTTTTCTATTTTGTCTTTATCACAGTATAATATTTATTAGTATTACTAACATCATGTCTATTAACTACAACGATCAATAGGTATCTACACTTTATAAAAAAAGTGGTGCAGTACAAAGCCAAAGCATGTATGTCCTCAGTGTCTATGTTCGTTAAAATTTCACAATGACAAAGGAGTTATCTCTTAACTCTCTGGATTAGTTTTATATGTGCTTTCAACATTCACTAATAAGCTGTTAGCTAATTCTTCTTCCATCATTGCTCCCTTTCTTCTCAGGGTGATATTTTTTTTTTTTTTAAGCTTTTCACCCCAAGAAGGCTGGAAGCCACTAGCATGCAAGGGGTTACAGAAGGTTTGGAGGAAGAGCAGATAAGAGTGGTAAAGGAGAGGATAGAGATGAGGAGAACAGATACTACACTTTGATCCCATTCTGATGACCAGCCAGTGAAGGAAAGCATAACTCAAGTTGCACTGGCTGCTTGGTCATTGAATGCCAAATGCTCCCTTATAAGTAAATAGCTAATATTACTATTACCATTAGAGATGAGGAGAACACATACTACACTTTGATCCCATTCTGATGACCAGCCAGTGAAGAAAAGCATAACTCAAGTTGCACTGGCTGCTTGGTCAATGAATGCCAAATGCTCCCTTATAAGTAAATAGCTAATATTACTATTACCATTAGAGATGAGGAGAACACATACTACACTTTGATCCCATTCTGATGACCAGCCAGTGAAGAAAAGCATAACTCAAGTTGCACTGGCTGCTTTGTCAATGAATGCCAAATGCTCCCTTATAAGTAAATAGCTAATATTACTATTACCATTAGAGATGAGGAGAACAGATACTACACTTTGATCCCATTCTGATGACCAGCCAGTGAAGAAAAGCATAACTCAAGTTGCACTGGCTGCTTGGTCATTGAATGCCAAATGCTCCCTTATAAGTAAATAGCTAATATTACTATTACCATTAGAGATGAGGAGAACACATACTACACTTTGATCCCATTCTGATGACCAGCCAGTGAAGAAACGCATAACTCAAGTTGCACTGGCTGCTTGGTCATTGAATGCCAAATGCTCCCTTATAAGTAAATAGCTAATATTACTATTACCATTAGAGATGAGGAGAACACATACTACACTTTGATCCCATTCTGATGACCAGCCAGTGAAGAAAAGCATAACTCAAGTTGCACTGGCTGCTTGGTCATTGAATGCCAAATGCTCCCTTATAAGTAAATAGCTAATATTACTATTACCATTAGAGATGAGGAGAACACATACTACACTTTGATCCCATTCTGATGACCAGCCAGTGAAGAAAAGCATAACTCAAGTTGCACTGGCTGCTTTGTCAATGAATGCCAAATGCTCCCTTATAAGTAAATAGCTAATATTACTATTAGCATTAGAGATGAGGAGAACACATACTACACTTTGATCCCATTCTGATGACCAGCCAGTGAAGAAAAGCATAACTCAAGTTGCACTGGCTGCTTGGTCATTGAATGCCAAATGCTCCCTTATAAGTAAATAGCTAATATTACTATTACCATTAGAGATGAGGAGAACACATACTACACTTTGATCCCATTCTGATGACCAGCCAGTGAAGAAAAGCATAACTCAAGTTGCACTGGCTGCTTTGTCAATGAATGCCAAATGCTCCCTTATAAGTAAATAGCTAATATTACTATTACTATTAGAGATGAGGAGAACACATACTACACTTTGATCCCATTCTGATGACCAGCCAGTGAAGTAAAGCATAACTCAAGTTGCACTGGCTGCTTTGTCAATGAATGCCAAATGCTCCCTTATAAGTAAATAGCTAATATTACTATTACCATTAGAGATGAGGAGAACACATACTACACTTTGATCCCATTCTGATGACCAGCCAGTGAAGAAAAGCATAACTCAAGTTGCACTGGCTGCTTTGTCAATGAATGCCAAATGCTCCCTTATAAGTAAATAGCTAATATTACTATTACCATTAGAGATGAGGAGAACACATACTACACTTTGATCCCATTCTGATGACCAGCCAGTGAAGAAAAGCATAACTCAAGTTGCACTGGCTGCTTTGTCAATGAATGCCAAATGCTCCCTTATAAGTAAATAGCTAATATTACTATTACCATTAGAGATGAGGAGAACACATACTACACTTTGATCCCATTCTGATGACCAGCCAGTGAAGAAAAGCATAACTCAAGTTGCACTGGCTGCTTCGTCATTGAATGCCAAATGCTCCCTTATAAGTAAATAGCTAATATTACTATTACCATTAGAGATGAGGAGAACACATACTACACTTTGATCCCATTCTGATGACCAGCCAGTGAAGAAAAGCATAACTCAAGTTGCACTGGCTGCTTGGTCAATGAATGACAAATGCTCCCTTATAAGTAAATAGCTAATATTACTATTACTATTAGAGATGAGGAGAACAGATACTACACTTTGATCCCATTCTGATGACCAGCCAGTGAAGAAAAGCATAACTCAAGTTGCACTGGCTGCTTTGTCAATGAATGCCAAATGCTCCCTTATAAGTAAATAGCTAATATTACTATTACCATTAGAGATGAGGAGAACACATACTACACTTTGATCCCATTCTGATGACCAGCCAGTGAAGAAAAGCATAACTCAAGTTGCACTGGCTGCTTTGTCAATGAATGCCAAATGCTCGCTTATAAGTAAATAGCTAATATTACTATTACTATTAGAGATGAGGAGAACAGATACTACACTTTGATCCCATTCCGATGACCAGCGAGTGAAGAAAAGCATAACTCAAGTTGCACTGGCTGCTTGGTCAATGAATGACAAATGCTCCCTTATAAGTAAATAGCTAATATTACTATTACCATTAGAGATGAGGAGAACACATACTACACTTTGATCCCATTCTGATGACCAGCCAGTGAAGAAAAGCATAACTCAAGTTGCACTGGCTGCTTTGTCAATGAATGCCAAATGCTCCCTTATAAGTAAATAGCTAATATTACTATTACTATTAGAGATGAGGAGAACAGATACTACACTTTGATCCCATTCCGATGACCAGCGAGTGAAGAAAAGCATAACTCAAGTTGCACTGGCTGCTTGGTCAATGAATGACAAATGCTCCCTTATAAGTAAATAGCTAATATTACTATTACCATTAGAGATGAGGAGAACACATACTACACTTTGATCCCATTCTGATGACCAGCCAGTGAAGAAAAGCATAACTCAAGTTGCACTGGCTGCTTGGTCATTGAATGCCAAATGCTCCCTTATAAGTAAATAGCTAATATTACTATTACCATTAGAGATGAGGAGAACACATACTACACTTTGATCCCATTCTGATGACCAGCCAGTGAAGAAAAGCACAATTCAATTTGCACTGGCTGCTTGGTCAATGAATGCCAAATGCTCCCTTATAAGTAAATAGCTAATATTACTATTACCATTAGAGATGAGGAGAACAGATACTACACTTTGATCCCATTCTGATGACCAGCCAGTGAAGAAAAGCATAACTCAAGTTGCACTGGCTGCTTGGTCAATGAATGCCAAATGCTCCCTTATAAGTAAATAGCTAATATTACTATTTTTTTTTTATTTTAAGCTTATCACCCCAAGCAAGGCTGGAAGCCACTAGCACGCAAGGGGTTACAGAAGGTTTGGAGGAAGAGAAGATAGGGGTGGTAAAGGAGAGGATGTGGAGAAAGATAGTGGATCGATCAAGGCAAGGGGGTTACAGAAGATTTGGAGCGAGAGCAGATAGGAATGAAAGGGGAAAGGATGTGGAGAAGGGAAGTGGATAGATCAAGGCAACTGGATATGTCGATTGACGTTACACTTAAATAGTTGGAGATTATATTTGTCAGGGAAACAGGAATAAGGAAGGGAGTTCCACAGGCGAGAGGTGCGAGATAGAATATCAGACGTATAAGAATTGTGTTTGGTGACTTCAATGTTTATAATAGTTTCATTCTAATACCATTGATATTGAAGAGTGAATTCTTCAATTGCTCAATCACTCAGTTAAATATTCCAACTTGTTTCACTAGTAATTTTGATGGACAAACTTCCTTACTTGATTTGTTCGTTACCTCCTCTTTAGACTTTTGTCACACTTTTCAACCCTGCCCTCTTGGCAACTCAAATAATGTTCTAAATGCCTGTAAATATTTATTCCCATTTGTCTATTAGGCAGGAACCTCCTATTCACAAAATGTATTGATTGGGATTCATTTTGACATTTTCTTTGCAATGTTTCTTCATGATGCTCTTCAGAATCAAATTTTTAATCCTCCTACTGAAGATTGTGCTAGTGAGGTTAGCTCTTGGGTGAAACCAGAAACTGATGCTTTTGTGCCACCATGGAAATATCAAGTGAAGTCATAATCTTCTCTGTGGTCCACTCCTGCCTGTTCAGCTGCTACAGGCCACAGGAATCACTTCTTCCAGATACAGGTGTTCATCTTGTTTGGTTTTCACACATTGAGAATGCCTCTTTCAACTGAGAAAAAACTGGTGTTATATAGTGTTCTCAGTCTCCAGACCCATGCTGCCCAGTATCGTTCATATGCAAATAGTCAGCACCACCTACTCTAAGTAGAACGTCTTATCTCAACAGTCAATTGTGGAAGAGGATCTAAATCCTGGTGCTTACAGCACCACATAAAAACCAACTCAGAGTCTCTTATCAAGCTGACCTGATTCTATGTTACACTCCCCACTGATCTCCTGATCACAGCAGCAACATGCAGAGTGTGGGTGCTTCCTTTTGGTTCTCCTTCACAGGGGTGGTAGTTTGTCCTCATTGTTGTCCCCACATGGGGGAAGTACTTCTTTCTCAGTATTGTCACTATCCATCTCCACCATGTCAGGAGGCACATCAAGAATCCAGGAATATACTTCCAACTCCCCATCACTCATGGATGAGTCATTGGTATTGCTTGTGGCAGGGAATTGGTTCCATGCAGGTCAGAGGTCTTTCACATGGTGTGGCATGCCATCAATCTGGACAGATTGTTGACTAATGATCCTAGTGACCTTCCTGGTTGTAAATTTGGAGGTATATCAGTTCTGGGGTGGTCTCACCCACACCATGTCTCCAAATTTATATGTTTCATGCACTGTCTGTCCATGGTGTTAGTGCAAGTACAGCGTCAATGCCCTTGATCCTAACCTCATAAGTATGAACTGTGTTAGCTGGTGCATTTGGGCTTGACATGTCCTCCTTTGGCATCGCATTATACCAGTAAACAGCTTCTTGTACAGGGCACTGCTTCCATACCATAATCCATGTTATGGTCCTATGGCACCTTTCTATTATCCTATTTCTGGACAGCCCATGTGGACATTGAATGTGCAGTTGGACACCCCATTCCTCCATGAAAGTCTTGAATAAGCTGCTGGTAAATGCAGTATCATTGTCAGTAATGATTTTGTATGGCAAATGTCTCTCACAAAATATTGATCCCAGCTGCCAAATAATACTCTCAAAATCTTGTTGTGTTAGGGGTCGCCAAACAGAGAACTGTGATGGTCTACAGTCAATCAACTTTAGATAATGACTGTGGCCATAATGTGCAATATCCATCCCCAGCCTGGACCATGTACTGCAAACTCCTAGTCTTCCATTCTACCAGGGCACCAGTGCCGGATCTATGGACTGGCATTCAGGACACTTCTGAATCATCATCTTGACAGTTGTGCTAGGTATGGAGGGATTAACTTGCCTGACAAAGTAAATAGTGTGCTTAACACCAGGGTGACTGCTATGCTAATGTATTTTAATTATTTTGCATGGATCCAGCTCTTCTCCTGAGAGGTATCCTTCTTCAACAAATCTAACCACCTCTGATAAGTTCGTCAGCTTTATTTTGGTTGGATTTTGACTGCCTTATATGCAAGTTGAGGCCATACTCTGCAATTAGCGCCTAAAGGGTTCCAGTCATCTCCACATGAGCATCTCACACTGCCTTCTTTTTCAGGCGTACCTTTCTGGTTAAGGTGTCATTGATCCAGTGGTACATACAAGCAGAATCAGTGACCAGATGCAACACTTTTGTATTCCACTGAAAGGCCAAGTTTATGCCATTTAACATTGCATTGAGCTCAGCTAAGTTAATGTGTTGACGCCTTGTGACTCAGTAGCATTATCACGTTGCTTGAGAAGAA
This sequence comes from Acanthosepion esculentum, assembly GCA_964036315.1. Lineage (NCBI taxonomy): Eukaryota > Metazoa > Mollusca > Cephalopoda > Sepiida > Sepiidae > Acanthosepion > Acanthosepion esculentum. The sequence goes on along the minus strand of OZ038485.1, from coordinate 28,517,983 downwards.
ACGATTAAAAAAATCCTCTTCAGAAAAAGATCTGTCTTTCAGTCTGATCAAAAGTTTTTTATTAAAAAAGGCATCAATTAATATAATTCTCATCTGACTGACAAACATTTTTCTTTCTGCCTGGTAGATGATGTGAACAACACAGTCTCTTTTTTTAAAAATCATTTACCCCAAGCAAGTCAATAAAGCCAATAAGATGCAAGAGTTTACTGAGAGTGAAAGAAAATGCCTAAGATGAAATATGAGACAAGAAACTTTTTAAGAATAGAACTTAAAGTCATATCTAGCAATTTCAACAGTGAAATTATTATACCTAGATACTAATCCAGAGACTATGATTAAATTCATAAAGTTGAGCTACCTGATCAGAATAATTTCCCTTAATATATTTCTAGAAAAGGCAAAGAAAAGCTCCATTAAAGCTACAGTTAGAAAGTTACTAAAGACAAGATGCTAGGTCAGGACCAGTAACATTGCAGATCCTTCTCTGGATTTTTTAAAGAATCTCAAAGAATACTAAACCAGATGTGGCAACAATATTCAATTTGGGATGAATGGTGGATTTATAAACATGCAACATGGATTCTGATGAGAAAAAGTTGTCTAGCACAACACAGTGAACCAACTTTTTTATAGCAGACCTAGCAATTGATTCAATATAATACATTCACGTCATGACTGTAGGAAATGTGATAACAAGACGGCACAATAAACTGTTCTCCTGGAGATAGGCATCAGCCCTACTGATGGAGGGCATAAATGATTCTCTAAGATGATCCATTTTTCCCAGTTTAGACTGCTGTTTAACCTACAGCTGCAAAAGTGAATGCAACAGACCAGCTCAAAATTTGAACTTGACTCACCAATTCCATTTCTGGATTACACCACCTGGATATTAAGTAAGTCTAGTAAATAAACCATCTACACCTCAACGACCAAACTAGTAATGTTCTATCATTACCAAGCAACTATTGCAATGAATGGGTGTTCTCTCAAAGAGGCCCCTTCCCTTGAATGACTATTAGGGCTTAAGCTCAAATGGAACTAATATATATAATATATTGCTAAAGAAACTGGAAAAACTATTAGTTTCCTGTAATGCTTCAATAAGTATCTGACTCCTCTAACTATGCCCTATCGTTACAAGAGCCAGATCAGACTAAAAATGGAGTCCTGCTGAGTACGTCTGGACTGGGACTGCTCAAGTCTTAGTGGAGCTCAAAAATATCTGTGCAGTGTTGTGGGTGTTGAATTATTTTCCACCCTACAACCATTTTCCCAAGCGATATTTCTTAGTTTCATTAACTCTAATTCTCACAGCTATGATCAACCATGTCATTTACACTGAAGTAAACTACCCTCATTCCTTTCATATTTCTGCTTCTTCCTGCAAACTATTTTCATGACCACTAGAATCTTACCCTCTTCAAGTTGAGGGTTAATCGTTATCTTTTCCACATATCTTCATAAACTGTGCTGCTTACCTCTTACTACTCAAACAACCACCTCCTTCAGTAAGCTCATGAGTGGCTCTTTAGACTTATTTAGGGTGAACATTAGTAATAAAAATAATTAGCTGATTATTAATCTGTGTTAGACTGCTCCTATATATATATATATATATATATATATATATATATTTGTTTATTTTGTCTGTCTGTCAACCGGAATCAAAGGAGAGACATTAAAAGGCAAAATTTGGCTCAGCACCTCAAAGGTTAATTGCGATTAGATAGAACATTTATTTGTTCTTACTTTTTTGCATCCAAATGAAGCTATGATGACTGATTAGTGGGAAAGAAATCAAGATGGTGTTTTCTGCCTTTGACCTCAATCTCTGAATAAACAGTTGTGTGCCAAATACAAGGAGCAATCTCCATGGAGATAGATTAGGCTGATGGAATCTTACCCCCCCCCACTGCTAACCTTTTTTACTTTCTTCCCTTATTTCTTAAATAAGGATGATCAGTTTCATGTGTTCAAAGCTAAGTATATACAGGGTAAGGCAGAGATGACAGATATTTTACTCAGCCCAAGGGAGAGGGATATATGTATGACAGGTACCATTCGGTCTGTAGTGTTTAACATATTTTCTTTTCAGTTGAAGCCATGGTGCTATGGATGATAAAGCACTGCATGTCTGCCTACAACAGTTTTATGAAGAATAACTAGTCTGTTACAGCAGTTCAGTGTGAGTTTTGGTGCTGATTCAACACTCACCAAAATCAGGCCATTTCCACTTGTATGTTGGGTTCATGTACTTTATACACAAGGTACACTAATGAACAGCAGACTGGTAGGAGGCCCCACAAATGGTATATACCCCAGAAAATTTTGAACATGTCAGACAAGCTTTGCTGCGCAGGCTGAATTGCTCTGCTCAGAGGCATGCAACAGAACTTTGCATTGATAATCATTTGGTCAGGTGTATTTTGCATGAAGAACTGTATTTCCACCCCTACAAATAGGTCATTGGGCAACAGATGAGACCTGGGGGACTATGCACATTGGTTTAACTTCACACATGAGATGGAAACAATTTTGGAGGAAAATGACATATATATATATATATATATATATATATATATTCGACTCTCTCCGGTCGAATTCGATGTATGAGGGTCAAGCAGATCAGTTCCTAGGAAACTGACAGCCCAACACCAGCACATGAGATTTGATTATAGTGGTGAAGGTTTTGTGCAGAACCATCCACACTTTTTGAAGCGCCAAATACAGAGACCTGGTGCACTACGTGCCACAGAGTCCTCAGACGATCCTCCACTGGTTTTGAATTTAGAGTTGTCCTTCTCCTAGACCAGTTGCCATCTAAGGCTATAGAACCCAGTCTGTCCTGCTATTTACCCATAGCTGGAGGGAGAAGAAGAGGATTCACACCTTCCCCAAGGGTATTAGCACATAAGTGAATGTAATGAATTCAACTAGAATTCAAATTTGGCTCTCCGATTCCTCAATCCAAGCCGCTATCCATTACTCCACCGTGCCTCTCTCTATATATATGTATGTATATATTTTAGAATGGATTATATATTAAACAGTATATTTCTTTAATTTCACCCACCGACCTGACTATTCATCAAAAAGATTTTTAATAAGATTTCTCAATCATTCAGGCTGGTAGGTGAAAATAAAAAAATAAAATAAATATATATACTGTTTAATATATAAACAGAGTACCTACTCAAATACAAATATCCACCAATAATAACATTTAAAGTGATATATATATATATATATATATATATATATATTACATGAATCATTCATACAAAAAACAGATTAGTGAAGTTAATGATATAAATGGCGAGAATACATCTTAGCAAACAAATTTATTAAAATTACATTAACCCACAAACCTCTAGACGAATGTTATGATCCCTGTTTTTAATAAATTCAAGCTGTATAAGGTCTCTTTTTGCTAGTACTTTCATCTGTTTATACAGACATCATCAGACATGGAAATTGATTTAATTTTTAGTACATCCAGGTAATAACAGGACACAAAAGATTAGATGTGAATTGAAATATGTTTTTTAGAAATGTGTTATTGTTAATGGTAAGAAATTTTGGAGCGTGCAGTTGCAATGCTAAGGTTGAATTTTTTTGAAAATTTAAAAGAGAATGCGCTTTTTATACTAATATGGTAATTGGAAAATTCTTTTGTTGTAGTAGTTTTTTTCAGTTGATGTGGCACGAACTAAATGAAATATATATTGGGGAAAATATATGACAAAGTGGAAAAAGTTTACTTGTAATGCATTTCGTCCTTCATGTCTTCATCAGATGAAATGTGTCATGGGTAAACTTTTTCAACTTCGTCACAAATTTTTCCTGATATTGGTCTTGATATATAAAAATATGTATTTAATCTCATATATATATATATATATATATATATATATATATATATATACATATATAAACATATATATATGTGTGTATATATATAAATAGATGTGTATGTATGTACTTTGCTTATATAAAAAAATTTACATGTGGGTACCACCACTGATTTGTTAAAAAATTAGCATACCATGAGGAAAAAATGCCAGAAACTTAATAAAAACAAAGTTTTATCATCAAAATCTTTGTTATTATTAGGAGGAAAGACCAGAGGATCTTTTGAGTGTCAAATTATATTTTTTCATCCTTTTTAGAATGTTTTAAATTTTGGCTAAAAAATCTTGCTTCAGCCAAGATGCCAAAGATTAGTTTAGGAAATTTTAAACTCTTTTTGTGCTGAAAAATACACTGATTTGGAAATTCTTGCAAAAATGAAATAATTGTCAGATCTTAATGAAATTTTCCAAACTCATTCACAAATGAATTAAATTATTTTATAAATGTTTACTTTTGAGAATCTTGTTAAAAATATTTTTTTTTACAATGATTATTCCCCACTTTTTGAGGAATTAAATTTGTGCGACTTAATGTTTATATTAGTTAAATGCAGAACTCCTTGGAGAATTTAAATCACATTTTTTTTTGTAAAATAGTTATTGAAAATCTGCTCTGAATAGTGAAATAAACAATACAATAAAACTAAGTCATAATTTAATTAGAAAAGCTTTTAATTGCTTTTATGAATAATATATATTACAGACAGTATTGTCTTAAGAAAAAATGAATAATAAACTTTTACAAGAATTGTTTTCATTTCTTAAAAATATTAAAAGTTTTAAATCTTTTAAATTTCTGCATTACTTTGTGCCGGTTAGGTGATATTATTATTAAGTAAAAACCATATTTACTAATCAAAAATAGAAAAACTTAGTACAATTCATTGAACAGCAATATTTTTAAAAGAATTTTGATATGTGTATAAATATGTTGATTTTTGTAAATATGGATGTCCATACATGACATTATGAGAAAATAAGAGTGATACTATAATAAAGTTAAAGCCAAAGTACCTAAAGTTCAATAAAACATTTGATTACAGAAAATATTTTCCTAAATTATTAAGATTACTGGACAGTTATATTCCTTAAGTTAATTTTACAGATATATCCACAGTAGAAAAACATTAGATAAACTTCTGTTTGTCATTCATCCAATCAACATTGAAAATAAACAACTACCTCATGTTAAAAATGCATTTCTGCAATGTTTTAAACTTAAGTAACATTAGTTTTAAATCACATTAATTAAAGTTTAAATCAACTAATATTCCTCAAATAAAGTCTCAGAAAATAAATTTTATTTTTGAAAGATCTTTTAATAAACAGAATTATATTGAAATGACAGATGGCTAAAAATGGTGTTATATTGATTTTAAGACAAAAACTCCTTCCAGAAAATTAGTTTTGAAATACAGCAAAGTAATTGCTTATTGGAAATATTAAATTTAATCTATTAGGTTGAAATAAAAATAAAAATAAAAGTTTCAAGAAAGATTTTTCATTCTTAAAAATTCATTTTAAACCTTAGGTATCATGAATCATTGAAAGCACCTATATAATGGGTGGGATGGATAAATTGTTTTCTAAATTACACAAAAATGAAAATAACACTGACATCTCATTTTAACAAATATATTTACCAAAATTACACCAAAAATATCGTGAAATACTAAAGAGTAAATTCATTCAATAACACCACCATTTGCTTCAACCACAGCCTCCAGAAGACTTCAGAATCTCCTACATCTCTTGTGGAGTGTCTCCTTGTTCAAGTTGATGATTGCTGCCATAATGCTTGTTTTATGTTCATCTTTGGTGTTACAAGGAGTTTATGGCCTCTTGCTCAAATGTACAACATACAATCAAGGGGTTTGCAGTCTGGGGAGTTAGATGGCCAAATATAAGGGGTGATGTGGTTGCATAAATTGTCTGATGGCCATGACTGGGTTCTCAAGCTTGTGTGGCATGGTGCAGAGTCCTGTTGCCTGACATAAGGTCTTCCAGCAGCCACCCTATTGACCCAGGGCAGCACTATCTCCTCAAGGCACTTTATGCATGCCTCCGTGTTGAGTCTGAGACGATCATCAATAAATTAAGGAGTTCTTTTCTTATCTGAACGATCAGAATGAGTTTTCCGAGCTGCCGTACCTTTGTAATCACCATTAGACTCATAACTCTTTCTGAATACTCTGCACTGTCTTCAGATTGACATCCAAACATTCTGAAATGTTTGTATTAGAGCTTTTGGTGCAAATGTCAAGCAATACAGCATGCTGTTTACAAATTTCTGGCAGAGCGAATTGTGTTATGGTACCCTTTTCCTCTCTGATGGTACCCAATTGACCCTATTATACTATGCAGTTGACAAAATAAAAAAAAACAATGCACATATGCAAAATCAAAAATATAAAATGGTGATAATTTACCCAACACTAATTTTGAGAAGTCGACCAAACCAAGAACTTTCCATGATGGGATAGCTAAGTGGATATTATCTGTGCAAAACTCAGAGTAGGGACAGATTAATAAACATATAATTTTATTTGTTTATCTAGATATAGTGAAGAAAATGAAGGAATGAATAAATAAAACAAAATAATAATTAAAAAATTATGAATAAATAAAAATATCAGCCCTAAACAAAAGAACAGGGAAAAGCTGGTTCTCCCTTCAACCCCTTTGCACAGGCTTGTAATGGTGTATATACAAACTCCATACTCTCTCTCTCTCTATATATATATATATATATATATAAGGTTGGTTAGTACCACTGTCCAGACATTATATTTTTTTTAAAAGTGCTCAATAGAGAGTAGAGCTTAATAGTAATAATATTTATTAACAAAAACATGTTATAAAATGCTACATAAATGCAATCATGTCTCGACGCTGTACATGCCTAATTGGTTAATCAAAGTTTCCCCCCCTAGCATGTTATAAATTTAGGCACTTTGTTTTCTCCACCCCTTGCCGTCGAGGGTATTGCTACTTTAAATCATAAAATGACTGTCTATTCTCCAGTTGAGCACCACCACCTGAGGAGGCACATACAGTGTCGAAACATGATTGCATTTATGTAGCAGTTTATAACATGTTTTTGCATAGTTGTTAATTAATAATAATTAATGGTTGTATTTTAATCCAAGATATTTTATTACTTCAAACATTATCTTTGAAATAGACACGCCATTTTTAGTTATTTATTTATTAATCATTCCCTATAAAATAAGGATAATAAAAAGTGTCATATTAAAAATAAACCCATTAATTCATTAGAAATTGCTCCTGCTTATGGATACGGAACTGAGCAGATATGGTCTGGTGAAAAAAATAATCTGAGTGGTAGGTGCTGTGCTCTCCTTACTGTGAAACTCTTCATGGCCGAACAATAAAAGCATGCCAAATCAAAAATTATTTTCCTCTACAAAGGGGGACACAGAATCAATCCCAGTTAGAGGATAAATTTTCTTTACTAAGATAGATGAAAAGAAATAAATATACTGTTTAATAAATACATGGACTGTCTACTCAGCTGTGGGTATCCACTAGAAATAACATTTAAATAAATACACACACACACACACATACATACATACATATATATATATATATATATATATATATATATATATATATATATATGTCAACACCAAGAGGTGACAGTGAGTTTCATGTGCCTGATGATTAAATTTAGCATGAAACAAACTGTTGCCTCTGGGTGTTGACTTCAATGTCCACTTTTATATTTACATACACACTATCCCTGATATTGAGCCCTTTAACTCATAAATATAGCATACCTTAAAACTATATTTTATCATACACACATGCACACACACACATATATATATATATATATATATATATATATATATATGTGTGTGTATATATATATCATTTCCTATAATTTTTTGATTGAATTCACCCCAAGCAAGGGAATACTGCCACTTAGATGCAAGGGGTATTGGGTATGAAAGAATTAGAAAAAAGAAAACATTATGAAGGACCTGGAACAATAGAAGTGTAATCAGGAAGAGAGTAGATAACAATTGACATTACATTTAGATTTTTGAAGATCAAAGTTGGCTGGGAAGCATGGAGCCGGAAAAGAGTTCCACAAGCAAGAAGTGCATGAGTTTCAAAGAGAGTTGCAACTTGTTCAAGCTCTTGAACATTTGAAGGATTCTTTTTCCCAATGGTAGATTTCAGCTGTCCCATAGATTTCCAAAAGGATTGAAAATAGGAATCATTGTTCGACTGTTTTAAACTGTACATTACTTACTTTTCAACCATTCCTCTCCGTATTTAGGTATGTGCTTTGGGCTGTTATGTTACTGGAGAAGCCATGATCTTTGGCTCAAACCTATTTTCTTTATACTGGGTAGCACATTTTGATTCCTGATTCCTGTGATACTGTCAAGGCCTACAGTACCTTCTCTACAATGCTTAATTATTGGTAGGGTGTTCTTTTCCTTATGAGCTTCATTTTACCATCTGTAGAGGTATTGTTGAAGTGCATTCCCCTAAATCTCCATTTTTGTTTTGTCTGACCACGGAACCTTTTTCCAGGAGGATTGTGTTTTATCCAGATACTCTTTGGCAAAGCTCAGTTATTACTTTTCATGTGTTTTTTAATCATTTCACCCCAAGGCAATACAGCCACCAAGACACAAGGATTTACTGAGAGAGAAAGCATAAAAAAATTATTAAGAAATGAGAATAATAGGAGAGGAATCAAGTAGATAACGATTGACACTGCATTTAAATTTTTGAAGATCAAAGTTGGATGGAAAGCAAGAAGCCAGAAATGAGTTCCACAGGTGAGAATTGCAAAAAAAATACAACCAATTCAGCTGCAAAATGATGAAACCTTGTTGCCAATCTAGTGCTGCATTTAAATTCATAAAGTCTAGATACCATAGAGCAAAGATCATCAGAACAATTACCATAGGGAAGCTACATTATGGCAGTGAGAAAGTGACTGAAGCTGGGATGCCAGGTCAGGATGAATAAAATTGCAAATTCCTTTTTAGATTTTATCAAGAATCTTGAAATATATAGCACAAACACCAGACCATATATGGCAGCAATATTTAAAGCATGGACAATTGGTAGTTTCATAAATATGTAAGATAGATTCTGGCAAGAGAAATTATCTACACTATTTACATTGCTCAGACTATCACACTCATCTTTGTTGCCATATTTATCACAATGCTCTGGCCTTCTTCAGGTGGTTCGAATGTTGAACTGAACCCTTTATTTCACTCACTGAGGTAGACTGTTCTAGTTCCATGTGCCATGTTTAATGGATGTCAGTTATAAGTTATCTCCTGTTAATTCCAAGTTCTCCACTGTCTTAACCGGGTATTGAACTCACACTCTTTGGGTACTGTCACTGGATCTAACTAATGCATTTATCTACTCTGCCATGTGTCAGTATATTACGTGATACATTACTGATAGCAGACACAGAAAAGAAATAACAAAATCTCTTACAGAAGGTAGTGACGGAGAGTGAGAAGAATGGACTAAGCATAAACTACAAGAAAATGGAGTGCATGGTTGTCAGTAAGAGGATGAACATGAAATGCGATTGGCAGGTTGGGAACACCAGAATCAAGCAGATGCAGAAGTTTAAATATCTGAGAAGTTTTCTGACAGAGGATGGTAAGTGTGACACTGAGATCTGTAGACGTATTTTGATGGCCAAAGGCACATTCCAAAAGTTGGGCCGAGTATTGTGAGACAGGAGGATTTCTTTGGTAAGAAAGAACAGAATACTGAGCTGTTACATGACATATGTCCTTCTTTACGGCAGTGAATGCTGGACGATTTCCTCAAGGACGGTGAAGAGATTCAAGGTGAAGGAGATGTGTTTCTACAGAAGGATGCTAAGGATATCACGGACCGACTGTGTGAGCAATGATGAAGTCCTAGAGAGGATGCAAACAAGGAGGAGGCTTAACATCAGGAAGAGGCAGCTGAAGTCTCTGGGACACATAATGAGGAAGGAGGGCCTGGAGAATCTGATACTCATGGGTCGAATAGAGGGAAAGAGAAACAAGTGAAAGCAGTGTGTAATTTTCTTTCTATTACTTTTTTAAAACTTTTATTTTATCCTTTGTTCTTTATCAACCATGACTTGTCAATAGGTCAAAGCATTTTTTGCAGGGGATAATTAATATAAGGCACTGAGATTTTATGGGTGCTAATAATTGTGACCAGGGCTGTGTTTTACTATGTAATAAACCAGATGAAGTTGAAAATATTTTATCAATAATATCTTTTAACTTTTTTGCTTCCAGTGCAAGAAAATTAAATAAAAATTTATCTGAAATTAGTTGAAATCTAATTTTTATCATGATATAATTAAAGTAAAACTCAAGTATTCAGATGCTTAACATAATCATTTTATTATGAAGTAAAATTCTTTTTCTGATGATGCCAGTTCATTGGTGAAACATGTCAAAGTAAAAATTCTCCAAATATATATATATATATATATATATATATATATATATATATATATATATATATAGTACATGTAATAAATCCATTGGTATATAATCCAAGTGGATCCTAGTAATATCAAATTAAAGTTAAAACTTACCCACAAAATGAACTCAATGTATTTATTATAATAGAGCATATAGATTAAAACAAAATATAAAATTACCTCATATGGGGATGGGGGATATAGATGTATTTCAAGCAATGAGAAGCACATCAGTCTTATTCAACCCTGGTGTATAGACTGTATTTATATTGGAATTAGCAATTTAAAATTTAACTCTGACAGCAGTCAAAAAATTGATAGAGAATTTATCCATTTTGACTGGTGTCAAAGTTAAATTTTAAATTTCTAATTATGGCACAGATGCAGTCTATACACCGGGATTGAATAAGATTGATGTACTTCTTGTGGCTTGAAATAGATCTATACCACCCCCATATGAGGTAATTTTGTATTTTGTTGTGTAATATATATATATATATATATATATATATATATATATATATATAAATATAAAAGTGAACATAGAAGTCAACACTTAGAGGCAACAGTCTGTTTCATGCTAGACCCTGTGGCCTGACGATTGCGTCTAGCATGAAACAGACTGTCACCTCTAAGTGTTGACTTCTATGTTCACTTTTATATTTACACACGCTCTATCTCTGATATTGAGCACTTTATCTCATAAATATAGCACACCTTAAGACTATATTTCTTCATATATATATATATATATATATACCAACAAATAAATAAAATATATGTCGGATCTAACCCATTTCATAAAAACTTGTCTTTGTTTAGGTGACTGTAATGAAAGAGAGAATCACATACGTCGAAAAAGAGTTCATGTTTTGTGTGCAGTCTGCCGAAGGAGAATTAAAGAAGATGTAGTTAGTAAAAATCTGCTACTTTAAGTATCAGAATCTATGCTAATGTTCTTTCCTCCCAATCAGAAAAATCACTTGGTGAATAAAAGCCATTGTTTTTAGCTTACCAGCAGTACGATTTTTTCTGAGCTTGGCGGACGATCATGCGTTTCTGTAGGTGAGAAGTGACAGTTGGATTTATGACCCCATTTTGTCATTACTACATCGGACTGTTATGACGGATTCTCATTTGAACTTGAATTGGCTACAAGTGTTTGGGATGAAAGACACAAGAAACCTATTGCCTGCGTTTATTGCTAAAACAAGTTTACAGTTTTTATTTTTTTTCTCTACAGCAGAAACAGAGCAGGTATATATATTTACAGAATCAGTAAGATATGTGTCCAAAAGCACTATTTGATCTTTGTTTGATCAGAAGTTCCTACACAGCTGAATGGTCTAAGGTACACCAAATCTAATGATGGTTTCCCCAAGGGAACACATGTTTGAATGCTGCTGGAGGGTGCATATTTTTCTAACAAGATTTCTCGAACATTCAGGCCAGTAGATTTAAATAAATAAATAAATACACTGTTTAATAAATAAATAAAAACAGAACATCTACTCAAATATGAGTATCCATTTAAAAATAACATTTAAACAAATAAATTAAAAATATGCTGGATTTAATCCATTTCCTTATATATATATATATATATATATATATATATATATATACAAGTGTGGTATTGGTATATATGGAGTAGATTCCAATAACCAACAATTATTATTCTTTAAAGAGTGCTCAATACAGAGTAGAGCAGATATAATCATTTATTTAAATATTATAACATAAATATGTTATAAAATCACTACAAAAATAGCCATTTTCGTTTCGACACATCCGGTGTCTTATGAAGTGATGATATTGAATGTAGAAATATATATTCTACATTCAATATCATCACTTGATAAGACACTGGATGTGTCGAAACGAAATGCCTATTTTTGTAGTGATTTTATAACATATTTATGTTATAATATTTAAATAAATGATTATATATATATATATATATATATATATATATATATATATATATTTTATGTCATTTGCAGACAGTACTGTTTTGCTGTATCACAGCTCTTAATGCAACTAGACAACCGAATGCCTCAAGCCCAGATCGAAACCCAACTGATTTGATATCAGTCAAAGCTTCTACCACTGAGCCATCTTCACTCAACAGAACGAATCAGCCAAATCTAGCGTATTGTTTTTTACAAACGTAAACAAACGCCAAGATAGGCAGTATATCTTCATTCAAACATGTTTCCAGTCACGAACATGCTCAGTAATTATTTTAAAATTTTAAATTCATCTATTCTCATGTGTTTTTAAAAATCACCATCGCAATGGAATGCATATTTTATTGCAGTTATAATAAGTTTGTCTTTGTAATTTACTCCAGAAGATCATCTTGGAAAAGATCAAAAATACTTGGGTTAGAAAAAACTGTGGCGCCTTCCTTGATGAATTCTCGGCATCAAGAGACTGATAAGACAATTGGAAAGGATCAGTAGAAAGACAAATAGACACAATATGTCTATATCATTCAGTGAAAATTATTATATATATATATATATATATATATATATATATATATATATATATAAATTACCCAGTAGGAGGCAGAAAATAGACATTGTGGAAACAAAATTGTTCAATACTTCATGCCAAAGCAAATAATATGCATACGTCTGTACACAATCCTAAAGTGGCTGATATTGCTTACTGTTGTGCTGCCTTTATATATATATATATATATATATATAAACATTGGCAGCAATTTTTATTATAAATATGTCTTATTAAAAAAAAAAACCCAGACATTTTGTGTCTAGCAATTTATTGATCATTTTTTTCTCATTTGCAAGTGATGCTGTTGTAGAAATTAAAAATATAACTAAAATTTGTATTAGGTCCAACCTTTCAACTTTCATTTGTCATCATCAGGATTCAATGATGTCCTAAAAGAGGAAACATGTCACACAAAAACATCTTTCTACTTTGTCATTAATTTTCCTAATATATATATATATATATATATATATATATATATATATATATTGCATGCAAATGTTTGATTATATTTATATGCAAGTATGTTATAGAAATTTATATTATCACAAAATATTAACTTGAAAATCCTTATGTAACTTGATTCTGTTCACTTGTAAAATTGTTATATCCAAACATGTTAGTAATATTAGCTGTTTTCTTTTAAACAAGAAACATTTAGCATTCATTCACCAAGCAATCATTGCAACCGAACTTATGATTTTCTTCACACCCTGGCCATTAGGCTAGGATCATAATGTGGTATCTGTTCTCTCATCTGTAATGATAGCATTTGGCATTTGGCATTCAATGTTTGAGAAGACAGTACTACTTTTGATTGAAATTTATAAAATTTTTCTATTAAAATAATTTTTCAGAAAAACTGGTTTCTCAAGTCAAGTAGGTCTTTCTAGTATCGATGGGGATTTCCTTCCTAACCTTTTGTTTGAAGTAGTGTGGAATATCAAACTCTTGTTTATGTCATTATTTCTTTTTTGAGTGATGTGTGCTATCCATTTTACTTGTTATTGTTGAAAGTTCTCAGGTGATGTGGTTTCTGTTATTTGGAATAGTTCTTTGTGATTCTGTAGTGCCAATCCATGAGGTTCAAAGAAGGATAATCCTTGTTAAGATCTACAGCTGTCATTATCAAATTTTGCCAATTTGTTTTATAAGAATCTGTATATTTTCTGTTTAGAATATATCGAGAGAGTAAAAGCTCAATTTATTTTTTTTTTCCTGTAATTTTTTGTTTTTAAACAATTTGAATTTTTTTCATTTGATCCAATTATAATGGGGGAAAATGTTGAATGTTGGCGAAATATGTTTAAGTCATCTTGAGAATGTAAAGAAAATAAAACATTCTGAGTAAATATCTTTTTTGTTTTCTCTTATGCCACATTAAAAACCAACTCATGCGTTTTTCTAATGTGGCTTATCTATATAGTCCTACAGCAAGCATTTTATTTTTTTTTCAATTGAATTTTTACAAGCTATACTTCTGAGAAAATTCTACTCTTGAAGTATTTGAATAGTTTTTACATTCTACTGTTTTTTTATATTTTCTATCTGAAAAAAAAAAATGTATTCAAATTGCCAGTTACCTCCCTTTGGTAATTCACCAAAAAGCATTTTGGAGAATGAAGTTGATTTTCCTCTGTTTAACTTAGTATGGAACAAGGCCACAAGTATAGAGCACCACTGTGCATTAAACTCACGACATAGAAATAATAACCAGTCAGACTACAAGGCTAACCATTAAGCCAAGGTGTGCTGAAATATTTACTAAGCTTAGTTTGGCAAATTCACAAGTATGGGACACCCAGTTATGACTGAACTCATTACTAAAGATTTACAAATTTAGATTGATAATCATTACACTACAATAAGGTGTCCCGATAAAATAAGACTTGTCATTTAGCAAGCTAAGTTTAGTTTGGCACAAGATCACAAGTATGAGGCACCCAGGAAAAGTCAAACTCCCTACTTTGTAGTAATGGTCAACCAGACTAGCTCATTAAGCATTGTCTTTTGTCAAGACATCCTAAAATAGCCTTTTGCCAAGACATTCTAAAATATTTATTAACCTTAGTTTGGCACAAGGCCATAAGTAGGGGGTGCCCATTTTGAATTGAACTTACTAGTCATTAGTAATGGTCAGCCAGACTAGCTCATTAAGCATTGTCTTTTGTCAAGACATCCTAGAATAGCCTTTTGCCAAGACATTCTAAAATATTTATTAACCTTAGTTTGGCACAAGGCCATAAGTAGGGGGTGCCCATTTTGAATTGAACTTACTAGTCATTAGTAATGGTCAGCCAGACTAGCTCATTAAGCATTGTCTTTTGTCAAGACATCATAAAATAGCCTTTTGCCAAGACATTCTAAAATATTTATTAACCTTAGTTTGGCACAAGGCCATAAGTAGGGGGTGCCCATTTTGAATTGAACTTACTAGTCATTAGTAATGGTCAGCCAGACTAGCTCATTAAGCATTGTCTTTTGTCAAGACATCCTAAAATAGCCTTTTGCCAAGACATTCTAAAATATTTATTAACCTTAGTTTGGCACAAGGCCATAAGTAGGGGGTGCCCATTTTGAATTGAACTTACTAGTCATTAGTAATGGTCAGCCAGACTAGCTCATTAAGCATTGTCTTTTGTCAAGACATCCTAAAATAGCCTTTTGCCAAGACATTCTAAAATATTTATTAACCTTAGTTTGGCACAAGGCCATAAGTAGGGGGTGCCCATTTTGAATTGAACTTACTAGTCATTAGTAATGGTCAGCCAGACTAGCTCATTAAGCATTGTCTTTTGTCAAGACATCCTAAAATAGCCTTTTGCCAAGACATTCTAAAATATTTATTAACCTTAGTTTGGCACAAGGCCATAAGTAGGGACTGCCCATTTTGAATTGAACTTACTAGTCATTAGTAATGGTCAACCAGACTAGCTCATTAAGCATTGTCTTTTGTCAAGACATCCTAGAATAGCCTTTTGCCAAGACATTCTAAAATATTTATTAACCTTAGTTTGGCACAAGGCCATAAGTAGGGGGTGCCCATTTTGAATTGAACTTACTAGTCATTAGTAATGGTCAACCAGACTAGCTCATTAAGCATTGTCTTTTGTCAAGACATCCTAGAATAGCCTTTTGCCAAGACATTCTAAAATATTTATTAACCTTAGTTTGGCACAAGGCCATAAGTAGGGGGTGCCCATTTTGAATTGAACTTACTAGTCATTAGTAATGGTCAACCAGACTAGCTCATTAAGCATTGTCTTTTGTCAAGACATCCTAGAATAGCCTTTTGCCAAGACATTCTAAAATATTTATTAACCTTAGTTTGGCACAAGGCCATAAGTAGGGGGTGCCCATTTTGAATTGAACTTACTAGTCATTAGTAATGGTCAACCAGACTAGCTCATTAAGCATTGTCTTTTGTCAAGACATCGTAGAATAGCCTTTTGCCAAGACATTCTAAAATATTTATTAACCTTAGTTTGGCACAAGGCCATAAGTAGGGGGTGCCCATTTTGAATTGAACTTACTAGTCACTAGTAATGGTCAGCCAGACTAGCTTGCCAGCCAACCATTTCTTCACCCCTGTGAAGACTGAGATATACTTAAGGAAACAGTTTATTAGCTTCTGAATGCCTAAATCAAAATTTATATTCAGGTTTTGTGGAGAGCCGTGTTCGACAATGTCCTGAAGGGACATGGCACATGGAAAATAAAATTCAAGTTATTCATTAAACTTCATTTAGTGTGGTAGTGGCCATGGTAATGAAGAAAACATTCGGTAAGGATTTAAACTCATTTAGGAGAACCTGAGTTTATTCAACAAAGAAAAAATTATTAGATCGCATGAGAAATTGTATAAAAAACTAAATAAAAGCACCTTGTCTGTCGTATTCAATGAAATGTGCATGAAAGAAGGATTTCTGCCTAAATACACAAATATATATATATATGTATATATATATATATATATATGAAGAAATATAGTCTTAAGATGTGCTATATTTATGGGATAAAGTGCTCAATATCAGAGATAGAGCATGTGTAAATATAAAAGTGAACATAGAAGTCAACACTTAGAGACAACAGTCTGTTTCATGCTAGATGCAATCATCAGGCCACAAGTGCTGTTATTTTTCATGGCTATTTATATATATGGGTCAGTGGTGCATTGTGGGTAGTCTATTTTGGTTGTTATTTTACCAGAAGTCGTTTATTTGTCTATTTATTTATTTGGGTTAAATAATTTTGCTTGTTTTTATTTATTTTTATTTTTTAATTCTATTTTTTAATTTTTATTTTTTATCTTATTTATTTATTTATTTATTTGTTTATTTTTATTTTAATCGGTGTTTTTATTAACATAGTAAAAATTTGTTTATATCGCTTATTTAATAGTTTTGTTTTGGGATTGGTTTGTTAGTTTATTTATTTATTTGGATGAATTTAGATCAATTTATTTTACTTATTATTTATTTGTTATACTGCATATTTTCTCTTTTTGGTTTTCAATTTTTAAGTAAAGTACTATTTTCTTTCTTTTATCGTTATATAACAGTTATAGCTATTTTTTCGTCTGGTTTTTGGTTTGATTTTTATAGTCTAACTAATATTTTGGTCATAATGGTTTGCTAATCAGTTTATTATTTACTTTATTTATTTGGGTTCATTGATTTTGTTTCTTATTTTTTTATTCTATTTCATCTATTCTAACAGGTGTGATTTGGTGATTTGTTTGGGTTAATTTATTTTGCTTATTTTATTTTCATTTTGTTTATTTATTTTTATTTTATTTTATTTTTTCCGTTTTCGATTTTTAAGTAACGTAGTAAAAATTTGTTTTCATGTCTGCATTTTGAGATGAGCTCGGATCTTTTATTTAATAATTTATTTTGGTCTGGGAAGGTAATGATAGCTATTTTTTCCTCCAAGCAAAGTTTGTAAGTTTTTGATTGGTTGTTGTAGGCTGATGATCTTTTCCTTATTTTCCAAGATATTTTTTGGTGTGATGTGCGTTTTGTTTTTAATTTCCCAGATATACTTAGAAAGCATTGTGCTGTTCGCATATTTACTATTTGTCAAAGATGTTTTGTGTGTATAATTTCTTTGTTTCCAGGGTCCTTCAGTTACTCCTATGTATATTTTTTCTTCATTATCTGATTTTATTATGGCTTGGTATATTATGTTGTTTTGTAAACAATTACCATTTAAGGGACATTCGTTCTTTATTCTGCAGTTGAATTTGTTCATGTGGTTTGTTGATAATTTTCCTGTTGTGCTTTTTTATTATTTGTACCATGTTCTCGGTGCAACTGTAGCTGATTTTTACTGTGTTTTTGTTGAAGATTTTGTGTAGGGTGCTTGATTCCGGGAAGTGTTTGTGTAACAGTTTGAAGAATATTTTTCCTACGTTTGTTTTTACGTTTTTGATGTACAGTGGGTTGAACCATATGATGTTTCATTTCCTGTTGGCCTTTTTTGTGTTATGTGGTGAGTATGTGAGTGTTGCTGAGAATCTGCTATCTTTTAGGGCTGTTTTGTAATCTTTCTTAGCTTTGTTAAATATGGATTCATTGGAGGAATTGTTGGAAAGCCTGCAGTTAATCGATTTTGGTATCTGTTTGATTATTGAAGGTGGGTGGTTGGAAGATGTGTGTATATAGAGTGGTTTATCATTGGGTTTTCTGTATGGTTTATATGTGTCTTTTCTTAGGTTGAAGGTAACATCTAGAAAATCTACTTCGTTTAGGTTAGTTTTTATATCTATGTCGAATCCGTTATTTTTGAAAATCTTTATTATTGCTTTTCTAGTTTTGTCTGTGTTTTGTTTGTTACAGTTTCTAAAGATTATGAGACCATCGTCCCTGTAGAGTCCTGTGTAATTTCTATCTATTATTTTGCTTAGTTCATGCAGTAAGTAAATACCTATGATTTCACGTCTCTGCACCATCAAAGCTTCCCATTGTAATGTCAAATATCCCATCTTTCTTTATCCATGCTTCTTCATGGTGAAATAGTAATGATTTACGGGAGTGCTTAATGATGTCGATTTCATTTGGTTTTATTATTATTTGTTCCTGAGCTAAGTTGATGGCCTTATCTAACATGCGTTCTGTTATGGATTGGTAAAATTCTTTTATGTCTAATTGTAGAAAGTGGCAATTTTGTTTGTTATTTATGCTGTGGAACCAGTCAATAGTTGTTTTTGTGTTTTTCCACTGGTTTACTCCTAACTTCTTCCTAAGTTCAGAATTAATTCTTTCTAGTATCGTTTTACTTATTTTACCTAGTTCACTTTTGGCTGAGTTTATGAGTCTGCATGCAGAGTTGGTTTTGAAATTTTCTTTGTGGTCTTTTGGTGTAATAAAGGCTTGCGCCTTGTTGATGCAACTTATTCGGTCATCTAGGTTTAATTTTTGGGGGTTTGCTTTAGCTTCTTAAATCAAAAAGGAAAAAAAAAGTATTTAATATGTATAAAAAAAACAAAACATTACTTCCTCACTTTTGTTGATTAGACATTAAATTATATCACCTCTTGTCCTCCATAAACGTAGCTGACATTTCTGTTAACCTGATGAATATTCAGGAGTACTCCTATTGCTAAAAATTTTGAAAAAGCAATAACATTTTTGCTCTGGTATATAAATACTTGTCACAAAATAAAATCCTTACATTTGCCTTGATAAAGCCCCTCGGAGGACGAGATGCATCACCTAAGCTAAGTTTTCCTTTTGCCTTTATTAATATATATGTTAAAAAAAGGGAGAAAGCGTAAACGTTTTTGGTAATATTTTATTCTTATTTCTGCTACACGTGTTTCCAGTCTCCTGACCTTCTTCAGGCAAATAATAGGAATAATTTTTTTAAAGGAATAAATTTTCCTTATGTTCTTTTAATGTCTCATTGTTCATTTTCTGTATTTGTAGTGAGCCTTGAACTCCTTTCTGGACTGTTGGCAAAAATTGAATTTCTGCCTAAGTGGTAATAAAACCATTAGTTTTGATATGAGAGCTGATGATGGGAGATGGTTTCCTATCACTACATTACCCTTAAGTCATTTTATCGTCTCTTTTTAAAAAAATTTTTCTCTCTTTTTTTAAATATACATTTTTCTCTGATTGAAACAACTATAAACTTATATATATATATACTTACAAGTTCTGTCAATACAATTTTTCAGGGACTATATTTTTTGTATCATCATGTAACTGTTTTTGGTTAGTTCCCTCATTTGCTGGGACCAATTCAAATACTCAACATGACGTCATTTAAAAGGTCAAACTGAAATTTTATGTGTATTTTAAACATTTTTTTATATAATAAACTTATAAACAAATTTTTATTTTGCATAAGCATGCACAAAACATAATCCTTAAAAATGAGATTAGCAACATTTGAAAGTATTTGGGGAGAAAAAAACAAAAAATAAAAATTAACTGATTCAAAAATTTTAAAAAGTTAATAAAAAAGTAGATAGACAAAACTTTTTGATATTATTCAATGAAACATCTTTGAAAGAATTCTTGCTGCCTCAGTACACCTTATCTAAAATATATATGTATTTATACACAGGATAGGTGTTGAAAAGTCCTCAGACTGAGCTTCACTCCAAAATCTATTATTTGTTGAAATGCTGTACATTAACACAATAAATGGTGCTAAAGCAACTCTTAACTTTTGTGCAAATTTCTGGCATGAGTTAGTGGGGAGTTGTGGTAAACAGAAAGACATTTACTGTCATTAGAAGAACTGGTTTTATATATATATATATATATATATATATATATATATATATATATATAATAACACAAGAAAAAAGCTTAAAGATCCATTTTGCTTATAATTTATTTCATGTATATTTTTATATTCATCTCTTTTTATTTCAACTCCATTTTTTAAGAACCTTCAGTCTGAAGTGATGACTATAAACATATTCACCAAATAAATTATAACCAAAATGGATCTTTAAGGTTTTTTTCTTCAGTTAATATTATAATAATGCTCTGTAGTTTACATTGAGCTCTCTTCCAATTAATATCCTCCTTGGAATTATCCCTACCAGTCACAAATTGGTATTATATATATATATATATATATATATATATTCACAAATTCATTCAAGTGTGCACATTCCTGTAAACAACTCAATATAGAAATGTAAATGTGTTATGTAAATTTTTGTGTAGACATCTAAAAACACAAACTTAAGTAAGCATATTTTCTCCCTCGTACACAGAGTTGCTTGAAAAGTTAAAAAAAGACACAAGCATTAATTTGCATTCTTACTAATAATTCTCCTAACATCAAAAGATTAATTAACTCCACGTTCATTCCCACCCTTTCATTCACCCCTACTCATCCCTCCATCAGCTCCAAGACTAATCATCAGGAAGCACTGGGAAGCTAATAATTATTCACTGAAGAGCAGCAATGAAAAACTTTTATGCTTTCCTCTTTTACCAAAATTTGAAAACAGTGAAACAAAACAATATGATAAATGGATAGTAGACAACATATGATACTCATTTAATGTAATGGTTATGACGAAAGGAAATGGAATTGACAAGATAAGTTCAAATTACAGCTGAATCTATTATGTTTATTTCACACGAACACCCTTGGGAAAGGTATGAATCCACATTTTTTTTTATTCTCCTCCCCAAATATGAATAAATTAGCAGGGCAGATTAAGCTCTTTAATTCTGATTAGCCACCAGTCGAGAAGAATTTAGTTGGTTGGTTTTATTTAGTGGCATATCAAACTCTATGGGTTATTTAAGACAGAAATCTAAATATTTTGAATTCAATTTTATTTTAACTTTGGAGATAATGTTTTAGTTATATATATTGTTGTAATTTTGGCTCATCCTCATCACCAAAATGTTATAACCTCGGGAAGGTTACTGAATAGAATAATCAAATGAAGGTTGGTAATGAATGATAATACTTACGACACGAACAACACATATAAGATTTGCCAGCAGCATGTAGAATAAGTAGTCAACTGCTAGAAGTGAGCCAAGTGTATTCCACAATGAATCGGCAACTGCAGACACACATACAGTATTTAGTACTATATTTATGTGAATGGGAGCATACCCATTATTGTCCATAGGTATGCTACAACATGTCTTACTAATTAAACCATAGCTGAGGAGGAAAAGAGGTGGATTCATACCTTTCCCAAGGGTATTTGCATGTAAGTGAATAGAGCAAACTGAGCTGGAATTGGAACTTGACTCTCCATGACAATTCTGAGCTATTATCCATTACATTACCTGCAAATCCAAGCTTACAGAATTTGTTATTCCAAAGCAGTCACCCATCTAAGTATTAAACAGGCTTGATTTGCTTAACCAGTGAGTGTACAGGTACTATTATTTCAATATGAGATGGCCATAAGTCAGTCTAGAAGAAGGATAACTTTGAATTCAAACCTTCTGGGAGTGGGATTAGTAACTCCATCCTGTAAAATGTGCTTGGCACTGAAATCTTGGCACCATCGTACAGTGGGATTTTGTTGCAGCCTTAATCTTCACAGTTCAAGAAGACAATAATAATAATGCTATCATGACCACTAAATAATTAGTAATTAAAAAAAATATTTCTAGTTTCCAGAAATGTTCTTAAAATTATAAATGAATATTTTTTCTGATGAATATCCATTTGGACAAAGGAATAAAAAATGTTAATGGTAATATTAGCCATTTCCCTATAAGGAAACATTTGGCATTCATTAACCAAGCAGCCAGTACGACTATGCCTCCCAAATGTTAAAATTATACTCTAACATTACTGTATACAGATTAATAAGGACACAAGAGTAAGTCTTACATATATAAAATTATTTTTCATTTAACTCAGGGCTTTGTCAATTACTGTTGATAAGTGGGTGTGTGATTTTGAAGTTTTTTCGAAACATGGATTCTGAATTCTCAGACTCTCTCTTTTTCTTCCCCATTGGGTGGGTGCTTATATATCTATCTGTAATCCAGTTTGTCCCACAGGAGCACATTCCAAGCCCCGCTGGGTTGACCACTAGTTCACGTGTTGATATCTAGTGAGGAGTCTGTCTGCTTATCCACTTGGTTTTTCTGAAGTCCCAGTGTAATGCTGATTGCAATGTCTATTTTGGTAACATCTGAGTTGAGTAACTTACTACAATGTCAAATATTGCAGTGTACATGGATATATCACCTGAAGAAGGCCAGAGCATACAACGGCAGAAAGGTTGTGATAAATATTGCAACAAAGATGAGGATGATAGTCCGAGCAATGTAAATAGTGTGCAATGTATATCTACAAAACCTAAATCGCTTTCAATAAAACTACAGAATAAAAGCAGAATACACACCAGGTTGAATATTTATTAAATATTTATTTAATAAAATAAGAATAAAAAGAACAAAATTTGGCTGCAGAAAAGGTACACCTTTTATTAACCACACAATCTGAGTCTGAATGTATTCATTTTTTAACAAAGTCAAACTGACTGGCGAGAGACGATTGCTTCCTGTAAGGTCTGTGACCATGTGCAAAGGCAAACGGAAAATGTTTCTCTTTGAAAACATGGGTTCTTAAAAGTACTAGTCAGCTGCTGCTGCTATGTATATCCTCTACAGTTAATTGTTGGCTAATTTTTTATTGCTGATTTTTGTTCTTGCCTACATATTAGGTAATTGAAATTTGGTTCTAATGAATAGAAGTTTGAATGTTTCATTATAAGGCAATGGTTAATCTCACCAATAGCATCACTATTGTACATATATATATATATATATATATATATATATATATATATTTTTTTTTTTTTTGAGGATTTTCTTCTATTGTTTACCATAATCAAGAATGGGATGTTATCATTTTTAAATCAACAAAAACTGTTATGTTTTAGTTTTACCATCATAACATTTATTGTTAAAATGGAATAAATTTAACTTGTTTTAATTAAAATTTATGAAACATATTATATGTCACCAGAATCATTTGGAACCCATTACAACAGCTAAGTAGATAACACTGTCATTTTAAAAGATAACTGAAGCACTTTTTATTAAAAAGAAGAACATGTAGACCCACACTTAATATTTCATGTTTTAAAACCAGGAAAATGTTGGCTGTGTTTTGAACACTTGACAAGGTACTGAAATTACTACAACTCCTGTACATCAGAGTATAGAATACAAATGAAAGTATACTAACAATGGAAATTAACCTCCATCTGGAAAATAGCTAAAGAATTATTGGAAAGCATTTGGAATAATAATCACTATGGACAGTGTCTACAAAATCACTAAAAAACTGAATAAAACCTTATACATTTTTCCTTGTGTGTCACATTCAATTAAATACACATATACACACATATATGTGCAGATTATGAGAGAAAGTGGAAACTTTAATAATAATACTCTCTTTGGTGTCCTCAGGTTAAAATTCCTAGGGATATCTGAGGATAAGTAGTAAGACCCAAAGGCATTTTCGCTGACATAGTTTTGTCTTTCATTCATTTTAATCTGAGGACGCCAAAGAGAGTAGACACTCAAGTGAAACACATCATTAACAAATTTTCCACTTTGTTTTGTCATTGCTTTTGTTTTGAATCCTATTATACATCCTACAAACACACACACATTTATATATGTATATATGTATATAATTTAGCTCTTGAAAATATATTTCAATTGAGCACTGTTGAGTGATAAGCTCATTCTATAAACAACAGCCACCTGCAAAAATGAATGGAGCACTTTGGTTGAGTGGCATTTGTTTATATTCGTAAAAACAATATGCTAGATTTAGCTGTGTAACTCTACCGAGTGAAGATAGCTCAGTGGTAGAAGCTCTGACTGACACCAAATTGGTTGGGTTTCAATCCTGGCTTGAGGCATTTGGATGTCTAGTCACACTGAGGAGCTGCAATACAGCGAAACAGTACTGTCTGCAAATGACATATATATATATATATATATAGGAGGCACGGTAGAATAATGGATAACAGCATGGATTGAGGAAATGGAGAGCCGAGTTCGAATTCCGGGTCGAATCCATTACATTCATTTACGTGCTAATACCCTTGGGAAAGGTGTGAATAATCTTCTTCTCCCTCCAACTATGGATAAACAGCAGGACAGACTGGTTTCTATAGCCTTGGCAACTGGTCTAGGAGAAGGACAACTCTGAATTCAAAACATGCGGTGGGTCGTTTGGGGACCTTGTGGCACTCAGTGCACCAGGTCTCTGTATTCGTTCCTTCAAAAAGTGTGGATGGTCCTACACGAAACCTTCACCACTATAATCAAATCTCATGTGTTGGCGTCGGGCTCTCAGTTTCTAGGAACTGATCTGCTTGACCCTCATATGTCAAATTCGACGGGAGAGTCGATGATATATATATATATATATGGTAAATATATGTACATCACAGATATAAATTTATAAAGTGCTACTAAAAGCTGTTGGAATAGAAAGTCATTAGCAATAAATTTACATTGTAAATTATTTGGTTCTTGTTTTCCCTCATTTCTGCAGTAAATTATCTTCAATGTACTTTTGCACAAAATCATTCCACCAGTGAATTGTTTCCACTGAATTTATGTGACAAAGCCTTTTTAGTACAAATCCTTATAAAATGTACCCCCACCAAAATACAAAAATATCGTAATGTAGATTTATAGGAATTAATATCCAGTATATATTTGGAGATGACTTCCAGCAAAATATGATTGTAATTGCTACATTGTTTGTATGAAAAGATTTCACATTGCGATTCTATCGTAAATAAAATTGAATATGAATAATAAGCATTGTCACTGACAAAAATGACAGACACTATTTCAGTTCTTGCAATGTAATGCAATATCTCCACAATAAAATTAGTATAAATATGCCAATGAGGCTAATGTTTTTTTTATTTATATGATGATTATATCATGCAAGTTTCAGTTAATAATATTTATCCTTATTAAAAATATTTATAACTTTTTTCAGAGATGTCAGTTTTTACTATGCAACTTAAATGTCTATTCACAAATAAACCCAAAAGATATAGTCTTGAGAAATGCATAATCGATTAAAACAAAATTCCATATACCAAAATAAATTATTATTTTATGATTTCGTTAACTTTACTGTTTTGAATTTAACATGACTCTCAAGCAATTTATTTCTTTGCTTTCTGTTTTCATACACTTCTCTTTGAATGATGGGCCATAAATTCTCTACTAATATCAATAAACTGGGGATCTTTCTGTTAATTTTATGTGCTTGCTGCCATTTTGGCAATAGTCCTGGTTGCAGAATATTGAAAGTGCATTGTTTTAATGTTTCTTATTTGTAGCCTATACTATTCACTAAACATCTTGTCTAAGAATTCACGATAATTCTCTGGATTTAGCTTTACATCATCATCAGCTTGAAGTAATTTTACTGTCATTATTAACAGCCTCACTATTGTCTTCTAAGTCGTATTGGCTATAAAGAAATGAAATTCACGCTCAGTCATCAGGTTCAACCAATGTAGCTCTAGATTCATCCCTAAAAATTCCTGTTGAGAAATCAGTTTTTCATGTGTTTCTTTGTCCAACATTAATGTTTCTCTTTGTGATGGTGTCACTGTTTTCATGTTTTAGCCAAGATTTTATTTTTTTAATATTCTGCACGTTTTTCTTCGATTACATTTACAAAACTGGTTTCTTCAAATGTTTTCTGGTCAATCCACATTTTTTCCTTGTTACCCTTTTAATAATTCTCAAATCTCTATTTCTGTGAAATTTTTTAAAAAGTGTGTTTCTTCTTTTATTCTTATCCAATGCTAGACATGGTAGAGTGGTTAGAACATTTGCCTTCCAATCATGTGACCCACCCGGATTCAAATCTCAACATGGTCAATTTGCCAGGAAGGTGACTTCTTGATGCTATCAATCTGAGGAGATGATCCCAGCATGTTGTATCATTTAAAAGTGCTAGAAAATCATACCATGGGTTTACCCAAGTCTTGTGAGTGAAGTAAGGTAGACTGAACTATATGGCATCTGTCGATGGTTGTGCTATGAGTCATCGTGACCGAGGGTTTGAGTGTACTGGTCTTGTTCAGACTGTTGATCACGCCAGATAATGCGCTCTCTCTCCCAGAAACTCTAAGCTCCGCTCAGTATAGTTGCAATATAAAGTACAGGTGGGCTTGATAGGTTTTGAACAAACATGAATGTACCTGAGCAGGCATCTACAATGGTGAGTGCTAGCTGTTCTATTATACAGATATATATTTAGGATTAATACAAATATAAAATTTGTCACATAGCTGATTGATGTTATATTCAGCACCTCTGCTCTAGAGTTTCGTAGATGAACACTTTTGTCATTGTTCCGGCCACTTGTCAAGAGGTTTCAGCAACAATGCTTGCAATTATGTTTAGTTTAACTCAATATTTTCATGATTTCCACCCTGAAAAGAACTTTACAATATTTTTCAGGTTATATCTTTCTTACAACCCATTGCAACCTTTATGAAATTAAAAATATGAATGACTATAGTATTACACAACTCCAGAAATATTCACTTTATAAAGAAACATGTGCTGATGTATTTAAAGACAAATGTTAAAGCTTAGAAGATGTCTGAAACTCGAAGTGGAACACTTTCAGGAAAGCATGAGTGACATGACAGTGGTGATCCTAAAGGAAAAGAGACAAGAAAAAAAGAAGAAATGGATGACAGATGACATGCTTGAACTAATTAAAAAGTGACAACAGATAAATCCAAGCAAAGTCAGAGAATACAGGATGCTAAACAAAGACATTAAAAATAGATGCAAACAAGCAAAAGATGAATGCCTCAATGAGAAATGTGAAGAAATAGAGACATAGAAGACATGCACAAAATGATAAAAAATATCAGGACAGAAAACATGCTCTTTGATAGGATGTATAAATTCTAAAGATAAAGAAAGGGTACTACAGAAATAGAATAAATATCTAGGAGAGCTCTTCAATGGCAACAGAAGTATGAAACCTATGATGGATAAAAACATGAATAGTCTTGGAGTATTGAAACCTAAAATAAAATTGGGATTGGGCAAGATAAAGAGAAACAAAGCAGCAGAATCAGATGGAACTCAAAAAAAATTATTTTTAAGATATCAGCTTCAGGTGATTTTGGGACCAATAACATTACTGAAATATTAAATGAAATATAAAACAGTGATGAAATACTGGAAGACTTCAGTAAATCTATCTTCAGAGCAATGCCAAAGAAGTCAGGTGCGAATGAACACAAACTGCATCAGTTTAATGAGTCGCATAACTAAATATATAATTAAGATTCTGATTACAATGTTTGCAGCAGAATTAACCCATAAAGAGGGCAAGAACAGTGTAGCTATGATGAGAATGCTTTAAAAATGAACAGTACAAATGCAGAAAGATCTGTTCCAATATATTTATAGATTACAGAAAAAGCATTTGATAAGGCATTTTTTTGTTTTTTTAAGCTTATCACCCCAAGCAAGGCTGGAGGCCACTAGCACGCAAGGGGTTACAGAAGGTTTGGAGGAAGAGCAGATAGGAGTGGTAAAGGAGAGGATGTGGAGAAAGATAGTGGATCGATCAAGGCAAGGGGGTTACAGAAGATTTGGAGCGAGAGCAGATAGGAATGAAAGGTGAAAGGATGTGGAGAAGGGAAGTGGATAGATCAAGGCAACTGGAGATGTCGATTGATGCTACACTTAAACCGTTGGAGAATGTATTTGTCAGGGAAACAGGAATAAGGAAGGGAGTTCCACAGGCGAGATGTGCGAGACATGACGCTATTGGAGTAGAACAGATGTCTACATCTAACAGTTTCAACAGTGAAGGGGTGGGAACGGGATGCCAGCCTTGTAGGACGTTTAATTCATGAGGCCTAGGAACCAGCGAAAGCAGCTCCTCGGAGCAATTACCGTGAAAGTATTTGTAAAAAAGACAGAGCAAGGCAACGTCACGTCTGTGGGAGAGTGACTGCAGACGGGATGACAGATCAATTACATTGCATATCCGTCTCTGGATCTTATCAAGAACCCTGAGGCAAACAGCAGGGGCTCCAGACCATATATGGCAACAATACTCCATGCAAGTGCGAATGGTCGATTTATAGATTTGGAGGATCGATTCCGGGGAGAAAAATTTCCTGGCTCGGCAGAGGGAGCCAACTTTCCTTGCGGTGGATGATGCAATTGACTCAATGTATTTGTTCCATCTCAGATCAGCGGCCAGCGTAAGACCGAGTGGCCGCAGAGAGGAGCTCTCGAAAAGTTGGTCTTCAGACATTCTAATGGGATGCAGGGATGGATCCTTGTGGTGGTTAATAGAGAGCAGTTTTATTAATTTATAAGACAGATATTTGTTATCTATAACATCTTCATGCAGACAGAGAAAGAAGAATAAGACAAGGATGCAACGTCTCACTAGATCTATTTAACCTATAGAGTGAGATGATCTGAAGAGAGTTAAAAGACAAAGCAGGATTCATTATCAGCAGGCATAACAACATAAGATATATGGATGACACTGTACTATTGATGGTTTAGTCAGAAAAGAATATGGGAAATCTCTTAGTAATTATGCAAAGCAAGAAAAAAGCGTTATTGTTATATAGGAATAAAGTGTCACTGTCAACACTGGAGTTTGAACACAGATCACCAGAGAGCAAACACAGGCGATCCCATTTTGAATAAGTAGATCACATGATGGTAAAGGAAATGTATATAGGAGAATTAGCGAGGCGTCTAAGTGATCAATATATGGATTACTATTCGGATCACTATTTGGTGGTTACTATTTGAGAAAGTATTTTTGAGCAAGTACTATTAGTGCGAGTGATATTCGAAGGCATCTGACACTAGCATTGTTCAACAGCATTACTATAGTTGTATCTGCAATTACAAAGTCTCTACTATAATGAGCATTACGAAAGTGGCATTGAGTATTCATTGACATTACAAAAGTGGCAACAAGTGTTTGTTGACATCACAAAAATTATCTTCAGTTTTTTTAATTCCTGTACTTTTACTAATCTTTTTCATTAATGTATTTTTTCCTCATATTCTCTCACACTCACTAATCACTTGCATCTTAGTGACACTATTGCTTTGCTTGGGGTGAAATGATAAAAACAAGAAACAAATGCTTGGATGAACTACATTCACTCCACTAGTTCAGACCTTCACAGTTGAGACCAACCATGACACATACACTGGAACAAATCATTTCTTTTGTATTCTATTAGTAAAAAGAAAGTTGGACAGCTTTTTTGCAAGAACCATTACAGGCTCCTGAGAGGATGCTTCCATGATCACTACCATCTTAACCACTTTAAGTCTAGGATTAACATTATATTTCCTACATTTCCTTATAAACTGCACTTCCTACCCCCTCCTCTTATTCTCATACAACAACCTCATTAAGTCATTCTCTACTTTGAGTGGCTCTTGGGCCTTGTAGCAGATGAACAGTTAATAAAAAAAAAACTAAGTAGTGTAGTAACAGACAGTGGAAAATATAATACAAATCTAAAGAAACATAAAAATAGCAAAAAAATGTCTACACCAAACTAAGCAAAATATTAAGACATGAAAATTTGTGTTAGTAAAATGAAAAAATTGCAGAAATGTAATAGTTATTCTTCTATATGCAAGTGAATGATGAATAATTTCCCACATATGAAGAAGAGTGAGTGATTGATTCATTCTTTATGGTTTATCAACCTTTTGCAGGCTATTTAAAATAGAAAATATTTTTAGATTATAATTTATTTTTTTTTGGTGGGGGGGAGATATTAATGGTTTAGTGAGGATAAAATAGATGGATTCATGCCTTTCTCAAGTACATTTGTGCATAAGTGAATATAACGAACACAAAGGGAACTGGAACTTGGCTCTCTGATCACCAATTCTGAGCCATTACACCAGCTGCAAATCCAAGCTTACAGCACCCAGTATTCCCAAATGGTCACCCATATAGGTACTGACAAGGATCAATATTGCTTAACTTTGGTGATCATACAGAGATATAGTTCTACCAACAAATGCTAAAAAATACCATGGTCAGAATGTGTAATCAACAAGGAGGTCTTAAGGAAAACAGGAGGAAGCAGACTTATACTTACAATGAGACACTTAATGAGGAAAGAGGGATTGACAAATCTAACACACACAAGATATACTAGAGACAAGAAAAGCAAAGGAAAACAATGAGTAACCTATTGTATGAAGGGATGGCAGAAAAGGGATATAGAAGTTTGGTAAAGGTTAAAAAACTTACTTCTGGCAACAAGGAACAAAAAGCTGTGGATCACCTGTATCTTGAAAAAAACTGACACATAAAAAAGATAGAATTTATTTCCAATATGATGGACAATCTTTGAGTGGTACAATAAAATCTCACATGTTATATTCGTCACATAAATATATCTTGAGAATTTCACCAACATTGGTCGGTTATTGCCAATTTTATTTTGGAAACATAAAATGTGACGTTGAGTACTTTGTATTATGCTATTTTACAAACAAAAATTGATTTATTTTTATCTTATTGATTGTGAACAAGATGGGCCAAAAATAAAAGAAACACTTTATGTAGATAATAAGTTTTCAATAGAAGGAGAAAATTCAGAACAAATGAAAAATGTTCGTAAAATGAATATGTAATTTTATCCAACATAACTGCCTTTGCTTCCCTTTAAAATTACTAATGCCATTATTTCTCTGAAGAGTAATTTCTCTTTCTCTCTCTCATATATGTTTGTCTGTTTCATTGAATATGACAGACAAGGAAAATTTAATTAACGTTTTATTTAGTTTTTCCAACATTCTTACATTTTTCCATTTGGCGAAACTAAGGAAGTGCAAAAATTGTCCATATTGCCCATTGTCCAAAGTGCTTTTCATGACTTCTTTAGCTATTTTCAAGGGGGGTTGTTTTTAGGTGTGAGTCACTCACCTGGAGGTTAGCATCAGCCATACTGAGGGAAAGTAAAAAGCGTTCTCTCAGATGATTAAAATTGAGCAGTTTAATTTTTTTTATGCATTAAAATTAACAAGCCACTCCTTTATATATTGAATCAATTGCTAAGTCTGTCATTAAGTTGGTTCACTATGTCGTACTAGACAAGTTTTCTCACCAGAATATATCTTACATAATTATAAGTCTACCATTCATTCTGGCTTCGAATATTGATGCTACATCTGGGCTGGTGCTCCTGCTACATATTTAGAGATTCTTGATAAAATCCAAAGAAGAATCTGCAAAGTTATTGGTCCTGACCTGGCATCTCAGCTTTCCAAATGCTGTAATGTAGCTTCCCTGTGCCTTTTCTATAAATGCTTTCATGGTAATTGTTCAGACGAATATTCCTCTATGGTAACCAGTCTTTATAAATTTAAGCACAGGACTATATCGTCTGCAAGGTTTCATAATTTTCCATTTGAAATGGCTGCATGTAACTGTAGGTTTTATGCTAGCAGTTTCTTCTATCACACTTTTTGCAATGTCATTCGTTATCTTCTGTCTTCTTTTTTTTTATTGTCCACGCCTTCATAGTTTTTCTTATATTCTTTAACCCTCAGTAACCTCTTGTGTTTATTGCCTTACTTAGGATGAAACAATCAAAAAAATTAAACAATAAATCATACAAAATAGTTTCTGGAGAAATCTTACTTACAGATCTAAGTTTTAATTGGCTTTATGCCAATTCAAAGACCTCTGTATGCATGTTGATAAGAAAGACATACATATGTTCAATAAGAGAGAAAGGAAGATAGTCAATTAATAGTTGATGACTTTGTGTTTGTATCTAGTAGTTTGTGAATATCATTTCTTTGAAGTTACAGCAGTACGAAGCAAATTTTTTGATGGAAGCGAAATTTTTTGATGGAAGATTTCACTGCCGACTTTTCCAGTCGCTAGCTAACTTTTTATTTGTTTTTGAATTAAACACTGGCTTACAGGCTTCATGTTTTTTAAAATTAAATCAAAACATTTGATAAGTTCATTATTCTGACTGAAAAAACATGTGATATGTTCTCAATGAAATCTCCCATGATCAGAGCAGCTCAAATGAAACTAATTTTTTTTTTCTTTTTTAAAATTAAAGTCCGCATTATATTTGTTTCCTTTTTGTTCACTGATTGGCAACTAATTGTTTTGGTGTCTCCTGCCATTGGTCAACTGCTGCATAAAGATATGTCTCCATAGCCCACACTCATAACTTGAGAATGACTTATTAATGAAAATATCATTAAAAAATCCTTGTCTGTTTTACTGGTCTCGTGGGATTATATTTACAGAATGACTTTTTTGTCACAAGATTTGAGGATATTATTTGAAGGTGGATGCACAGGAATTCTCCCAAGCAATAAGTAAGAATAAATATATAACGAATGATATGCAATAAGCAACAACATATTTAATTACCTGAAAAAACTAAACCAAAAGACTTCTAAAATGGTAATGGTAATATTAGTTGTTTCCCTACAAGGAAACATTTGACATCCATTGACTGAGCAGCCAGTACTGCTTTCAGTTGAAATTTATAAAATTCTTCTCTTAAAACAATTTTTCAGGAAAATAAGATTCTTAAGTAGCTGTTATTGCTCTTTTCAGTATTGATGGGTATTTCCTTCTTAACTTTTTATTTGAAGTAGTGTGGAACATCAACATCTTAATTATGTTTTTATTTTCCCTTTGAGTTACATGTGTTATCCATTTTAGTTGTTGTTGCTGTTGGTAGTTGTCAAGTGAAGTGGTTTCTGTTATCTGGTAAAGTTCTTTGTTTGCATTTCTGTAGAACTACTCCATAATGTTCACAGAAGGATGGTCTTTGCCAAGATCATCAATCATCACTCACTCAAAGTTGTTTTTAACTATTGATCTTAGATAGTGGTTGTATACAGCTTACAGTTTCAAAATTTATGAATGGGTTTGGGGTCTTGCATTGCATCTATATGAAAGTCTTAATCAGATGTGGATACTTAAGAACATTATTTGAGTTTTAAGGTTGATGTTTTGGTTTTGTAGCAGTTGGTGGTATTGGGTGAAATTACCTGTGGTGAAGCCTATTCTATATTCAATTTCCTTATCTTCTATATTAATCTTGTTATAACTGATCCACATGCTGAAGTATACAGCTGACAGTTTAGATATTTCTGAATGGTTTTGGTGCCATACATGGTATCCATATGAAGGTCTCTTACAGTATTGTATAATACATTATTAATTTCATTTTTGGCCCTTATCAACGTAATTACTGTGTCTTCAAGTGGTTCACAGAATCTTGGTATTAGTCTAGATAATCCATCTACATGACATAATTTTTTGGATGATAGAAATTCCATTTTATAATTATTAGTTTAATAGGATAGTTCCCCAGTGCTGTAGTCTATTCACTGTATGTGTGGGAACACCCTTTCTAGAGAAGTCTATTTAAGAACAAGTTGAAAAAAAGGGTGAATGAAAGTGTGTATGTAGAGAAGTCCTTTTATGTAGTATGCATGTATCACGTTCTGATGAAAGATGTTGAGAGACTTACAATTAAGAAGTGATCTTTGTTGGTTTGGAACATGAAGTTCACTGGGGATTGGGATTGAAATGTCTCCAGGATAAAGAAAAACAAGATGTCCTATCTCTAAGGCATCTTGTGGCTGAGAGAGAAAAAAGAAGTGAACAACCATTGTGCCTTTTTCTTATATACTGCTTTTGGTAATATCATTTAGCAGTTGTTGCAGAAGCTCTTTGGCAGACAAGTGGGATAATCCTATAGTTTGTATTTATTTATATGGAGCTTATATATCAATTATGTTTAAGTTATTACAAGATTGCAGATGATGCTTATCTTTCATATAATTATCAAGCAAAATTCTTTGTATTAATTTTCCTTTAACTTATGAAGCTGAGGATAATAATCTTCATTCTCATGCTCATAAACATTTGAAAAATTGAAATTTGCAACTACTCAGCTTTTCTATGAAGTATTCAGTTGCATAGAATATCAGGCTAAGTTTGTCAAAACCATAAAAAAAATATCTAAGTGCACTTTCTGATGTGATTCAGCAAATATATCCTTATCTCTTTGAAGTTTTAACAAAGCATTCTGGGAAACCACATTTGCTTCAGTGTTTTTTTATTTTCTTTTGATGCAGCTTCAGAGTAAAATCTCATAAAATAAATTAGGTCGAAAGCTAAAAAGATAATCGTAAGCATTTTAAAAGATTCTGTTAACAATTCAGATTTCTCTCACAGTTTAATGCACTAAACACTTCCAGGTTTTATCAAGACAAAAATGAAGAAATCCTGAAAACAGCTTTTAAGCAAAAAGTGAGTAAAACCTCAAGTTGAAGGTCATTTCATTTTGGCATTCATTATGCACAATAATGAGCAGTGTGTCTTTTTCTGTATGTTTCTCTCCGTGTCACTCTGTTATCTTAAAATGATCAGATATATAAAATTAACAACTGAATCTAGCTTTAATTCTCTTTGTCATTGCATGTAACAAGAAATAGTGCAACATTTTCTGCACGTTTATTTGTCTGTCACTTCAGTCAAACAAAATCCAACAAATATTTCCAAAGGCATGCTGAAAGGTTTTCAACCTAACTCATTTCCGAAAATCTGACATTATTTTGCCACTGGAGGGTGAAAGTATTTTTTTTACAGTGTAAAGTATCAATTTTCAGGATCCATATACTTATTTTGGTATTAGTATCTGATCCTTGATTTAGCTATGTGTTGGGGCGAACCCACCTTCACAACCACAATAGACTGATCCTATTATTATAAATAGAGAGACTGTGAGTAGTGTAGCAGTGTAGTGCAGTGCAGAGTGAGACTTCTGTAGTGATCAGTTACACTTCCGTTTCTCGACCGGAAGATACCGTTGGACTTTATTACTATTACTTATTGTTACTACTAACCTACGTTCGTTCTACTACTAATCTCTCTGATGTAAATACCTCTCTGAATATATCAGTATTTTTCCCTACGACTGTGTTTGTTCGTTATTACCATATACTCCCGTGGAAACACTCAACACTATGTTAAAATCTTTCAGCAGTATTGATGGACGTTTCCTCCCTAACCTTTTGTTTGAAGTAGAGTGGAACACCAATGTCTTGATTATATCATTATTTCTCATTAAGTTACATGTGCTATCCATTTTACTTGTTATGCCTGATAAAAGCCCTGAAGTGATGTGATTCTTTTACTTGGTAGACTTCTTTATTTGTGGATCTGTAACACCAATCCACAAGGTTTGAAGAAGGATGGACCTATATGTTTCATTTGCTTAAAGCCATTTTTAATTATTGATCTGAGAAAGCGGATGTCTATACTTAACAGTTTAGATATTTCTGAACAGGTTTGATGCCATGCATGGAATCCATATGAAAGTTTAGACCTGATGAGGCTATTTAAGAACATGGTTCAAATTTTTAGGTTAATGTTTTTGTTTTGTAGAAATTTGCAGTGTTGCATAAAATTAACCCTGGTGCAACCTATTCTGTGTACATGACTGTGGATTTTGGAGATAAGGAAGATATTTTTATGACTATCTTCAGAAGGGGCAAATAATTAATGAAGCAAATAACTTGAACTGGTTAAAGGACACATTGAGAATATAGTGAAAGGTGGTCTTTTTTTTTGCAGGAAAATGCACCTAAAGAGAGGACTGGTAAAAATATAAATGTGAATAGTGTCTTGGTTTTGTTTCGGGGTTCACTATTTGACTATAGCATAGACCCTAACAGATGCTACAGGATTTAGATAGGGTGATGGTGAAAAGACAAATGTTACTAAACAAAGGATAGGAAGTTATGGAGACCTTTGACTATGTTCATAAGTTTTATTTAAGATTTTTGGTGTTTTTCTTCTTGTAGTCTGCCATTTTGTTTATGCTTCCAAAATCTTTACATGCTATTTTAATTATTAAATTTTAAATATTACAACAAAAACTAACTTTGATACAAGGCACAAGTGCCAAGCTACATAAAAAAAGAACATCACAAAAATACTGTCTGGTAACTTTAACATATTTAAGAAGTATATTAGAATAATCTAGAATTTATACTAACAGAAAACCATCTGCATCCAGATAGAAAATGAATTCAGTAAATATACAAAAATGTAAGAGTGTAAGACAAGGATATGTCTTCTCACCAGACTTATTCAATCAGTACAGTGAGATGTTTCTGAAAGAATTGGAAGTCCTATAAAGATTCATTGTTGGTGGCCATAATCTTAGCAACATAATATATGCAGATGATACAGTGTTGAAAGCAGACATAGTAAGGAAATTACAAAAACTCCTACAAAATGTAGTGAAGGAAAACAAGAAGATATAATGTGTGGGTGTAAGCCAAATGAACAGACCAACATGTCAATTACAAATTAGAGATACCGAAATTAAGTATGTGCATAAATTTAAATATCTGGTAAGTGTTTTAACAGAAGATGGAAAGTGTGACACTGAAATTTTTAGGTGCAATGGGATATCAAAAGATGTCCTCCAAAAGCTAAGCAAAGTATTAAGAAATAGGAAAATTTTATTAAAAACAAAAAAAAAAGTACTGAACTGTACCAGTTCTTCCATATGGCAGTGAATGCTGGACAGTCTCCTCAAAAGAAGAAGAAAAGACTTGAAACAAGAAACATGTGCAGTATTTACATTAGTCGGACTATTGTCCTCATCTGTGTCGCCATATTTGTCACAATGTTTCGGCCGTTGTACGCTCCGGCCTTCTTCAGGTGGTTGGAATTTCGAACTGAACCCTTTATTTCGATCACTGGGGTAGACTGTTCTAGTTCCACGTGCCATGTTTGATGGATGTCAGTTATCAGTTATCTCCTGCTAAGTTTCCCTCTGAAAGTTCTCCACTGCCTGAACCGGGTATTGAACTCACACTCTTTGGGTCTGTCACTGGATCTAACCCATGCCTTTATCCACTGTGCCATGTGTCCTTGAGGACAAACATGTGAATTACAAATTAAGGCAGTTAAGGCAGTGGAGAACTTTCAGAGGGAAAATTACCAGGAGATAACTGATAACTGACATCCATCAAACATGGCACGTGGAACTAGAACAGTCTACCCCAATGATCAAAATAAAGGGTTCAGTTCGAAATTCCAACCACCTGAAGAAGGCCGGAGCGTACAACGGCCGAAACATTGTAATAAATATGGCGACAAAGATGAGGACAATAGACCGACTAATGTAAATACTGTACATAATACCGCATCTCAGAAATATCGACAGACTCTGAGGAAACATGTGGTTCTATAGAAGGATTCTGAGAATACTACGGACTGAACCTGTGAGCCATGATGAAGTTTTTGAGAAAAGGAAACTAAAAGAACACTTATATGTAACATCAGAAAATGATAGCTGAAATTTCCATGACACACGATGAAGAAAGATATATGGAAGACAAGAAGGATAGAGGAAAACAGTGCATAATCTGCCTAACGAGTTTGCATGAATGGATGGTTGAACAGGGTTTCGGAGAGATAGAAAAAAGATAAAATTTACAAAGAGCTACAAAGGGACATGGCACAAAGTAGAAGAACAGTTAATTACCAAGTTGTAATTAACTGAGAACTTTTTGTGATTA
>OZ038485.1:28471904-28474404 GCA_964036315.1 Acanthosepion esculentum | reverse complement strand
AAAAGACAAAATATAGTGCAACACATACCTTGAAATGAACTTCTGTCAAGGAAAACAACTGAAAGTTATGATAACAATCAGGATGTGTCTTCTGCACACGGTGGTGTATTAAAAGAACACACTTTGGGTAGGTTTACAGGCTTCATATTGTAAACAATGATAAAACAGCCCTTGTCTGGCCAAGATAACAATCGCTTAAACATATATACATAGTTTATGTTACTCAAAATCAAAAAGGTGCTTCAACTGTGAGTAGTGTCCTGATATCAAATCTACTTTTATTTCAGTACAGTCTATACAGGTTTATACTATGTCGCATCAGAACGTAGGTGATCATGACCTTCCACATCTTCCTATTTTTTGTAAATTGTAATAAGTTTTGTCTTATTTCTCCAAAACACTGTTCTGCCATCCATTTGCACAAGCTAATCAAGTATGTTTCATGCTGCTTTCCTCTGTCCCTCGATCTGTCCTGTGAGTTTCAAGTTTTCTAAGCCCTCCTTCCTCAATATGTGCCCCAGAATTTTAAACTGCCTCTTTCTGATGTTAAATATAATTTTCCTATTTGTTTCTATTTTCACCAAAACACCATTGCTGCTCACATGCTCAGTTCATGCATCCTTCTGCAGAACCAGATTTCTGTTTTTCAAGTCTCTTCTTCATCTTTGGAGAGATTGTGCAGCATTCGATGCCATGCAGGAGGACAGATATCACATAACAGGCTTGTACAGCAAACCCAAAATTGTCATCCCCACTATGCTACTGGGTTGCATAAATCTATGTACAAATGTCTAAATATTGTGTTTGAAATTCACTTAGAAAATGCTATGGACTTTTGGACTTTTGTTTGGAGATTATATTTGTTAGGTTTGTATACAAATTTTGTTCATTAAATATAACTTCTGTTGTAGAACAATGGGAGTTTATGTGAACATTATTTAGATATATGTTTTGTATCACTAAAAGTTTTATTCTTATTTTGATATGCTCATAATCTTGTCAGGTAACACTTAAGAGCTCTACTGTGTAAAACATGCCATCTAATTACAAGCCAGGAAATTGTAGTACATCTTTGTTAATAGAACGTATAGCAAAGATTATGTAAGAGAAACAAATCAAATCTTGTTTCTTCAAACCAATGCT
This sequence comes from Acanthosepion esculentum, assembly GCA_964036315.1. Lineage (NCBI taxonomy): Eukaryota > Metazoa > Mollusca > Cephalopoda > Sepiida > Sepiidae > Acanthosepion > Acanthosepion esculentum. Next base: position 28,473,261 of record OZ038485.1, on the reverse strand, counting down.
CTTAGGTTGCTTATTCAGTACATAAAGTCGTACTTGCCTATGTGTGTGTGTCACTGCAGAAATACTTTTCATGTATTGTGCACTGAAGCAGTTAATAGAAATCAACTCGTCTTTCTTACCAGCTGTCTTGTTTTCTTATTATTTATAGTAATTAAATCAAACATGTATATACATGCATCAAAACAAAGATGTTTCATGCACATATATGCATGGGTCTCTTGTCACATATATTAAATCAGATTAGATATATAGGTATATAGATATATGTATGCTAGTAATTTCATTATGCTTATTTTACATATACACATTCCTATGTACTTTATAGCAAATATATATATATATATAATTAATATATTCCTTGTCTGATGTATATATGTCTGCTCTAATCTAAATGATTTTAAAAGTAATTATAATAAAAAAGATTTTTATGTGCATATATATATATATATATATACTGTTGTAGTAGAGTTAATTCCTTAGTGGAAACTGTATTTGGACCAAACTCGTCCTAAATAGGTCCAACGTACAAAAACGTTAGGAACTTGTAATAATCAGTATTACGCAGTGTAATCGAGTTGTGGTCGCTGACTACTTTTTCCGTATTCGACTCCTACTGACTCCTACTTATAATAGATGGGAGAGTCTATTATCTATAGACTAGGTGTCTTTCACCATGACACCTCCCGTCCTAAAACTTTACTCCGTAGGAGTAAAACAGTTTTCTTAATTTTTTATTTTATTTTATTTTATTTTTTTACAGAAAAGGAAAAAAAACAAAACAAAAAAAATTCCTTTTTTTAGCAACATCGTAGCATATCTCCTACGTTTTGGATCCATTTTTGAGTGATCAGTTGCCTTTCTTTTACTCTTGGATCAGTGTACCTCAGATAACATCGTTGGTGGCGTTGGTAGATCAAACGTATCAAAAATCACCTCCACAGGTGTTTCTTCCGCGGGATCGCTGTCAACCACGTCTGACGAGAGTCGTCTGATCTGGTTAATGTACCATCTGCACGCGAATTTTTCACCTTTCACGAAGTACATCATGTTGCCAATCCGCTTTTCTATTTTTCCAATCTCCCAGAATGATTTATTCTGTTTATAGACCTTAAACTTGTAATAATCAGTATTACGCAAAGTAATCGAGTTGTAGCTGACTACTTTCCGTCTTTGACTCCTACTTATAATAGATGGGAGAGTCTATTATCTATAGACTAGGTGCCTTTCACCATAACATATATACATATATATATATATATATATATATATATATATATATATATATATATGAAGAAATATAGTCTTAAAGTGTGCTATATTTATGGGATAAAGTGCTCAATATCAGAGATAGAGCGTG
>OZ038485.1:28399404-28459404 GCA_964036315.1 Acanthosepion esculentum | reverse complement strand
AGATGATCTTTATGCTGGAGCATTGAAGGGAATTTGATAGAAAGAAAATGGAGGAAAATCTGATTAGATGCTTTAAAAATTCAGATTTGCTTTTAAGAAATTAGATTTAAGGTATTATTCATTGTAAATAAGATACCTGTTTCTGTGGTCAAAAGTAATGTCAAATTGTAAAAATCAGAGTTCTTTTTAATATTTTTGTGTGCTATTTTTTAAATATTTTTTGCTAAAGAAATGAAAAATACATTAAAGGAATATTAAATCTGAACAAAAGTTTGGTGATTTTTAAAAAATTCTAACTTAATTATATTTCTTTTTTAATGGAAGTTTGATGAAATAAAACTTTACAACAGAAATACTCTATTGGATGGCTAATGTATATATATATATATATATATATATATATATATATATGTTAATCTATTCTATATATATATATACATATATATATTCACACACACACACACACACAATATGAGATATATAATTTTTGTTGTAATGTTTCAATAAAATTCTGTTATAAAAGAAAATATAATTATATAATATGATAAAAATATGTAATAATAATTATATAATATATTCAAATATATATATACATATATGCATATTCTCAAAAAATATCTTGAATAAACTTTATATATATAATAAATCACGAAGAAAACCTTAACGATCTATTTCAGTTATAATTTATTTCATGAATATTGTTATAGTCATCTCTTCAGACTGAAGAACTTTTGGTCTGAAGAGATGAATATGACAATATTCACAAAATAAATGATAACCAACATGGATCTTTTTTTTCTTCCTGATTTATTATTATTATTATAATGCTCTGTAGTTTACATTGAGCTCACTCTCAATTAATACCCTCCTTGGAATTATCCCTACCAATCACAAATTGGTATTATATATATATATATATATATATATATATATTATGAAATGGACAAAGTTTGACAATTATTTATTTTATATACATATATATATATATATATATATATATATATATATATATATATATATATATATATATATATACATATATCTCATAGTTTATTCAAGCTATTTTTTGAGAATATACATATATGTATATATATTTAAATTGATTATATATATAATTATTACTACATAAATCCCTCCGAAAGGACTTCGTCAGACTAAATAGTGGTTTATGACCATGTTGAAACACCAGTTTCCATAACAATCACCCAAGTTAAGCACTGTTGAGACTAGTCAATACTGAGCTGGGTGACTGAGGAATACCAGGTGCTGTAAGCATAGATGTGTAGGTGATATAATGGATAATGGCTTGGAATTGTTAATTGGAGAGCAGAGTTCCAGTTCTTGCTGGGTTCATTATATTCATTTATCAGTAAATTATTATTATCTCAGAAAAAATTCTCATAATACAAAAATATTTTCTGGCTTTAAATAACCTGCAAAGGGTTGATAAACCCTAGAAAATGAATCAATCAACAATCAGACTGTATAATAAGATAATAATGTCGATAATGTCATATATTTGCAGTAGGAGGGAATGAAATACAAATACACATTGGTAATGGTATTATAAGCTGTTTCCTTACAAGGAAATATTTGGTATACATAGACCAAACAGCCAGTACTTGCCTTGGGTTGAATTTTATAAAATCTTCATATTAAAACAAATTTCAAGGAAAATAGGTTTCTTAAGTTTAATGGTTGCTATTGCTCTTTCCAGTATTGATGGTGGGTTTCCTTCTTAACCTTTTGTTTGAAGTAGTGTGGAATATCAACATCTCTATTTTCCCTTTGAGTTATATATGCTATACATTTTAGTTGTTACTATTTGTTATATTGTAGTGCCAGTAGCCATGATTCAAAGAAGGGTGGACCTTGCCAAGACCCTACTCTCAGGCTTCAGTTGCTCAAAGTCATTTTTAACTACTGATTTTAGAAAGTGGTTGTATACAGCTGGCAGATTAGGTTGGTTATAATTCAGAAGCACTTAACTTAAAATTTAAATGTGATATCAGTTCACGTATATGGCAGTGAATACTGCAGCATCCCCACCCAGATGAAGAAGAGACATGAGGCAGCCGAAATGTGGTTCAACAGAAGAATGCGGAGAATACCATAGACTGAAAATGTGAGCAACGGCAAAGATTTATAGAACATTGAGACAAAAATGACACTTGTACTTAGAATAAGAAATGAATTCAAATTCCTATTGCACATAATGAGGAAAGAGGGCTGGGAAAATTTTACACTTACAGGAGATATTGAAAGCAAAAAGGAGAGTGGAAAGCAAGCCTGTGTAAATGGATAGCAGTTCGGGGTTTAACAGAGATAACAAATAGAGAAAATTTACTAAGAGCTACAAAGGACTGGAAATTGTTTAGAGCCATGATCACCAACTTCCTGAAGGTTAGTTGGTTGATTTTGTGTGTGAGAATTGGTAGAAAGCACACACACAAAAAAAATTATATAAAAGTCCAACAGACAAATCAATTCCACAATTATCCCTGTTCCTCAATCTCAATATGCAACTCCTTGTCAGAAACAAGACACTCGTTTGAATGAGCATATGCACCTGACCCAGCCATCGCTCAGCCAATGAGTGCCTAGAAACAGCCAATAAAAATGCGACACCACCACTTCTGCTCACATGAAGTCCTGCCCGATTTACCTTCAATCTAAGGCTCACCAAATTGTTGTTTCCACACTCCATTGCAAATTACACACATGACTCTGGCCCTTTTGGGTTGCCGAGGTAAGTCTCTGCTACATTTTGTTTAGCAGCATATCAACCTCTATGGGTTATTTAATGCAGAAATCTAAATATTTTGAATGCAGTTGTCTGTCTTCAGCTACAGATAAAATGTATTGGTCATCATTTTGCTATAAAATGTATTGTGGGTAATTTTATTATAAAATTGTATTGCTGGTCATTTTGTTTTAAAAGTGTATTGTTGATAATTTTACTATAAATATGTATTGCTGTTAATTTTTTATATAAAAATGTATTTTTATACTTTCATAGTGTTTTTGTTTGGGGGTTTACTATTTGCCCATAGCTGGGACCCTAACAGGTGCTACCACCCCAGGTCAAGGTAGACTTGGGAACAACAGTAATTAAGAGGTAGTTCCACGTTCCTCAAAAGCTGCCATCCCCCAATCAGTGACCTTCCTGCTGGATGTAGTTTATTGTCATACGAAGGATTACATCCTGAAGAGGCACAGAGAAGAAGATTGGCCTAAATAACCTCATTCAGCTTCCTACTGCTTCTGTGTTGTACTGGAATAAAATATCACTGCCAACACTTGAGTCTGAACATAAATCACCAGTGAACAAACACATGCAATCCCATTATTGAATGAAGTACACCAAGTGAACATAGAGGAAATGCATAAGTAGGAAGTGATGTGACATCTAAATGATCAGCATTTCTATTCTATCCTCTATTACTATACGGATCACCATTTCTATTCTATCCTCTATTACTATACGGATCACCATTTCTATTCTATCCTCTATTACTATACGGATCACCATTTCTATTCTATCCTCTATAACAATTCAGATCACCATTTCTATTCTATCCTCTATTACTATACGGATCACCATTTCTATTCTATCCTCTATTACTATACGGATCACCATTTCTATTCTATCCTCTATTACAATTCAGATCGCCATTTCTATTCTATCCTCTATTACTATTCGGATCACCATTTCTATTCTATCCTCTATAACAATTCAGATCACCATTTCTATTCTATCCTCTATTACTATACAGATCAGCATTTCTATTCTATCCTCTATTACTATACGGATCACCATTTCTATTCTATCCTCTATTACTATACGGATCACCATTTCTATTCTATCCTCTATTACAATTCAGATCGCCATTTCTATTCTATCCTCTATTACTATTCGGATCACCATTTCTATTCTATCCTCTATTACTATACGGATCACCATTTCTATTCTATCCTCTATTACTATACGGATCACCATTTCTATTCTATCCTCTATAACAATTCAGATCACCATTTCTATTCTATCCTCTATTACTATACGGATCACCATTTCTATTCTATCCTCTATTACTATACGGATCACCATTTCTATTCTATCCTCTATTACTATACGGATCACCATTTCTATTCTATCCTCTATTACTATACGGATCACCATTTCTATTCTATCCTCTATTACTATACGGATCACCATTTCTATTCTATCCTCTATTACTATACGGATCACCATTTCTATTCTATCCTCTATTACTATACGGATCACCATTTCTATTCTATCCTCTATAACAATTCAGATCACCATTTCTATTCTATCCTCTATTACTATACGGATCACCATTTCTATTCTATCCTCTATTACTATACGGATCACCATTTCTATTCTATCCTCTATTACAATTCAGATCGCCATTTCTATTCTATCCTCTATTACTATTCGGATCACCATTTCTATTCTATCCTCTATTACTATGCGGATCACCATTTCTATTCTATCCTCTATTACTATACAGACTGCTATTCTCTATACTATTTCTCTATTCAGAGTAAGTATTATCAAGCAAGTACTATTAGTGCGAGTGCTAATCAAAGATGCTTGACTAGAGTTTGAACATAGATTGTCAGTGAGCAAACACATGTGATCCCATTATTGAATTAATAGACCATGTGAACATAGAGGAAACGCGTAAGTAGGAAGTCACATGACGTTTAAATGATCGTCATTTCTAGTCTATCCTTTATTACTATACAGATCACCATTTCTATTGTATCTTCTATTACTATACGGACTGCTATTCTCTATTCAGATCACTAGTCGATAGTTACTTTCTGAGTGAGTATTATCGTGCAAGTACTATTAGTGCGAGTGCTAATCAAAGATGTCTGACACCAGTATTGTTCAACAGCATTACTCTAGTTGCATCTGCGATTACAAAGTCTCTACTAAAACAAACATCACGAAAGTGACAACATGTATTCATTGACATTACAAAAATGGCAACATGTGTTTATTGACATCACAAAATTTTGTTTTCCTTTTTATCATTGTTGTTTTTAAATTTAGTTAATCTCTTCTCCTTCATCATCATCAGCACCAGTCCCATACCTGTGTGTGGTCATAGATTCTTTATTCATCTGACCAGCTCCAGCTGCATGTCTTGGTAGGTATTCATTCATGCATAGTGCATTTTTGACAAAGTACACCTGGCAGAACCCATCCCTCACCAGGTCAGAACAGGACCAATATCTGACTTGAAGGATCATCTTAGTTACAGACATGTGACTGTTGATTCTATCAGGGGAACCCTCCATGCCCTGGCTGTTGACATGAGTCTTGGAAGCCCTTGCTCAGCAAGGCCGTTGTAAGTGTTATGGCCATATCACTTTCAATCACTGAAGTTAAGCAACATTAAGCTTGGCCAGTACTCGGAATAGTAGCCATTGGGGAATATCAGGTGTTGTAAGCTATGTGACAGGCCTAGCAAGTCATTGATAGATACAATCTTGCTACTTATAAACAGAAGTTAGTATATTAACAGTATCTGGCAATGCTTTGGGACTAATAGGTCACAAGACATATCTGGAGTTGAATGTGAAGGTGAGAAGAAGAATTCAATATTATCTGTGGTTGCAAGAATTTGTTCATGTCTTGAAATATGCAAAAATTGAAATGGCCTCTTCCTGGCAAAGTAGGAATGGTTTGTTGTGTTGAAAAGTATCATAAGTTTTAGTATATTAATGTAATTTTATGTTTAGTATCATTCAGTATTTTTAGTTCAATGTAGGAATAAAGAAATATTTCTCTTACCTGGATCAGTCATTCATGCAGAAAAATGCTGTAAAATAAACAAACAATTAGTTTTCTTTTCTTCAAATATTTTATTTAAGATTTAAGAAATCATAGTCTTCAAGCCAAGGTTTCACAGATCTTTACCAATGAGAATTGGCATGAATTGTAAACGAAAAAAAAAATAGGGAACTTTTAAAGCAACATATTTAATATTCTGTATTTATATAGTGTATTTTAGTCTGACACAAGGTCACAAATGTGGAGTATTGATGGAGATTAAACTCATTGAATTACTTGAGATCTGCTAAACAACAAAATCCATAACCAGGATATAAGTAGTTAATTAGGTCAAGTCATAAAGAATTTTAATTTTGCAAATAAGTTGTAATTACAAATGTGTGATTGTAACTACTAATCATGCATGTTAGTTAAATGGAGTACACTAAGATATGATAGATAGATAGATAGATAGATAGATAGTAGATAAGGTTGAGTCATAAGTAATTTTCATTTTGGGGCATCAACTATAATGATGAATGTATCATTCTAACTACTAATAATATGTAGCAGTTAAGAATAAATTTGGAGCACACTAACATATCATAGTATTTGTGAAGCAATGGCAGCGTACACAGTGGATTAAAAGGAAAACATTGTTCTTCTCCATAACAATGCAAGACTGCATACAGCATGAATAATGAAAGAAAATATTTGGGATGTGGTTGGTCTGTTTTACTCCATCTGCCAAATTCACCTAACTTTACACCAACTGATTATTAACTTTTTCAATCACTGCCTGATTTTCTGATCAGAGAAAATGGTTAACTAATGTTTTGGATATTTATATACAAGTTGGGCATCATAAAATACTTTAAAGAAATTTAATTTGGAGAGTTAGGAAAGCTGAATAGAAAGACTGATCTGTAACAGTCAAAGAGATGTCCTGTTTGCCGTAACAAACAGAATTTTAAATCCTTTCTTTTACCTGCAGGACTTGAACAACCCTGCAGTAAAGCAGGCACTCATATATTAGGTTGAGTCATAAGTAATTTCCATTTTGGGGCATCAACTATAATGACGAATGTATCATCCTAACTACTAATCATAAGTAGCAGTTAAAAATAAATTTGGAGTACACTAATATATCTTAGTATTTGCATGGTAGTGGTAGCTCATACCGTGTGTAGGATTTTAGATAGAACCCTTTGCATAGTGGACAGATAACAGAGGTGAGTTAGCAGCCTTAGTACAGTTAGTGTATAACAGATGTGAATATCGCCCTTGCCACAGTTAAAGCAGTAGTCCAGACCTGAGAAAGGGTTGGAACAAGATGTGCCCTGACTAATGTCAAAATTCGAACAATGTAAATAGTGTAACTAAAACCATTTACCATGACGTTTCAGCTGTTGTATGCTCCAGCCTTTTGCACATGACATAATACTTTGGAATTTCTAACTGAATCCTTTATTTCGTCCACTGAGTAGATTTTTCTAGTTCCACATGCCATGCCTCTTCCAGATGCCTCAGTTATCTCATTTTAGTATCTCTCCAAGGTTTTTGTTCACCTCTGCAGTAGCCAGGTATTGAACTCTTGGGGTCAAGTCAGCAGATTCAACCAATAAACTTGGAGAGTTGAGTTAAAGGGAGATTACTGAGACATCCGGAAGAGGCATGACACGTGGAACTAGAAAAATCTACCCCAGTGGATGAAATAAATAGGTTCAGTTCAAAATTCCAATCACCTGAAGAAGGCCGAAACGTTGTGAATATGGCAACGAAGATGAGGAAAATGTAAATAGTGTAAATAATTACAATACTCGGATATCAGAAATATAGCCAGAAATTGTTTTAGCTTGAACCAGAGATGATACTTGAAAAAAAAAATCACAAAACATTTTAGGATTTCAACACTGAGATACAATGCCTTATCAAAAAAAGTAAATTAGAATATTAAATACATGACATGGTAGCAACAGTCAGATACTGGAAATGATGCAAATAACTTTGTTTTGACCATATAGGCAAAAAGTTTCAGCTCAAACCAAAGAGGATACTGGACAAAAAGTATCAAAATACTTTGGGATTTCAACCCCAATTAAAAAAATAACAAATTACTTTAGGATTTAAACAGCTTATGAAAGCAAGAAAATAGAATAAGACACAAGAGGCTAATGACTGTGAAAGAATGAGAGAAAAAAAACTTTATTAAGGTGCATGAACAATAAAAGAAGAGTAATCAGGAAGACAGTCAATAACAATTGATATTGCATTTAAAATTTTGAAGATCAAAGTTGGCTGGAAAGCATGAAGCCGGAAGAAAATTTCTGCAAATGAGCAGTACAAGGAAAGAATAACTATTAGCATAGAACTTATGGTTACATCTATAGCCATTTCAACTATAAAATGAAATCATACCACCAATCTAGTACTGTGCTTACATTCATAAAGTCAAGGTACCATAGAAAAGAGTTTATCCAAAAGATTACTGTGAAAGTATTTATAGAAAAGGCATAGGGAAGCTATATTATAGAAGTGAGAAAAGGACTGAAGCCAAGATGCCAGGTCAGGACCAATGATATTGCTTCATTGGATTTTATCAAGAATCTCTAAATATGTAACATTAGCACTGGACCATATGTGGCAGCAATATTCAAAGCATGGATGAATCAAAAACTTATAAATATGCAAGAGAGATTCTGGAGAGAATCAGGGAGCTGAGTTCATGTTTTGGGATATTCTGTTGTGTTAACTTTCAGACAAATTCCCTTGGGAAAGGAATGAATTTGTCTCTTCTCCTTTGAGTTGTGGGTTAAATATCAGCAGAAAATAGATCCTCTCGCTTTGTTTTTTGTTCACTAATGTTGAAAAGACCCAAGAGCCATCTTAAATTATGGCCAATTGATTTTAGGACATAGCAGCACTTGTTGGGTCATTTAACATCAAGTGAGCCTAGTGAGAATCAAACTCACTACTTAGTAGTAACGGTCAACCATTACCTTTTGATGAGAGGCCTATTTATGTTTTTTGGCCCAAGAGCCTCTGGAGATAGAGGGGTTACTGAAGGAATTTGTGTGAACTCTAAGAGTAAGAAGTAACAGGTGTTGTGTATGAGGATAAATAGGAAAGATAACAGCTAACCTTAAACTTGAACAGGTTAAAATTGTATTGGCTTTTTTTGTTTTAGAGCATATCAACCTCAATGGGTTACATAATGCCAACAAGATTTTTAGGATAGTTTTATATGAGTAGAATATGTATTCTTTGTATGAAATCTGTTTGCAGATCAGGTTTCATTTACATATTTTTGTAAAGAGAGGTTTTGTCAAGAGTATGTATTGCTGGTAATATTATTACTATTTTTTTTAAATGTATTGCTGGTAATATTTTTTTTTTAAATATATTGTTGGTATTTTTTCTCTAAAAATCTATTTTTATACTTTCATAGTGTTTTGGCCCGTTTTGGGTTTAACAATTGCCTTGGCTGGGACCATAACAAGTGCTAACTCCCAGAGTCAGGGTGAATCTGGGAACAGCAGCAATTAAAAGGTGGTTCCACGCTTCTCAAAACCTCACAATCAGAGGCCTTACTGTCGGATGTAGTTTATTTTCATACCCAGGACAAGTATTTGTTTGGAAAGCATCCTTTTAGAGTCAGTTCCATAAAGTAGCAATTCCTGGAAAGATGCTGTTTAAGTTAAACAATGGAATAATGGAAACAAGTGGAATACAAAGGGAGTGAATGTGGTTCACCTCTCAGTCTATGCTGCATGACAGGTCTTAACTGCGAGGTTAGAGTTAGTGAAAGTAAGGAATGTATCTTGTCTGGACATTTTCAATGGAAATACAAGGATAGTAGTGAGAGATTTGCAATGTTTTGTCTGTAGGAAATTGGGTGGTAAGTAGTCTAAGAGAAGGAAAATTTTAAATTCCAAACTATGTTGAAGGCAACAAAAAACTAATCTATTATCTTTCTTGGCAATTCACAGATATTAAAGAAAAATGTAGAGTATTGCTTATGTACTGAAAGACAGTATTATAAAAAATTAAATTCAAATTGAATACATTTGCAGATGCAGAAAAAAATAATGAAATGCCATTTGTTCTTTTTAAAGGTTATTTTGTATGGAAACTCTAGCAACAAAAAATTATATATATATATATATATATATATATATATATATATATATATATATATATATATATATATATATATTAGGTTGCCCAGAAAGTTCATACTGATTTTTAGTTGTTCATGTTCCAACATATTAGAACACATCAAATTTATTGACAGGTATTATATTCTTACATTTCCAATTAGAGCACACTTCAAACTATCTCTTGAGAAAGAAAGTTTAAAATTACTTTATTCGTGTCAATTTTGCAGGCCTATGAAAATGGAAAGTTTTAAGAAGCATTTTAGACACTTGATGGTATTTTTTTTTTACTGTGAAAGCAAAAATTCCTCAAAAGCAACAACAAAGATAGGTGCAGTCTACAGTGAAGGTGCTTTAGTTAACAGTACAGAAGTGGTTCGCTAAGTTTAGAGTTGATGATTGTAGCCTTAATATTAAGAATGCTAAGGCAGACATCCCACTACAGATGACAACCAAATCAAGACACTAATTTAGAATAACCTGCACATGGGAATTGGCAGAAACATTAAATTTATCAAAATCCAGCATTGATGAGCACTTAGTGAAACTTGGGTACTCAAATTGCTACAATGTTTGGGTACCACATGATCTGAGTGAAAAGAATTTTTTTAGTTACATTTCTTCTGTGATTTTCTGTATAAATGCAATGAAAATGCACCCTTTTTTAAGCAAATTATGACAGAACATTTACAACAATATTCACCAAAAAGATCCTGGCATAAGCGACATGAGCCAATTTTAGTCTCCTTAAAAGCAGGTCTACAACCTAAGAAAGTCATACTGTGCATCTTGTGGGATTGTAAAGGAATCCTGTGCTATGAGCTTCTATAACAAGGTAACTTGTTGTTGGTAGATATCATACTTTTAAAATTTCAAAGCAATGATTTGGAATGTATTGGTATGTGTTATTCAAGACCTTATTAATTTCCCCAGGTAGGAATATTTTTTGAGAGGCCAGGTGTGACCTTGAACTGGAAAGGCCAGAGCATGTTTTTGATTCTGTTTCTGGTGGAAATGTCAGCCAAATATATTTTGGGTTTTTGAGCAATGAATCTGAATGAAATGGGGTAAAATCAAAATAGAGGATTTAGTCTTTTAACCCTGACTTTAAACAATGGAAAATTGAGTTATTTGGGGTGTTAACAATTTGATATGTGGATAGAGAATTATGTATAAATTCAGCTTCATTTTGAGGATGCAGGAGAGACAGGTTAGGATGACAGAGACATCAGACACACACAGTTGCATAACAGTACAAGGAATTCCTGATTAACCTTGCTGAACATATAGATTGAAATTTGAAGTTGTCGTCTGCTGATCTTTTGTGTTAATAGATGCCAAATATATCCAATTGTAAATTATTTCATTCACCTTAATTAAATCATTTATATTTACCCCAAGAGAGTGAGAGTTTGACCTTATTTCCAGTCAGCCCAGTTGTCAACAAGAAGTTTACTACAGTTTATTGACTAAAAGAAGAAAGACAACTTTCTTCATCAGTAAGAATCATAACATTTGAACCAAGACTGGACGATTGATAACTTATACAAGCACCAAGCCCTAAACCATTTTGGAAGTTGTATAACTCTCCTTATCTAATAGCCATGCGAAGATTGAGATATCGGAACAAGTGGGGTCGGAACTGAGTTGCTGCACATTGACACAAAGCAAGATTAGACCAATGGGGCCTAGGAGACATGTATGGGAAGAGAGGGATTTATACTTCTGCTAAGTAAACAGTCAATTGATTCTGAAAAATACTGCTCACAACTGGATGAATTATAGGCAGCAGTTCATGAAAAACACCCAGAATTGGCAAACAGGAAAGGTGTTGTTTTCCATCAGGATAGTGCCAGACCTCACGTTTCTTTGGTGACCTGACAAAAATTGTTACAACTTGGCTGGTATGTATTACCCCACCCACCATATTCCCCAGACATTGCTCCTTCGGATTTTCACTCATTCAGGTCCTTGCAAAATAAACTGAATGGTAAAATTTTTTAAATCTTTATATGACAAAAAAATCAACTTAATGAGTTCTTTGCCAAGAAACGACCACAATTCTGGGAAGATGGAATCTTTAAATTGAAAAAAAAATGTTGTGCAAAAAAGGGTTCATGTTATTTGAATAAATATTGAATGGCATAATTTTTTTTTGTGTTTTAATTTCCCTTAAAAATCATCATGATCTTACCTGACAACCCAAGATATATAAAAGAGACATTCATATATGGTTTAATGACGTTATCATGATCTGAATAGTTGTTTGATAGGTTCAACAAAGTAGGACTATAAACTGCTCTCAAAATTCTTCTCCAATCAGTTGTTAACTGGGGCAAGAAATGGCTTGGAAATTTTAAAACATCTAAAATGAAACTGCTGTTTTAAATCACCATAGAGAATAATTTTTGTCTTCTATGGCTGATGCTAACTTGTGCTTTCTTGGTCTCACATTTTCCACTGACACTGAATGAATTGATAGGTCTGCTGCTAGGAAAGTTGGCTCAGTGTGCTGTGCCAAACAATTTTTTTCCATCTTGTATATTTATAAATCTACCATTCATCTGGTTTAGAGCTCCCATAATATATCTTGAGATTCTCAAGAAAATCCCCAAAAAGTGTCTATAGTCCAAAGAATCTGCAGTGTTATTGATCTAGACCTGGCATCTCAGTTTCAGTCACTTTCTCACAACTGCAACATGGCTTCTCTGTCTTGTTTATAAATATTTTCATGGCACTTTTTCTAATAAGCTTTCCTCCTTGGTACCTCGATCGCATAAATTTAAGTGTACTACTAGATTGGCAACTAGGTCTCATTGTTTTATTGTTGAAATAGATGTAATATAAGTTCTATTCTAATAGTTACTTTTCTTGCCTGTGAAACTCTTTCCTGGTTTCTTGATTCCCTGCCACCTACATCCATCAAAAATTTGCTATCTTCTTGAATACAGTTCTTTTATTGTCCTTTCTCCTCATTAAAATCTTCACATTCCCTTTTATTCTCAGTAACTCCTGATGTCTTAGTGGCATTATCATCTTGCTTGAGGTGAAATAATTAAAAAAAAAAAAAACTATGCATCTGAAATACAAAATAAAATTCAGAAAAAAAATGTTCTAAAGATTTTCTTAATATGGAACAGTGTTTAGCAAATAAGTCTTGCAGACTATTATTGCTATCAGTGATTTTAGCAACACTAACTGCTATGTTGCACATGTTCCTCCAACCGGGCAAGGAGTTAATCCCAATATAATCAACATCCTTCACACCATTATCTTTTATAATAATATTGTCACGAGTCATAAATGTTGAGAGATGATGGCAGGTTTAGATAATTTCGATATTGACAAGATTATACACATAACAAATGAAATATATAACAGTGTGGGTATATCAAAAGACCTAGGCATACCCATTTTCATAGCACTGCCTCTGAAGCCAGGTTCAAATAAATATAAATGTCACCGGACAATCAGCCTAATGAGCAACATGATGAAACCTCTCATCCAAATTCTGAGAAATAGAACGTGCAGTAGAATTAAGCCCAAAATAGGACAAGAACAAGATGGTTTTTGTCAAAGACATCGGAACAAGGAATGTAACATTCATGTTCACAATGATAACAGGAAGAGCAATACAAATGCGAAAGTATGTATATACCTATATATTTTATAGATTATACAAAAGTCTTTGCTGAAGTGAACTATTTGAACTGCTAGGTAAGCTTGATTTATTCGGGATTCAGTAAATGCAAAAATAGAAAGGTGGACATTCAATCTATAGAGTGAGACAATCATGAAAGAATTAGGAGTTCTACCAGGATTCATTATTGGTTAGCACAATTTTCACAACATTAGATATGAAGATGACCTCAGATAGATGATAGCAGACATAGAGAGGAACCTACATGTATTCCTCCAGAAGGTTGTCAACAAACACTAATTTGACACTTTTGAGATGTCAACACATGCTTGTTGTAGTAGAGACTTTGTAATTGCAGATACAACTATAGTACGCTGCTGAACAATGCTGGTGTCAGACGCCTTTGAATATCACTCGTACTAATAGTACTTACTTGATAATACTCACTCAAATAGTCATCACCACATTGATCTGAGAAGAGAATAGAAAATAGCGGTCCATATAGTGACAGTGAAGAAATAGTGATATATTAGACACATGCTGACTCCCATATATGTGTTTCTTCCATGGTCTACTTAATTCAATAATGGGATTACCTGTGTTTACTCAGTGGCAATCTATGTTCAAACTCAAATGTCAGCAGCAACACTTTATTCCTATATAACAGAAGAAAAGCAAGAAGAAAGGACTAAACATCAATTGTAAGAAGACAGAATGTGTGGTTGTTAGCAAAAGGAACAACTACCTTGATTTTGGTAGCTGCAAAATCAAGGTAGTTTGCATATTGTGAAAATTTAAATATCTAGGAAATATTTTAACAGAGGACAGAAAATGCAACACTGAAGCCTGAAGGCATAGTGGAATAACAAAAGATGCCTTCCCAAAGCTAAGCAAAGTATTAAGAAATAGAAAAATTTCAGTAGAAACAAAGAAAAGAGTACTGAACTGTTATGTAATATAGGTCTTCCTGTATGGCAGTGAATACTGAACAACTTCCTTACAGAGGAAGATGAAAAAGAGAAATTTGATTCTATGTTCAAAAACTGATATGGCAGCTCAATTCGAAAAAAGATGCCTTCTCAAAGCTAAGCAAAGTATTAAGAAACAGAAAAATGTCATTAGAAACAAAGAAAAGAGTAAGAATAAGATAAATAAATTGCAAGTCCAAATTCAAAGATTCAGGGGCAGAAAGGAATGACAAAATCATGAATTGTAGGTCTACTGTCAAAAATCCCAATACATATAGACAGTCAGAAATCCAATGCACATTGCAACAGTTACTTGCAAGTCATTGGACATAAATAGAAAAAATAAACTGCACCCAATTTGTGAACATTAACTGCTTTTTTTTCAATAGAACAATTTTTCATTGGGTGATGGTTGGAGAGGATAAACAATATTAGCATATCCGAGATGCATTTATGGCAACAGCTGCCACTAACTTGTTTCTATTTTGTTTATTTTGTCTTTTGTATATTGTACAGAACACATGTGCCATTTTTCTCTTTTGCCACATTCTACAGAAGGATGCTGAGAATACCATGAACTGAACATCTGAGTTGTTATAACAACATCAAAATTGTTGATTAGGATGATGATGATTATAAGCACTTCCGGTGCCACTAAGAAATGATGGGAGCAAAAACGGAATCAGCGGGAGTTTGAATAAATTTGTTAAGTTTACCATGTCTTGTGCCGTCTTTGTGTTGCTTTGACTTTTCAGTGGCCAGTCTCATACAACTTATCTTTCCACCCAGGGGCCAATAGAAAATGAGCAATGACAAAGTTTTAGAAAAAAGGGAGATAAAAAGGACACTTACATATAGAATCAGAGTTGAAATTTCTAGGGTATATAATGAGAAAAGAGTGCTTAGTAAATGTGATACTCACAGGATAGATTGAAGGCAAGAGAGAGAGAAAACCTACCTAACAAGCTTGTGTAAATGGTTGACAGAACAGGGACTAGGAGAGAAAGCAAAAGAAAACTTATTAAGAGCTGCAAAAGACAGGAAATTATGTATAGCTATGATCCCCCTGTCCTGAGAGACATGGCACATACAAGATGAAGATGTCTTATAATTTTGCTTTGTTCCAGACTAACGTATACATAATAAACAATTATAATGATACTTTTCCTATTATCAGCAAGAGAATTTGCAAGGATTCTGATTTTTAGGGCTCCCAACATCTATGGCCTTGTGCCAGACTAATGGTTAGTAAATACCTGTAAGGTTACTTCATTCCAGAGCAGGGGTTCACTAGTTTGTCTTGTAAAAGATTATTACATTAGCGAGCTTGGTCCTCACTGGGTTCTGGACATTTATGGTTTCATATTGTATCAAGTTTTGTAAATATCAATAATATATGAGATGAAATGTTTAACATTCATGGTAGCTACAAAAAAAAAATTTTAAATACAAATGTATTTTCTGGTTGATGTAGAGAGAAAAAGTTTATTGTAAAAGTGAAACATAGCTTTGAAGTTGAAAAAAAAAACAATATGGCTGATTTGCTGAAAAAAGATATAAACTTAAATTATAAAATAAAAATAAATGAGGCAAGGAAAAAGATTTTGCAGCTGAAATTAGAAATATGGTTTAGTACCTAAAAGAAAAAAAATGAAAGGCAATAGCAATTATTTGCAAATTTATTTTGAATCTCCCAACTGGAAACAAAACCAAATAATAATTCATAAAATGGACTGTTTGATAGATTACACAAAGTAGGGGTGATAAGGTTTAGGAAGAATATTAGAATATCCTGCTTATTGCAAAATTTCTATGAGTTATCTAAATAAGGTCACATGATATTTGTACTTCCACTAAAATACTGAATGTAAGTGAAAGCGTAATTATTTTCTCAGACTTATAATAAAAAATTGCAAACTTTTATTTTGAGTTATTTATGAAAGAAACTGAACATTTTTTTTCAAGAGTATATGTTTATTTTTTTCTCTTACTTTGTAGAATAATGACAAATATAAATGGTTAAAATCAGATGAGAATTGATAATGCAAAGATAAATATTACTGAAAATAGAAAATGGAGAGAGAGAGAGAGAAATGGCTGTCATTGGGAATGAATAGTTTGCTGAATGTATTGGAGAGTGAAAGTGGAATTGGATGGTTTGGAATTGATGGAAATAGAAAGGAATTTGTTTGTTGGAAATAAGAGAAAAACATTGAAACTAAATGTGATAGGAATAATAGGCCATTTTGATGAAGAAGAAATGAAAGGAGGGAAAGTTAATATAAATGGGAAAAATGGAGAAAGACTAACAAGGAAAAGAAATGAATAATAGGCCATTTAGAAGAAGCAGAGGAAGATACTGAGCAATTTGGAAAGTAGAAGAGAAAAAGAGGGAAGACAAGATAGATATAAAAATGAAAAACTAGAAGAAAGAAAGAATAGAAAGGGAACGATATAGAAAGAAATGAATAATATGCTATTTGAAGGTAGATACAAAAGGGAAACAAAGAAAGAATAAGAAAGTAAAAAACTGGGAAAAAAATGGGCTTTTTGGTGAAGTAAATGCAGATAAAAAGGAAAAAAGAGGAAAACTGAATGTAGGTATAAAAGAAAAAAAAGGAGAAAAAGCTAATAATGGAAAAGAAGGAAAGAAATTAAAAATGGGCCTTTTAGAAGAAGAAGAAGAAGAAGAAGAAGAAGAAGAAGAAATGCAGAGGGAAAAAGATGTAAGGTGAATGCAGATATAAAAAGGAAAAAATACACAGAAAGAATAAAAAGGAAAAAGATGGAAAGAAATGAATCATGAGAGAAAAGACTAAAAAAAATGAAGTGAAAGATTATGAAAAACAATAAAAAGAAAGAAAGTTCAATGAAAGAGAAAGACAGAATCAGAAGAAGAAAAATAGAGAAAGACGGATGCAAGGAAATAAAAAAAAGAATACTGGCAAAAGAAAGAAAAAAGAAAATGAAGGGAAAGAAAGAAAGAAATGCAATTCAGGGAGAGTGAAGGAAAGAATAAACAAGAGAGACAAAGAAATAAAACAGAAAAAAGTGAAAATAAAATAAAAATTAAACAAAAATAATCTAAAAGTTAAAAGAAAGAAAAAGTGACAAACAGAAAAAAAAGGCAAAAAAAAGAAAGAAAGAAAGGAAGAACAGGAAGGGAAAGAAAAAAAAGAAAGAAGAAAAATTTAAAATACAAGGAACTTGAAAAAGAAAACAGAAGGAGAAAGAAACAATAGAAATGAAGGCTAAGAAAGAAATTAAGCTGGAAATAATGCAAATAAGAAAGAATTAAAAGTCATAAAGAAAAAAGAATGAAACAAGTAGTCAAAAAAAAGAAGAAAAGAAATACAAGCATGGAAATAATGAGGATAAAGAAAAGGAAAAAGAATGTTTAGAAGTAAATGAAGGAAAAAGTAATGAAAGAAGATATTGAATGAGCTGAATAGAAAGCTGGACTTTTGGAAGGTCATTTGATAGGCAACCATTTCCGTTTGGGTTATTTGAGTTGAAAGTCATAAGCTTTAGTGGCCAGTGACCTGTGCATTTACTGACAAGACATTTCAGCTAAATCGACTGGTTTTTAATTAGATGGATTATCCAATCATGAGCGAGAAAGCTCATAAATAAATGGCCAATGGAATTCCATTAGGCAACTGCCAGTGATGTTAAAATATTGGATTGTATCATAGAGAAATCAGGGTGAGGATGGTTTGTAAAAGATTGGTAGCAGAATGAGGAAGGCAAAGAAAGAGTGCACTTGAGTGAATGTGTGTAGCAATGTGTGTTCTCTGAGTTGATAGGAGGAGGTTGGTGTGTGTGTGCGTGTGTGTGTGTATATATATATATATATATATATATATATATATATATATATATATATCTCTGTCTGTGTGTGTTTGTACATAAACACATGTGTTGCATCATGTAGAACTCAGAAAGAGGCTCTGCTTTAGAAAAGATAGAAGTAAAATGATAGGACAAAAGATTGAAAGAGGAAAAAGACAGGACTAATGAAAAAATGAAGATAGATATATACTCATGGGCAGATAGATAGATAGATAGATAGATGGATATGAAGCCACTGAGATAGATAGATAGATAGATAGATAGATATGAACCCACTGAGATAGATATGAATCCACTGATATATAGATAGTTAGATATGAATCCACTGATATATAGATAGTTAGATATGAATCCACTGATATATAGATAGTTAGATATGAATCCATTGATATAGATTGTGATTGATATGAGAAGAGATATATGCAAGAAAGAAGACAGTTAAGAACAGATTAAAACAGAAAAATAGATCATTAAATTTGAACCGACTGAGATAAATGATGTGAATTAAATTTGGATGAGGATCTGTTGGTGAATATTTAAGATGATTTGAAAAAATGCAATATGACATGTTTTGTTGAGGAACCAGTGTCATCATAAAATTATAGATAGTGAATGACACAAGAAAATAGATTTATGATATCTAGATTCACAGATATATATATATAGATAGATAGATAGATATGAACACACTGAGGCAGGTATGAATAGGCTATGAAAATAGAGGCTATGAGAACAAGATATTTATATAAGGAAAAGAAATAGATGGTTATGAGCAGAGTAAGAGAGAGGAACAGACTAAAATAGAAAGATACAAAGAGATTAAGCTAGATAGATTCTTCATATCTATCTCTGTCATATCTGAGATAGGAGAGATAGAAAAAAATTGCATCATTTACATTATTTGGACTGTTATCCTCATCTTCATTGCCATATTCACAATGTTTTGGATGTTGTACACTCTGGCCTTCTTCAGGTGATTGGAATTTCGAACTCAAACTATTATTTCATCCACCTGGGTATTAGTTCCACATGCCATGCCTCTTCCAGATGTCTCAGTTATTTCCATTTCTCAACTCTACAAGTTTTGGTTTACCACTGCTGTGGTTTGTTATTGAATTCACAACTCTTTGGATCTAGTCACTGGATCTAACCAATGTCTTTATCCACTGGGTTGAAACGTTGTGAATATGGCAATGAAAATGAGAATAACAGTCCACTAATGTAAATAATGCAAGTAATCATAATACATCATCTCAGAGATATAGAGAGATAGAAATAAATATATAGATGTGAAGAGATTAAGATAGATATGAAAAAACAAAGCTAGCTAGATACATAGTCTGCTCATATCAGAGATAGAAAGAGAGGTAAATAGAAACAGAAAGATAGATATGAACAGACTAAAATAGATATGAAGAGAATAAGATAAATATATATATGAACATACTGAGCTATATAGGTAGCTAGATAAATATAAACAGACTATCTACCTCAGTCTGGACATATCTAAGATAGAAAGAGACTAAGATTGACATGAACAGACTAAAATAGATATGAAGAGAATAAGATAAATATATATGAACATACTGAGCTATATATCTAGCTAGATAAATATAAACAGACTATCTACCTCAGTCTGGACATATCTAAGATAGAAAGAGACTAAGATTGACATGAACAGACTAAAATAGATATGAAGAGAATATGATAAATATATATGAACATACTGAGCTATATAGCTAGCTAAATAAATATAAACAGACTATCTACCTCAGTCTGGACATATCTAAGATAGATAGATAGATAGAAAGAGACTAAGATTGACATGAACAGACTAAAATAGATATGAAGAGAATAAGATAAATATATATAAACATACTGAGCTATATAGCTAGCTAGATAAATATAAACAGACTATCTACCTCAGTCTGGACATATCTAAGATAGAAAGAGACTAAGATTGACATGAACAGACTAAAATAGATATGAAGAGAATAAGATAAATATATATGAACATACTGAGCTATATAGCTAGCTAGATAAATATAAACAGACTATCTACCTCAGTCTGGACATATCTAAGATAGAAAGAGACTAAGATTGATATGAACAGACTAAAATAGATATGAAGAGAATAAGATAAATATATATGAACATACTGAGCTATATAGCTAGCTAGATAAATATAAACAGACTATCTACCTCAGTCTGGACATATCTAAGATAGATAGATAGATAGAAAGAGACTAAGATTGATATGAACAGACTAAAATAGATATGAAGAGGTTATGATAGACATATATGAACAGAGGGAGATGGATAAATAGATATATCTGTCTGGGTCTATTCATATCTAACATGGGCATCTCGAGGTGGTGTAATGGTTAGCAAGCTTGTCTCACTAGAACAGTTAGGACTAAGTAGTGACTTCGATCCTCACTGGGTGCCCCTACTTTCGGCCTTGTGCCACATCTAAGCTACGCTTGGAAAATCACTATTCATATCTAACATAAATAGAAACAAACGGATAGAAGGAAATGAACAGAGTAAGATAAATAGATAAATGATAGATAATGAATGGGCAGCAATAATGGATAGATAAATAGATAATGAATAGATGGATATATAATGAATAGTCAGAGTTAGATAGAAGGATAGATAGATAATGAATGGACAGAAATAGATAGTGGCATAGATAGACATTGAATCGACACAGATAGATAATGAATAAACAGAGATAGATAGATAGATATTGAATAGAGAGAGATAGATAGATAGATAATAAACAGACCGAGATACATAGACAGTTTTTGAGACTGCATAGGGGTTCCACTCAAAATGAATTCACAAAGCGACCAGAACCTTCTATTAAATTGTTTACATTAATGAATAATTGATATTGGGATTCAAAGGGCTAATCTATAGTAATAAGGAAAAATATTGAAAAACATTTTATCAGAAACGTTGGTATAGATAAATATGATTTGGCAGAGATAGATAGCCATGAAGAAGATGCTAGAACAATTTTGACTAGAATCACAATACTTGGTTTAATCTCAAACACGTCTTGACCCAGCAGCAAAATTTTTGTTGCCCAATTTTGTTTAAATACACTTGAAAAGAATAACCCAAAATTATACATAAATTTTGCTAATATTGTTTTTTATATCCTGAAATTAAATAATCTGCATTTGTTACGATCTAAACACATGAAATCTACTTATGGAGTATAGACAAGAAAACATTGAATAAAAATATCAACTATGAATATCGTCATATCTTTCTACCATATAGATATAGGAAGACACAACGAATGAATAATCTATTTTTTAGGAAAAAATTAATCAAACTAGAAAAAGAAAAAAAATTTACATTTTTTAACATAATTGTCAAAAGGCAAATTATTATTATCAATTTATAATCAATATATATAACTGTTTTTCTTCTATGAGCAGAGTCCCTTCAGGACATGACTTATAATAGCTCTCCACAACTTCTTATCTCTTGTAGCTCTTTGTAACATTTGTCCCTTTGCCAACACCCTCTTACCACAAAGTTCCACCATTCATTGACACAAACTCATCAGGTAGGTTGCTTGCTGCTTTCACCTGTCCCTTTTACCTTAGATATGTCCTGTGAGTGTCAACTTCTCCAAGCCCTCCTTCCAAGTTATGCATCCAAGAAATTTCAGCTGTCTCTTTCTGAATTTGAGTCAAGATATCAGGTAACAGGATAGAGTACAGGGAGAAGAGGATTCATGCCTTTTTCAAGGACTAACTGATTGCAAGCAGCCTCAGACATAGTTTAAATTCAATTTATTCCATTTTTTTGTACTTTCAACTGACATTTGAGCAATGTTTATTTTTTAAAAGGAGAATTTGAGTCAGTGTGTTTTATCATGGGCCAATGCATCTCAACAAGTAGCCCAGGCTTTCTGGTAGATGGATGATATTATTGAATCACCATCTTTAGAAGGGTTGCCAACCAAGGCTATAGAATCAAGTCTGTCTTGCTATTTAACCCATAGTTGGGAGGAAAGAAGAGACAAATTCATAACTGAAGGTATGCAACTGACAGTCACCATACACTTCTAATTTCCATTTTTATAATGTCTATATTTACAAACCATCTATCTTCATTGTTACAGCAAATTTTAATTTAATTATATAAAAATAATTGATTTCATCAACATAAGATCCACAAAGTTTCTCATATTAATTTTATGATCCTACTCTTCATACTGGCACAAGACATGTTAGAAGAGAGCATTTGTAATGTATGCTATGTGCTTTGTCAGGCCTACATACAGGTTTGTATTCAGAGGTTTCCTTCTCCTTGACTGGTTGCCACCCAAGGCTATAGAACCCAGTCTGTTCTACTATTTATCCATAGCCGGGGATGGAAGTGTTGTATTTATACCTATCCCAAGAGAATTAGCATGAACATGAATGTAATGAACTCAACTGGAATTCAAACTTAGCCCTCTGATTCCTCAATCCATATATATATATATATATATATATATATATATATATATATATATATATGCATATAAAAGGTATATTTAGGCACCAAGCATTCAGCCAAACAAATCTGATTAAAAAGAAATGACAAGATCAGTGTTTTTATCTGTTTAATTTTTTTATTATATTTTTCAAATTTTTAGATAAGGTATTAAGCATTATGCTCAAAGTTATGGATAAATTGTCTGAAGTTTATATTTTGTTGTTTTTATTCAAGTACTTTCAACTTTCACAGTCATTGTCAAGAACCAATGTGGTGTCTTTATGGTAGTTAGAATTCCTTTGTATACATCCTGGTATTCTTTGGAAAGCTGGACTCTCTTGCAGATTGGCCTATCTTCTGTTGACACTCAGTGCAGTCCATGTACACATCAACCAGCACATCATGAACAAACAAAATATGACTATCAACCAAAAACAAATATTAGTAGATAACACCAAAATACCCTCCAGCACCCAATGCAAAGAAAGTCTCAAAACACTCAGTTATGTGCCATGCATGATACAAGCCAAGGTGATCATGTATTTTTTTTTTATACATGACTGACGAGGCAGGTTTTTTTTCCCACAGTAGGTTGCCATTTCTTTCTGCAGTAGACCAGTTGCCATCCAAGGCTACAGAACTCAGTCTGCCCTGCTATTTACCCATAGCTGGGAGAAGAAGAAGAGGATTCATGCCTTTCCCAACGGTATTAGCATGTAAGTGAATGTAATGGATTTGACAGGAATTCGAACACTAGAAGCTATTATTATACAAAATAAACAACCCACATGAAATAAAATATCATTCACCACAGGAGAAGATATGATATAATTAATGTGCACACATATTTTATTGTTATTATTATATTAAAAAAAATTGCATTCTTTTAGTGTGGCCTTGTTTTCAATAGCCATTGTACTTGATGTCATGCTAGGGCATTTCAAATGTCCAGCTTCCCAAAGAATACCAGGATGCAGACAAAGGAATTCTAACTACCACACAGACATTGGTTCTTGATAATGACTGCAAAAGTTGAAAGAACTTTGTAGCCATATTTATTACAATGTTTCAGCCTCAAGGACACATGGCGCAGTGGATAAAGGTATCGGTTAGATCCAGTGACAGGACCCGGTTATGGCAGTGGAGAACTTGGAGAGGGGAATTAGCAGGAGATAACTGATAACTGACATCTATTAAACATGGCACGTGGAACTAGAACAGTCTATCCCAGTGAGCAAAAGAAAGGCTTCAGTTCGACACTCTAACCACCTGAAGAAGGCCAGAGTGTACAACAGCTGAAATAAATATGGCGATAAAGATGAGGACAATAATCCGAATAATGTAAATAGTGTACATAATACCTCATCTCAGAAATATAGATAGATATTGAAAGAACTTGAACAAAAATAACAAAATATGAACTTCAGACAGTTTATTCACAACTTCAAGAACAATACTCAACAGCTTATCCAAAAATTTGAAAAATATAGTGAAAAATTAAACAGACTGACCTTGCTGGATCTTTTTAATCAAACTTGTGTATATATATATATGTTATTCCATTTTCTTTCCTCTATCAAACTACTGAATTATATTCCACATGAGAAGAGTCCAAGAGGACTTACTTTGCTTTATGACTGCGTGTAGGGTCGGCGAGCTTTATTGTCACTGTCAGAAATGCACTAACAGCAAAGTGACCTCTTTCTCCAAAATACAATGAAAGAAAGATAAGTGTGTGTCATTTTCTTAGCACCACAAATGTCAGAAATGCTTCTATGAAGATAAGTAATTTTAAACAGAAAATGATTCATCAAACATTTGCTTTTTTGCTTTGTAAACTTTCACCTCAGAAATGATACACACAACGATGAGTTTAGGTGAACAAATTGGTACATTTTTAGTAAATCTTATATTTGGGTAGCAATCACTCACTGATATAAGTTTCATTAAAAATGAATTAAATTAATTGAATTAATTAAAAATGAATTGAATTTTAATAAATTGAATTCATTAAAAATAAAAATTGGTCAAGTTTGTTATTGCATTCTTCTTGTGTGCTAGAAAGAAAATTCTTTTCTCAAAATTAAGCACTAATAACACAGTCTACAGATACAAGAGCAATAATATTAAGATATTTTGTTAAAAACAAATGCATCGAACAACATAAATTTCCTCTAATGAAAAGTATTAAAATTTCATTACTCCAAATGAACATATTAAAAATATGAAATTAATTATTTATTACAAAAAATACAAAACAACCAACCATATCAGCAGCAACAACACCTCTCTCGTAGAAACCAATCTATATGACAGCAAAATTATTTATGAAATAAATAAATACTCCAGAGTGAAAGTGAATTATATTCCTGTTGAAAACATATTGATGAATAGATGTCTAAATTAGATCTCTTAGAATACAGCTTCATAAGGACACATGTAAACCAATATTAAAAACATACAAATGTCAATATGCAATATACACATTGGAAACAAAAATATAATCCAGGCATCTAACTGTAAAAATATTGAAAAATTATAGATGTACTCATCATAACCCCCACCCCCCCAAAAAAAACCCATAAAAATCAACTAAAAACATAACCATATCTGGAAGCTAAAATGGTGTATCCTTCAAGAGGTTACAAACAGACAAAGTGAAGGAACGGCAACACACGCGTAGATGAAAGAAGAGAGGTTCATTGTAAACTTCCAAAAGAGCTATGTTAGTTTTTACAAAGACATCCATAACTATTTATAGCAAACACCAATTTAACGGATCTTCTCTCCAAACAACGTTGAACCTACAATAAACTTCACTTTTGAAACTGAAACCAACTACACTCTTCCGTTCCTGGACATTTTGTTACATAGAAATAATATCGAACTCAATTTTAACGTTTACAGAAAGGCCACAAACAAAAATGATCTGATCAGTTTCTACTCAAACCACTCTTCTAAAATTAAATCTGGAATTATTACAGGTTTCTATCTAAGAGCGTTAAGAATCTGCAGCCCCCAATATTTACTTAAAGAAGAAACATACATAGAAAACATATTCAAAAATGTACAATACCCATATTATTTCATCCACAACGCAAGAAGAAAGGCATACAAAATATACAATCAAAACAAAACTAATAACATAATCCGCAATAGTAAATTACATGAAAACAGATACATAATACTACCGACCAACTCTGTCAGTGTCCAGTATCCAGAATAACCTATCCCATCTAAATAATCTTAAAATAGTCACAAACACTTCCAAAACAATTATGGATATACTAAGACCTTCAAACAACAATAGCAATAACATTTCTGAAGCAGGCATTTATAAAATAAATTGCCAAAACTGTCCCTCCCAATATATTGAAGAAACAAGTAGAAATTTAAAAAACGTATCTATGAACACAAAAGACACCTTACAATAAACAACTCAGCTAATGCACTAGTAATACACAGGAATAAATTCAACCATAATTTTGATTTTGGAAATGCTATACTTATAAAGAAAGAAAATAACTCACTCAGAAGGAAAATTCTAGAGAGTGCCACCATAGAACATTACCCAAATATTAATCTACGCCCAGGCCTTTTCCCTATTTCACCTTTCTTAACAAAATTACTGCTCTCACAAACAAACATACACAACAATATCATAAAATCAAAAGAAAATGTTTAAATCCACCAACACAGATAATATTCTCCACACGTGACATTAACTGATGTTATTTTCAGTTAACAATATGAAAATAGTGTTTCCTACATTCCAGTTACTAAGAACACTCTGTCTTTTGTTTTTATTAATTTCCTTGTTTAATTAATTTCATTTCGTTTTTTGCTTTGAGAAAGTCCACATTGGACAAAACGCATCAGCAATTAATAGTGTTTTCCTATTGTCATTAATATTTAAAAAAATATATATATATATTTCATTAAAAACCTCATCCACATGTAAAAATGATTAAAAATAATGGAAGCCTTAATAATAAAAAAGAAAAAGCCAACACTTAATAATATTAACTACTAACACAGCCACAATGTGCTAACTATGGAAAATAAAACATCTCTATAACACTAAAAACATACACACTACGTACATACCCAATTATACTGAAAAAATAAAATCATCCTTGATAATGGCTAAAATTATAGCCAAAAGTGATTGGAATTATAGAACATTTCGACAGTTTCTACACACTCTGTGTCCCAAAAAGAAAACACTTGTTTGAGTGTGTGTGTGTGTATATATATATATATATATATATATATATATGGTGTATTTCAGCAGCAAGAACTTTTTCAAACATGTTTGATTGTATAATATTGACAAGTTTTTCCCTCTTCAACCAAATTCTGATTGCCAATATAGTACTATTTAGGACATTATACAAGTCATTGTGTCATACACAGGTCCCAGTGTATAACTCTTCCTACCCTGTCATGTGTAATCAAAAGGAATATAAAATTCCATTCGATCCAGTATGCTATATTCATTTAAAATATGGATTAAAATTTCCGCTCTTTCTCCACAAAGTTATACACTTTTTTATGCATTTTATCAATAGCCACCTTCATGTCATTTGTTCACATGCTTTTATTCTGGACTGCAATGGCGAGAGATTTAGCCTGTCTTTTTCAGATGTTCTCCCTGTCATAATTGCCCAGGTTTTTATAATAAAATTAGCTTTAAAGAAAAAGAAAATACACACATTGCTCCAGATATAAACAAAAATAAAGATATGATTAACTTATTTGCACATAAAGATTAAAAACCCATTAAAAATATAATTATAATCAAAAATAAAAAAGATAATTTAATATAAAAAGAAAGCTTATTTATTGTTGGCTGCTTCTGTTGTATCCAGAATTTTAAGTCTTTCTTTGCATTGCGTCCAATAGAATATTCGGTGTCATCTACTAAAATCTATCGTATGTGACTATTATTTTGTTATATGTTGATATATTTGTGTGCAAATTGCGTATGTCTCCATAGGGGATCATATATTGAAGTCTGTATAAAAAAAATACACATAAAAATTCCTGTTTGACCATTTAAATGACATCGCTTTGAGTGACTTGAACTTGGTTCCAGTGTGACAATGCAAAAAATGAATCAGAAACGGTTACGTAAACATACACAAAACACAAATCTTGAAAATGACTAGCAAAATTAATAAGTACTTGGGAGGAAAAATGAAATAAAAATAAATATGAACTTCTGTAATTTGTAAAGTTTATATATATATTTATATATATGAAGAAATATAGTTTTAAGTTGTGCTATATTTATGGGTTAAAGTGCTCAATATCAGAGATAGAGCATATGCAAATATAAACATAAAAGTGAACATTGAAGCCAACACTCAGAGGCGACAGGCTGTTTCATGCTAGATGCAATCATCCTTATATATATATATATATATATATAAAAGTGGACATGGAAGTCAGCACTTAGATGCGACAGTCTGTTTCATGCTAGTGCAATCGTCAGGCGATTGCACTAGCATGAAACAGACTGTCGCCTCTAAGTGCTGACTTCCATGTCCACTTTTACATTTACACACGCTCTATCTCTGATATTGAGCACTTTATCCCATAAATATAGCACACTTTAAGACTATATTTCTTCATATATATATATATATATATATATATATATATATATATATATATATATATATATATATATAGTAAAGTTAATATATCCATTGGTGTATAATCCAAGTGGATCCTAGCAATATAAAATATTAAAACTGATTCACAAAAAGAGCTCAAATTCCCCATATGAGGTAATTTTGGATTTTATTGTGTATTAATTACTATATATATATATATATATATATATATATATATATACAGAGAGAGGGGGGATAGATAGATAGATAGATAGATAGATAGATAGATAGATAGATACATGGTGAGAAAAGAAAGAATAAACCAGATATCTGAATGCCTGCAAGCATTTTTGTTGAATGTCCATAATGTATGGCCATTGCCTGTACATGACCTCCTGTGCAAATTTGGGAATGCATATTTAGATTTAACAAATTTTTAAGTGATAAAATATCAAGGCAACAGAGATAAGGTGTCAGAGTATTTCCCTCTACAGGACAGTTCTCTAATATCTGCTTCCTCCTCCCTGGCTGGTAAATTTTGATAAGACAATTGCACAAGATGACACTCAATTATTCAGATGACAGAAATATGCCAACTGACACACAACACTAAGTAGTTCATTTTATAAAGGTTTTAGCACCCCAGACAAATTCCTGCATTGCCAACTGTATAGCATCATCCCTAATGCTGATATTTTATTCATACTATTATCATATCAACTAAATTCTGGAATTTTATATTTAATACTTGTTTACACTGATTATAAAAAATGAGAGCATAGTTTGGTAAATTGTTACTACTAATAGAAGATTTTCCCATAAGTTTTTAAACATATATACATAGTACTTGTTAAAAATAACTAGAATATCTATGTAATGATTGGTACTTTTGTGTATAGCTCATATAGAATCTGTACACTCTGCTTCTGATCAAAGTGTTGCTCCCCTAGCACTCTGCTGAAGACAATGGTAATACAGGTTGAGAATTCTTTATGCGAAATACTTGGGATCGGAAATGCTTCGGTTTTCAGATTTTTATTGATTTTGAAATACAGGCTATTTAATTTGTATAGATCATCTATAAAACGGGGCAGCTTGGGCCTGGAAACCAAGCATGAAGATGGTATTCCTTAACATTTCATATCACAGCTTACATATACACTGAAGCTAGTTTTATATAAATAACATACTCTGAAAGTAGTTTAATATAAAATTTTACCTACATACAGATACAGGTAATGATACTAGTCATGCAACGCTCACAGATTTTTAAGTGGTGAAATTAAGATTTCAGATAAAAACAATGTTTTGTACTTTCTGTATGTGTAAATAAAAAAACATAATTACTATTTTATAAAAAATATATAAATGCAACACCAAACGCTGCTTCTACATCAGGTGTGAGAAACTGGAGGGAAAGGGTACATCATTGATTATGTCATTGTGGGTGTGAGATGGAAAATTCAATATGCTATCAGTCTCTACCAATGATATTGTTTTGATTAAAATGTTACAATTCATACAGGTACAGTATTTTTTATAAAAATAAAACATGGATTCTGATTACAGTTCAATGTGATTAAAACTGAAAAAAAGTCTGCATTTTATTTGTAACACTGCAACACAATCACAACATGATAGAGGTAGCCATGTTGCTTTCTGAAATTTTCCATTTTTTTATCAAGTCATGCCAGCACCTGAAAAACTTTCAGATTTTGTAATTTCAGATAAAGGAAACTGTAGTTAAATGAGGTTATATTCCTCTGACGTTGTTCGTACAACACCGAATGCTTCTTTTCAATACGTCGTTCTTGAATTTCCGCGCATGCCACCTATGTAAAAATTGCTCTGCTTCTCACTGCTACAGCCCTCTTTTATCATGCCAACACTGCAGCCGATTGACCAATTAGCGTTCTTCACTTTGTCTTCAGTCCAACCAATCAGCATGTGAATTGCTATTGGTCGAACCACACTAAGCTGTATAAAAGCTAAAATTACAGAATATACATTTCCAGTATAATCTACAGAATATACATTTCCAGTATAATCTAAAGTGTTGGGGGTGAGATTCATGCCATTTTCAAGGAGCAAAACCACTGCTATGTGTCATGTATTGAGTTAAGGAACTTATTTTCATTTGCACCAGATACAAGCCACTCTGACTTGCTTATTTCTACGTAATTATACCTGTATCTATTCACTCTGCCTAACTTAGAATTTGAAAGTAAGTTTTACTATACTTCTTGTTATGAAGATTTGCATAATGAATATCTCATTTGGTGGATTATCTCCAGGTTGGGTATTTAAATCAAGGAGGCATTCATTTATTTTATATATCAGTTTGGTTTAATTCAGTGAAAAGTTACACAGAAAAAATATACAAATACACATGATATATTATATAAGTAGATGTCAGGACATTTTTAACATATTTTTTAGCATCCTCTTGGGTGTAAGCCCATAAAAAATTGATTTTTATATTTAGTATGCACTTCGGTCTAGGATCAAAGTTTCCCTCTCTGGCTCTCTGCCTAGGATCAGTGGTGTATCTGTCCACTCTGCGTAACTTAATCTTTTTCAATTTAATTTTACCATGCTGTTCAAGCAATATAATGCTGGCATAGTGGATATGTCAATTGCCTAGTTATCACTAGGTCAGGTGTTCAAATCTGGGTAGAATTCACTTGATAATTCTATGTCTGTTTTATTAAAGCAAAAATTTACAGACAAAAATATGTAAATACATGTAGTGCATTATACAGACAGAGGAAAAAGATCTTGTCCATCAGATAATAAGACATAAGAATGAAAGTAACAATGAAAAACATAATTCAAAATTTGATTAGAAAAGAAGTGATATTGATATGTCAATGTTTATTCACATCATCATCAGGGCATTATGAATAGAAGTTATTTTTATCTGTCCCTGATAATCAGAAAATAAAAAGAAGAAATATAAGATTATACAGTTCTGTGTCGTTGAGCCTCATTGATGATATAGCAAGTAGTGAATCTCCCACACTTTGGTTTGGAGATCTGCCCCTTAGATATCCTCAAGTATCGAACTGTAACTTGAACCAAAATTTAATGGTTTAAAAAGAGAATCTATTAAACTGAATATGTAAAAACCTCATCCTCAACTGAAACCAAAACAAAGAACTTTGAGATTGACAAATTTTCATGTTTACCTTAGCATACAAATTGACTATAAATATTTATGAAGCATTTTAAATTACCCTCAAAGTACATATATATTACGACATGTATCAGTTGTGAAATATGTCATAAACAAGTTCAAAGAAGTATGCAAATGGAACCTGAAAATGTGAAGGAAGAGACAATGAAAACAAAATATAAATACAGACTATATTAACATCACAATGTGGCACCAACATTTGAAGCCTCATTGAAATAATGAAAAATTCCTTTCAAAATCTAAGCAAGGTACAAAGAAACAGGAAAATTATGTTAGAAACAAGCAAAGGAAATAAACAAGTTAAGGTAAATAATCACCTCTGAACAGTTAGTCAGTTATGTGCCATGTGTGAGACACACTTAGGCGACATGCATCTTTCGATACATGACTAATGAGGTAAATTTTTTCCCACAGTAGGTTGCCAAATTTTTCTGAGGTAGACCAGTTGCCATCCAAGGCTATAGAACCCAGTCTGTCCTGCTATTTACGCATAGCTGAGGAGAGAAGAATAGGATTCATACCTTTCCCAAAGGTATTAGCAAGTGAATGTAATGGCTTTGACTGGAATTAGAACTCGGCTCTCCAATTCCTTAATCTGAGCCGCTATCCATTACTCCACCTCTCACCTCTGAACATGACACCTTTATTAATACAAATATCAACTTGGCTCATAAAACTTTTTTTCTTTTTTTTTTTATTGTTGCCTTTTGTACCTCCACTTGTTGAAGAGTGCACTACTGGCACCATCAACACCACCTAGCTGTGTCCCTTTAGTAAGGAGGAAGTTCCATACAGACAGATTCTTACCCAGAACTGTCATTTTGTGGAACAGACTCCTGAGAGAATGCTTCCTCGATCACTACAATCTTAACCTCTTCAAGTCAACCATATCCTCATAATATTCACCTCTTCTTTCTAAATTTATGTATTTACAACAATCTCATTCAGTAACCCTCTATCTTGAGTGGCTCTTGAGCCTTTTGTTTGATGAATAATAATATAAAAAAATTAGTTCTTACAAGTATATTTAATAATAGTTTAATATGTTTCTAACAGTCAATGATGTTGTTGGGATACGACAGATGCATGATTGGCATATTTTTGAATTATATATATATATATATATATATATATATATATATATATATTCAATTAGGCTGACAAGACAAATAATCCAGTATAGTCCTGGAATCAACAGGGTGAAAAAAATAGTTGTTTACCTGTACTACTAATTAATAGGCATAATCAAACAAATAATTTTAACTAATCATACAACAGAATATGAAAGGAATGAGGATGAGCTGACCCTGTGTATGCTGCATGCCAGTAAAGGCTTGTACTGGTTGAATTAAGGAAGGTAGCTCATCTGAGTGTCTGCCATGAAAATCTCACAATTCTATTGCAATTTTTATGGTAAATGTTCAGACAAGCTCATTAGTTCCCCCAGATGAAACCTTCACAACGAGGACCAGCCATACCACAGAGAGTAAACTCAGAATCATTCTCTTTTTATTTCACTAATAAGGAAGAAGTGAAACCCAGGCAGCTTCTTCCTAAGAAATGTTACTTTATGGAAAAGATACCTGGGTAGATGATTCCCTGCTCACTACATCTGGCAGCAAGGCCTCTGATTGGGAGCATTGTTTTTCAGGTTCACCTCATCTAGAGTGGTAGCACCTGTTAGCGTCCCAGCTATAGGCAAATAGTGAACCCCAAACAAAAACAAAAATACATTTTTATAGTAAAAATATCAGCAATACATTTTTATAGTAAAAATACCAGCAATACATTTTTCGATAGAAAATTATCAGCTATAAATTTTTAAAGCAAAGTCTAGTAATAAATTTTCTAGAAGAATTACCAGCAATACATTTTGCAGCAAAATGACCAATACTTTTTACCAGTAGTTGAAGGCATATAATTGCACTTGAAATATATTTAGTTGAAGCCATAAAATTGTATCCAAAATATATAGATTTTGATATTAGATAATGCTGAGAGGTGTTGATATGCTGTTAAACCAAATCAACTAACCCAACAAACCTTCTCACTATGATGTTAACCTCTTCAAGTCCATTACCTATCCTCGTAATATGTACTTCATACTTCCTTCAACCTCATTCAGTTACCCACTACCTTGAACGTCTCTTGAGCCTTGTATTGGGTGATAATTAGCATAATATATTATATATATATATATATATAGTGTGTAACACATTTGACAGAGTGTCAAAGTACTACATCTTGATCTAAGGCCAAAATGCCATACTGCATCACTCTAATCTCTAGCTGATGAGCCAGATGTGTTGATCTATACTTAGATAAAACTATAATTTCTATGGGTACTATATGCTAGTACAGAAATATTTGTGCTTTCACTTTTTTTTAACAAGCATATTTCACTCTGTACAAGGTACTCGAGGTAGAAGGTTACAGATTAAGAGATACAGTTTAAGTGGATATGTGGGGAAGATAACAGTTAAGCCAAGACATAAGCAGGTTAAGACTGTCGTGATCCGGGAAGCATCCTCTTGGTAATCACTTCCATAAAGCAACAGTTAATACAAACAATCTGCATGATTGGAGGTTACATATCACCAATGAAATATAAAGGGAATAAAAGGAGTTCACTACGAAAATGCATATCATGGTAGGTCTTCCCCCAGTGAGGCTAAAACTGTTGGAACTAAGGAATATAGTTTGTCTGAACACTTAAACAAAAATAAATGCTGAATGTTGACCTGCTGCAATATTGACCTCAGCTGATATGTGTTAATCAAAACAACAAAGATTAGGATCTTAGTGTCAATAAGACATGAAATAATAAAAATGTGGAAGTGCAAACAAATTTTTCATAGAATAAAGGATCAGAGTGTAGTACCTGCATGATGACCTTTCTAAGAAGGGATCATTTATTCTTCCTGCGCAAGGAACCCTATGCACAAATGTTAATGTGGGGAAGTTAGGAAAAAGGCGTGAAGCAGAAAAATACAGATGAGAATGCTAGATAAAAATGAAAACATAAAAAAGAAACAAGTGAAAGGGAAATATATATTTAATTTAAAGAAAAACAGGCCACTTTAAGGCTCCATTTGCAATAATTTATTTCACCAGAGAAAAGTAAAATTTTAAATTCATTTTTCATTTCACCTTTTGAAAATGAATGTAAAATTTACACTTTTGATGGGCAGTATTAGGATTATATGAGTTGACATAGAAGGTGGTGAGGAATGGTGTGAGAGGCATGGTTGAGTTTAGAGAGGGAAAGGAGAGTTTTAAAATTTATTTTTATATTTTTATATTTCTTTTTATTATAATACTTAATATTGAGGAAGGAGGGGGTAAGGATCAGACATTATTTTTAATTGGTCAATTCAACGGAATATATATATATATTCCTTTCACCTGTTTCTTTTTAATGTTTTTATATATATATATATATATATGTATATATATATATATATATATATATATATATGGGAGAGAGAATGAGAAGGGAAAGTGGTGGAGATTAAAGAAAGACATATAAATCAGCTAAATGGTTGAATATGAAGTGATAATGCTTGAAAGACAGAGAAGTGGGTACAAATGAAAAACATAAAAACTGTGAAACATTTAAATTTATTATAAAGTGATAATACAGAAGGAAACTAAAAGGGAGGTTGCAGTTTCCAAATATTTGATTAATTCTTATTCCTTTTTAATCATATAAACTAATCAATGATTGTTTAAAAATTTATATAAAAACATGAATAGACAAGAAAGATTGCAAACATTGATTAGGTTGTTTTTAATAATTTGTCAACTATTTTTACATTATTTAACCTAATGTTATCAATGGGGTTCCTTGTGAGGATCAAACTCACTTCCCAATAGTAATGGTTAGGTTGACTGGTTTTATGACATGTCAACCCTTGTTGGCTTATTGAATGTTGAATTTTGTATAGGGCACCTAGTGAGGATCATACTCACGCCTTACTAGTAATGGTTAGTTTGGTTGATTTTATGACATGTCAACCCTTGTTGGCTTATTTGATGTTGAATTTTGTATAGGGCACCTAGTGAGGATCATACTCACTCCTTAATAGTAATGTTTAGGTTGGTTTATTTTATGACATGTCAACTCTTGTTGGCTTATTTGATGTTGAATTTTGTATGGGGCACCTAGTGAGGATCATACTCACTCCTTAATAGTAATGGTTAGGTTGGTTTATTTTATGACATGTCAACCCTTGTTGGCTTATTTGGTGTTAAATTTTGTATGGGGCACCTAGTGAGGATCATACTCACTCCTCAACCGTAAGGGTTGGGTTGGTTTATTTTATGACATGTCAACCCTTGTTGGCTTATTTGGTGTTAAATTTTGTATGGGGCACCTAGTGAGGATCATACTCACTCCTCAACCGTAAGGGTTGGGTTGGTTTATTTTATGACATGTCAACCCTTGTTGGCTTATTTGGTGTTAAATTTTGTATGGGGCACCTAGTGAGGATCATACTCACTCCTCAACCGTAAGGGTTGGGTTGGTTTATTTTATGACATGTCAACCCTTGTTGGCTTATTTGATGTTGAATTTTGTATGGGGCACCTAGTGAGGATCATACCCACTCATTAATAGTAATGGTTGGTTTATTTTAAAGCATTTTAATTGCTGATGGGTTATTTAACATTAAATTTTGTATGGCACCACCAGTGAGAATTGAAATCACACCTCAATAGTAATGATCAATCAAACTAGCCTCCCTAAATATTACGCTACACCAAAGTGCTCTAGATGGCAAGATATAAATGACAGAATCAAAAGTTGAGAGAAGAGCAGAGGCCCAAAATAATGGATAATCTTAGCTGTCAATGTTTGTGAAATTTATATGGGTCCTGCTAGTCAAGTATAATTACTGAACAACTAAACATCATGTATACATGTCATAAATTGTCACATCATAAAGTGAATGCCTTTCTGTAAATGTTGGATCTTTTATGCCTTTAATTTAACCAAATGTCAGCAACATGTCTTGTGTCTTTATGAGCTTAGTTCTTTCTATACAGGCTTCAGAGTGGTTGATGTTGCCTATTTTTCTTGATTATTGGAGAGAATCTGTGTAAAAGATGACTATGGTAGCACAGTGGTGTAATAACAGCTTGGATTGAGGAATTAAAGAGTCTAGTTCAAATTCCATCTGAGTTAATTACATTCACTTACATGTTAACAGCCTTGGGTAAAGCATGAATGCATCTATTCTCCCCGCTGCCCTTTGCAAGCTATGAGTAAACAGCAGAACAGACTGGGTCCTATAGCCTTGGTTGGCAACTAGTCTCAGTGAAAGAAAACTCTGAATTCAAACCAGCCTGGTGAGAGGCAGTTTTCATTAGGCTATCTTGCTCAGGAAACACCACTGATATTGTGACTGCAGTACATGCGATGCCCTTACGACCCTAAAAGGTCATGGGTTTTGTGATCATTATCAGAAAGTTCCCAGACAGTATATGTTGTGATTGTACTGTCAAATAGAATATGCTGGTAACTGACACTCACTGCTTTTGTTTTTTATCATTTCACCTCGAGAAAAACAATAAAGCCACTAAGATACAAAAGATACTGAGTGTTTGAGAATCAAGGAAAAAAATCAAACATTATTAAAGAGAGAGAATAATAAAAGAACAGGAAAGAAAACAAAAGATATCAAATGACATTGACTGAGAAGCAAGAATCTGGAAGGGAGTTCTGCAAGTGAGAAATGTGATAGAAGAAACTGTTAGAATAATGTACTGACAGTTACA
The DNA here is from genome assembly GCA_964036315.1 of Acanthosepion esculentum. Lineage (NCBI taxonomy): Eukaryota > Metazoa > Mollusca > Cephalopoda > Sepiida > Sepiidae > Acanthosepion > Acanthosepion esculentum. The sequence continues at coordinate 28,421,880 of OZ038485.1, read as the reverse complement.
TCTTGCAATTTTCAACTGTAAAATGATGAACCTACTACACTTAAATTCATAAAGTCTAGTACCATAGAGGTAAGTTCATCAGAATAATTACCATGTAAACACTGATAGAAGAGGCACAGGGAAGCTATGTTACAATAGGAAAGTGATTCAAGATAGATGCCAAGTCATAACCTATAACATTCGATTCTTCTTTGTATTTTATCAAAAATCTCTAAATATGTAGCAGGAGCGCCAGACCAGATATGGCAGCTATATTCAAATTAAGTCTTTTTTCACAATTAAAATGGAATTGTTCATTATTTATCTAAGGTAGTGACAGGAAAGTGATTCAAGCCTAGATGCCAGGTCAGAACCTATAACATTGGATTCTACTTTGTATTTTTCCAAAAATCTCTAAATATGTAGCAGGAGCACCAGACCAGATATGGCAGCTATATTCAAATCATGTCTTTTTTCACAATTAAAATGGAATCATTCATTATTTATCTAAGGTAGTGACAGGAAAGTGATTCAAGCCTAGATGCCAGGTCAGAACCTATAACATTGGATTCTTTTTTGTATTTTATCAAAAATCTCTAAATATGTAGCAGGAGCACCAGACCAGATATGGCAGCTATATTCAAATCATGTCTTTTTTCACAATTAAAATAGAATTAGTTCATTATTTATCTAAGGTAATGGCAGAGTTTAACATACCTGCTAATTAACTTATTAACTAATGGAGAAACAAGCAGAATTATAATACAATATTTGGCCATTTGGTGAGGAAAAAGTGTTTCAAGTTAATAGCTAGTATTCTTGCTAAGAAAAAAGAAAAGAATATATCATTATGAAATGGTTATTAGTTTCATGCGCAAAGCTTGAGTACTGAGCCTTGAATACATTATATATTTCAATTGATCTGTAAGCCAAGCTTTCTAACCATTACACATTGGCAAGGGGTTCACAGCTATTGCATTGTGTTTTCTTTTCTGCATCTCACATAAAAAAATTAAAAAGATTAAACTCAAAAAGAACTATGATGTAAATTCATTCCCTTATGCAAGCATCCCCAGAAATACAATATGCTCCTAGCACATGATAAATCATATTCTTGTTTCTAACATTTCAAATAATTTCAAGTTAAAATAAATAAATGTTAATATTGGATTGGTGCATAAGTATCAGGCGTTTTTGGCAAGTTATTTGTTAATAAAAATTGCTGTTTTATTTACATTTTTCAATAAGAATATTTTATTTTCTGATTATAAAAATGTTTGTCGATAATCATATCTTCTGAAATAATCATTTAAAAATGTTATTGCTGAATTGTTATGTTTCTTTTTTCATAATAAATATCGTTTAAAAAACGCCTGATAATTACGCACCAACCCAATATTTGTATTATTTAAAAGCAGATTCTAAGCTTCTTTTTGCTTTCTATAAAAATAATGCTAACATACAAAATTTCAAATAATTTTAAGTTTAAATCAGATGTCCTCAGCCACGGTTCATATGAACCATTACCAGGGTCCATCCACACTAATATTCTACTGGTCCATAGAGCAATTTCCCTTTGGAACAGTTGTTGCAACTGAGAACTGGAATTTCTATAGTAATCTACACCATACTAAAATACTAAAAATTTCAAGTTAAAATAAATAACTGTCTATATCCCTGAGATGATGTATTATGATTATTTACATTATTTACATTATTCGGACTGTTATCCTCATCTTCATTGCCATATTCACAACGTTTCAGAACTCCGCCCACTTTGTGGAAATATTCAAAAATGCTCGCATCCAATCCAACCAGATGGTGAGCCTGAATGTGATGAGTTTGTTCACCAAGATACCCACGGAAGAGGCACTTTCAGTAGTCAGGTATAGACTGGCCTTAGACTCCTTCCTAGGAAAACTGACCAGTATACCGAAAGATAACCTGATGGAGATGATGACTTTCTGTATGAAAACAACATAATTGGAATGGGATCAGACATATATAAACAGGATGAGAGCTTAGCAATGGGCTCACCATTATCACCAGCAATGGTAAATCTATGTATGGAATACTTTGAGGAAATGGCCTTAGAATCAACACCACTAAAGAAACCCTATGGCTGAGATACACAGATGACACCTTCATACTCTGGCTACTACTGGACCATGTGAACTCAATAAGATCATTGATACAGTCCACAATGGAGCAAGAAAATAACAACAAACTTGCCTTCCTGGATGTACTAATATCTCAAACAGAACAGAGGTTCATGACATCCATATACCGCATGCCAACATTCACTGGACAATACCTCAACTTCAACTCACACCATCAATACAGTGTAAAGGAAGGGACCATCCACTACTTACAACCCTAGAGCATACAATGGCCGAAACGTTGTGAATATATGGCAAGGAAAATGAAGATAACAGTCCAAACAATGTAAATAATGCAAGTAATATATATAGGTAGATTGTTCTAGTTTCACATGCCATGCCTCTTCCGGACAAAATGTTGTGAATATGGCAATGAAGATGAGGATAAGAGTTTGAATATTGTAAATAATGTAATTAAAATAAATAAATGTTAATATTTATATTATTTAAACCAGATTCTAAGCTTCTTTTTGCTTTCTCTAAAAATAATGATAACATACAAAATTTCAAATAATTTGAAGTTTAAATCAGATGTTCTCAGCCATGGCCAATATGAACCATTACCAGTAATATTCTATAGTAATCGACACCATATTAAAATACTAAAAATAGAAATGCAAACTAGCGATGTAAGTTTATGTCCCTTTTACCCTACTGGATGTTTTGATTGTAAAAGTTGAATAAAAACTGAGAAGGATTATAGGATTATAGGTAGGATTATAAGGTAGGATTATACAGGGTGTATCAAAAATACTTTTACAAACTTTGGGGGTGGGTTCCTGACATCAAACCAAGGTAAAATGTCGATATAAACATATGTCCAAAAGGCCATCATTGTGCTTCAACACAGCGACTTATAACTAATCTTCAAAAGGTCCTCTGCTTGCTTCTACACATGCAGAAACCTGTCAGATAATTGACTTGAGGACCTTTTCAAATACTCCCTCATGGTGATGAATGATTACATAGGCCCCCATGACATGTTGATGAGTCATCTCTGCATTATTAATGTCAGCTATGTAAGCCAATTGTTTTAGGTGACCCCATAGATAAAAATCCAAAGGACTGAGGTCGAGCAAATATGCAGGCCATGGAACTTATCCATCTTTCATGGTAGATTATTAGCCAGTGCACTGTGAACAATGTGGTTAAAATATGCTAGAGCCCTATCATGCATGAACCACATGCATCTTTGTATTAGCAGGGATACCTCCTTAATCATGTCTGGAGGTGTGTTTGAAATGAAGTTCCTGAAGACAGCTATTGTAAGACATGCTGGGAGAACATATGGACCTACCAGACAGTCACCTACAATTCTAGCCGACATATTAATCGTAAACTGGTGCTAGTATCTAGCCCGTATTATGATCCGCCCACAAATGTTGGTTCTGTAAATTTGTTTCTTCCAAATGTTGCCTTATCTGTAAAGAAGACTCAAGAGACAAACAATGGATCAGAAGTTTGTGTAATTGGCAAAAGTTCTCCTGTGGAGAGTGATCAGAGGGCAAAAAACCCTGCACATATTGCAAATGATATGGATACCGGAGCTGCTCTTCAAGTACCCTCCAAGCAGTACTATGAGATGTACATGCTAGGGCTACTTGACATGTGCTGATACCTGGATTGCCTCTGACAGCCTGCAGAATGTGTTCTTCATCATCAGGTGTACAAGCAGGTCCTGGTCTTCCTTGATCTATAGTTTTCGGTGGCATATTCAAAAGTGCTTCCACAACAGTCTGTCTATATTTCTGAGATGAGGTATTATGTACAGTATTTACATTAGTCGGACTATTGTCCTCATCTTTGGCGGCATTTTTGTCACAACGTTTCGACCGTTGTACGCTTCGGCCTTCTTCAGGTGGTTGGAATTTCGAACCTCAAGGACACATGGCACAGTGGATAAAGGCGTTGGTTAGATCCAGTGACAGACCCAAAGAGTGTGAGTTCAATACCCGGTTCAGGCAGTGGAGAACTTTCAGAGGGAAAAATTAGCAGGAGATAACTGATAACTGACATCCATCAAACATGGCTCGTGGAACTAGAACAGTCTACCCCAGTGATCGAAATAAAGGGTTCGGTTCGAAATTCCACAACATTCTCAAAGTGTGACTTCATCACAAACACTGAAGTTCACAAGAATGCCAGCATCTTTAACACTGCAGCAAAATTGAACTGCTTGATGGATCATCTTTGACTTCAAACAATTTTACTGTTTGGTAAACTGGTCTTTGCTCAGTAGTTTCAAAGTACCATGAAAGAGATATTGGAAGTCACCTCCTGCATTATAACATCAAAAGAGGGTAATGCAAGCTGCCGAGAGGCCTTCTTAGTGCCATAAGTTTTTTCAGGTGACTATTCTCATTAAATCAATTCAAGGACACAAGGCAGGGGAGATGAGAGGAGACAGAACTATAAATGTGGTATCAGAAATTGATTTTATTATTTCTTAGTAAAATCTATAAGTAAAATAATACATAAAATATTTTAAAATATTTGAAACTAAAAGATAAAAACTGAAAATTAGTTCAAAAATTAATCTGCAATCAGTTTTCAAAACAGATGATGTTGTTTGCCTTTTCCTAATTTTGGGGAAGAAAAGAAGAAAAGAGAGAGAGAAGAAAAAATAAAAACTGCCTGCTCCCTTCTCTCTTTCCTGTTGCATAAATCCCAAATATGGAGATCTGTTTTGTTCATGTTTAGCGTTGGCCCTGTCTACTTTTGGGTGTGATGGCTGTTTTTGGATTTTATTACACAAAAATTAAATTGTTTTTCTCCTTTATCTCTTGTAGAAGGGTCCTAGATGCTGGATTATAACAAAAGAGCTTCTATACATGGGTTTTTCTTCTTTTGTTAGCTGTCAAAATTTGATGATAGAAGCTTAAAGTTAGCAACATCTCTTAGACAGAAAAGAAGATCGAAGAAAAAAAAGCAGAAAAGAAATCTGTCTTCAAGAGAAGCCAATTTTCCAGGTTTGAGAAGGAAGAGGAATTCTTTCTAGAGAAAGAGCAGCTCATCAACAAGTGACAAACTTTGTGTTTAAAGAAAATTTATTCAGTTCACAAGAACCATGATTAACAATGTTTTTAATTTAGATTCCCTTTTATTTAGGGAAATTATCACTTTTACAAACTAAGTTGTACAATGATTTTGGTATGCTATATACCAAGTATTACAAGATATGTAAAAAAACTTTTTGTAAAGTCCAAGAATTAGGTTATTCAGTGACTAAGGGTATATTGTAGAGGACTGTGTGGATTTGTGCGTTGTTGAATTGGGAACACGTGCGTTTGATTTCCTGCTAGAAGGAGGTCCAACTACAAGAAAAATGGCAGACTCAAATTGTCCAACTGAAGATGCAAAGAAAACAAACAAACAAGACCGATATATATATATATATATATATATATATATATATATATATATATATATATATATATATATATATATATATGTCAATAAATATATGTATTAAATAACACAATTTTACAATGGACATAGACAATAACATTTGTGTGTGCGTGAACATTTGTGTTTGTTTTTTGGTGAATGTTTGTATGTATGTGTATGCGTGTATAATGTTCATGGTGTCTTCCACAAATGGAAAGACGCAGATCTTCTAAGAGAGCTTACCTTTTAGTTGTTGAAATGAAGAAATGAAAAAGAAAACGATGTGAGAATTTGTCCAGTATTTATAGTCTAGGGAGAATGACCCCTAGTGACAATTAGGGAATTAAGGAGGAGCTAACTCCGACAATATTATCAATGTTTTTTTCTGCAGATGTGGGCATTTATAATAATTTTTCTTCATTTTAAAAGATCAGTTTAGCATAATATATATAGAAAAGCTAGTTAAAATTAAAAATTAGTTTAGTAAGTGCTTAAAAGTTCTCCAGCAGAATAATGTCTGCAATGTTTCTTTTCTTTCAATTGTAAAATTGGATTCAAAGCTGGAGAGGGATTTTTGTCATTTCTATCATGTTACGACCTAAATAATTTAATTTTCATACTAGCTTGAATCTGAGATCCCCAATATGTAATTCACACGTTGGGTTGTCCCTTTTACTGATAATGGAATGCTTTCTGTATTCTTGCTGGCAATGGTTAGGTCTTTTGTTTTACTTTCTTTGAATACCTTGCTTCAGAGATTTTTTTTAATCAACAGTAATGACTGCATTCTAAATGTTATGGCGGTATCCATTGATGCTAAACCCTACTCGATGTTCTAGTCTTCTTTCTGTTGAGTTTAAATAAATTCAGGGAAAAAAAAAACTTCTTAATTCTTCTTTCTGTTTTTGTGCATTCACTTCACCCGTTCTCTATTCACATGCAAGCTGTTTTGTTCCCAGTACAGGTTACAGATTATTTGAATTTCTTTCTGCATAGATCAAATGATTTCAAACTATGAAATGTTTATTAAGGGCCTGAAAAGCTAATGTTCCAATCTCCCAGCTGACGCCTCGATGACTGGATTTAAGCATCTAAGTTTTTAGATTTATGAGGAAAGTTTAACACAGATGTTGAATAATTTATTCAAACTATTAACAGAGGCTTTGTCCTTTGTTATAATTTCTCTTGCTATATCACTTCAATTTGGCTGGCACAAAACTCATAAAAATACATACAAACATAATATATATATATATATATATACACACACATATATATAACATATATTACATATATTATACACACACACACACACATATATATATATATATATATATATATATATGTTACATGTCTGAATATGTTGACCTATATGAATGATGTATTGTATTTATGTATATGCTTCTAAATATGTGAAAACCTGTTCATATGGATAAGACGATGCCAGGAGAAAGAAATATACTAGCAGACCTACACTGAATGTACCAACATTCTCTAGATAAAGCCGACTCTGAGCCAAGCACTGAGCCAAGCACTGAGCCAAGCTCTGAGCCAAGCACTGAGCCAAGCACTGAGCCAAGCATTTATGTATACAACCAGAAATTGCAGGTTGTGGAAAATTTCTGGTAATGATTATTACCAAAATGATCCCAGTGGTCCAACAAATTGCATATCTGTGAAGAAATTATTGATCTTTAACCTAGAAAAATATAACAAATTCAGATTAATCCAAATTTTTAAGAGAAAACTTACACATTTTAACCTGACCCACTGCTTATCACCTGTTTTTACTTAAGAATGTTTTTTTTACATTTTGATTAATTTCCCCTAGATTGACAATATTTTAATAAAAGTATTACATTTTATTTTAGACAAAACTGCAAGTAAGGTGATTTTTTAATTATTTTTTCATAAATTTTTGTCAATTTACAGTTGAGGTGACTAGACATAACTGTAAATTCTATGCTATCAGTTTCTTTTCTCACACTTCTCACTTGTGGAACTCCCTTCTGGCTCCAGGTTTTCCAGCCAACTTTAATCTTCAAAAATTTAAATGCAATGTCTTTTGCTATCTACTCTCTTCCTGATTATGCTTTCCTCTTCTCATTCATTATTAATGTTTCTGTTCCTAATTCTTCCACACCTTGTAACCACTCTTGTCTTAGTGGCTTTAATGCCTTGCATGGGGTGATACTGATTTAAAAAAAACAAAACTATTTAAAGTAGTTACTAAAATTTTATTGGTCAGTGCTAGATATGGAGATTTAATCAAAAATTTAAAAGCAATGTTAATTGTTATTTTCTTCCTAATTCCTGTCCGTTTATTGTTCTCTTTCTTTAAGAATGTTTTATTTTTCTTATATTCTTTCAGACACAATAAACTCCTTGCATCTTAGTGGCTTTACTGCCTTGCTTGGGATGAAATGATTAAAAAAAAATTAAGCACTATTGTAAATATGATAAATACTCTTGATGATGAAATCTAGCTCTGAATCAAGACGGTCAGTAATGCTCTCAGAAAAGTGAACACAGATCTAGGTTCTCAGCAGGGAATTTTGATTGAGATCTGGGTTACTTACCAGAGACACATAAAAAGGCTGGAGTGATTTCAATAACAGTGTCTCTGCTGCATATTTGGTATCTAGTGACTAATATACATATGAAGTTGATATCCTTGAACACAGTCTACTAGTATACAGTATCTGGTACTTTAGCATCAGTTGTGATAGAGGGGTGAGGATTAAGGACAATAGTATCACTAAGCAAGTTCTATATATCAAATTCGCTGAAGGAAAAACACCAGTACACAAGACAAAATTAAGGTCTAAAGATTACATCAAGAACATATTGGAAGACCAACATCTTGCAAAATGACTAGGAAAACCTAGTTTGTTTATCCTGGAGGAGAGAAGTGAACAATGATAGGAGAAACTTGGAACAGAATCATATTGCACACAATAAACTCAAAAGAGATATTCATATGGGACTTGATGTTAATTTTCCCTGAAAATGTTGGTACAGAACTCGATCTAACATTTAATGAATGGAGTCATGTCTAAGTACGGAAGACCCCAAAATCATCAAAGATGACGCACGAAGAGAAGTCATTCATTGTATATTATATGACATTTATATAACAACTAATGAAAATGATACCCAACATTGCCACATCTGTGCAAGAGAATGTAAGACCATAGCAGGGCTAAAAAACCACATCCAAACTGTCCATATTTGAGAATGGATCAAGTGATGATTGATTGAAATCAAGTTGCAGCCAAATGCCAATAGAGATACCTATAACTGTACTAGCTGATCTACACAGAATTTCCAGGATCTGCAAACATATATTTTTGGAAGGATATTTATAAGATAAAATAGTGTAATTTTATTGGTCAGATAATTCTGTCTCCTTTTCTTTGTAATGAGATATTTTTTTAGTTATCAAATATTTTGTTGGTATCATGAGGCATTAATCAATTCCTATAAGTGAACATGACATATTACCGTAACAGTAAAACTAGTAAATACAACAGATTTCTAATATAGTGCCTTTTATTTCTTTTGTGTTCGATTTCTTTGGATATTTTACTTTCAATAAAATAAGAATCAGAGGTATTTCTTGTATGCAACAATAGAATTAACTGCAAAGGGAAAATCCCCGATTATTTATACAGAAAACATATAGACAGATACAGAAGACTTTTTATTATTTTTTCTTCTTCACAACTTCTTATGTCATTCTTTGTAATGTTTATCCCATTACTATCATTTTTGGTGTCTTTTTTAATTCTATAGCTTGCCATATCTGCATTGTACCAAGAATTTTAGAAGTATAAACAAAAATATCAGACTACAGGAAAAAAAAACACCAAAAATATTAAATAAAACTTGTGAACATAGTCAAAGCTCTCCCCAACTTCCTATCCTTTGTAGTTATTAGTAATTTGTCTTCAAACCCCTTAAGCTTTCTTTCCTCATTACGTATTTCAGAAATTTCATCTCTCGTTCTAATTTAGCTTACTGCCATATCATGTGGAAATGCCAATTCTCATGCAATCAGCAAAGTTGAGCCTGGTCAGTACCTAGATAGGTGACTGCTTGGGAATGCCAGATACTGTAATGGATAATGGCTTAGAATGGGAGATCATAGAAATGACTTCCAGTTCCAGTTGGGTTTGTTATATTCAAATATGCAAATACCTTTTGAAAATGTATGAATCCACCTCTTTTCCCCCTATCTATGGGTTAATTAGTAGGGATTGTATCAGTAAATGATTATTATATCTATAAACATTCTTACAATCTAATATTTTCTGGTTTTAAATAACCTGCAAAAGGTTGATAAGCTGTAAACAAAACAAATCAATCTCTTTCTGATTCAAATTATAAGTGTCCTTTTTGTTTCCATTTGTCACATATCTTTTGTCTGATGTCTCCTCTTTCTCTGTGAGAGAATCGTCTTACTGGAATAAATATATGAAAATAAAAGAAAAATATATTTACCTGTTTCAATTGATATATTTGTTAATTCAAGATTGTGTTAAATAGGGATGCAGAATGTCAGTTTCCATCGCAATGGGAACCATTTTTTTTTTAATTGCTGATTACTTAAAAATAGACAAGGTACATAATGTTATGACTGGAACACTGTAATAAGAAGCCACAATAAAATGAAAGAAAACTTCTAAAAGACAAAAAAAGAACAATAAAAAGAACAGACTCTAGGATGTCCAAGATCATACTTTTCTGTAGTTCTTCCCAATTTCGAAATATTTTTCTAAAAGTTTGATTTGGCAGTTTTGTTGAATGTAGTCCTAAAGTTTTGATTGAATCTACAGAACTTACATCTGTGATATTAAAAAAATTCTTTCTCAACGTTTTTCTCTAACTTTAAACTTCTATATACTGTTTTCCTTCAGGACTGGGAAGATCATGGCACTCCACAACTTCCTATCCTTAGAAACTATTGACCATTTTACCTCTGACACTCTGTTCCACCATCCAATCATACAAGCTCATCAGATTGGAGTCCCTCTGCCTCTCACTGTCCCTTTCCATTTGATTTATCCTGTGAGTTCCAAATTCTCCCAGCTCACCTTTCTCATTATGTATCCAAGAAATTTCAGTTATCTCTGATTCAGAGTATAATAAGTGTCCTTTTTGTTTCTACCTGCCATAAGACCTTCTCATTGCTTGTGCACTTCGACCACTCAGTATCCTTTTGTAGGACTGGGAAGTGTGGGTGGTGCAATGGATGGTGGCTCAGACTGAGAAATCAGAGAGATGAGTTCAAATTCGAGTCAGGTTTGTTGCATTCAATTACATGCAAATACCTTTGGGAAAAGTATGACTCCAGCACCTCCTCCTCCTAGTTATGGGTTAACTAGTAGGACTTGTATCTGTAGAAATAATTTTTATTCTCAAAACATTCATAATGTAATATCCACTTAAAAAAAAATTATTCTTACAATTAGAAAATGTTTCAGCTTTAAATAACCTACAAAGGGTTGAAAAGCTGTAAAAAATGAATGTATGACTCAATCAATCAATTCTGTAGAACCACATTTATATACATAAATATAGAGAGAATACATACATACATGCATATATATATATATATATATATATATATATATATATATATATATATATATATAGATAGATAGATAGATAGACAGATAAAGAATATATATATATTATATATATATATCTCATATATATCTTTCAGACTGCACAATCTTTCGATGTCGCATTAATACTTGGAATTTAACAAAAACACACTGAAATGTCTACCTGATGATGGTCGTTCGAAACAACTGAAAGCCCGGCTAGTAGAAAAAATAAGACCTGATAAAACCGGAATTTATAAACAAGGATCATACCATTCATTAACGGATTCAAAGTTGATTGTATTTTATTATTGAATATTGTTTGCGAGAGTGATTCTTGCCGTATAATTAGCTTCAGTATTTGTTTTTCGTTTGAATGATTTACGTTACATAAATTGAATACGCACTACATAATTGATATTAAAATAACTTGATCCTAAGTGTGAATTCCTGATAATACTGTGACATTTACTGTAACTATTGAACAATTTAGTTCATGCCACCTTTCTTCAGTACAAGAACGCACAATTTTCAAATTTAAAAAATTTCAACCTCAGCGTCGCGACTGCACGCTCCAAAATTATTCTTACATTTAAAAATATCTCATTGCTAAAAAAAACACTCTTTCGGACTGCACAATCTTTCGATGTCGCATTACTACTTGGAATTTAACAAAAACACACTGAAATGTCTACCTGATGATGGTCGTTCGAAACGACTGAAAGCTCGGCTAGTAGAAAAAATAAGACCTGATAAAACCGGAATTTATAAACAAGGATCATACCATTCATTAACGGATTCGAAGTTGATTGTATTTTATTATAAAATATTGTTTGCGAGAGGGATTCTTGCCGTATAATTAGCTTCAGTATTTGTTTTTTGTTTGAATGATTTACGTTACATATATATATATATACAATTTTGAAATATTTTTCTAAAAGTATGATTTTGGTTTGCTTTTGCTGTATATGCTAGATCAAATAGCAGTTTCTCCTACAGTACACACACACACACACACATATATATATATATATATATTGATTGTACCTGCAAAATCAACAAAAATAAGATTAAAGAAAACTGTAAAAACATTAAAATTGGAGCATAGTTACAGTTTACAGTTTCTGGTCGAGAACGTATAATCGGGCATGATCAGTAGTTGAACAAGGCCAGTAGGTTCAATTCCACTTTTAAAAGTGCCTACAAAGCTGTATCAATATATATATATATATATATATATATATATATATATATATATATATATATATATATATATATATATTATATGTACTTTAGGAGAAACCACTATTTGATCTAGTATGATTTACCACTCAGCTCTATTTTCACTTTTTAAAGAAAGTACATTTTACTTATTCTCTTGCCCTCTCTTTCTCTCTCTCTCTATGTATGTATATATATATATATAGAGAGAGAGAGAGAGAATACATACATATATATATATATATATATATAGGGAGAGAGACAGAGAATACATATATATATATATATATATATAGGGAGATAGTGAGAGAATATATATATAGAGAGAGAGAATACATAAATATATATATATATATATATATATATATAGGGAGAGAGTGAGAGAATATATATAGAGAGAGAGAGAATACATAAATATATATATATATATATATATATATATAGAGAGAGAGAGAGAGAGAGAGAGAGAGAGAATGTATATATACATATATATATAGAGAGAGAATACATAAATATATATATAGAGAGAGAGTGAGAGAGAATACATAAATATATATATGTATATATATAGTGACAGAATGTAAATATACTTATATATATAGAGTGAGAGGGAGAGAGAGAGAGAATGTATATAGGCATATATATATATAGAGAGAGAATATATATATATATAGAGAGAGAGAGAGAATGAATATATGTAGAGGGAGAGGGAGAGAAAATGTATATATATATATATAGAGAGAGAGAAATGTAGAAATGTTTTGAAAATTGTACTGGTGCATGAAACTTACAGGGACAATTTGCAAAACATCTATTCTGATATTTTCACCAATGAACTGGTGTCATCAATGGAACATGTCAAAATAAGATTCTTCTAGGTTGACATATATTTACTATTCTGTTGTCATCTCATGCAACTTTACACACACATATATCCCTATACATGTGTGTGTGTGCGTGTGTGCATATGCATGCATTGCTGTCTGAATTAATGCACAACAACAAAAGGCTGAGATTCCCTTAATGGACTCTGAATCTAATGGACAAGATTATTACACTCCTGCCTTGATCAATAAACATTTCATTTATTTAATCTACCACCTAAGTACTAAAATATTTAATGATACATTATATACATAGCCTCTTGAATATATATGTTCATTTATAAAGTGGAGATTATATATATATATATATATACAGCCCTTATATGGCATATGAAGATGATTGGAAAGCACTCTAGATAAAACTCCCCATAAACTCAATCACAATGGAAATGACAGTGTGGATATATTAGTCAGTCATAATGATATCTTATATCTGTGAGTGACAGTGCTTAAGACTATTGTTCTCGTATATTATTGATAAAGATTTATTTATCAATTTAATGTACAGTTGTGCAACTAACGGAGCAAAATTGCCTGATATCTCATTAATTTGCAATCAGTGAAAGAATTTATGGATCTGGAGAATCATGCAATGGTCAGTAATAGTTGATGTTAGTGAGGAAAGAGCGTGTACATTCATTGCTACTGCCCCAGACCCAAATGCAGAGATAACACTGAAACTGTAATATTAAAGGTACTAAATTCTTTCCTTATACTGTCCACTTAAAAGCAAAACTGGTAAACACAGATGTAACATTTTCTACAAGTTTATATTTCAATGTCAAATCAGTAATTCAGTTATCACTGAAAAGACCTGTCATCAAAAAATGCAAGATATTTAAAGTAAGATTGTAACATTCTTTGTAATGTTGTTCATCCAATAGAAAGCTCAAGAGCTTACTGAATGAGGTTATCAATTATTGAGCTAAGTCAGAGAGATCAACTATTGAGCTAGGTGAGAGAGATCAAATAATTAAGAAGTTCAGAGAGACCAACTATTGAGCTTGGTCAGAGAGATCAACTATTGAGCTCAGTTAGAGAGATAAACTACTGAGCTATGTCAGACAGATCAACTATTGTGCAGTTCAGAGAGATCAAGAGAGTTTGGTGAGAGTGATCAATTATTGAACTAAGTCAGAGAGATCAACTATTGAGCTAGGTGAGAGAGATCAATTATTCAGAAGTTCAGAGAGACCAACTATTGAGCTAGGCAAGAGAGATCATCTACTGAGCTAGGTCAGAGAGATCAACTATTGCACAGTTTAAGGAGATCAAATATAATAACTAAGTTACTTTGTAGAAAGTTGTAATTTTCATTTCAGAAATAAAGGTGGTACTAATTTTTGACACTTTTTATCCCTGCATGTTGTTTTGCTTTGTAACTGTTAAGCAAAAAACTTTAAAACTGTAATAAAGTTTAAGTATGTTTGGTATATATTTGAAGCATACCATATTTGAGTATTTGAAAGTGATATTATAAAGGTAGACAAACTAGTTTTATAACTTTAATAGTGAGTCACTGCACAAAATGTATTTTTGTGGGGAACAAGTGGGGGGCAGCAAATCAAGGTCTGCCCTGGGTAGCACACATTCTAGCTATGCCGCTGAAGTGAATATTTGAAAAACTGATTTTAAAATTCAATAAACAAGAGTTTTGCAGAGATTTGGGTTCAAATTCTAGTTGAATTTGTTAACTTCCATTGCACACCAATGTTGGGAAAAGCATGAATCCTACTCCTTCTCCCCAACCCTTGTGATAAATAGCAGGACCTATATCCGGAAAAAACATTGTTATTCTCAAAGAATTGTTAATGTAATACTGACTCACAAAAATAATTATTCTTACAATCAAAACTATAATTTGGCTTTAAAAAACTTACAGGGGTCTTTAAAAATCAAATCATTTGTTGAGATTTAGAGCAACCACACTAGAATAGCAATAAATAAAACTTTCTCCATAGATACTATTTCTTTATTATCTGTGAACTGCCATGACTAATTGAGAAAGATAGTGTTGCCTTTTCCACTGTTTGTAATTCAGAGTAGGCCTTCACCCAGGGAGCACAGCCTATTCTGTTATCATTTTTTATTTTAAGTAATTTCAACACAACCAAGGCAATAAAACCACTAAGGTAAAAGAGGTGCAAAAGAATATGAGAAAAAGAAACAACATTAATAAAGAGAACGAACAATAGCAGAACACAAGTTAAGAAGACAAAAGGTAACAAAGGACATTTCGTTCAAATTATTGAAGATCAAAGTTGACTGGAAAGCAAGAGGCTGGAATAGAGTTCCTCAAGTGAGAAGTGCAAGAGAAGAAACTGTGAGTATAGAACTTGTGGTTACATTTAGTCATTTCAAGTGTAAATTGATGAGACCTAATTTCCAATGTAGTACTGCACTTAAATTTGTAATATCTAGGTATCCAAGAGAAATGCACATCAAAATAATTATCATTTACAGCATGTGATGGGTAAATTATTGCCATTTCATAATTTTGATTTTGATTTTGTTGAATGCACAGTATAGTAAGGTCAGTTGGACACCATCTGTGAGAAAAAGAGCACTACATTGCAATTCACTCCACCAGAAATTTGGAAACCGCATGCTGTACTGCTTGGCATTCATGCTGGAAATCTCCAATATGAACATTTCAGAGTGTTTGGCTGTCAATCTGAGGACAGTACAAAGGATTTCAAAAAGAGATGGATGATATATCCAGTCAACATCATGGTGTTTGGTGTGATCACTAGTGATGGGGACATTATACTTCCATTCATATTCCATTCTCACAGAGCTTCAGACTCAACATGGAGGCCTACATCAAGTGCTTTGAGGAGATAGTGCTAACTTGGGTCAAGATGGTGGCTGATGGAAAACCCTATGTCTGGCAACAGGACTCTGCACCATGCCACACAAACAGGAGAATCCAGTCATGGCTGTCAGACAATTTATGTGACCTGGCCACCTAACTCCCCAGATTGCAACCCCTTGATTATTATGTGTGGGGCACAGTTGAGTAAGAGCCCAATAAAACTACTTGTAACACCAAAAATGAACTGAAGGCAAGGATTATGGCAGCATTCATCAACTTAAGGAGACCATCCAGAAGAGTTGCAGAGGATTCCATAGTTGTGTGGAAGCTGTGTTTGAAGCCAATGGTGATTTTATTGAATAAATTTACTCTTTAATATTTCAAGATATTTTTGTGTAATTTTGGTAAATATATCTGTTAACATGAGATGTCAGTGTTATTTTCATTTTTGCGTAATTCCGATGACAATTTATCCATCGCACCCTATCTGGAGGCCGTGGTTGAAGCCAATGGTGATTTTATTGAATAAATTTACTCTTTAGTATTTCAAGATATTTTTGAGTAATTTTGGTCAATATATCTGTTAACATGAGATGTCAGTGTTCTTTTCATTTTTGCGTAATTCCGATGACAATTTATCCATCGCACCCTATCTGGAGGCCGTGGTTGAAGCCAATGGTGATTTTATTGAATAAATTTACTCTTTAATATTTCAAGATATTTTTGTGTAATTTTGGTAAATATATCTGTTAAAATGAGATGTCAGTGTTATTTTCATTTTTGCGTAATTCCGATGACAATTTATCCATCGCACCCTATCTGGAGGCCGTGGTTGAAGCCAATGGTGATTTTATTGAATAAATTTACTCTTTAGTATTTCAAGATATTTTTGAGTAATTTTGGTCAATATATCTGTTAACATGAGATGTCAGTGTTCTTTTCATTTTTGCGTAATTCCGATGACAATTTATCCATCGCACCCTATCTGGAGGCCGTGGTTGAAGCCAATGGTGATTTTATTGAATAAATTTACTCTTTAGTATTTCAAGATATTTTTGTGTAATTTTGGTAAATATATCTGTTAACATGAGATGTCAGTGTTATTTTCATTTTTGTGTAATTTAGATGGCAATTTCTCCATTGTACCCTGTAGATGAGAATTTTACTAAAATGGTTGTAAAAAATGATATCATATCTTGAATTATATGCCGTCATGCTTAATAACAGATTTTGGTGAATGGGTGGCACAGTAGAGACAAAGAAGGCCTCCTTTGTACCTCAAATCAGTGTTTGACACTACCATCCTTCGAAGGATGGTAGTGTCAAACACTGATTTGAGGTACAAGGAACAGGATGTTACGCAGAGCCACAATCACCCACATACTGATGGGATATGATATATTAAAGAATAATGCAAGATAAAATTGTGGCATACTGTTCAAATGATTAACCAATAAACCAAGAGCATTTTATTTGCCCTATTTTTTCAGAAATAATTTCATTATTTTATTTAATGGCACATAATAACTAAATTTTTTTTCTGTGAACCTCATTTCATAAATTTGTAATAAATGCACAAGAAAACTTGCATTTTAACTGAGGGTCAAAAATGAGATATGGGTAATGTTCCAGTAACATTTGATGTTCAATTCAACCATTTTTTCTTTCTTAATATTCCCAGCTAAAATGGATAGGGAGGCTTATATGCCTGCGGGTCTTTTATGACAACAAATATGGCAATTTTTGAACACTGACAATCTCTTTTTCCTCTTTTTCAATACATTTCAACAAAATCATTTACAATGCTTCTCCTGTTGTAAAATCCTTAGCAATGCATTTACATAATGCATATAATTACTTTACTTTGTGAGTAAGGCAGAAGGGGCAGAAGAAAATAGTAACATGCTTAACAAGCTTATGTGAATGGCTGGCAGATGAGGGATAAAGAGAAAGAGCAAAAGAGTTAAACGTTGCTTAGAGCTACAAGGGACAGGAAGTTATGGAGAGTCATGTATGCCTATGTCCTGAAGGGATGTGGTACATTAAAAGAAGAATAAGACTGCTTGCATTATTTCCTGACCACTAACAATAATTTCTTCCTGATTTTCAATAGATTTTCATTAAAAAATTTTTTCTTCAATGCCATGGCCCTTTAGAATATCAGTAATCATCACACAGAACAAATTCCTTGTCTTTATTGTTTGTAAAATACTAAGCCTTTTTGGGGAAAAAAAAGTGGAGCTGTTTCTCATTGTTTTCTTCATGGTTTTGAATTCAAGATTTTCCCTGTAGTGGGTATGATGATAAAACTACATCTGCATCCAGAGTAAGACAGTAAACTATGTTCAACAGCAAGGCCTCTGATCAGGAGGTTTTGAGGAGCACCTCTTAATTGCTGGTGTTCACAGGTCCACCCTAACCCGGGGTGGTAGCACTTGTTGGGTTCCAGCTATGGGCAAATAGTTAACCCCGAAACTGAGGCAAAAAGCATTATAAAAGTGTAAATATAGGTTTTAATACCAGAAATATATTTGTAAAAAATTATTACCAGAAATAAATTTTTAAAGAAGAAAAAACTATTACCAGCAATATATTTTTGAAAAAAAAAATAACAAGCAATAGGTTTTGAAAAAAAATATTATCAGCTATACATTTTTTAAATAATATTACCATATTTTTGAGAAAAAAAATATTACTAGAAATAGATTTTTGGCAAAACAAAATATTACCAGGAAAAAAAAAAGATGTCAGCATTAAATAACCCATTGAGGTTGATATGCCGTAAAACACAACAAACCAAACCAAACCAAACCAAGATTTTCTTTCATTTAGATGTGCTACCATGGCAGCCTAGAGCACATAGTCAACCCTGCTATTTAATGCCTATCTTGTGGGGGGGGGGGGGGGTGACGGATTTCCCAATGATTTTAGTGTACTGATTGGATAACTGATTTGACTATCCATATCAATAACGATAACACTATCTGTACAGCTTAGTAAAACCAATAGTCATGCATTTATATTCTCAATAAAATAATTCTGTTCTTTCAGTTTATGTCAGGTCACTCTACAGTTGTTACTGGTACCATGTAACCAACTACTACCTGCCACATGGTTGAGTCATTGGTGACTAAATTGGTTCCTACACCATGTCTTTCTGGTGAGGAATGTTGTTAAATTATTGGGATTTTCCCAATTATATTTGGTAACAAAAATATTGTGATGCTGGCAAGAAGAAAGGAACACAAACACAGTTGGAATTGTTTGAAAACTCTTGTATTGTAGGAAAAGAGAGGAAAGTTTTCTTGCAAACAGTTGGGTTTGCGGAATTTATCTGAAAGATGCATCCTTTTAACGGTTTTACATTTCCTGTGTAGTTTTGGCTGGGTTGAAGAAATAGAACCTTGACTTCTGAGCTTCAGTTGCTGTCCAAATCCTCACACGTCATGGTATTTAGATGACGGAGAGTGCAGACGGGGAACGTCTTGTCTCTGACGGTCCCACAAACAAAAGAGGATGAGAGTTTGTAAAAACCGCTCTCATGGGTTTTATGAAAATCTAAAAAGGTAGCCTGTGAGTGGTTGTTTTTCATCCAATCACAGGGCACCCAGTTAGCGACTGTAATAATTTCAATAAAATATTAGTCATGGTAATATTCACCATTTCCTTATTAGGAAAGCTTTGGAATTCATTGAGCAAGCAGATAGTATAACTTACAGTTGGGATTTATAAACTCTTTTTCTTAAACCAATTTTTCAGGAAAATAGGTTTCTCTAATCTAGTAACTGTTATCACTTTTCCAGTACTAATGAGGATTTCATACTAACCTTTCATTTGAAGTAGTGTGGAATATCAACATTTTGTCATTATTTTCAATACTAGTTCTTGTTGCTGAAAGTCATCAAGTGATATGATTATCTGGTACAGTTGTTTGTGATTCTGTAGGAACAGTCCACAAAGTTCACCAAGACCCTCAGGCTTCACTCACTGAAAGCCATTTTTAACTACTGATCTTAGAAAGTGGTTGTATACAATTTACACATTTCTCAATGTGTTTGGCACCATGCATAGCATCCATATGAATATCACAATTGGAAGAGGTTATTTTAGCGCATATGACTTGAGTTTTTTTAGTTTGATATTGAGGCCTTGTAGCACTTTGCAATATTAGGTGAAACTACTAAAACCTCAGCCTATTTTATATTCAATTTCCTTACCTCCTATACTAAATTTGTTATAACTGATCCATATATTAAAATATTACTAAGGATAGATAAACCTTCTTTAGGGTCAGTGGCCATTTAAAACTGTAAGGCAAACTGGGCTCCATAGCTATCTATGCAGCCAATGTCTTTATGACCAGAATTGCTGGACAGAGGGCTTACATTACTGAAGTCAACAAACAGGGTGAAGCATTCCTTAGAATCAATGACAATATGCCCATGACCAAGGTGAGCTGTCAAGCGTTTGCAGGGGTCTGGCCTGAAGAGGGATCTGTTCTGCCAGGTCTACTTGCCCAAGAAATATGCTATGCATGAGTGAATATCTCTCTGGCATTCAACCTAGATATGTGGAGTGAACTGGTTAGGTGTTCCATGGCACAGTGATTCTATGACAATGCCTAATCATTGGACTATTGACAATGCATTTTCTCTTGATTATGCATGGAACATACAAATCTACTCAAACAAATTTTAAGAAAAAGCTGTTAAATCCAGTAATCATACCAATTTTGTTTTTACTTCCAGACAGGTTTATTTCTGAGTGAATTAAAAGAACTAAAAAGGAGTAATAGTAAAGTCAGAGGGTAATAATGAGAGCATCTAATTTATTTTTTGGTATACCAGGTTTGAATGCAGTCAACTTTAAACTACAACTTTGATTATTCTTTTCATTTTTTCCATGAATCACAGAATTCACAGTTGTAGGTTACAACACAGATAATTGGCTGTAGAGGAGATACATAACTGCAGCAGCAGGATGATGAGCATCTTTAAAAACCCATTCTTTCATGTAGTACATTTCTTTGTTCAGAACGTACATTTCTGGCATACCTTTTTCCACAGACAGAATTTTATTATGTTATTCTTATTTTATGGAATAAATATTTCATAAAATTTCAACCTGTCATGTATTTCCTTTCATTCTGTATCATTTTGTTGAAAATATTTACATTGTGTAAATGTGTCCTTGGAAAATATAGTAATATTAGTGGTGAGAATTCCTGTTCTTTTATGTTGGTTCAAATCTTTTTGTCTTGAAGTCAGAACACTGTGATCACTTGTCAATATATCTTGTGTGTTAACACCATTCTTACTTTGCAAACTTTTTGCCTACTTTTGTCTCGCATATATATATATACATACATACATACATACATGAATATATATATGGGCATATGGCAGAGTGGTTAGAATGTTCACTTTCGGACCATGAGACCAGGGTTCGAATTTCACCATGGTAGATTAGTCAGGAAGGTGGCTTCTTGATGTTATTGGTATGTAGGAGGTGATCCCAGCATGTAGCACCTTTGGAAAGTGCCTGAAAACCAAAGCACGGGTTGACCCAAGCCTTGTGATTGAAACTGGGTAGACAGAACATTGGGGGTCATCAATGGCTGCGACAGCATGGAGTCACAAGTCATCATGACAGAGGGTTTGAGCATTCTAGCTTGTTCAGATTGTTGATCACAATAGATAACACGCTTCTCTCCCAGAAACTGTAACTAAGGTCGGCTCAGCATAGTTGCAGTATAAGCCTGAGGTGGGCTCTCTGGGTGTTGAACAAACACAAAAATGTGCCCGAGTAAGCATCTACAACAGGGATCACTAGCCGCCCAAGTAGAGTATCCTTGAATACTTTAATTTATATATATATATATATATATATATATATATATATATATATAAAAACACCCAATTTTTTTTTTTCAGTTATTTTATCCATATATTTTATATATATATATATATATATATATATATATATATATATATATATATATATATATGGTGTCTGCTTTGTATTGCTTTTTCTTTCTTTTGTTATTGTTTATTGCAAACTTTGTCACTTCTGTTGGTTGGGCATTTCTGCCAATTACATTTAATCATGGCTAATTACTTAACATTGTAAGATTAGAATTCGAAACAACTTCATTTACTCAACACCTTGAAAGGAAACATTCAGTTTGTGTTACTGTCAGTTGTGATTTATAAAATAATTCTCTTAAACCAGTTTTTAAGGAAAATAGGGTCCACTGTTATTATTCCTTTTAGTAATGACGGGGAAGGGTTTTTTCCTGAACCTTTTTTTTTAAAGTGGTGTGGAAACATCTTGTTTATTTTGTCTTCCTTTGTAAACGAACATTTGGATGTATTTAATACATCCTACCTGTGATATCATGAATTGCATAAATAATGTTCAAT